>CM074785.1:3255070-3855070 GCA_037355745.1 Pseudo-nitzschia multiseries | reverse complement strand
TTTGTTAACTTACATAGTGAATCAAAAGCCAAGGTATATGACAACTCGACTCAATTGCAAGCGCTACTTAAGTTGAATCTCAACATTTGGAAAGAATCCAAGGTGAAGTTTATCACGCACTGGTTCGAAGAGTTGAACCACCTCAATAACTTCGTCCTCCCAACAAGCCCCTTGAGTACAACCATACTGCAAAATCAGCATTATGTCAAGCCTGTTATTCCAGCTTTCAACTAAGTGAACAGTTTGCCAAGGTCAAAGATCCCGGTGGCCCGAATAGTACCGTCACGGATGTAGTTGCTGAAGCCGCTGCTATCCATAAACTCAAGATCACGCTCCTACTTGAGGCAACTCGCCTAGACTCTCAGTCCGCAATGTCTGCTCCAAAGTCCACAGTACGTGCACATGTACACGACTTCTCCTCAGGACAAGGGCACAACTCTAGCGACTATGCTATCCCTATCAAATTCGAAGGTGACTATCAAGACTATGCGGTATTCAAGGCTGGACGTTCACCTGACCCTACCACACGTTTGCCTACTGGGATATGGAAGGCTCTATCACGTCAAGACATGAAGAATTGGCTGAACTTTTTCCCCGAAGGCAAGAAAATAGTGGTCGCATCGTTGCGGTCTGAATTGCTCCCAGATGGTCAGCTGGACCCCAATGCCATTAAACCCATTACCCGGAAGGCATATACACATGAACATTCCGTCACATTCCTTGAAGATGACACCTCGAACGGTGAAAACCATACCAATGCTTCAGAGGACCTCCATCTGGCTGTGGAAAATGACCGTAGAGGCGTCTTCCATGCATCACTTGGTGTCTACAAGTCTCAGACTTCCTCTCTCAAGGATCAATGACCCCTCAAGTCTTCCGTGTTGCCTGCTCACCCCGCCAGATTCCTTTCTGAGAATCCTGACATTCTATATAAAAGGGACGGTGACACTCTGGTACCTGTAGGAAAATCTTCCTATTCTGTCAATTTTCACCAATGGTATAACCCCGAAGATGACTTAACCTTCCAACACGATAACCAAGTATCTTCATACACCTATCATGCTCATAAAGCTACTGTTTCCAACCCTGGATTCGCTATGGTCGACCGTGGTGCCAATGGTTGTATCATCGGTAATGATGCATGTCTCATCTCCAAGGATATCCCGCCCCGGTATGTCAATGTCACGGGCATTAACAATCACCAGGTACAGAATATTCCCATTGCAACATGTGGAGCGTATTCCGTCTCTAATAGAGGACCCATTATCCTCATTTTCAACAAATGTGCGTACACGGGAAGACACCCCTCTATCCTGTCTTCCGGCCAGATGGAAGCATACTTCTCTACTGTCGATGACACATCCATCAAAGCAGGCGGTGGGCAAGTAATCACCACCTCTGATGGATACGCATTGCCCCTCAGCATCCGCCATGGCTTGTCATACCTCGCCATGCGACAATATACCACTGATGAATTCGACACACTCCCACATGTTATCATGACATCGGATAAACATTAGGACCCATCCGTCCTCGATACCATTATCAGTGCTAAGGATGAAACCTTCCTTCAGAAGTATCCACCTCAGTCGCAGCAGCTTCCCTATCCAGAATATGACAAATACAGAAACCCACGTTGTCTTGAAGGCTTGGATATCTCTGTATCCCCTGGTTCGTCCATGGTTACGTATCCCCTGGTTCATCCATGGTTACGTCCCTCAGTTCGTACTCCAGTCATTGCAATTGATCACCCTTTCTCCCTATTGATGATCATGGAATCAACGACCGCTCTTTCTGGCTTACACCTACCAATTATGTTTATCAAGAACGCCTCGCACGATGTATTCCACCTTCAATTTCTGATACGGTCCTTGCCTTTCCCACGGCCTGTACTGTTGATGATACACCCCGTGTCGCAACTACACCTCGTGAACATTATCCCAACGAACATAGTTACTTATCTCTGAAGCCCTTCTTTTGTTGGCTTTCCACAGATCGCATCAAAGCTACTTTTGAGAATTCAACACAATATGGATCCTTAGCGGTTAGCCCCGATGGTAACCTCTTCAAGCGTTTTCATTCCCCTCAGCCGGCAATGGGCCCCTGAATGTTCAACCGTTCAATGAGGACGTTTTGTCTGATGTCGTGTACTCCGACGTCCCAGCAATTGATGGCGGTTCCAAACTTGCCCAGATTTTCTTTGGTCAAAAATCTCATATCATACATGTTGAAGAGATGCGCACCACTGGTGATTTCCTATCATGTTTCCAGAATTTCGTTCGAAAATGGGGCAGACCTCTTTGCCTCTTATGTGATCATGGTAACTACCAATCTAGTAAGAGGGTCCTCGATTATCTCAAGATTTTATGGATTGGACTTTGGCAGAGTGAACCCTATCACCAACACCAGAACCAATTTGAATGGCGTTATCAAACATCTAAGCATATTGTAAATCGTGTCATGGACCGCACGGGTACACCACCACATCTATGGTTGTTGTGCATGACATACGTCGCCGGACTTCTCAATGTTATTTCTGATCCTACTCTATTGGACAAACAACCGGTCTTCATTGCCACCGGTACCCTTGGTGATATAAGCGCGTATACCAGTTTCTTTTGGTTTGAACCCATTTATTTTAAGACCAATGACTCCCCTTTAGGTACCTAGTCTACCAAACACCTCGGTCATTTCGTTGGCATTGCCGAACATGTTGGCAATGGACTATGTTTCCGAATATGGGACCCAGTCACTAACAAGTTGCTTGACCGTTCTGGTGTACGCTCTGCTCTTACGCCTGAGTCACGCAACAAACGAGCTGGCCTCTTTACTGACGGCGGCTTCTTTGCATGGCGTAAAGCAAAGGATTTGGTACCTCAATTGTACGCCACCGGTGACGCCCCTACACTCACAAAACATGGGGAGCATACCACTACAGATGCTCTGATTGAACAGGCCAGACCACAGGATGTTCCACCTACTCCTCATACTGCCGAATCCACTACGGACTCTGGCACCAAGCAAAGCCTCGACAATTCTGTGGCACCTGAAGGCAACACGTCTCCAGTACCTACCGAGCAACAGGCTGCGACACCTCCTATTCAGATACCTGACAATAGCCAACCTTCCGCATCTGGTAATCAGGTTATTATCAAACCACCCGCCCACCCCTTGTTACCAAGCTTTCTATATAAGAAGGTCGATGACAGCCCAAGCTGGTCCCCCTCTCCACTCCCTAACAACTATGGGGAGAGTTTTGATGGTCCTCATACAACACACATCTTCAGCAAGACATCCGATGGCGTTCTCCTTACTGAAGATGATTTTGATCCACCGGAGCTAGCATACTTTGATGTTAGTGATGTCACAACTCCACACACCAACCCTGCTACTCCTACAGTAGACCCATCACAGGTAGTTGTTACCAATGAAGAAGGGAATGCACAATTTGACGATAATGGTAAACCTCTTACCATCCTGACAATCCTAATTGCCAACCTACAAGGAAGATCTTTCCTTGTACCCAATCCCGATGGTCCTCAAAAGCGCCTTACCATCGTCGATGTAGAAGACAGTCTTGAACGCAATAACGACTTCATCAAATTCAAGTGCAAACACTCTGATGACAAACTTGACAATATCATTGCATACAATGATGTCATGAATTACATACATCGTGATTCAACACAAGAAGACGGCAAACTCTGGTCGTTTTGTCCCATCCTAGGACACCAAGGCCCACTGGATAACAAGCATCCTCAATACAAAGGTTCCAAGTATAACCTTTGGATTGAATGGGAAAATATGGAACGCACATATGAACCCCTGGCCAACATTGCGGCTGATGACCCTGTCACCGTTGCAAAATATGGGAAAGACAACAACTTGCTTGACCTCCCGGGTTGGAAACGCCTTAAGCGAATCACCAACCTAGCGCGACGAACCAAGAAACTTGATCGACTCGTGCACCAAGCCAAACTACGTTCTTTCCGTACCACTCCACAGTATCAATATGGATTCAAAGTACCTCGTAACCACGAAGAAGCCCTCCGTTTTGATCAAGCCAACGGAAACACCAAATGGGAAGATGCCACCACTCTGGAAATGGTACAACTCAATGAGTACAATACATTCATTGATAAAGGCGTGTACAAGACAAGCTCCATTCCCCCGGGATTCCAACAGATCAAGGTACACATGATATACGCTGTCAAGCACGACGGTAGGCACAAGGCTCGCCTCGTTGCTAACGGTAATCTCACTGAGGCCCCTATCCACAGTGTTTACGCAGGTGTCGTATCTCTCCGCGACCTACGTATGTGTCTATTCCTAGCTGAACTCAACGACTTAGAAGCATGGGGTACCGACATAGGTAATGCCTACTTAGAAGCAGTTACCTGCGAGAAAGTATGCATCAAGGCAGGTCCCGAATTCGGATCGCTGGAAGGTCACCTGTTGATCATTTACAAAGCCCTATATGGTCTCAGGTCTTCAGGCAAGTGCTTTGGAGACTTACTCGCGGCTTGTCTCATCGAACTCGGCTTCGAAAGATCCCGCGCAGAACCGGAAATATTCCTCAAACCCGGAACGAACAAGCATGGTGAACGTGTATATGAGCTTATATGCACATATGTCGATGACCTATGTCTCTGCATGGCAGATCCCAATTCCTTCTTGAAGATATTACAGTCGTCACCATATAACTTCAAACTGAAGGGATCCGGACCTATGAACTTTCACTTAGGTTGCGGATTTGAGCGCGACGAGCATGGTGTTCTATGCATGAATCCCATAAAGTTCATTGAAAAGATGGAAGCGTCTTACGAACAAATGTTCGGATGCAAACCTAGCACTAGGTTCCAATCACCCATTGCGGAAAACGATCATCCCAAATTGGACTCCTCGGCCTTTCTCGAAGAAACTGGTATACAGAAATACCAAAGTATGATCGGTTCACTCCAATGGATCATCGCTATTGGCCGTTTCGATGTACAAACAGCCGTGATGACACTCTCAAGTTTCAGAGCTCAGCCACGAGATGGGCATCTCAAACGTGCAAAACGTATCTATGGATATATCTCCAAGTTTAGACATTTTAAAATCAGATTCCGCGTGGAACCACCCGATTTTGTATTGACTAAACCCGACACCATCGACTGGTCCAACACCGTCTATGGGGAGCAATCTGAAGAGCTACCCGACGACGCTCCTACACCGCTTGGAAAGACAGTAGTGTTGACACATTTCTATGATGCCAACCTCATGCATGATATTCTCAGTGGTAAGGCTGTAACCGGCATTCTTCATTTCGCGAACAAGACTCCCATGATGTGGTTCTCGAAGAAGCAGTCTACTACGGAGACAGCCACCTTTGGAGCCGAATTTGTTGCAGGAAGGACTTGCATCGAACAGATCGTCGATTTACGCCACTCATTCCGATACCTAGGAACACGAGTCCATGATATCTCCTACTCTTGGGGTGACAACGAAAAGATGATCCAAACGTCAACCTTCCCTTACGCAAGGTTGCACAAGCGTCATAACATTTTATCGTTTCACTACGTACGAAGCATGATAGCGAGAGGTTTCATTTTAATGATGCACATCCCAGGTAAGAACAACTGTGCAGACATTCTCACCAAGCATTGGGGACACTCAGTTGTGTATCCACTGCTCAGGCCCATCTTCCACTTCTGTGGTAATACCGGCGACCTTCTTCAGGATGATGGAAGCATCATGTAGAGCGTGATGACCCTTCACAAGGAGACGTGGGGAGTATTAAATTCCTTTCGTGACCAGAAGTACCAAAGCTACCAGAGGGTAGATTTCCTATTCGTACAAATCAATGAGTCCCGTATCAATCTAAGTAATCGATTCTCAAGGCATATCGATTCCCACGGCGCATCGATTCCCATCGCGCATTAACGGTGAGCAATCCCTGTTTTACAGTATTGCCATTGTTCTTCGGTGAGCAAACTCTGATTTCATAAAATATCACACGAGCTACGGGAGCAATTCCTGACCTTAATGATAAACATATCATGAAGTCTTCCTAACGGAACAAGAGAAGAAAACCGTTGGCGTGTGATTCTCACACAATACATATACATGCATACAGATATATATGGTCAACAACCAATACATGTACAGAAATAATCAGCGAGTAATCCCAGCACTACGCAACAGCAGTTGCAACGTATTCATCTCAATAAAAGAGATATCTTGCATCTCAGCAAGATTTCACTTTATCTCATACTTTTAACATTCAACTGATTTAAATCCCAAAATTCACACTAGTTGCTATCAACTACTTGTAATCTACATACTAAGGTCTGTCTCGCTGCAATCTGAATAAGTCACAGCAAGAAGAGATCTGGCGTCTCCCTAGCTTCGCCTGTAGTCCGATTATCCGTTGCCGAAAGTATCCAAACACATTTATCACGCGTAGAGTACAATCGTTCGTCTACTAACACACTAACGCAGCGTTGCTGTTCGTCAGAAGCCTTTGAATCAGTCTCTCAACGAATCGGATTCAGAAGGAAAATAATACGTATCATTTGTACTCTTCTTCCTGGGCCAAAAGTAATTAATTACTTATGGTCCTACTATTTTAATGGACCCCCTTGAATACTTAAAGCGTGCATCTTGGAATTGTGGAACCGTACCGGTACCCACATTCATGTTCGCGTTTACGTTATTTCGCTCGTTCACTGTATTTTGCTCATTCACAGGATTTAGTAATTCAATACACCCTTGGATGGTCCAAGGACTATCTGGTTCATATAAGTATATTGGTCTTACGTCCCTTAAACGAAGCTCATGGTTGCTTCGAATTCGTGCGATGTATTTTTAAAATTCCGAAAAGTTTTGTTATTTGTTACCATTCTCGTACGGATACTGTTGTTGCTGTATTAGCGTCGTGTCGGTCTTACTGTATCGGTCATTTACAAGGTTAAGTGTTTCGTTCGATGGGGCATATGCTTGTTCGTAGAGTAGGTAGATAAATGAGGCCCATTCGGAATCGGTATTGATTTCCTTGATTGCAATAAGTTATTTTCTCACGGGATATCAAGTGTATTCTTTTGAATATACTTAAGGATTCCACGTGTTCATTTATTGGTCAGGTCTTTGGATATGTCTTGTTTCTAACCGACTATCCTCTTTTGGTGTTTGTAGCCTTAGGTGATATCGTTTTTACCACTTAAGGATTTTCAAGTAGTGGAGGTGCATTTGATTGTAAGACTCGATCATCTCGCACGTCGTTTCGTCGGCTTTTCTGATCAAATTTGATGCCGACAAAGTCCGTATTTTTTTGCCGACAACATCTATGATCTATGACATCATTGTAATAAAACCAAAGTTGTTAAACGTAGTTTGGTTAGGTTGTTGCTTTGAGTATTTACGTTATTTTGTCTTTTACGGTGTTGGAAAGAGTTATCGATAAGATTATGATCGGATTGTTTCTGGACCATATCTCCCAATTGCTAATCTGTTGCCACTTTTTGTGGGGGAACTCGTACCGATTGGGTTTTGTTGTAAGTTCGATTCCCATATTGTGTACCACTGTTCAGTGCTTCAAGTATCAATCGATACTCACCAGAGCTTATGTGTAATTTACTTATTGTCCTTATTCCATTGGTCGCGTCTCGTTTTCACTTATTGTGCGCGCCTTGGAATCGTACCATTGAATATTCTTCTTCTCACCGGTACATTGATAATTGTATATGCCATACCTTGTTTGGCTCATAGCCGCGGTAACTTTCATGGTTGATTTAGTAATTCAATACACCCTTGGATGGTCCTTGGACTATCCGGTTCATACAGATATATTGGTCTTACCTTTTTATGGTGACTGCCCGGATGGTGTTTTATTATTTTCCTTCTGAATCCGATTCGTTGAGAGTCTGATTCAAAGGCTTCTGAAGAACAGCAACGCTACGTTAGTGTGTTAGTAGACGAACGATTGTACTCTACGCGTGACAATTGTGTTTGGATACTTTCGGCAACGGATAATCGGACTACAGGCGAAGCTAGTGAAACGCCGAATCTCTTCTTGCTGTGACTTATTCAGATTGCAGCGAGACAGACCTTAGTATGTAGATTACAAGTAGTTGATAGCAACTAGTGTGAATTTTGGGATTTAAATCAGTTGAATGTTAAAAGTATGAGATAAAGTGAAATCTTGCCGAAATGCAAGATATCTCTTTTATTGAGATGAATACGTTGCAACTGCTGTTGCGTAGTGATGAGATTACTCGCTGATTATTTCCGTACATGTATTGGTCGTTGACCATATATATCTGTATGCATGTATATGTATTGTGTGAGAATCACACGCCAACGGTTTTCTTCTCTTGTTCCGTTAGGAAGACTTCATGATATGTTTATCATTAAGGTCAGGAATTGCTCCCGTAGCTCGTGTGATATTTTATGAAATCAGAGTTTGCTCACCGAAGAACAATGGCAATACTGTAAAACAGGGATTGCTCACCGTTAATGCGCGATGGGAATCGATGCGCCGTGGGAATCGATATGCCTTGAGAATCGATTACTTAGATTGATACGGGACTCATTGATTTGTACGAATAGGAAATCTACCCTCTGGTAGCTTTGGTACTTCTGGTCACGAAAGGAATTTAATACTCCCCATGTCTCCTTGTGAAGGGTCATCACGCTCTACATGATGCTTCCATCATCCTGAAGAAGGTCGCCGGTATTACCACAGAAGTGGAAGATGGGCCTGAGCAGTGGATACACAACTGAGTGTCCCCAATGCTTGGTGAGAATGTCTGCACAGTTGTTCTTACCTGGGATGTGCATCATTAAAATGAAACCTCTCGCTATCATGCTTCGTACGTAGTGAAACGATAAAATGTTATGACGCTTGTGCAACCTTGCGTAAGGGAAGGTTGACGTTTGGATCATCTTTTCGTTGTCACCCCAAGAGTAGGAGATATCATGGACTCGTGTTCCTAGGTATCGGAATGAGTGGCGTAAATCGACGATCTGTTCGATGCAAGTCCTTCCTGCAACAAATTCGGCTCCAAAGGTGGCTGTTTCTGTAGTAGACTGCTTCTTCGAGAACCACATCATGGGAGTCTTGTTCGCGAAATGAAGAATGCCGGTTACAGCCTTACCACTGAGAATATCATGCATGAGGTTGGCATCATAGAAATGTGTCAACACTACTGTCTTTCCAAGCGGTGTAGGAGCGTCGTCGGGTAGCTCTTCAGATTGCTCCCCATAGACGGTGTTGGACCAGTCGATGGTGTCGGGTTTAGTCAATACAAAATCGGGTGGTTCCACGCGGAATCTGATTTTAAAATGTCTAAACTTGGAGATATATCCATAGATACGTTTTGCACGTTTGAGATGCCCATCTCGTGGCTGAGCTCTGAAACTTGAGAGTGTCATCACGGCTGTTTGTACATCGAAACGGCCGATAGCGATGATCCATTGGAGTGAACCGATCATACTTTGGTATTTCTGTATACCAGTTTCTTCGAGAAAGGCCGAGGAGTCCAATTTGGGATGATCGTTCTCTGCAATGGGTGATTGGAACCTAGTGCTAGGTTTGCATCCGAACATTTGTTCGTAAGACGCTTCCATCTTTTCGATGAACTTTATGGGATTCATGCATAGAACACCATGTTCGTCGCGCTCAAAACCACAACCTAAGTGAAAGTTCATAGGTCCTGATCCCTTCAGTTTGAAGTTATATGGTGACGACTGCAATATCTTCAAGAAGGAATTGGGATCTGCCATGCAGAGACACAGGTCATCGACATATGTGCATATAAGTTCATATACGCGTTCACCATGCTTGTTCGTTCCAGGCTTGAGGAATATTTCCGGTTCTGCGCGGGATCTTTCGAAGCCAAGTTCAATGAGACAAGCTGCGAGTAAGTCTCCAAAGCACTTGCCTGAAGACCTGAGACCATATAGGGCTTTGTAAATGATCAACAGGTGACCTTCCAGCGATCCGAATTCGGGACCTGCCTTGATGCATACTTTCTCGCAGGTAACTGCTTCTAAGTAGGCATTACCTATGTCGGTACCCCATGCTTCCAGATCGTTCAGTTCAGCTAGGAATAGACACATACGTAGGTCGCGGAGAGATACGACACCTGCGTAAACACTGTGGATAGGGGCCTCAGTGAGATTACCGTTAGCAACGAGACGAGCCTTGTGCCTACCGTCGTGCTTGACAGCATATATCATGTGTACCTTGATCTGTTGGAATCCGGGGGGAATGGAGCTTGTCTTGTACACGCCTTTATCAATGAATGTATTGTATTCATTGAGTTGTGCCATTTCCAGAGTGGTGGCATCTTCCCATTTGGTGTTTCCGTTGGCTTGATCAAAACGGAGGGCTTCTTCGTGGTTACGAGGTATTTTGAATCCGTATTGGTACTGCGGAGCTGTACGGAAAGAACGAAGTTTGGCTTGGTGCACGAGTCGATCAAGTTTCTTGGTTCGTCGTGCTAGGTTGGTGATTCGCTTAAGGCGTTTCCAACCCGGGAGGTCAAGCAAGTTGTTGTCTTTCCCATATTTTGCAACAGTGACAGTGTCGTCAGCCGCAATGTTGACTAGAGGTTCATATGTGCGTTCCATATCTTCCCATTCTATCCAAAGGTTATACTTGGAGCCTTTGTATTGGGGATGCTTGTTATCCAGCGGACCTTGGTGTCCTAGGATGCAGCGAAATGACCAAAGTTTGCCGTCTTCTTGTGTTGAATCACGATGGATGTAATTCATGACATCATTGTATGCAATGATATCATTAAGTTCGTCATCAGAGTGCTTGCACTTGAACTTGATGAAGTCGTTGTTGCGTTCAAGGCTGTCTTCTACGTCGACAGTGGTAAGATGCTTCCGAGTGCCATCGGGGTTGGTTACAAGGAAGGATCGTCCTTGTAGATCGGCAATCGGGACCGTAGGGATGGTAATGGGGTTACCATCATCGTCAAATTGTGTGTTGCCTTCTTCATCGGTAACAACTACCTGTGATGGGTCTACTGAAGGAGTAGCAGGGTTGGTGTGTGGAGTTGTGACGCCACTAACATCAAAGTATGCTAGCTCCGGTGGATCAAAATCATCTTCAGTAAGGAGAACGCCATCGGATGTCTTGCTGAAGATGTGTGTCGTAGGAGAACCATCAAAACTCTCCCCATAGTTGTTAGGGAGTGGAGAAGGGGACCAGCTTGGGCTGTCATTGACCGTCTTATAAAGAAAGCTTGGTAACGAGGGGTGGGCGGGTGGTTGAAGAATAGGTTGAGTGCCAGATGCGGGAGGTGTTGTACCTGGTTGTTCGTTGGGTACAGATGGGATGGTTTCATCGGCAGTGTCGGAATCAGCGGGTGAAACGCTAGGGGGAATTGAGTTGCCTGGTTTCGTAGACTCGTCAATGGGTTTACTCTGAGTGGTATGCTCCCCATGTTTGAATGCTGGAGCTTCTCCAGTGGCGTATAAACGGGGCAAGGAATCCTTGGCGTTACGCCATTTGATGAAACCATCATCAGTGAATAGGCCTGCGCGTTTGTTACAAGACTCAGGCGTAAGAGCAGAGCGGACACCGGACCGGTCAAGTAACTTGTTGGTAACGGGATCCCAGATTCGGAAGCAGAGTCCATTGCCAACATGTTTGGCGATGCCGACGAAGTGACCTAGGCGTTCGGTAGACTGGGTACCAAAAGGGGAGTCGTTGGTTTTGAAATACACAGGTTCAAACCAGAAGAAACTGGTGTATGCGCTGATGTCGCCAAGTGTACCGGTAGCAATGAAGACCAGTTGTTTATCTGACAGCGTAGGATCAGAAATAACATTGAGGAGACCCGCGACGTATGTCATGCACAGTAGCCATAGATGTGGTGGTGTGCCTGTCCGATCCATGACACGATTGACAATGCGCTTGAACGTTTGGTATCGGCGTTCGAATTGATTCTGGTGTTGATGATAAGGTTCACTTTGCCAGAGTCCAATCCATAGCATTTTGAGGTAATCGACGACCTTCTTACTGGATTGATAGTTACCGTGGTCGCAAAGAAGGCGAATGGGCCTGCCCCATTTTCGAACAAAGTTCTGGAAGCAAGATAGGAAGTCGCCGGTGGTACGCATTTCTTCAACGTGTATAATATGTGACTTGCGGCCGAAAAAGATCTGAGCAATCTTGGAGCCACCATCAATTGCTGGGACATCTGAATAGACAGCATCGGACATGACATCGTCATTGAAGGGTCGAACGTTCATGGCCGGTTGAGGGGAATGAAAGCGTTTGAAAAGGTTGCCATCAGGGCTAACCGCTAATGAACCATATTGGGTTGAGTTTTCAAACGTGGCCTTGATGCGATCGGTGGAAACCCAACAAAAGAAAGGTTTCAAGGATAGGTAGTCATGTTCATTGGGGTATCTCTCGCGGGGCGTAGCCGCAATACGTGTAGTATCACTGGCAGTGCAATCTGTCGGAAACGCAGTGACTGTCCCAGAGGCTTCAGGTAAAGTGCAGCATGCGAGGCATTCTTGGTGAATGTAGTTGGTGGAAGTAAGCCAAAATGAGCGATCGTTGGTTCTATGATCATCAATAGGAAGGAAGGGAGATCGAGTGGATTGGCTGGAATATGAACTGAGGGACGTGACCGTGGAGGAGTCGGGTGGTACAGAGATATCCAATCCTTCAAGACAACGTGGGTTCCCATATTCGTCGTAATTGGCATGAGGGAGTTGCTGTGGCTGAGGAGGATATTTCTGGAGAAATTGTTCATCTTTTGCACTGATCGTGGTATCGAGAACAGATGGGTCCCAATGTTTATCGGATGTCATGATAACGTGTGGGAGCGTGTCAAACTCAACAGTCGTGTACTTTTGCATCGCAAGGTATGGTAAACCGTGTCGTATGCTAAGAGGCAGTGCATATCCATCGGAGGTGGTGATGACTTGTCCACCACCAGCTTTGATGGATGTGTTGTCGACAGTGGAAAAATATGCTTCCATCTGACCAGAGGACAATATAGAAGGGTGTCGTCCCGTATAGGCACATTCATTGAAAATGAGGATGACGGGACCTCTGTTCGATATGGAATATGCTCCGCATGTAGCAATGGGGATATTCTGAACCTGGTGATTGTTAATGCCGGTGACATTGACATATCGTGGTGGGATATCCTTGGAAATGAGACATGCATCATTGCCGATGATGCAACCATTTGCGCCGCGATCGACCATGGCAAAACCAGGACTAGTAACCGTAGTTTTGTGTATGCGGTATGTGTACGACGTTACTGGGCTATCGTTAGGAAAGGTCAGATCTTCGCCAGGATTATACCATTGATGAAAATTGGCGGAATATGATGATGTTCCTACAGGTATTTGGGTGTCGCCGTCCTTTTTGTACCGAATGTCAGGGTTTTCGGAAAGGAATCGAGCGGGATGCGCGGGTGACACGGAAGACTTGAGAGGTCGTTGGTCCTTGGATGAAGAGGTTGTTGATTTGTATACACCTAATGATGCATGGAAAACACCTCTACGATCATTTTCTACCGCAGGATGTAGATCTGCTGCTGAATCGCCAAGTTCGTCCTTGGTCGAGGTATCGTCTTCTCGGAATGATACTGAATGTCCATGTTGATATGCCTTCCGGGTAATGGGTTTGACACTGTTGGGGTCAGGCTGGTCCTTGTTAAGTAGGTCGTGTCGTAACGACGCGACCACGATTTTCTTGCCTTCTGGAGAAAAACTAAGCCAGCTTTTCATGTCTTGACGTGACAAGGCCTTCCATATGTTTGTAGGTAACCGTGTGGTAGGGTCAGGGGTACGTCCAGCCTTAAACACAGCATAATCCTGATAGTCTCCTTCAAATTTGATAGGGAGAGCATAGTCATCGTGGATTTGGCTTTGTTCAGAGGAGAAATCATGAACGTGTGCACGTACAGTCGACCGAGGAGCAGACATCGCGGACTGGGAATCGAGTCGAGTTGCTTCGAGTAAAAGCGTGATTTTAAGATCGTGGATAGCAGCGGCTTTGGCGACCGCATCCGTCACGGTGCTATTCGTCCCACCTGGATCCTTGACTTTGGCAAACTGTTCACTTAACTGAAAGCTGGAATAGCATGCCTGACATAATGCTGATTTTACAGTATGGTACTCAAGGGGCTTGTTGGGGGGACGGAGCTTGTTGAGGTGATTTAATTCATCAAACCAATGTGTAATGAATTTCACTTTGGATTCCTTCCAATTGTTGAGATTTAACTTTAGCAACGCTTGTAGCTGAGTCGAATTGTCATATACCTTGGCTTTTGATTTACTGTGAAGGTTTACGAAATCGAAGTATGCCTTGCGTCCATCACGAGTGGTAGAATGGCTGTGTACACACGATGCAGAGAGATCGCTTTTGAAGACTTCCAACATTAGTACCCAGAAGAAGGCACACTGTTTGATGAAGAGATCACGTGTGTAACCCTGAAGTGCAGCTGGAGGCCAAGTTTCATTGAGGAATGTCTCTGTGTCGATGTCGTATGCCTCGAGTTTAGCTTTGAAGCCAACAAGCCAGTGTTCGAATCTTGAGTCATTCGTGAGGGGCGTAAAGGACTTTTCATCCCGTGCTTTTTGGCACCAAGATTCGTACTTTACCTGTTGAGGTGAGTTTTTGCTACTTCCCGCCGGAGGAGGTGGAGGGTTCAAAGCGGATTCATTACGCATGCGTTGGGCACGCTCTTCGCGGAATGACTCGAATTCCTTATATGTATATGATTTTATATCCTTCCAAGTTCTCAAGTCTTCTGCTAGAGCGGCATCGTCTTCTTGTAGATCGATAGCGAAATCCGCAAGTACTTCTATGTTCCTTTGAACGGATCAAGGGATATGCGTTGGTAGTCCTCCTTCAGTATAGGTAAGCTCGCGTGCAAAATCCGGTTCGATAAGCGCGCCGAGGAATGCATTCCACTTGCACAATCCGCCTTCCTTGAGAGCTAAACACAATTTACTACTATCTTCACTTGTTACGTAGAGTAGGGATATGAGTATCTTTTTCATATCAGTATCAAAACTGGGAAAGAGGTTGGTAGTAGTAGCTTCGGTGTCATTCTTCTCTTTGCCCCCAAATACATTGCCGGGCATCGTTGGTATGTTCGGCATCTGTGACGGTTCCGATCCTCCAAGAGAATTGCGCGGTGACTGGGAATGAGAACTGCTTCGTGTACGATGTGCAACTGGCATATGCCAGCGTAGAGATTGTATTCAATTTCGTTCCTGTTCCTCTTTGGTGTGCAAGCCGTCTTAGAGCTTGCGACTGTTAATCTATTATTTTCCTTCTGAATCCGATTCGTTGAGAGACTGATTCAAAGGCTTCTGAAGAACAGCAACGCTGCGTTAGTGTGTTAGTAGACGAACGATTGTACTCTACGCGTGACAATTGTGTTTGGATACTTTCGGCAACGGATAATCGAACTACAGGCGAAGCTAGTGAAACGCCGGATCTCTTCTTGCTGTGACTTATTCAGATTGCAGCAAGACAGACCTTAGTATGTAGATTACAAGTAGTTGATAGCAACTAGTGTGAATTTTGGGATATAAATCAGTTGAATGTTAAAAGTATGAGATAAAGTGAAATCTTGCCGAAATGCAAGATATCTCTTTTATTGAGATGAATACGTTGCAACTGCTGTTGAGTAGTGATGAGATTACTCGCTGATTATTTCCGTACATGTATTGGTCGTTGACCATATATATCTGTATGCATGTATATGTATTGTGTGAGAATCACACGCCAACGGTTTTCTTCTCTTGTTCCGTTAGGAAGACTTCATGATATGTTTATCATTAAGGTCAGGAATTGCTCCCGTAGCTCGTGTGATATTTTATGAAATCAGAGTTTGCTCACCGAAGAACAATGGCAATACTGTAAAACAGGGATTGCTCACCGTTAATGCGCGATGGGAATCGATGCGCCGTGGGAATTGATATGCCTTGAGAATCGATTACTTAGATTGATACAGGACTCATTGATTTGTACGAATAGGATATCTACCATCTGGTAGCTTTGGTACTTCTGGTCACGAAAGGAATTTAATATGTTTGGTGGGGTAATCAGCTAGATTATGTTTTCTCGGTTCCCAGAAAATATTGAATTGCCCTTGTTCAGCCCTGTCTTTTAACCAATAGACTCGCATATCTATAGCTTTGGACCTTTTTTGTTTGATTGTGCCATTTAATATGCCTTCCGCTGTATTATTGTCCGTTTTCAGTGGGGTGGCCGGTTGTGGGTGGCCTAGTTCAACCAGACATTGTCGAATTGGTAATGCTTCCCTTGCATTCAGGAATAACGGCGCTACTTTGGCCTCCACTGCTGATGCCATCACATTCTTGATGATCTTGGCTAACACTAGTATCGGTCCATTGAATGTATCGTCCGAGGCATCACCGAGGAAGTGGTATCCTCCCGCTCGGCTCTTGGCACCCAAACACACGAGGTATGCTGCGCCGCTGTCAACCCAGAATATCATGTCGCTGGCCCGGTAGATGATGGTGGCGTCAGGATTGCATGCTGCATATGTTGTAACTCTAAAAATTGACCGGATAGGTATAGGATAATTGAAATTTAAAGAGATGTGAGCATATCGTGAGATTGCTCTGTTATTGTACTATTTTGTGTAGTGGACCGGTATCCATGTAATATTCGTGTTGTAGGGATATCTTAACCGGTTCATGTGCAACTCGTCATAAGACAGAGAACACATCATGATGTGACGTAGATATCTTGATACTTGAAGTCATTTTTATCTCTGGAGGAGTATAAGTAACTTTTCAAGTGTAGATTGGATATAATTCCTGTAGAACGTACGTAAGTACAGTACGCAACGTGTATTTTTGACCGACAGCACACCCCTTGATTCAACGCTTAGTGAAGGAGTGTTGAATTACAAGTCGGTTCTCCATCTTGTAGAACTCTATAAAACTTAAGTATGAGCTTGGATATCGAATCAGAAGATTGTAATCATAGAATCGAAAGATTGAAGCACGAGACATCAATGAGGAAGGAGAGGTGCTTGAGTATGTAGTGGTCGCGAAATCGACGGGAAGGTTAATTGGAGTTGGTCTTAGAACCAGGTTTGAAATATGTTGAGTATCAATCAATCGTAAATCATGGGGGAAACAAATCATAGAAATTGATCA
Source organism: Pseudo-nitzschia multiseries (assembly GCA_037355745.1). Taxonomy (NCBI): domain Eukaryota; phylum Bacillariophyta; class Bacillariophyceae; order Bacillariales; family Bacillariaceae; genus Pseudo-nitzschia; species Pseudo-nitzschia multiseries. Next base: position 3,837,904 of record CM074785.1, on the reverse strand, counting down.
ATCGTACAACGGCATTGGATCAGTGCTTTGCAGGGGCCCTGTGGAGTTGTTGAGTACGTAGTTATTGTATGTATTGTAAGTATGTGTCCGTAAAGTTATGGTAAGAAGTTCGTACTCGTACAATATTTGAATTGGTTTTTTGAGTCATGGTGTGTAGTTATAGTACATATGCTATGTATGTACTGGGTACAATTTCTACTAGTGTGCATCAAGTCAGATCAGAATTACCCAAGGCATTCTGATCTGTACCAATTCTTACCAGTACTACTAATTCTACGATTAGCCAACCAACTAAATTTACGTCTAAGCTATCAGCAAGCTATCTACGTTCATAGGGTTGGGGTTAGATTCGAACAAGCAAGAAGCTGTACAAGCTAACGGTAATTACGAGCTACCAGATCTACAAGGAAGCTGTCTATGTTCTTACCGATCATACCAATTGATATATTACTATTCAAGTGACGTCATTCGCACAAGCTCTTTTTTTTAATTGGAACAAGCAAGCTGTACAAGCTACCGGTAATTACGAGCTACCAGATCTACAAGCAAGCTACCTACCTTCATATTGATCATACCAATTGATCTATACTACCATTCAAGTGAGTCATTTGCACTAGTTCTATTTCAAATTAGAGCAAGCAAGCTGTACGAGCTACTGGTAATTACGAGCTACCAAATCTACAAGCAAGCTATCTACTTCATACCGATCATACCAATCGATTTATATTACTATTCAAGTGACGTCATTCGCGCAAGCTCTTTTTTAAATTGGAACAAGCAAGCTGTACAAGCTACCGGTAATTACGAGCTACCAGATCTACAAGCAAGCTACCTACCTTCATATTGATCATACCAATCAATCTATACTACCAATCAAGTGAGTCATTTGCACTAGTTCTATTTTAAATTAGAGCAAGCAAGCTGTACGAGCTACCGGTAATTACGAGCTACCAGATCTACAAGCAAGCTACCTACCTTCATACCGATCATACCAATCGATTTTGTTCGTTTTCATTGATTTGGCGCGCTAATTTTATGGGAGTTGAATTGTTTTGGAGTAGGTGGATTTTACTTTTCATTCACACTGTTGTACCATGCTAAAAGTATTGGTAGTTGTAAGTGCCTGACTTACTGCATCCTGAGGAGCTCAGTAGTATCACTACTTATTTTTGTAGTATTGCTGCACTTTTGTGGGGGATTGTACTGACGCCTGCCCATTGTTTGTCCACGTGTGCCCTGACAATCTGGAATGCGGTCTCCAGAAAATCCTGGCGCGGACCAAAATCCTGGCGCGGTGTCCAATATTATAGTGTACCCCACCTCAGGAATGGTATGTTCCATTGACAGTAGTCTTAGCCCAAGTATAGTAATATCTTGTGTGTCCAGGTGTATGATGAGAGCAGTAGTAATGTATGAGAGTAAAAACTTATGCTGGAGGGGTGAAACCGTTTTCTGTACATTTCATGTCAACAATCATGGAACGGCATTTCAGAAGTATATTACTGGAATGGCATTGCAGGCTTTCCGTTTCAAACTTGTTTAAATTTGAAATGTCAAAATAGAGCATCGACTCTCAAAATGCAGCTTTGTTTTGGTTAATTTAGAACTTTTCTTTTGTAATGGCGTTGCAGGTTATTCATGTCACTGCCCGTTAAAGTGATTGGAAAATCTCAATGTAGAGCACCGATCTCAAAATTTTGGATCGCTGTTTCATATCGTTATGCTTTCTTTTGGTCAGTTTTTAAGATTTCTTTTGTAACGGCGTTCCAGGTCATACATGTTACTGGGTGTTAAAGTTTTCCGAAAAGCTCAACATAGAGCACCGAATCTCAAAATTGAAGATTGCTGTTTCGTATCGTTATGCTTTGTTTTGGTCAGTTTTTAAGTTTTCTTTTGGAACGGCGTTTCAGGCTATACAATCTACTGGCTGTTGAACTCTTTTCTTCCGGAACCCATCCTGACTTCAGTGAGACGACAATGGGTGACAAGCCACCATTGGGTCCCATACCAAGGGTTGATGACGTGATGGTAAATCTTTTCCTGCATGATTTGGGTTCACAGTTGATAAAGAAGGTCTGCATCTTGGATCCAAAGGAGCTGACAAGTTGTTTCAAGGACTACGACATGAAAGATAAATGGAAAGCCTTCCAGTCAGCGCTCAACTCTGTTATCAAAATCAATGATACTACTACAGCAGGTATAACAGAGTATACCTGTGTCAAAGCACAAGAGCAAGTAGCGGAAGGCACATTGCATGCTGTTTGGTCAAATAATGTTGTTAACTACGACACCATACTGAAGTACAGGAAAGTGTATTTAAGCCTACTTTGGTGGTACATACGTTGTGTTGAATTCCCACCTGCACCTTCCACCGACGAGCAACGTCCGGTTTTCCATCAACGATTTAAAGATGATGTAAACTAATAGAACCAAAGAACGGTCTGAAGTTATTATTTGTTATTTTATCTGTTACTTTTACATTGTTGGAAAGAATTGTCAATAAGATTATGACCGGATTGTTTCTGGGCCATATTGATCTTCCAATTGCTAATCTGTAGTCTCTTTTTGTGGTGGTATCAATCAGGTTATCGATTGACGTACTATCGATTCCCATGTTGCGGACCTTTGTTCAGTACCTTAAGTATCAATTGATATTAACCAGAGCATATGTATGACATACTTATGGTCCTATTCCCCGTATGTGCCCTATTTGTTACTTATTGTGCGCATCCTGGATTCGTACCATCAAATATTTGTATCATAGGCACGTGGATCCTCGGCACATATATCTATATCGTGGCATATGCCGGTACTCATGTGTATATTTGCCGTGCGAATCATCAGCTTATATACTCTTATCGTAGTATATGCCGTTATTGTTTCAAGCTCGGTTTAGTAATTCAATACACCCTTGGATGGTCCTTGGACTATCTGGTTCATAGAAGTAAATTGGTCTTACCTTCTTATGGTGGCTGTCTGGGTGATGTTTGGTGGGATAGTCTGCCAGGTTATGTTTTCCTGGTTCCCAGAATATGTTAAATTGCCCTTGTTCGGCCCTGTCCTTTAACCAATAGAACTGCATATCTATTGCTTTGGATTGCTTTTGTTTTATCGTACCATTTAATATAACCTCTGCCGTGTTATTGTCCGTTTTCAATGGGGTGGCTGGTTGTGGATGCCTCAGTTTGATCAGACACTGTCGTCTTGGTAAGGCCTCTCTTGCGTTCAAGAATAACGACGCAATTTTGGCCTCCGCAGCTGATGTCATTACATTCTTGATGATTTTAGCTAACACCAGGATGGCTCCATTGAAGGTGTGGTTGGTCATGTCCCCCAGGTAGTGGGATCCCCCGGCGCGGCTCCTGGCTTCCGGACACACTAGGTGCGCGGCATCACTATCCACGTGTAGTATCATGTCGCTGGCTCTGTAGATGACCGTGGCATCAGGGTTACATGCCGCATAGTTGAGGAAATATCTTGTTGCCGGTAGCGTAGTTTGGTTGTCCTTGGCCAATGCAATGTCATTGAGTGTGTGTAACATTGTGTTGTCGACTGCACGTGCATAGAATAGGAATTTCCCTGTGACTTGTTGTATGAATTTTATCTCCTCGTCTGACAAGGTGGTTGTATGCTCAACCTTTGTGTATTGGACCCATTTGCCGTAGGCTGGTATGTCGGCTCGTGATGGCCCTGCGTGGGTACGTGTGGGTTTTGTATGTCCAAACTCTTTTAATGCTTGTTCTACGTATCCGTCCATCGACAGTTGTACCTTACGTTTATTGTAGTCCCAATGAAGGTGGACCCCGACATATTGTTTTCCTGACCAGTCTACCTTGAATGTGTACTTGGCCCCCACCGCTGCAATCAGGTGGTCCACGTCCTCCTGTTGCATGTACTTGATACCAAAATCATCCATGACTAACATGAAACTGATGTCCTGGTCGTCGTGTAGGAAGAGGTCTTCTGTATGTGCTGCTTTCCAGTACCCATACTGTTGGAGGTGACTCACCAGGTCATTGTGGGCAATTTTACCACTCTGTTTCAACCCGTACCACACTTTCTTGATACAGGCATATACGTAGTCTCCTTGTCTGAGACCCTCCAACATAGATGCCGGCCAGATCCTGGGTGGGATCATGTCCCATCAGAATTTCGCAAACTCGGGTTCGTCTAGCGTGGAGCACAGGTACATGTTCGATATGTCCCCTGTGTATTAAATTCCTTTCGTGTCCAGAACTACCAAAGCTACACGACACCAGTTATTCTATTCATACGAATCAATGAGTCCCGTATCAACCAAAGTAATCAATTCCCATGGCATATCGATTCCCACGGCGCATCAATTCCCATCGCACATTAACGGTGAGCAATCTCTGTTTTCTAGTATTGCCCTTGTTCTTCGGTGAGCAAACTTTGATTTTGGAAAGTATCACACAAGCTACGGGAGCAATTCCTGATCATAATGATAAACATATCATAGGATCTTTCTAACGGAACAAGAGAAGAAAACCATTGTTTTGTGATTCTCACACAGTATATATATATATATACATACGGATATATACGGTCAACGACCAATGCATGTACGGAAATAATCAGCGAGTAATCTCATCACTACACAACAGCAGTTGCAACGTATTTCACCTCAATAAAAGAGATATCTTGCGTTTCGGCAAGATGTCACTTTATCTCATACTTTTAACATTCAACTGATTTATACCCCAAAATTCACACTAGTTGCTACCAACTACCTGTAATCTACATTACTAAGGACTGTCTCGCTGTATCTGAACAAGTTCACAGTAAGAAGAGATCCGGTGTTTCCATAGTCTTGCCTGTAGTCTGATTATCCGTTGTCGAAAGTATCCAACCATAATTGTCACGCGTAGAGTACAATCGTTTGTCTACTAACATACTAACACAGCGTTGCTGTTCTTCAGAAGCCGTTGAATCAGACTCTCAGCAGACCGGATTCAGAATGAAAATAATAGATTAGCAGTCGCAAGCTCTAAGGTGGCTTGCATAAGAAGAACAGGAAAGAACGTGAACACAGTACCTCCGCTGGCATATGCCTATGCCAATCGCACATCGCCTACGAAGCCGTTCCCTTTCACCATCTGACTCCTCCGACGGATCGGACTCATCTCGATCAAACATGCCTGCAAATCCCTCCAGTGGTGGTAACAATGCTGGAGATGGCGGCACCGCAAACGAAATCAGTCTTCCTAGTTTTGATGACCATATGAAGTTGATACTCGTATCCATATTCCGCGTCACAAAGGAAGCAAATAGCTATCTGTGTGAGGCTCTCCAAGAAGGAGGATAAAGTGAATGGCCAATTTTTCTCGATGCACTCCTCAAACATGGCTTTGCCTGCGAGCTTACCTACATGGATACTAGTAGCGGACTACCAACCCAACTTCACCGATCCATCCAACGGACCATTGAAGCACTCGCGGATTTCACAAAGGAATTACGCAAGAGCGAAAAGGATTGGAGGGATGTAGAATCATATTCATACAAAATCTTCCGTGCCTTCCGTATGACACGTGCACTGCGGCTTCAGAACGAATCTATCTTGAATCCTCCAGCTCCTCCTCCAGGAACAAATAAGAACAAGTCCCCTCAACAAGTGAAGTACAAATCTTGGTGCCGAATATCACGTGATGAAAAGCCGTTCACACCCCTCACGAATGACTCAAGATTCGAACATTGGCTTGTAGATTTCAAGGCTAAACTCGAGGCATACGACATTGACACCAAAACATTTCTCGATGAAACCTGGCCCCCTGCTGCACTACAAGGCTACACACATGACCTTTTTGTCAAACAATGTGCTTTCTTCTGGGTTCTTATGTTGGAAGTCTTCAAAAGCGACCTATCTGCGTCATGCATTCACAGCCATTCCCTCACATGTAATGGACGCCAAGCATATTTTGATTTTGTTAACTTACATAGTGAATCAAAAGCCAAGGTATATGACAACTCGACTCAATTGCAAGCGCTACTTAAGTTGAATCTCAACATTTGGAAAGAATCCAAGGTGAAGTTTATCACGCACTGGTTCGAAGAGTTGAACCACCTCAATAACTTCGTCCTCCCAACAAGCCCCTTGAGTACGACCATACTGCAAAATCAGCATTATGTCAAGCCTGTTATTCCAGCTTTCAACTAAGTGAACAGTTTGCCAAGGTCAAAGATCCCGGTGGCCCGAATAGTACCGTCACGGATGTAGTTGCTGAAGCCGCTGCTATCCATAAACTCAAGATCACGCTCCTACTTGAGGCAACTCGCCTAGACTCTCAGTCCGCAATGTCTGCTCCAAAGTCCACAGTACGTGCACATGTACACGACTTCTCCTCAGGACAAGGGCACAACTCTAGCGACTATGCTATCCCTATCAAATTCGAAGGTGACTATCAAGACTATGCGGTATTCAAGGCTGGACGTTCACCTGACCCTACCACACGTTTGCCTACTGGGATATGGAAGGCTCTATCACGTCAAGACATGAAGAATTGGCTGAACTTTTTCCCCGAAGGCAAGAAAATAGTGGTCGCATCGTTGCGGTCTGAATTGCTCCCAGATGGTCAGCTGGACCCCAATGCCATTAAACCCATTACCCGGAAGGCATATACACATGAACATTCCGTCACATTCCTTGAAGATGACACCTCGAACGGTGAAAACCATACCAATGCTTCAGAGGACCTCCATCTGGCTGTGGAAAATGACCGTAGAGGCGTCTTCCATGTATCACTTGGTGTCTACAAGTCTCAGACTTCCTCTCTCAAGGATCAATGACCCCTCAAGTCTTCCGTGTTGCCTGCTCACCCCGCCAGATTCCTTTCTGAGAATCCTGACATTCTATATAAAAGGGACGGTGACACTCTGGTACCTGTAGGAAAATCTTCCTATTCTGTCAATTTTCACCAATGGTATAACCCCGAAGATGACTTAACCTTCCAACACGATAACCAAGTATCTTCATACACCTATCGTGCTCATAAAGCTACTGTTTCCAACCCTGGATTCGCTATGGTCGACCGTGGTGCCAATGGTTGTATCATCGGTAATGATGCATGTCTCATCTCCAAGGATATCCCGCCCCGGTATGTCAATGTCACGGGCATCAACAATCACCAGGTACAGAATATTCCCATTGCAACATGTGGAGCGTATTCCGTCTCTAATAGAGGACCCATTATCCTCATTTTCAACAAATGTGCGTACACGGGAAGACACCCCTCTATCCTGTCTTCCGGCCAGATGGAAGCATACTTCTCTACTGTCGATGACACATCCATCAAAGCAGGCGGTGGGCAAGTAATCACCACCTCTGATGGATACGCATTGCCCCTCAGCATCCGCCATGGCTTGTCATACCTCGCCATGCGACAATATACCACTGATGAATTCGACACACTCCCACATGTTATCATGACATCGGATAAACATTAGGACCCATCCGTCCTCGATACCATTATCAGTGCTAAGGATGAAACCTTCCTTCAGAAGTATCCACCTCAGTCGCAGCAGCTTCCCTATCCAGAATATGACAAATACAGAAACCCACGTTGTCTTGAAGGCTTGGATATCTCTGTATCCCCTGGTTCGTCCATGGTTACGTATCCCCTGGTTCGTCCATGGTTACGTCCCTCAGTTCGTACTCCAGTCATTGCAATTGATCACCCTTTCTCCCTATTGATGATCATGGAATCAACGACCGCTCTTTCTGGCTTACACCTACCAATTATGTTTATCAAGAACGCCTCGCACGATGTATTCCACCTTCAATTTCTGATACGGTCCTTGCCTTTCCCACGGCCTGTACTGTTGATGATACACCCCATGTCGCAACTACACCTCGTGAACATTATCCCAACGAACATAGTTACTTATCTCTGAAGCCCTTCTTTTGTTGGCTTTCCACAGATCGCATCAAAGCTACTTTTGAGAATTCAACACAATATGGATCCTTAGCGGTTAGCCCCGATGGTAACCTCTTCAAGCGTTTTCATTCCCCTCAGCCGGCAATGGGCCCCTGAATGTTCAACCGTTCAATGAGGACGTTTTGTCTGATGTCGTGTACTCCGACGTCCCAGCAATTGATGGCGGTTCCAAACTTGCCCAGATTTTCTTTGGTCAAAAATCTCATATCATACATGTTGAAGAGATGCGCACCACTGGTGATTTCCTATCATGTTTCCAGAATTTCGTTCGAAAATGGGGCAGACCTCTTTGCCTCTTATGTGATCATGGTAACTACCAATCTAGTAAGAGGGTCCTCGATTATCTCAAGATTTTATGGATTGGACTTTGGCAGAGTGAACCCTATCACCAACACCAGAACCAATTTGAATGGCGTTATCAAACATTTAAGCATATTGTAAATCGTGTCATGGACCGCACGGGTACACCACCACATCTATGGTTGTTGTGCATGACATACGTCGCCGGACTTCTCAATGTTATTTCTGATCCTACTCTATTGGACAAACAACCGGTCTTCATTGCCACCGGTACCCTTGGTGATATAAGCGCGTATACCAGTTTCTTTTGGTTTGAACCCATTTATTTTAAGACCAATGACTCCCCTTTAGGTACCTAGTCTACCAAACACCTCGGTCATTTCGTTGGCATTGCCGAACATGTTGGCAATGGACTATGTTTCCGAATATGGGACCCAGTCACTAACAAGTTGCTTGACCGTTCTGGTGTACGCTCTGCTCTTACGCCTGAGTCACGCAACAAACGAGCTGGCCTCTTTACTGACGGCGGCTTCTTTGCATGGCGTAAAGCAAAGGATTTGGTACCTCAATTGTACGCCACCGGTGACGCCCCTACACTCACAAAACATGGGGAGCATACCACTACAGATGCTCTGATTGAACAGGCCAGACCACAGGATGTTCCACCTACTCCTCATACTGCCGAATCCACTACGGACTCTGGCACCAAGCAAAGCCTCGACAATTCTGTGGCACCTGAAGGCAACACGTCTCCAGTACCTACCGAGCAACAGGCTGCGACACCTCCTATTCAGATACCTGACAATAGCCAACCTTCCGCATCTGGTAATCAGGTTATTATCAAACCACCCGCCCACCCCTTGTTACCAAGCTTTCTATATAAGAAGGTCGATGACAGCCCAAGCTGGTCCCCCTCTCCACTCCCTAACAACTATGGGGAGAGTTTTGATGGTCCTCATACAACACACATCTTCAGCAAGACATCCGATGGCGTTCTCCTTACTGAAGATGATTTTGATCCACCGGAGCTAGCATACTTTGATGTTAGTGATGTCACAACTCCACACACCAACCCTGCTACTCCTACAGTAGACCCATCACAGGTAGTTGTTACCGATGAAGAAGGGAATGCACAATTTGACGATAATGGTAAACCTCTTACCATCCTGACAATCCTAATTGCCAACCTACAAGGAAGATCTTTCCTTGTACCCAATCCCGATGGTCCTCAAAAGCGCCTTACCATCGTCGATGTAGAAGACAGTCTTGAACGCAATAACGACTTCATCAAATTCAAGTGCAAACACTCTGATGACAAACTTGACAATATCATTGCATACAATGATGTCATGAATTACATCCACCATGATTCGACCCAAGAAGATGGAGAACTTTGATCGTTTTGCCAAATCCTAGGACACCAAGGCCCATTGGATAACAAGCACCCCCAGTACAAAGGCTCCAAGTATAACCTTTGGATTGAATGGGAAAATATGGAATGAACATATGAACCATTAGCCAACATTGCGGCTGATGATCCTGTTACCGTTGCCAAATATGGGAAAGACAACAACATGCTTGACCTCCCAGGTTGGAAACGTCTCAAACGAATCACCAACCTAGCACGACGAACCAATAAGCTTGATTGGCTCGTGCATCAAGCCAAACTTCGATCTTTCCGTACCACCCCGCAGTATCAATATGGATTCAAGGTACCCCGTAACCACAAAGAAGCCCTCCAATTTGATCAAGCCAACGGAAACCACAAATGGGAAGACGCCATCACTCTTGAAATGGAGCAGCTCAAGGAATACAACACCTTCATCGACAAAGGAATGTACAAGGCAAGCTCCATCCCAAACGGGTTTCAACAGATCAAGGTACACATGATATATGCTGTCAAACATGATGGTAGACACAAGGCTCGTCTTGTTGCAAACGGCAATCTTACTGAAGCCCCTGTTCACATAGCTGAACTGAACAGCCTGGAAGCATGGGGTACCGATATAGGAAATGCTTATCTTGAAGCAGTGACCTGCGAGAAAGTCTGTATCAAGGCAGGTCCAGAATTCGGATCACTAGAGGGTCACCTATTGGTCATCTACAAGGCTCTATATGGACTCAGATCATCGGGCAAGTGCTTTGGTGATTTACTAGCAGCTTGCCTCATTGAACTTGGCTTCGAAAGATCCCGCGCCGAGCCGGAAATCTTTCTCAAGCCTGGAATGAACAAGCATGGAGAACGCGTATATGAACTCATATGCACATATGTTGATGATCTATGTCTTTGCATGGCAGATCCCAATTCATTTCTGGAAATCCTACAGTCAGAGCCATACAACTTCAAACTGAAGGGATCCGGACCTATGAATTTTCATCTGCTGGGCTGTGGATTTGAGCGAGATGCACATGGTGTTCTTTGTATGAAGCCCATCAAGTTCATCAAAAAGATGGAAGCATCTTATGAGCAAATGTTCGGATGCAAACCTAACACTAGGTTCCAATCACCCATTGCCGAAAATGATCATCCTGAATTGGACTCCTTGGCATTCCTTGAAGAAACTGGTATCCAGAAATACCAAAGCATGATCGGCTCACTCCAATGGATCATCGCCATTGGACGATTTGATGTTCAAACAGCCGTGATGACACTCTTGAGTTTTAGAGCTCAACCACGAGAAGGACATCTTGATCGTGCCAAACGTATCTACGGATATATCTCCAAGTTTAGACATTTTAAGATCAGGTTTCGCGTGGAACCCCCAGATTTTATATTGACTAAACCAGACACCATTGATTGGTCCAACACCGTCTATGGGGAGCATTCTGAAGAGCTACCCGGCGACGCTCCTGCACCACTTGGGAAGACAGTAGTGTTGACACACTTCTATGATGCAAATCTCATGCATGACATTCTCAGTGAGAAGGCGGTAACCGGCATACTTCACTTTGCAAACAAAACTCCTATGATGTGGTTCTCAAAGAAACAAGCCACTATGGAAACGGCCATATTTGGGGCTGAATTCGTTGCAGGAAGAACTTGCATCGAGCAAATCGTGGACTTACGTCATTCGTTCCGATACCTCGGAACACGAGTTCACGATATTTCCTATTCATGGGGAGACAACAAGAAGATGATTCAGACGTCAACCTTCCCTTACGCAAGGTTGCATAAGCGTCACCATATCCTATTGTTTCATTACGTACAAAGCATGATAGCAAAAGGCTTCATTCTAATGCTGCACATTCCTGGCAAAGATAATTGTGCAGATATCCTTACCAAGCATTGGGGACACTCAGTTGTGTATCCACTACTCAAGCCCATCTTCCACTTCTGTGGAAATACTGGCAACCTCCTCCAAGATGATGGAAGCATCATGTAAACATGATGATCTTTCGCAAGGAAACATGGGGAGTATTAAATTCCTTTCGTGTCCAGAAGTACCAAAGCTACACGACGCCAGTTATTCTATTCATACGAATCAATGAGTCCCGTATCAACCAAAGTAATTGATTCCCATGGTATATCGATTCCCACGGCGCATCAATTCCCATCGCACATTAACGGTGAGCAATCTCTGTTTTCTAGTATTGCCCTTGTTCTTCGGTGAGCAAACTTTGATTTTGGAAAGTATCACACAAGCTACGGGAGCAATTCCTGATCATAATGATAAACATATCATAGGATCTTCCTAAAGGAACAAGAGAAGAAAACCGTTGTTTTGTGATTCTCACACAATATATATATATATATATATATATATACATACGGATATATGCGATCAACGACCAATGCATGTACGGAAATAATCAGCGAGTAATCTCATCACTACGCAACAGCAGTTGCAACGTATTTCACCTCAATAAAAGAGATATCTTGCGTTTCGGCAAGATGTCACTTTATCTCATACTTTTAACATTCAACTGATTTATATCCCAAAATTCACACTAGTTTAGTCGAATTCCTGTAGAAGCAAGATGATTCGATCGATTCTTTCAGTCGTGTGCGTATCTTGTTTTCGGTCGCACGCGTCTTGTTTTTGGTCGCACGCGTCTCGTTTTCGGCCGCACGCGTCTCGTTGAATCGCACGCGTCTATTTTAGTCGCGCGTTGCCCTTTTTGTAGTCGCGCGCACTGCCTGTTTTCGATCGACCTCAAACACACTCCCTTGCTTCAAAGGATAGTAGACTCAATCGATGATACTGCTCCAGAAATTGATGTAGGCAACATGGGCTTCCCGGGCGTGATTGTTGATGGCTGAAAAGCTCACATCCGTTTCTTCGTCCTTTGTGGAATATTCATCTCTTCCATAGTACTTGGAACCATGCTTTTCAAATAGGGCCCCGGGTAAGTTCTTGGTAAAGATATTACTCGTCATGCCGTCACCTGTTTTCCACATGACCTTGATAATGCCCATTTCCTTCAGCTCACAGAGGAAATACTGTTTCACTTCAATAGGCCTTGTTCTTCCCGCTATCGACCAATTGTTGCAGAAATTGACTGCGCCCTTATTGTCCACATATATCACCATGGGTAATTTGATTTGCAATCCTAAACACATCATCACTCTCCAAATATACAGCATGTCTTGCACACATAGCACAGCGGCATACAGTTCGGCTTCCATCACTGGCAGAGCAATAATTGGCATCATCCTTGATCTTGCAGTCACATTGGCACCATTCAGCCAAGTTGACCAGCCGTTGATACTGTGTCGAGATTCATCCTTGGCATACTCTGAGTTGCTGAATCCAATCAGTTCAAAGATAAAGTTCTTGGTGCCATCCCATATTGCATTCGGGGCTAATGTAAGACCTCTCTTGGGTGTTCCCGCGCAGTACTTCATTACTCGCTTCAGTGCCTTCATGTGGGATTTCCTTGCTTCAGTCATGAACCTAGACAGCTCTCGAACAGAATTTTGGGTTTCAATGCGTGACCATCTCATCATATGCAATATGATGGCTGTTCCGGACCTGTATTTGGTCTGAGCTTCCTTGGTGAGAAAACTGTCGTTTGGCCCAGTACCTTCTTTCTTCAACACTGATCCTGGCTCTGCTGGTGTGGTCAGATTGCCTCTACATTCATCAAGCTCAAACTCATTGATGAATCTCTTGATCTTGACTGGTTGGGTCATTTGTAGTGTTCTTTTCTTCTTGTCTCGCTCTATGTGGCAACCAACATACTCATTCATCTCTCCAACATCCTTGCATTCAAAGAGGGACTTGAGTTCTTCCTGATGTTTTAGGACCTTCTTGTCTTCTCCAATGGTGCAAAAATCATCCACTCATAGCAACATCAGAACAAGTAGCTTGCCATTGATCCACTTGAAAAACAAACATGGATCAGCCTTGCACCTTTTCATCTGCATATTGTGCATTGCGCGACGAGCTTCTCTCCAGAACTGTAGAGCTGCTTGAATTGTACCATATAGGGTTTTCTGCAATCGTAGAAGCACATATGAGAGATAGAATTTCTGATAGCCCTCAGGAATCTTGGTGAATATTTTCTCGCCATTCTGAAATTTGCCATTCAGAAAAGCTCCTTCCACATCCACAATATAAGCCATGAAATTTTCCATGACCATCAATATCATTGCAATTCGAATAGAAATGTCACTGACAACCGGAGAAGATTTGTCTTGTCCATCATAATGCTCACCATCAAGGTGCTTGAATCCTCGCACTGCATTCCTGCATTGTACTGTGCCGTCTGGTTTCATCTTGTTGGCCCAAGTAGTATCCATGATTTTGGTGCCAGGTGGGATATTGGCCTCATCAACTTCTTCAAAGACACCATATTTGACCATCTTCTCATGTTCAGCGTCAATACCCTCGATAAACTTGTCTTGCATAGAGCTGGCCATAGATTCCTTGTAGTTCATGGTCTTCAATTCATTTGTATTCTCAAAGGCATTCCCGGCTGCACCAACCAGACTGAGTTCACTGGTGGCACATTTGGGAGAGGGAACAGAGACTGATAATAGATTGAATTCTTGCAACTCAGCCATTGCCTTGTGAAACTGAATTTCCGCATCGGTGAAATGCGCTGCATAGCTGGCCATGTCCGCCCGAGAACTGTTTCTCTACCCTCGCGAGCTATCGCGCGGTATTTTCAAAACTCCCTACCCTATTTTTAAAATTCCCTGCCTTCTGAGCCCGCGTGTTTACTAAAAAACCTCGAGTGTTGCGCGCTTCTCCTTTCCAGACAACATCTCATCAATCCCTATCTGGATCATCACCTAAAACTCACTCTCGACTTGGTGGAATAAAAATAATCAATTAAATAGCAATTTCAGGGTTAGCGATATCATGAAGTTGCCGTGATGAACAATATTTTGTGTCAAACTTCTTACGCACAAATGATTTTCTCTCGTCTTCGCAACATGCTGTTAACTGCACTTAGTAACACACTTTGTACAAAATACCACAATACATACACAGTACAAAAACCATGTACAAGTCTACAGGTAACAAACATGTGTGTGCTCCGTACACTGAAATGTCTTCAAAAAAGGGACAAGTGAAAAGACCCTGCAAACAAAGCAGAAAAACCCTCAAAGGCATGATTTATTTTTTATAGCAATTCTGATCATCAAAATCACCAATGTCGTTAACTTCCATTTTGACGACCCTGCAATGAGCCTTCTGTTTCTCCTTCATTAGAACAGACCATGAAGGTTCACCACCACCATACAAATAGTACAAAATGACACCAACTCAAATACCTACACGTTACTCTACTTCATTTTTGATCGGAAAGGGTATTCAAACGGCAAAGACAACAACAACTACGGGCCCTACTCCGATCCATCTCTTTCCCCTTGGATAAAGGAGAGAATGGAGGCAGACATGTACAAACCCTACCAGGTTTGAACGCCAGCATGTTACTCTACTGATTTGCTGACCGGGAATGGCAATTGAAGGGCTATCCGGTGGCTATTTGGATGGCTATTCAGATGGGAGGGCCAAGCAGAAACTCCAAATCCGTTTTTTCAACACCACCACAGAAAACACGCACACCCTCCAAATAACAGCGACAGCAGATATCTTCATACTGAAGTCACCGACGGCAACGATATTGCAGGGATCTCTTCATTATATCAAGAAGGACGAGGCCTGCAAGTTTTAAATCGATTGATTGAGTGGATTGGAAGTATCTAACTGGCAAAGCTTTGGACACACGAGGTCCATTTTGAAGGGAAACAAGGAAAAAAATGGCGAATAGTAATATCTCCATACTAAAGGCACCAAGGGCAACGATATCGCAGGGATCTCTTTATTACATCTATGAGGAGAGGCCCGCCAAGTTTTGTATTGATCCATTGAGCGGATTAGAAGGAACGGACTCAACATAGCAGAGTGACAAATTTGGTTGTATTTCAATGAAGCAACCCAAATAAAAGTGAGGGCAGATATCTCTAGAATGCTGGCACCAAGGGCAACGATATTGTAGGGACTTCTTGCTTACATCTATGAGGAGACGCCAACCAAGTTTCGTATTGATTCATTGAGCGGATTAGAAGGAACGGACTCAACATGAACAAACCTTGAAAAAAATGAGGTGAGTACTAGTATCTATTGATGTAGAGTAAATGATAACAAAAGAATAATACAATTTACATGCAAACCTACAGGAACAATATTCATTGTTCTGATCCGTTGTTCCGGTTCCTTGTTTGTTGTTCCAATCAGTTGTTCCAATCAGTTGTTCCAATCCGTTGTTCTGACGATCGTTGTTCCGACAATTATCGTTCCGGTTGATTTGGTGGTGCTGACGATTTGTTGCCATGAGACTTTCGACTGGTTGTTGTTGTTGTTGTTGCTATTGTCAGTTCGCCTCGTTGCCGTGCCTGAAATAGTAAGAAGAAAAGCCAAAGTTAGAAAGTAAATCATCTATAATTTGGTTGGCAGAGCATCATTACAATTGCTTCTCTATCTCATGTTGTTCCGATCCGATTCATTGATTGTTGTTCGTTGTTCCGATCCGTTGTTCTGATCGGTTGTTCCGATCGGTTGTTCCGATCCATCCCTATGAAAATAAGAAGAAAAAATAGAAGTAAGGAAATACAACATAACCAGCAATGCAACAGGCGGGCATCAATGTCTATCTATCTCACGTTGTTGCCTTCCACTCGGTGTTGCCTTCGATTCGAATTGTTGTTGCTGATACGTTGTTCCGACGATCGTTGTTCTTGCTGCTGCCGTAGATTTGAAGACTTGTCCTTACTCCTCTGTCACGAAAAACAGTACCTCATGCCTGTTGATATAGAAGCAATGGATGCAGATTTATTGCTTTCAAGATGTACATGTTTGCGGGCCCTCAAACAACAATATCTATCCAGCAAACCACCTCTCGTCCAATGCGAGCTAATTCTTTTTTCAGTACAAGGCTGTTATTTCAGACTAAAATATTCGAGCACGGATTACCTGCCTAATGCTGATCAGCGATCAAGGGATCATTGGATTAAGTGGAATCCCACGTTCACAGACGGAGTGCCTATTACTTGTTGTTGTACCATCCGTGACTCACTCTTTATGCCATACGACACATACCCAAAACGGGACTCGACTGGGGGATGCTCGAAAGGAGCCATACCTACCGGTACGAACTACCGGTTCTGGTTCTGAGGTGATTTTTTGCAAAAATCACAACTTCTCAACTTCAAGCTTCGAAGCTAAGATCTTACACGTTTATCTCGAAAAGGCGTCAACTCTTTCCATCTTTTCCGTTTCACGAAAGATTCGATGATTTTTGCGTCATCTCTACACGTACCGTACTAATACCGGGTACTTATACCGGTACACCGGAGATGGCGATATCAATCTTTGGTCTACCGATGCTAGCAGACTTTCCTCCCTACAAACGCGGTACGAATAGTGGCAGTCGAATCCAAAACCAATGATGATATACAAAACTTTCACATCCTATGGCTTGCTAATTGCAGCACATTCTTTCATAGCTTGCGCAGATGTCGCGAACGGCCTGTCATCGTCATCGTCATCGTCATCGTCGTCCAAACCGAAGCCGAAGCCGAAGCGGCCGTTGGTGAGCCTGACGGGGAGCGGGGATGTTTCGAGTTTTTTGTACGGCAAACTGCAACGGGCGACTTCGTTGTATGGATCCGGACTGACTGGGCCCGCTACCGCCGTGGTTCATGGAGCCAGGGACACACGAGAGCTCCTTCCGCCAAGCGTCGTTGCCAATAGCTCCAACCAGCAACTCAAAGACCTCGACAAAATGCTGTGGAATCAGTTCGGAATGGCCACTTGCGAGGGATCCGTTGACCGAGAAGATTTGTTGACGAAACCATCGTATCTGAAACCGCGACTGGCCGAATTGCAGGACACCCTGATATTTTTGGATGCGACCACCACAAGCATGGGCAACAGTGCTGGAGCGGCTGGCGGAGGTGCTGGCGGTGCTCTGGAGGGGCTGTTTTCCATGTTAGGAGGGAAAAAAGAAACACAGCAGCCACAGTCGCAGCCACAATGGAAGAAGAAAAAGAAGAGCAAAAGGTCCTCGGATTGCTGGTTGGACGTCGACCTCGTCCGTTCTGCCATGATCCGTGGTTCCCAGGTCTTTGTCGTCTGCGAAAGCAAAGACACGATTCACTGCGCAAAAGCGCTGAACAAGTGTTTGTCGATAGTACGCGAAGACAGCGAGGATACCGAAGGCAAAAATTATATTGCTACCATCGTGTCACCCGAGGACGGAGTGATTCTGGGAGGTGACGAGGACGATTCTGGTTGGAAATCCGCACGGCCCCAAGATTTAGAGGGAGAGTTGTCGCAGGCCATTGCCGTCCGAGATGCTACCAAGGATTTTGTTGCAAGTAGTGGCAACAGTGGCAATCCATCATCAGACAATGGCAGTCAAGCGAGACTGGCTGCAGCCTCCGCAGACTACATCAATACCGACATGACGAAAGGACTCTCCCTGTCGCGACACGATTTGGCGGAGGTCTGCGTCCAGTGCGCTCTGCGACTGCCCACAAACCCCGCACCAACACCAACAGGCGCCGACAATGATTGTCGGCTTCGAGTGGTGCGTGTGATTCCGTTTGGAACGGATCAAAAGGAGGACACCGAGTGGACCGAGCGTCCGAATCAGAATTACTTTTCAATGATGGGCGGGAAAAAATCCAAGGCCAGAGAGGGGACCGTTACTAGTGTCAACTGGGTCAACACGCTTGGCCCCTTGGTTGCCGACAGTGACGGCAGCGTAAAGGAATTTCCGAAGCGTCCCAGTGCTTTGTGAGCTTGGCATCTCTCGATTTGAACGAACGATCAGTTGCGACGACGAAATAATTCAATCCATCTGGAAATCCATGATTGGTAGGTATATTCAGCCAGAAGTGGAAGTCCCCGGCCACACGATAGAAGGTGCAACAATTCAAGAGAAACTTTTAATTCTACTTTGAATTAGTTCAGTCTACTATAATAGTAGCAGTTCCAAATTGGTAGAGCGGCAATTTTCAGTCAACTGTTCCAATACAAATTGATGCAGAGGCGCTTGTGTCGACGTAAAACGTATTGAATATATCAACGAGGATCGGAAGCTTCAGTTTAACACTGATTTCATCATTGTTGTTTATTCAGTTGAATATTTCAATACAAAACTATTGCACCGAAATGAGCATTCAAACCATGCAAATAAGTAAGGGTATTAAACAAAATTGGGAATAATCTTTTTTCTCTAACACAACGAGCTTCCATAGCAGCCATCCAATAGCAGTCAGTCAACAGCAGCGAATATCTACTAATAGCAGCCCCCAAACGGTTACGGAGGCCAGAAACCCAAACACATTTTTTGTCGCATTTGTTCTGAAAATCCTTTTCGTGAAACCAGCGCGGGAGTTACCAATTTGCAGAAACGACTGTTTCTTACTCAATAAGCTTCGAAGAATATATTCTACTTCTATTGGCATCAACAATATCTACCTTTTTCTTCGGTTGCTAGTTGCCAATGGATCAGCAGGAAACGAATTACCCATCTACTTAAAAAGACTACAGGCAATGGTTGTAAAATAATAATAATATCATTTCGAATTACTGCCATCGGTTCATTGACTAATTGAAATTGAAACTCACTTTCCACAATTTGTTTGGAAATTTCGGAAAACTAGCTACAGTAGTTTTAGATTCGGTATATGATATTATTATTATATTATGTATACCGGTACATACCGTATTCAAAAATAATAATG
This sequence comes from Pseudo-nitzschia multiseries, assembly GCA_037355745.1. NCBI lineage: Eukaryota > Bacillariophyta > Bacillariophyceae > Bacillariales > Bacillariaceae > Pseudo-nitzschia > Pseudo-nitzschia multiseries. Next base: position 3,818,446 of record CM074785.1, on the reverse strand, counting down.
TAAGTGTCAAATATCAGACCACCGTGACATTCTCCAGATCCTCCTCCTCGATCCGTGCACCACTGCTTCCGTCCATAAAGTAGTGAAACCGAGGATTCTTCCATTGCACCGTGGCTCCGACGCGCAAACCGGGAATTCCCCGGCTGTTGGTATAGGCCGCGATCCGGCGGCACATGCCAACCCGATCCTTGCACTGAAAGACCTGCCGCATCATGCTCTCGTCCATGATGGCCCTAACCTCGAGGACTCCCCGTGCGGGAGCCCCCCCGTGTGCCTCGACCTGGTCCCAGGTGAGCGTGAGCCCCCTGGCTTCCGTTTTGGCCTTTTTGCACTCGTTCTTTTTGTGGGCCGGCCACGCCGCCACCTGGCATTCTCTGCTGCAGTACGACACCTTCTTGCACCGGTTGCACACATCGAGCTTCACGGCGCTGGTCTTGTTGCAATAGGCACAGGTGTAGAAGTCGCCCCGGTTATCCTTTGGTTTCGGTCCCCGGATGAGCTCGTCGTAGATCTTCTGGGACTCTTCCCCGCCGATCTCCAGTTCGGTCCTGCCCGGATTCATCCTGGACATTGCGTGCGTCAGCGCGTCGAGTTCGACCCGGCCGCTCCGTTCCCGATCCATGGCGTTCTGCACGAGCGAGTTGACCTCGCTCCGTGCGTTCTCGTTTTCGGACGAGCGAGCGTACTCATCGAGCACCGCCATGTGCTCGTCCCGGAACCGCCGGTTCTCCGCAAAGACCTGCTCGGTCGGCCGCGGATGCATGCGCTCCATCTGCTCGAGGGCGGACACCGCCGTGGCATACATCCGGGCGGCCTCCTCGATGGCGGTTTCCTTCTTGCGGAGGCCGGCTTCTTCCTCGGACGATTTGTTGAGCGGCCGGTAATCGACGCAGCAAACGTGGCAGTAATCGCGGTCGTGGGCGGTGCAAAACATCCGGCCGACGTCGTCCGTGTAAAAATCCCTCCCCTCGGATTCGGCGATGGCCCGGGGGGACGGTTTTTCCTTCTTTTTCTTCTTTTTCTTCTTCTTCTTCTTCTTCATCTTCGTTTCGCCCATTTCGGCGGTGGTATCCGATGTTGGCGGCAGTGGCGGCGGCGGCGGCAGTGGCGGTGGTGCTTTTTTGGCGGGTTTTTTCGACTTCTTTCCCATCGTTGTTGTTTCTGTCTCTGTTTCTGTCTCTGTTTCTGTTGTTGCTACAACGCGTAGTGTACTACACTATTCGATGATTCCGAATGAATGAATGAACCAATCAATCAATCAATCAATTAATCAATCAATTGACTCTATAAAATTGTATGGATGAATGGGGTGATAGTGATATTCCAATCCAATCCAATCCAATCCAATCCAATCTGCCGGGCCTTGCGAGAAGATATGGCATTTTGACACACCAAATTGCGGATTGCCGATCCTTTGGGTTCTGTGAAGCTTGCTTGAGTCCTGAGTTCTTCGACGTTCCTCGTTCCTATTCCTTTTGGTTCGGTTGGTTCTGTACCGTACGGTAGGTTCGGCATGTTGTCAGCAGAAGTCAGAAATTCATCGGATAAGATATCCTACCGGTATTACCGGTACCGGTATATCCTACTCTCCTATCTTCTGATCGTAAGATATGGTTCATACCGTCCGTCCGGTACCGGTATGGTAACGTATGATGTACCTTACGGTAGGTATTCTGCCAGGAAGTTTTTGTTCGCGGTTTATTTATTTTTAAGATCGAGCCTGGCGACACGGAGGTATGTGAATCGCCACACTGCCTGCCTGTACGGTACGAGTGCGTGAGATACATCATCTTCTTCTATCGCTCGCAAAAACTATGAGGGCGAGATTGATTCATTCATTCATTCTTGTTTCGTGTGTACCGTTGAACGATTGTCATCATTCGTTTGGTGGTTGCTGCTGCTGTTGTTGTTGTTGTTGTATCAAGACGAGAATAAATCATCAAACGTCATCGTCATCATCATCGGTGTCCGTCTGCTTTTCCCTTTTCAATCTAACCGTTCCTGCTCAATGGTTGCAACAACAACAGCACTGAGAACAAGAACAACAACTTCGACACGCACACACACACACACACACACACTCTATTGGTATCCATCCATACGAATACCGTAGAGAGTGAGCAATCGGTTGCAAAGAACAATTACTGTATTGGAAACTAGTTTGACCTAGTATCATACGGTGCGGTAGCATACGGTGCGAGCGAACAAAAACGAACAGCCACCAAGCAGCGGCGATGGTGGAATCACTCGGCTTCAACGACTCGGACTTGTTCGGGTCGAAACCGCACGGACGAGAGCAACAGCAACAGCAACAACAACAGCAACAACAACAGCAACATCGTCGGAGTCGGAGGAGACAGCCCGACACGATGCAGCGGAGGATCATCGAGTCTTGTTTGAATGAGGAATGCCGCCCCGAAGGGACCCGTGCTATCTGGAGCACGGGTGGACCGGGAACCGCGGTGTACCTCCGCATCAAGCTGAGCGAGATGGTGGGGGGGGCAGCGGAGGACAATCCTTCCGAATCATCAAAATCAAAATCAAAATGGCACCTGCAGACTGCTCTGGAGCAACTGCGGCCTGCCGTGCGCCGGCTGCAGAAGAACGACACATCGTCGTCGCCATCCCCGTCCCTCCACCACATGGGTTTGCTGTCGAACGATTTTGTCGGAGCGCACTGCTTGCTGGTTTCGGTGCTGGTGCGGTTGGGAAAGACGGAGGACGCACGCGAGGCGGCCCGTTGCGTCGTCGACAAGCTCGAAGACCTATACGAAGCAAACGCTGGTGGCGGGGACTGTAGCGGTGATTGCGGCCACGGTTACGGCCACGGCCATTGCAACAATCGCGGACAAAAATGCAGACACAAACGCGGACACAAACACAAACGCAGCGACTGCTCGATACTGTTTGGCCTCGCCGGGGGACTCCAGGCGATCTGGTTCCTCCGCCGAGAACTCCGGGACGACGATTTTGGCAGCGATATGGCACTGACCCTGAGTTACTCGATCCTCCTGGAAGGTCTGAAGCATCACGATGGAACAAAAACAACAACCACTCAAAGCATGCCACTCCTCTGGGAGTGGAATTCGTGGCCCTATCTCGGTGCCGGAACCGGAGCCGTCGGAATCTTGTACGCTCTCCTCGGGCATACGGCCGGCGAATGGGAGGATATCGGTGAGTGCCTCCCGAATGCCAAACAGGTGATCCGAGCCACCATCGACGGCCTCGCCGACCACGAAGCAGCGTCGGGAAACCTGAAGGATTCGATGAGCGGATTCGGATCCGGATTCGACGAGGACAGCAACAACAACAACGAACAAGAAGAGCAGGATCGGTTCATCGACTGGAACCACGGCGGAGCGGGATACTGCCTCCTCCTGCTCAAGGCCTTTGACGTGTACGGCGACGAGCGGTACGTGCACCGATCCATCGGCGTTGCCGATCGGGTGCTCTGGCCCCGGTGGAAAAAAGAGTGCAAGGGGAGAGTCGGTCTCGCGAGGGGAATCTCGGGAATAGCCTATGTCTTTTTGGCACTGGCCCGCGTCGATGTTCGCCGGGGATCCCTGTGGAGGGATCGGGCCCGGACACTGGCGCGCGATGCCACCGCTGCCACCGCCGCTTCCCTCGTCGCAGACGGCGGATCATCGTCGGAGACGGTGTTGGCGCATTCTCATTCGAGATTGAGTTCGAATCCAAGTTCGAGCCCGAATTCGGAATCGAATTCGCTCTTTGACGGCATCGGAGGCCTCGCATCGCTGCTGATCGACCTAGAATCAACGTCCGGAGGAACAGCAACATCAACGGTCGCAACCGCAACCGCAACCGATCGCTGTTGTTGGTTTCCATTTTTTGAGTCTTGCCAGGCCAACACCCAACGAACATTCGAGTACAAGACCCAACCACCGGAAGAAGACCATCCTCTCCCGCGATTATATCCGCGATGCAGCGACGCAACCACCGCATGCGAAACGGCGATACGCTCGACAACACCAACACCTAACACCCTCAAACAACCCACGAAACCCACCACCACTATCACCACCACCACCACGACGACGACGACGAAACACCCCGCTGCTGCCGCACTGTCTACCGCTGGAACGACCGTCACGGCACCCACCGCCTCGGTTACCACCCATCCCTCCCATAATGGCGGCGGTGGTTGTAGCAGCAGCAGCGTGGTTCGGCTGGCAACCCCGAACAGCATCATTCCGCGACGATCCGCCCTCCTCGATATCAGTCACCTTACGGATGCCTTTTCGATTCCGGAAGAAGTGGAGGTACAACAACCCCCGGTGCGTTGCAACGACCAGCAACAGCAACAGCGCAAGCAACAGCGCAAGCACAAAACTTGCACCATTCCCGAGGAAGGTCTTCCGACCGGGAGGGCATCGATCAAGCACGCGAGAGCTCGACCGCATTCGAAATCCAACGACCAGAAACAGAAACAGAAACACAACCACAACCACAACCACAACCACAACCGCAACCGCAACCGCAACCGTGCTAGGGACAAGACTATTGTGTCCATGGGCGGGAGCCGTGTTCGTGTTCGTGTTCATCGCCGAGAATCCCAAGCAGGACTGCCCCTCGCCGATCGTCCCACGGAGTCCTGGTTGGCCAAGGCGAAGGCCAAGGCCCGTCGAAGGATCCAGATCCAATCGACGCATCGGAATCAAAATGGTCATCCCGATCACCATCAAAATCGCGTCGACGATCCCTGCTATGACAAAAACAACGACGAAAACGACGATGACGACGAGGCGTTCATGACCGACAGCGTCGAACGCCGGCAGAGTGCCGAGATTTCGTGGATCGAGCACTATGGGACGGAGGAGCAGAAGGTCGAGTATAAAACCAACCGTTCGCTGTCGGAACTCCGCCGCCGCCGCCGGAGCGAACCCAATCGCCGTGGCTTGCGACGCGGCTCCGCTCTCTGAGACGACTCGTACAGAAAGCATAGCGAGAGACAATTGTGGGAAACAAAACAGATATGAGTAATACCTGTATTTATTATTTATTATTTTTATATTAAAATAGAGATAGACATCATCCCTTATCGTGTTGTGATTTCCCTCGTGTGAGTGGAATTATAGTTTGTAATAGCAGTCGTAACGCATGCGTTTCTCGGTGTGTGCCCGAATCCATCCATCGTCCACCGTCCACCGTCCCGCTATCTAGACTAGACTAGACTAGACTACACATAGACCGCACCGCCGCACTCGTTCCAGTGCCGGGCCTTCCTCGCCGCGGACCGCTGAAAGGATTTCTGCTCGTGCCTTCTCTGGGCCCGCTTCTCTCCCTTCTTGGCAATCTCCCTCGTGGCAATCCCCCCCCACACGGCGCCCAGAAGCACCCCCACCGGCCCCATCGCGGCGCCACCAATGACCATGCCCCCGATCGTTCCGGCCAGCGTCTTTCGCTTGCGCTGTTTCTTCATGCTTCGCTTGCGGGGATGAACGGATTCGTTGTAGTCGCAGTTGTAGTTGTTGTTGTTGTCGTAGTCGTAGTCGTAGTTGTTGTTGTTGTTGTTGTTGTTGTCGCACGAATCGTCCAATCCGGCGCCCGCACTCTTCGTCGTAGCCGGATCGTGCGCAGCAGCAGCATCTGCCGCAGCAATATTGGGAGACGGGATCGCCAGGTCAAAGCCGCTTCCGTCGTCGCGGGGAGTGGCGTGCCGTTCGGCAAGCGACCGGTTGCGGTTGCGGTTGCCGTTGCCATCCCTGCCGCTGTAAAAGTAGTTGCGGTAGTTCTTGCCCTTGGGCGACGACGCGCGCTGTGTCAGATTGAACATGGCGTATTCTTCCGCACCGTAGCAGGAGGAAAGGGAGGAAGTTCTCGAATGAGACGATTGCATCGGCGAGGCCGGGGCGAGTTGGGGCGGTGGATGATGTGGATGAGAATTAGAATTAGAATGAGACTGAGACTGAGACTTAGAATGATACGACGAGTGCTTTGGATGCTCCGCTCGTTCCGGAATGGGAGACGATGACGATGCTCGTTCGCGTTCGTTGTTGCTGTAGTTGTAGTTGTTGTAGTTGTTGTTGTAGTCGGTTTCCGACCACATGGTTCGCAGGCTGGTAGTCAGCGTGGAAGTGGGAGAAATCAATCCGGAGGATCGGTGTTCGATGGAGCGTGGCAATTGTGCGGGGTTTCTGTCTTCCGCGGGGGGAACGCGAGGCCAATGCGACGCCATGGTGTGTTTTTTGTTTGTGGATGGGATTTTTTGTTTCGTTTCGTTTTGCCTTGTCTTGTCTTGTCTTGACTTGTCTTCGCGTAAGTAGAAATACGAAGTACTTGTAATACTTGTATTGGTTGTTTCAATTCAGTTGGCTCTTTTGTATCCGATCGCGATTACGGATGAATTGAGAATGAATTGAATTGAGAATGAATTGAATTGAATTGAATTGGATTGAATTGAATTGAATTGAATTGAATTGAATCCAATGGTTTGGATTGCGCAGGTTCGTGATTTGTGGTTTGTGAGATACCGGTAGATAGAATAGGACCCAGGAAAAAAAGAATGCGGCTGAACTTTCTGTCCCGTCTGGAGACGAATCTTCCTCTGAAGTACGAAGTAACTACCGTACGGTAGGAAACTGGCTGAGTAATCTTACGCTCACGTATCGTACCGGTAGGATTTTTTTATTTGTCGGTCAAACACTTTGAACATAAGGTACGAGTACGAGTACTCGTACCGGTAGACATGGTTTTAGCGAAACGTTGTTCTACCTAAAAATGTCAACTCCTTCTGATTCGTTGTGTACCGTACTCGTACGATTGACTCTTACGATAGTAGTTGTTGTAAGATTTACTGACCGTTTCTTTTCACATGATACCGTAAGTATTGGTCCAATGTCGGTTTTGTGTCACGGTAGTTGGCTGACACATTTCCGTACTATTTTTAACGGTTGGCACGTTCGCAACAGAAAAACACTTCGAGTACGTACGGTACGAGTACGTACGGTACGTACCAGCAGGGAGGCTCTGTTCTACGAAGTAGTTTTTGCGTCCACAGTCGTGGTTCATTCCCGGTTAGGACCGTTCGACAAAAACAAAAACAAAAACAAAAAACGATCTCCCAACCTTACCGGAAGATCATATACCCTAAATGACAGCACGTGCATCTGGATTCCCGTAGAGGCATTCTCGCGGAATTGATTGAGAACAGAATGGGCCATTCCCTACCATTCTCAATACTGGTATGTACGAGTTCGTACCGTACTCCGAGTTACGAGAAGTTTCACGAAATCCTCCAAGACTAAGTTAATAGTGGTTGCATGTTCAACATAATTCAACGGAAAGCGAAATCGCATTTATGTGTAAAATGAATGAATCTATTTAACCGATGATATTGAACATGGAATCACAATCAGTTGCAGTGGCGAATACTAATTCCTATGTTTGCCAACGTGACATATAGTACTGGTAGTAAAACTTTGGCACGACTCCGATTATTCGGAATTCGGAAAACAGTACCGATAGTACCGTACCGTACGGTAGCAGATGAGTTCCGTTCGCTCGAACCACATCTGCATCTGCACACAATATTTTTTGACCGCCATCTACAACCGGAACGCTCTCCCCTCTCTGCCTATTCTACCTAACTACCTACGAACAAAGAACAAAGAACAACACGAACATGGGTTGCAACGCCTCCAAAACCGACAACAACGACGGCGTTTTCGTTAAGCGTGTGAACGACGGCCGCATCACGGACGACGAACACTCCTCGGGTTCGAGCCACAACAACCACCACCAGGACGATGACGAGGAGGAGGAGCAACACGAACACGAACACGAACACGAACATCACCACCACCTCCTCCACGTTCACCAATACCCCCAATACGACCAAAACCATCGACTCGCCTGGAGCGACTTCGATGGACACCGGTACGATCGATTGGATTTTCCGGCATACGGGAGCCGGAAGCACTCCAAGTTCCAGAAATCGAGGGAACGACGACGGGAGCTGGAACGACGGGCCAGCAATTTCGTCGGCACAAAGCTTGTCATTCGGCGCTAGGCAGGCAGGGAGGCAGGTAGTGTTGGCGGCAGCCGTATTGCTCTTGCCGAGCATCGCGCCGCCAAGCCAAGTGATCCAATCAATCAATCAACAAACAAACAAACAAATCAATCAATCAACAAGCAATCTCGCAGTCTCTCCTGTGCCAATGGGCTTTGGAGGAAGATGTTGCCGCGATCGATGGGGGCAGCGCAAATCACCATGCAGAACGAGTCAAGAGAGCTCACTCACTCAATCACTTACTCAATCACTCGCTCGCTCACCGCCTTTTGCGACACGTCGGAATTTGCGGTGTGATATCATGGTACGGTACAACCCGTGGCATTTCGGCGGCTGAAATAAAAAATCATTCGAACAATATACTACTACACATACACGTACACATACACGTATCCGTACCGGTACAATAGTATCTTGCATGGGAAATAGAACTTTAGAATAATCGAAAGGAACTAATGGACTGCGAGTCCAAAACATAGAAACTTTTGTCAACCATCCACTATTTTTTGTTTTGTTGTGTTTTGGAAATATAAAATCAATGCATCCAATAGCGAAACGAAACAATTGCTTCGTAGTATAGTAGCAGCCGCAATCACCTCGGCGTATAGACTAGACACCCACACACCCACACACACCCCACACACCCACACACCCCGCCTTTTGATTGAGCATCTCGGGAGTACGTACCTGTACAAACGCACTACGGTTCGACCGAAAGCATTGGGTTGATGCGAAGTTGGTTGGTAGATCGAGTCATGATGAATATGAATCACCCGTCAGCTGGAATAACCTTCGGCTGGAAGAACAGAATGGCCAGGTTCTTTAAGATATCTGGAGAATCACCAGCAGGTTGAAGATATCCCGTAACTCTCGCAATCTGGATTCCAGATCTCAATCTGGATTCCCAGATCCATAGATTCAGCATCGTTATTTCATAATTTCTTACATAATGCATTCTAAAACCATGATGTGTATTCCCTTAGTCGTTGATACACTGCTGCAATTGCATCAAAACTATGAGGAGAACACCAAATGTAAAACATGAATTCCATCAGCCCCCCCCCCCCCCCCCCCCCCCCACACACACACACACACACCATGCATTCAATACAAAAGAACATTTGGTATCTTAGACAATGGAGAATATCGCAAACTGGTGATGGGCTATCACTAGAATCAATTGGACAGTGAGAAAAACATTTGAAAGTTTACATGAACATGCTGGATAGAGGAATTGCTTCATACCTGCGGCATCTGTGTGAATGTGTGTGAGGATCTACAATTACCAACCAGAAGATGGCAGACACAGTGGAAAACAATGTCTCGCTCATGGGCAGAGAAAAAGAAGGTGGAACCAAATGATGGCTGGAGCAGTGCAATTTTCCACATACACACGCTGGGTTTAGAATACTATCCATCCTAGCCTACTACATTCAACTACTTGTTACAGTTGACCCAGGTGCCAAAGGTACAAAGATCGCGTGTTTTGACCAGATATGATTATTTTTTGTCAAGTTGGTGGAATCAGTGGTGGAGCGTGACCATTTTGAATGCATCAACCTTCTTGTTCTCGATTACATCAATATGTTGTCACGGACCTCACTGTTACACACATCCAAAATGGTGGCAAGGAGCTTCTTCTTGCCTTGAATCGGCACATTATTTTGATGGTGCCACCATCCACAAGATACAAGAAGATTATATATCAATTTGTAAGGGTGATGCGGGCAAGCAGTATAAAAAATAACAGTATAAAAATAACACCAGCAGAAGAAGGGAAAAGGAAATGAACACAGATAAGACCAATTCAGAGGATGCAGAGGACACAGAGGACACAGCGGACACAGCGGACACAGCGGACACAGATATGGAGGTGCCAGATAGTAACAGTAAGTGCAAAGGACAGCCGTGGGGATTGGTGCACGCGTCAGACAAGCCTAGAATGAATCCAAAGAACCAATCACAAGCGTCGTATCAGCAGTAGCAGGGCAACCCAAACCAATTCAAATGGGAGCCAGTTTGGGGGTTCGTTTGGAGGACAACACGGTCAATTTGGCAGTCAATTTTGAGGCTGCAATGGCCACCAAGGGAAGGGATCGAGCAATAGCAACTACACGCAGTAGTGGGGATGCAAACAAAGCAACGATAACTATCACTGCTGGGCAGCACAGCACGCGTATTCAAATATCAGCATGCACAGCACTAGCAGCCAGAATCCAGAATCCATTTCTACATCAGGCAGCAAGTATGACAACAATCAATGCCCATACCTCCTGTTCAGGATGGTGCAGACTCAACCAACATGCATGTGGCACATGTTCAGGAGGCAGCAAAGGCAGGTTATGCAGATGTGGATGCAACTGAAAAACCAACACCAAAGCTGGTGGCAAGGGAAAAGAACACAACAAATGAGACGAACAAAACAAAAATAAATGACACAGCATTGGTAGTACTCCTCAAAATCAAAATCAAAATCAAAACAAAACAAAACAAGTGGTGTCAGTTGGCAGACACTTGGTAGCCTTATGTGACTTGGGATGCACAGGTACCATGATTAATACCCAGTTTATGCCAGTTGGAGTCCAGCCAAAGCACATATGTCACAAAAGAATAACAACAACAACCAATGGAGCATTTGGCACCACATCACTGTCTGTATATATGAAAGAGAATTGCAACTGTCAGAATCTGTAAATGGAAGACGAATAAAAGCAATGCTAGCAATCATCTTTAATTCACCAAATTGCATCTATGAAGTACACTGGGAAGAGATGCCGTGTCTGCAGCAGTTATATCCATGTGTTTCAAAACCAAAACAATTACATGGTTGGATGTTACCATCTCCATAAAGAACACAGGATCCCTGATCAGGGCTAATGAAGAGGAAGCCAAAGATAGTAATTACTCAGCACAGAAATCAACGAAATATTGGAAAGAAAATATCAATATGTCACAGTAAGTGAGGTTGCACAAGCACAAAAGCACATGAGTGCTCAGGAAAAGCAATAGTTTGAAACAATGCTGAAGAAACACAAGATAGTGTTCAATGGAGATTTGGGTTGTTACCCACATTTCAAAGTATATAGTGAATTGGAGGAAGGTGCAAAGCTGGCTCGCATTATGGAGCCATAGTTGGTAGTAGCCTACCAGAGAGAGAGAAGAACTTCAGGAAGGAATTGGCCAGCAGCTTGGTAAGGGATGTGGTAAGCCATACGCCACACACATCTCTAGATATTATGATGGATGTACCATTGATAACAAATCTTGAGGCCGTACGGAATTGACAACATCAGCTTTTTAATCATAATTTGCTCAGGTGGATATTAAATTCCTTTCGTGTCTAGGTTGGTAGAGGTACGAAATCGAAAATAATGAGACCTCGCAAAATACTGGGCTCATTCTTACGATCGAGAATCGATACTTAACTGGAAGAAAATTGATCGTTAATACCGAGCTCATTCTTACGATCGAGAATCGATACTTAACTGGAGGAGAAGAATCGATCGTCACTCGAGTTCGATACTTAGTGATCCAAGAAAGAACACATGCCAGATATTAGCATATGCTATCTTTTGTTAAGTGTTCTGTTTTCAAGAAAAGACAGCAGAGGTTCGGATGGTTACTCTCACGAACTTGTTTCTCTGCTGCACAAAATACGTGTTGTACTAGCGGCAACGCGATATTTCCCCGTAACACGGTATTTCACCGTATATGATAATCGTAACGTGCTGTATTCTTAGCGGCAGCACGTCGTTAAAGTGCTATCTTGCTCTCCAACAAGATAAACCACTTATACTTTTAGATTACTTGATTATTCAACCTTAAACCTTGCACGGACGCCCCTCTTGCGTCCTACTGTAGAACTACAAGCCTAAGATCTAACTGATTGCGTCTGTTGCTGATAGTCAGAATAGATCTGGTTGGATTAGCATCCAACCGTAGTGGATATCAAAGAAATATTAGACCACAACAGACCGGCACCTCAACCGGCCTGCAGCTACAGCTCCTACTGCTCTTCTTTGCCTTTGGATTGAGTCAGCTCAACAGCCAGTTTCAAAAGGAAATTAACAGATTAACAGTTGCAAGCTTGTTGAAGCTTGCAAAAGAAGACGGCAGTAGAAGCACTCGGTGACGACGACAATCCGACAGCAGATCATCGAACGATCGACTACAGCCAACGATCAATAGTTCTCTGATCCGAAACACCAGCACAGGACCAACAGAAGTCTATCATAGAAGCCATTACATTGGAAACGCCAATAGCAATCTTCGCTCTCAAGAGTCTCCAGTACAGAAGATTCCACTTTCTGCCGCTTCGCGATCAATCCCCGGTGACCCCATCGTTACCATGATACCGACGCCCATCACTTGATTACGTAACGACACTACATGTCCAACATCCCCATTGCCGGTCAAACACGTAGCAGGTCCACTGGATTCCAAACACTCCAACCCGGGAGTGCTGCAACCACGTCCCTCCTGCCCACAACCGACATGGCACCCGATCAACAGGATAATCCAACCCAAGATGATGAAGAGGACACGTCTATCACAGACCTCTTCCCATCATTTGATCAACCACTAGCCACCTTCTTGCACGACTCCTTCGATGTACCAAAGGAACACCACAGCACCTTGTGTGAGGCGCTCATTGCTGGCCAGTACAAGACATGGTTGGACTTCCTATACATCGAGAACATTGGTGATCTAGCATATCTTGAGAGGGGAACAAGAACACCACTCTACCAACACGTACAGCTGAACCTACAGAGAGTCATCGATTTTGGACAACATCTTACCTCACAGGGATTAGACTGGGAAGACCGAACCCACTACACCAAGGACGCCTTCAAGGGTTACTGCAGAGGAATTGTCAAGGCCAGAAGAGAATCTGCGGCTGATGTTGGAACAGTGGCACACACTGGCACATCCCAACGACAACAAGACCGATCCACAAAATCCATCGAACAGCTCAAATACGAATCATGGACCAAGAAATCAAGGGATGAAACCACATTTCCAACACTACAAAATGATGCAAGATTTGAGCATTGGCTTGTCAAATTCAAGGCAAAGTTGGAAACATCTGACATAGATACTCACACATTCCTTGATCCAAATTGGCCCGATATACCGCTCACCGGGTACACAAAGGCCCTTCATGACAAGCAGTGTGCCTTCTTCTGGACTCTTGTTCTACATGTCTTCCAGAGTGACCTCTCCTACTCCTGTGTGCTCAGCCATACCACCACAAGAGACGGCAGACAAGCCTTCTTTGATTTTGTCGCACTACATGACAGGTCCAAATCCAAGGTATATGACACCTCCATCGTGATGCAGCATCTCTTGGACATTGATTTGAGATCATGGAAGGACACCAAGGTCAAGTTCATCACCCAGTGGTTTGCTCAACTGGAACACCTCAACACACTACGTGATCCACAGAGGCCACTTGACTTCGATACTGTCAAGACACACCTCTGCAAAGCCTGCAGTAGCAGTTTCCAACTCAGTGAACAGTTCTGCAAGGTTGATGATCCTCCTGCAGCCCAGGATATGATTCAATTTCGACAGCATGAGGCCATTGCTATCAGTGAATTGAAAAATATTCTCCTCCTTGAAGCAACCCGGCTGGATTCCCAAGCATCCCTGTCTCAACCCAGCCGCTGTACACCTGTCAAGGCAAACACCCATGACTTATCTTCCATGACACAATCCACATATTCTGCTATCACCGATGACAATACTTCATATTTGCCCCCTATTGAATTTGATGGTGACTACCAGGATTATGCTGTATACAAGGCTGGGAGAACACCAGATCCTAGCACACGACTACCGTCTGCAGTTTGGCAAACCCTCTCCAAGCAAGGTATGAAACATTGGCTTGGCTTCACAGCTGATGACAAGAAGAAACTTGTTGCATGCCTCAGATCCGTCTCTACTTGACACTGAACTTCCACCAGACCCCAATTCCAGCAAGCCAATCACTCGCCGCGTTTATGAACATCATACTAATGAGCAGATCCTTTCACCTGAAGAAGAAGCCTCAGCGCGATCGGCGTTTCATGAATCCCTTGGTGTCTACAAGGCATCTTCTCACTCTGATAACAGGCCACTCAAATTGTCTGTTTCTCCTGTACACCCCGCTCGATTCCTTGCCGACAATCCTGATGTTCTCTATAAGAAGGAAGGCAATGTCTATGTTCCTGTTGGACAGCCCCCACTGTCTGTAAACTTCCACCATTGGTCCCCACCAGACTGCGAATCTCCTGTTTTACCAGCAACCCCAGTTGCAGTATATCACTCTAGCAAAACCAATGTCTCCTCACCTGGTTATGCTATGGTTGACAGAGGCGCAAATGGTTGCATCATAGGACATGATGCATGCCTCATCTCTAAGGATATCCCCCCTCGGTACGTCAATGTCACTGGAATCAACAATCACCAGATCCAGAACATCCCTATTGCAACATGTGGTGCCTACTCTGTTTCCAACAGAGGACCAGTCATCATCATCTTTCATGAATGTGCCTATACCGGACAACACCCATCCATCTTGTCTTCTCCACAGATGGAAGCGTATTTCTCGCACGTCGATGATACCTCTATCAAGGCTGGTGGCGCGCAAGTCATTACCACCACTGATGGCCATGTATTCCCCCTTTGTATACGTCATGGATTACCATACCTTGCCATGCGCAAGTATACCAGCAAAGAGTATGCTCGACTTCCTCATGTTGTCATGACAAGTGATCAGCATTGGAACCCTTCTGTACTTGATGGCGCCTATACCCCCCAGGATGACACCTTCATTCAAAAATATCCGCCTCTTGCCACATTGCTTCCATATCAGGATTATGATGAATTTGGCGAGCTTTGCGATGCTAACCTTGGCACCTCGCCTGCAATCACCTCATTCATGTCCAGCAGCGCTACCTCAGTCCTCCAGGCATTGGATACCCCTGATACTTCCTTTTGGCTCAGTCCAACCGATTATATCCACCAAGAGGTCCTCAGTCGATGCTCCATCCCATCCCCTTCCAACTGCATCACTGCTGCACCACATATTCAATCACCCACTGATATGGATTACTTGTCCTTGAAGCCTTTCTTTGGATGGGTCTCCCTTGATTGTATCAAGGATACCTTTAACAATTCCACACAGTATGGCTCCCTATCCATTAGCCCCGACGGCAACATCTTCAAATGGTTTCAGTCCCCACAGCCTGCCATGAATGTCCGCCCTTTCAATGACAATGTCCTCTCTGATGTCATATACTCAGACACCCCTGCAGTCAACGGTGGTTCCAAGCTTGCCCAAGTTTTCTTTGGCCGAAAATCTCATATCATCCATGTCAAAGAAATGAGAAGTACTGCTGATTTCTTACCTTGTCTCCAAAATTTTGTTCGACAATGGGGTAGACCCCTCCGACTTCTGTGTGATCATGGGTCCTACCAATCCAGCAAGCATGTTCTTGATTATCTCAAGATGCTGTGGATTGGCTTATGGCAAAGTGAACCATACCACCAACATCAGAATTGAACAACGATACCAGACCTTCAAGCGGGTTGTTAATAGAATTATGGACCGTACGGGAACACCACCTCACCTCTGGCTCTTATGCATGACCTACATTGCCAGTCTCCTGAACCATTTGTCTGACCCCACTCTCTCAGATAAACAGCCTTTCTACATTGCCACTGGTACCCTTGGTGACATCAGTCCTTATCTCAGTTTCTTTTGGTTTGAACCTGTCTATTACAAAACTCCTGATACCCAATTTGGCTCCCATACTACTGAATGCCTTGGTCATTTTGTCGGTATTGCTCCTCACGTTGGCAATAGTCTTTGTTTTAAGATCTGGGACCCTATCACCAATAAACTCCTTGACCGCTCTGGGGTTCCCACTGCTTTAAATCCTGAGCATCGCAACAAGCGTGCTGGCTTGTTCACTGATGATGGCTTCATTGCATGGCGCAAAGCCAAAGATGCTTCTCCCACTCCCAAGTCCTTTGGTGACAGTCCATCCCATCGATCTCCTACCAATGCTGATTCAGCTTCCCCATCCCCATCGCCTCCCCGTCTTCCCCAGCAATCTTTGCCTACCTTTCTTTATTCCAAGGTTCCTAATACCCCAAGCTATGCCCCTTCTCCACTCCCTGCCAACTATGGGGAGATTCTGGATGGTCCTCCAACACCTCACCTCTTCAGCAAAACCCCTGCTGGCGTTCCTGTCACTGAAGATGATTTTGGCCCCCCGGAACTAGCATATTTTGATGTTAGTGAAGCCATACCTCCATCCACAAATCCTGCTACTCCATCTGTTGATCCATCCAAAGTAGTTGTCACCGATGAAGAAGGCAACGCTCAATTTGATGATAATGGCCTGCCCATCACCATCCCTGCCATCCCTGCCGATGACTTGCAAGGCCAATCATTTCTGATGGCCCTTCCTGATGGTACCCAGAAACAATTGACCATTGTTGATGTTGAAGACAGCCTCGAGAAGAACAAGGACTTCATCAAGTTCCGATGTAAGCATACTGATGATGAACTTGAAGATATCATTGCATACAATGACGTAATGAACTACATCCACAGGGATGTCACTCAAGAAGATGGCAAGCTCTGGTCATTTCAATGCATACTCGGTCACCAAGGCCCGCTTGACAACAAGCATCCTCAATACAAAGGTTCCAAATACAACCTATGGATTGAATGGGAAAATATGGAACGGACATATGAACCACTATCCAATGTAGCTGCCGACAATCCTGTTACTGTGGCAAAATATGCCAAGGACAATGACATGCTCGACAAACCTGGTTGGAAACATCTCAAACGCATTGTTTCCATTGCCCGCCAAACCAAGAAGCTAGACAGGCTAATCCACCAAGCCAAGCTTCGCTCCTTTCGCACTGCTCCTCAGTACCAGTATGGATTCAAGGTACCTCGCAACCATGACGAAGCCATCCAGTTTGATGTAGCCAATGGTAACACCAAATGGCAAGATGCCATAGCTCTTGAAATGTCACAGCTCCAAGAATATGACACCTTTATCGACAAAGGTATCTACAAGGCTAGCAATATACCTACTGGTTTTCAACAGATCAAGGTCCATATGATTTATGCCGTCAAGCATGATGGTTGACACAAAGCCCGACTAGTTGCAAATGGTAATCTCACTGAAGCTCCTGTTCACAGTGTGTATGCCGGAGTTGTTTCCCTTTGTGGCCTGCGAATGTGCCTATTCCTTGCTGAGCTGAATAGCTTGGAAGCATGGGGAACTGATATTGGCAATGCATACCTTGAAGCTGTCACCTGTGAGAAAGTATGTATCAAGGCTGGTGCTGAATTTGGACCACTCGAAGGCCACCTTCTAGTGATTTACAAGGCTCTATATGGACTCCGCTCATCTGGAAAGTGTTTTGGTGATCTACTTGCTGCCTGCCTTGTTGAACTAGGTTTTGAAAGATCCAAGGCAGAGCCTGAAATCTTTATCAAGCCTGGCAACAACAAACATGGGGAGCCAGTATATGAGCTCATATGCACATATGGTGACGACCTTTGCTTGTGTATGGCCAATCCTGAAACTTTTCTGGTCATCCTACAGTCTGAACCTTTTAATTTCAAATTAAAGGGTTCTGGCCCAATGAACTTTCATTTGGGATGTGGTTTCGAAAGAGATGAACATGGTGTGCTCTGCATGAACCCTATCAAGTTCATCGAGAAAATGGAGGCATCATACGAACAAATGTTTGGCTGCAAACCTACCACCCAATTCCATTCACCTCTTGCTGAGAATGACCACCCAGAGCTAGACTCATCATCATTCCTAGGTGATACTGATATTCAAAAGTATCAAAGCATGATTGGCTCACTCCAGTGGGTCATAGCTATTGGACGTTTTGACGTACAGACTGCTGTCATGACACTTTCAAGCTTCCGAGTGCAACCTAGGGAAGGCCATCTCAATCGAGCCAAACAAATCTATGGCTACATTTCCAAGTTCCGGCATTTCAAAATTAGATTTCGCGTGGGAGCTCCTGATTTTGTACTGACTGAAGGTACTAACACAGACTGGTCCAACACAGTCTATGGGGAGCACTCTGAAGACCTACCAAGCGATGCTCCTAAACCCCTGGGTAAGGTAGTTGTGTTGTCTCATTTCTATGATGCAAACTTAATGCATGACATCCTAAGTGGAAAAGCTGTCACTGGTATCCTGCATTTTGCAAACAAGACCCCCATCATGTGGTTCTCCAAGAAGCAAGCAACGTCTGAAACAGCCACCTTTGGCGCTGAATTTGTATCTGCTAGAACCTGCATCGAGCAAATTGTTGACATCCGACAGTCATTCAGGTATCTTGGTACTAGAGTACATGACACGTCCTACACATGGGGAGATAATGAAAAGATGATCCAAACCTCCACATTCCCATATGCAAGGCTCCACAAGAGGCATCACATTTTATCATATCACTATGTTAGAAGCATGATCGCAAGAGGTTTCATCCTCATGCAACATCTTGCAGGCAAGGATAACTGTGCTGACATCCTTACCAAACATTGGGGACACTCAGTAGTGTATCCTTTACTCAAGCCCATCTTTCACTACTGTGGAAACACCGGTGATTTGTTGCAGGATGACTGCATCGGATCTTAGAGGATGCTTTCACGTGGACACATGGGGAGTATTAAATTCCTTTTGTGTCTAGGTTGGTAGACGTACGAAATCAAAAATAATGAGACCTTGCAAAATACTGGGCTCATTCTTACGATCGAGAATCGATACTTAACTGGAAGAAAATTGATCGTTAATACCGAGCTCATTCTTACGATCGAGAATCGATACTTAACTGGAGGAGAAGAATCGATCGTCACTCGAGTTCGATACTTAGTGATCCAAGAAAGAACACATGCCAGATATTAGCATATGCTATCTTTTGTTAAGTGTTCTGTTTTCAAGAAAAGACAGCAGAGGTTCGGATGGTTACTCTCACGAACTTGTTTCTCTGCTGCACAAAATACGTGTTGTACTAGCGGCAACGCGATATTTCCCCGTAACACGGTATTTCACCGTATATGATAATCGTAACGTGCTGTATTCTTAGCGGCAGCACGTCGTTAAAGTGCTATCTTGCTCTCCAACAAGATAAACCACTTATACTTTTAGATTACTTGATTATTCAACCTTAAACCTTGCACGGACGCCCCTCTTGCGTCCTACTGTAGAACTACAAGCCTAAGATCTAACTGATTGCGTCTGTTGCCGATAGTCAGAATAGATCTGGTTGGTTGGATTAGCATCCAACCGTAGTGGATATCAAAGAAATATTAGACCACAACAGACCGGCACCTCAACCGGCCTGCAGCTACAGCTCCTACTGCTCTTCTTTGCCTTTGGATTGAGTCAGCTCAACAGCCAGTTTCAAAAGGAAATTAACAGTGGAATCAAAGAAGAATATACCACAACTATCAGATAGGCCCTGATCAAGTAATGGTCAAAACCTATGATCCAGCCAAGCTGCAAGAAAGGCTCCATGGATCATTTCCAATAGTCCAAGTATTCACCAACGGCACGGTGAGAGTGCAAAAATCCATATAATCAAGGAAACATACAACATTTGAAAGATCAATCCACACCGGGTACTAGTAGTGGCTGACCCACAGCAGCAGTGATCAATCAATCTCTGTGGGGAATACTACTAGTGTAACAATAGATCTCTGTGGTAAATACTAGTGTAACAATAGTCATTGTGACCAATTTATCTTGAGATCGAGTCATGAATAGTATGAATCACCCATTAGTTGGAATGACCTTCTGACCTTCATCTGGAACAGAATGACCAGGTCAAAGATATCAGGAGAATCACCAAGAAGCAGAAGGCAGATATCCAGTGACTCGTCTTGCAATCCAGATTCCAGATCTCAATCTGGATTCCCAGATTGATAGTAAATTAATCGTTATTTCATTATTTAGATAAGTACATTCTAAGTCGTGACGTTCATTCCCTTAGTTGTACGGGACATGAACATGAAATAATGGCAGAATGCATTGGTATTGAAAATGTTGAATAAGTACGAGTTTGTTGAAAACGGGTGATTCCCGAAAAACGGTATGTACTTCGTACCCAGATTGAAAATCAACAGACCCAGATTTTGGCTAAAGTCTCATTTTTGGAATAATGAATTTGAAATAATAATTTAAATAAGCAAGCACATGCACAAAACGGGTTTTCTGTGAAATATTTGACACGTGCGCACATTATTCAACATGTGCTTGGATTCCTACTGGTACCATACGGAAATCTGAGACAAAAAATTCAATCTGGATAGGTAGGGACCCAAATGTATTTCGGGAATCACCCAATGTCGAAAATGATGAAAAAAAGCGATGAAAGTGTTGAAAATGTTGAAAATATGTTGAAAGTGTTGAAAATGTTGAACATGCATGAACAGTTGTTTTCAACAGCTTGGCAGAAATCTTACCGGTACACTACACGCAAGATCTTATCCAACCAACCCAGCAAAACAGTATTGCCATTGAACACGATTTTCAAAAGAAGAATACCCAAACACGTTGCAAGCGTACACGTGGGGCCACAATTCGTTTTCAAAACCATTAAACAAAGTGTCATAATTGAACGTGTGCGATCCTGACGACGAAAAATAGTACTTCGTACTTCGTAATATGATTACGTAAACCCTTTCTCCATGATGTCAGAAGCTGATTGTTTCTTAATATAAATGACGAGAGAGAAAATGAGACCAATTACAACACATTCCTCGCTTAACTCTTCGACGTTCCATCTTTCTCGGCTCGTTAAAAATACCTATTCTCCTCATTCTTCTGGTGGCTTACCACGGAAATAATGAATTCAACCTCATCTCACACCGTTACCAGTACGGTTTTTCGGCTTGATGAAGAAAGAAGAATGTTCCCCACCAAATTGGACAGCGCATCCCAAACTGAAAATGCATAGCCAATTGATCAATACATGTAAGACAGTAGACATGCCATGCAGAGGACACATAGTAAGACGGCTTACATAGGGTACTCGGAATTACTCATTTAATTCTCTTGTCATTCGATGATGTTTTCACCATCTCTGAGGTTGCCGAAACACGTCTAAAACGAACGTGTTTCTGCGTAGCGTTTTTAGATCTGATTCACTCAACAACTTTTGCCGTAACACTATGGAAATAACACTTTTCAAATCGAATAGGAAATTCTTCGTGACAAAACGATGCAGCACACATTATCATTTTTCGATAGAGACCAAGCGTTTCACACTACTACGAGGAGGAACCCACGACGGGAAGTACAGGATACGACAAACGACACGACGACGATGCCGTTTGCCGCCGGACGAGCGCCTCAGCACCAACAACTGAAAAGTAACGGAGCTGACGGGAATGGTGAAAATGAACACCATAGAACTCCCGATGACAACTCTGCGGCACACAGTCGTGACCAGACAGCCGAGTTGCCTCCATCGAAAAAATTAAGGTTGGGCTCGAATGCGCAAAAGAAGCACAAAGCTGACTCGAGGACAGCAGTAAAGCGAAAGGTTGTAACCAAGATGAAACATTGCTGTAGATATCCAGTTCGTGATCAGAGGGGGTTACTTTTGCTTTC
This sequence comes from Pseudo-nitzschia multiseries, assembly GCA_037355745.1. Lineage (NCBI taxonomy): Eukaryota > Bacillariophyta > Bacillariophyceae > Bacillariales > Bacillariaceae > Pseudo-nitzschia > Pseudo-nitzschia multiseries. Next base: position 3,796,771 of record CM074785.1, on the reverse strand, counting down.
GTTTCCGTTGAAACTCCATTTAATACTTCAAAGATGTGAAGCAGATAAGGTCGATCGAAGAAACAACTGCAAGCGAACAAAAAGGGGCCATGGGTGCCGTTGCGAAGTTAGGGATAGGGACGAAAGCGACAGCCTTGCATCTTCTCGGCTGTGCTCGAAAAGGACCCAGAACACGGAAAAGGACAGCAATGATAGTATCATTGGATGGCTATCTTCGGGCACAGCATTCAAGATTTACGACGAAGAGCGCTTTGTCCGGGAGGTCATGCCTTCTTACTTTTTTGAACGAAACGACGACAAACCCTCGTTTGACACCTTCAAGAGGAATCTCGATATGTGGTATGTATTATTCATTGAATGAAGTGTAGGAGACGACCATAAAAAAATGCAACGTTGGCTAATCAAGCTCTATCTCTATCTCTCTCTTACGCTAATTAACATTGCTCGCAGGGGGTTTTCTCGTGTGCCGTTCATAGAGGGTCCTTCCACTCGAAATGTCTATGTTTGTTCGCATCCATATTTTTTGAAAGGCCGTCCGAGTGCTTGTCGAAACATGAAATTCCGTGTCGAACCATGACGCGATCTCGTGTATTTCTTCATTGGGGTTTATTCTCTTGTTGAGAGGAAGATACGGTAAGAGGATGATTAGATTGAAAAGCGCAGACAAACATGACATGCACGAAAGGCGTCAACAATTAAGGCCAACAGTGGTCGAGAGTTTGTAGCTCTAAATTTTACTGAGAGAATAATTTAGGAAATGGCATGAAAGCGTATTATGAATGATCCAACTTTATTATCAAGGCTGCTACAGCATAATGATTGATACAGTTTCAGACCCAAGCTCCAATCTATTCGATACATATCCGGTCGAAACCCCAACGACTCTCAAAACGCAAAGCGGCGGGCGATCCTGCACAGGCGAAGTATTACCATCAAACATCCTCGCTTCCGCATCTCGTCTGTTTCGTGGAGTTTGATAAGACCAAGACTCAATATTGATAGGTTCTACCGTAGCCGCACTGTTCAAGATAGCGTTGTGGTCAACGACAACACCGTTTTTCCGGGGTATGCCGCCATCGTTCTAGACATCGTCTGGAATACGACTTGAAGCGCTAAAACAATGGATCCAAAACACGTTGAGGCTTATCAATTGGCGTTCATCAGGGTCTTTAACATTCCCATAGTGGCGGCAAAGATACCCTGCACCGAAATGAGGAGCATCACACTTGTGTAAATTTAACCAAACACTAAGTTTTCTATCAACCACAAACGTGTAGGCAAGGGAGTAACCAATACATCAAGAGCCCCAAATCCTCAAATTATATGCCGATTATCTTGAAGTTGGGATCGTTCACACGCTGCATCAGCTTGTGGCGATGTAACACGAAGCAGACGTAGATAAGATAGGATACGAGGAAGAGCAACGCCGCAGAATAACCAAACACAGCGCTGGGCTTGCCAATTTTAATTAAAGGTACATACGCAAGGCCACCTTCGCTGAATCAATACCGCTTGAATCACTGCTTTTCACGCTGTTCGCACGTTCGCCGAGTGTTTCAGGGAGGAATGTATCTCCTGTAAAATCACTTCATTTCGATACAGATTGACCACATCACATCGCAAGCAAGCACAACGAAGCTTCCAAAGCGAGTATTGCCACTGCCGAGAAATCCATGAAAAGCGAATCAGTGGAATGCCCTCCATTTGATGCCAGATTTCGTTTACGACCCGTGGGTTGTAAATCGCATCGGATATTGCTAGATACAGTAGATAATAGCTGAAAACATTGTTGCTGTCGCCTCGCCATTGTACCGCTTCCTCCCCCGATATTTATGAATATTTGTACAAGGTGCGCCCGCTCTGCCGACTTTGTCGAGATCAAACCATTCATTCTAGGATTCGCGGCAAAAGAAAAGGTAGGATCAGCAAAAGGGAACTCAGCGGTGTCACCGACGATAGAACAAGGATGGCGACGGAGCGTTCGTTCGTAGAAAGCCGATACGAATCGATGGGATCCGTTCTTGCATGCTGCAGCATTGCTGGAACTCTCGAGTTTTCCCTTCAAATGTAACTATTCTTGGGCACAAAAAGAGGCTGTGCTCTGGGTCGATGCAGCTCTTGACGTCGATTCTTCCCGAATCTTTTGTTGGGTGCAACGATACGGAACGCACTCTGTTGATACTCAAATCGCATGTACAGGCTAGCACGTGATGATACAATCGCTTGGACAATATGTCTTCAATCCTGTTTGCAGGCTGTATTGGGTAAGGATGTAGTCTTCAATCATTTGTTCTCGATGAATGCTTGTTTTGATGTGTTGTAGTACCGAGTCGTAATTGGTCTTTTCATGTGTGCTCAACGGTTCAATTTGTTCACTTGCCTTGATGGTGCCTCCATCGAGCATTCCTTGAAAGTATTGGTACTCAAACTGATCAGCCATTGGGCGTTGGTATTGTCCTTGGTTGAGGCGGCGGCCATTAGATGATGACCGCGTGTTGTCTTCATCCTCATGTTGTTCTGTGGCTGTGCTGGATTCATTGTCTTCCTTGTCTGTGTTCTCATCGTCGGTGTCGCTTTGTTGGTCAGGTCCGTTAGTCACTCCTGTAGTCCCTACAGATGTGACAGTTGCCACTCCTGTAGGCTCTGGGCCTGGTTGGATATCTTCATTTCTTTCATGTGCCACTCCTGTAATGTTGGTATCAAGGGCTTTGGTATCTTGGTCGTTGGTGATGTCATTGTCATTGGCGTCAGCAAAGGCATTGGTCACTCCTGCAGGTGCGAGGGGATGATCCAAGGAGGGATCATCATCATCATTGCGACTGGAATCAGAGTCAGATTCATCATCAGATGATGGAGAATATGTACTGTCATCATCCTCGTCACTTGCGCATGGGTCATTGTTGATGTTAGTGAAGTGTAATCCAGGTCTTGAGGATCGGGATAGCCGTTTGATACGGTGAATGGCTTCATCTGGCATGGGGCTGACTGTGTAGTTGTTTGGGGCTCTGGAGATGATGCGTCCAGAAAGTAGACTATAGAAGTCTATGCCCCCTTGAAAATTTTGGGTGGGTCCCATTGCAATCACACCTGTTGTCCGGGCCTTCATTGTGTTATCAGTCTCATCCCGAGTTTGTGCATACGTGCCATATGCCACTTGAAAATGTAGTGAGTAGTCGGGGGCAATCCCTGTAACAATAGTGGTCGGGGCCAGATCCATGGAGATCTTGTTGTTCCATGGGAATGCATTCAAATAGAACGTAACGTTTCTTACCATTTCAATAATCATCCTCTTCGGTATTTTGTTGTAGGGTAGGGTGCTGAAGATACATCGACATCATTCCTTGATAGTTCTATTGTATCATTTGGCCTCAGGGACATGTTCATTGCATGATACAATGTTGAGTTCAATGTGTTTCCCCGCTAGGCTCATTGTCAAAAGCTTGAATTGTTCATCTGCCAATATGGTTGTATTGTGGAAGTTGTGTTTACCATAAAAATGGATTATGGCCTGTAACACTGGTAGAACATCATTGGTCTTGGTTGATTGGACTGGCTGGCTTGTACCATAGTGTAGGTGCCGGGAAATTGTAGTAAGAAACGGAACACCGTTGACATACATGATATCCATTCCCATAGTTATATCCATATTATGATTCCGTATGTGCTGTGGGGGGACAGGAGTCATATTTGGTTCGACGATCTGTTTCTTGCATCTGACCGTCTTTCCTTTTAGTCCCGCCACGCCTGGCCCGAGTATGGCCCGCATCAGTTGGACATCACGTGGCATGACCGGGCTGTTCACCAATTGCCGTTTCTGGCAAATTTTCAGCGGTTGTGCCTCACTAAGATGGCCAGCAACGTACTGTAGTGCATGGGCTGCTTCTGCTCTTTTTATATCTCGCTTGGAGAATTTTTGTTTGTTCTCTCGTATGGTTTCGACTAGTAGTACTGTTCCTTCATTAAACATATTTGGGGTGGCTTTCACCATGGCACTCGTTTGTATATTATCGGTGAATAGATGTTCACTGTCCCAATAGTACAATCCCTTTTGTGACGGCCTGAATATCTTCACTTCCCCCAATGGATCAGTTACTTTGAAGTAGTTTCCCATGGTGAGGTTGTTGTATTCAATCATGTACCCTTTTGTTCCCGCCACTCCATCAAACAACAATATGTTGGCTATTCCTTCAGGATGGAACCATACCCTTCCAAACCCCGGCCTCCCATGTGAGTAATGATTGTCATCCTGGCATTCGTGTATATGTGTAGTTCCTCTGTTGCCTCCTCATGTATGTTAGTTAGGAACGACTTCTGGCAGAACACGTAGACTGTCAACTGGTTATCAAGTAGGACCCAGTACGGGTTGATCCGTCCTCGGGATTGGTTGAATGCATGTTTACTGTTCTTCCTCACATCCTCAACGACCACTGTTTTGTTGGCCTTTGTTATTCCTGTCATGCAGCTCGGCCATCCGATTTGGTAGTTGTAGTCATCTTCATCAAGGTAATCTTCTACATCACTCTCAGTATCATCATTGTCACTGTTCTCACTGTCGCTTTGATCTATGAGCATCATTGCTCCTGTTTGTTGTGCCCCTTTGTGGGTCTTGTTCTTCATTGTGATGGCGGTCCCATCGATATGTTCAGTAGCCTTACATATAGTTGCAATGTGTCCCTTCCGACCACATTGATAGCATGTTAGGTTTCGATACCTATTTCGGGTACCGTTGTCATCTTGTTGGCTTGAGTCTGACTCACTGCTTTCTGATTCCTTATTCTTTTCTTTCTTTCCATGTGATAGGTAGGTGTGTCTGACCACGGGTGTTCTGACACTGTAGAGTTTGGAATTGAACTTGTAGCTGTCCAACATTGTACATGTGTCCGCAACATTCTTGGGATATCGGTCATCTCCCTGACAATAGTTGTTGTACAGTGACTGCTTATAAGCGCCGTACTTGGCATCATTGGCGTTCATGATGAATATGGTTTTGTTTCCTGCATGTCTCCACTCAACTCACTCGTCAACTTTCCTTTGATACTCAGATCCTTTAGGCTTCATATGGTCATCTCCTCTATATCGGATATGGAATATGAGTTCCCATGCTGTTCCGCCATTCTTACGAGCATGTCAAATTCTTCATGGTATTCTGTGAGTGATTGGTTATCTGCCTGTCGGAAGTTATGTAGCTTCGTGTTGGATAGAAAGATCTGTACCGGCGTGTACTTGGATTGGTTCCCACTACTGCATATCTCGTTGATTATTTCCAGTAGTCTGATCACGTCACTCTTCTTCACTGCACTCTTCCATCCAGCATGTGATTTTACTTTGTTCTGCATTCCTAGGTCACATTGTCCCCATAGTTTGTCAAATAGAATACCAAGGTTATCTTTGAGATCCTTTGCAGCAATTCGATATTTGTTGATATCAAACTCCCAGTTCTTGGCTTCCAGCGGTGTGAGGTCCTTGATTGTTTCTCTATCATGGCTCGCTGTTTCCTTTGCTGTTATAATGGTATCTTCCATCTTGGTTAGGGTTGCTCGCACATCCTTCCCATATTTTCCTCCTGCGTATGAGATGAATGCTTCTCTTGATTTTAGCCATTGCTTGGCCCGTATAGTTCCGGTATATGTGAAGACATGGTCCTTGAGCTCTGTGATGGCTCCTTTGAATGTGTTTCTGGAAGATTCAAACCTGCTGTTCGATCGTTTCTTCTTCTTTCCTTTTCTGTTGTAGCTTGATTTTCGGCTTCCGGTCCCTTCATTCTCACCCTTATTATCCTTGTCCTCAGACATCGTACAGGCTAGCACGTGATGATACAATTGCTTGGACAATATTGTTTCTGAGACTAGAATGATCAATTATGTATAAAATTTCCACTAGAGTTAATTTTCCAAGATATGAGGTGATGATTCCTGTTATCCACTCATGTGTATCACGTTGATGCGTTTCTGATACTTTCTTGACACTCATTGATATTTTTCTTCTTTCTCTTTTTAGTAGTCCGGTAATTCGTGTGATCCCGAACCTTATCCTCCAACACACTCGCTATCCTCGGGAAATTGCTCGGACTGGTGTACAGAGGTCGAAGCTTTGGCATTGAGGTCGCAACACACATAGGCGGGCGAATGAAATGATCTTTGCTATGTGTCATCATTCGTGGGTCTTGGAATCGCACTTCGATCATGTTTTCATCATTGTAGATTTGACCGGTTATATTGTCGCAGGATGGATCATTTCTTTAATCACCGGTACCATCGGTACTGAGCTGTATTGGATCACTACTACATGCCTCGTTCTAGACCATACAACCCGAATAAATGTGTTGTCGGTCAAAAATACCCGTACTCTACTTACGTACATTCTACGGGAATAATATCCATTCTACACTTGAAAAGTTACTTATACTCCTACAGAGATAAAATGACTTCAAGTATCCAGACATTTAGGTCATATCATGTGTTCTCTGTCTTATGACGAATTACACATGATCGACGACCGGTTCTTGACATCCCTACATACAACACGAATAACACAGGGATACCGGTCGAATACAGTGAAATACACAGTAGAATTAAGAGTCTCTCTCTGAGCTCACATCTCTTTAAATTTAAACAATTCGTTATACCTATCCGGTCGATTTTTAGAGTAACAACAGGTTATAGAGCCCTTATAACATGCACTAGTGGCCCGCAAGAGCACTAGTGTTTACCTTAAGCTACATCTATCCCCGCCCGTTCAGCACCTCAACTGTTCGGTTACCGCCAGAGGACACTTGTCGTGACACCCATCCGTGTGCTACTCTTAGGCCTCCACTCCAAGCTTCGCCGACGCCTCCCTCTCGAGGGCCGCACCTTGGACGTACATCTTTCTTCTGTTCCCTGCTTGTGGATCAGGGGGTGTACTCGCTATCACAAGCCTTGTAACCCACAACCAGCTCTCTGGATTACAGTTACAATTACAAACTAAAGACCACCGCCGTCTTTAATGAAAGCCCATTGCACCGGACACGCCGATTGCAATCACCCAACCATATTTTTCTTCCGCGTCCATCGTCCCTATAACGGACCATCGACGCCCATTTGATTGTGCTAAGCACTTCTTTATACAACAATACAACAGACTGCAACTCACCCTACGGTAGTTGCTTTATTCACTACATTCCACACCGCCGTTTGTTCCTTTGAACATTCCTTTGGTCTTCCCTTTTGACACGACCGCACCTTCGTTCGGTCATTTCAATATTTCGATCCCCGACCTACTGTATCTACAGATCCTTCTACCAAGAATCTCCCTCTGTAACTACACCGGTTCTTTCTTTTCGGTTTCTCCGGACAATACGATTATTTTCCCGGGAAACATTCCGACGGTCTTTTCGGTTATTTCCGCACCTTCGCGGATCATTCCGACGGCCTACAACACCGTTTCACTTCCAATCCCATAACAATTGTTCCACCGACGATTGTTCTACAAGAATCTCCTTCTTTCTCCGGGACATTCCTTCGGTTATCTCTGCACCTCCGAGGATCGTTCCACGATAATCCATCGGTTCTTCCTTCGAATCTTCGACTGTCTTCTCCGACGGTTGTTATCTCTTTGATTAATTCCTTCGGTCGTCCCTCCGACACTTCGTTGGTTCCGCCGGTTAACTCCTTCCTCGGCGATCCCGCCCTCGGTCATTAGTCTCATCCCCAACGATCGTTCCGGACATCTGTGACCGGCCCGCAAGGTTAATTATCACCGTCTCCGGACAAACGAGCTACAAGAACACCGACGCCCGGTTATTTCTGTCTTTCCGGTCATCGCTCTTCGTCTCCGGCTAATTCTTCTTCCTTCTTCGGAACATTCATAACCCATCGGTTCTTACTTCGAATCGTCTACTGTCTTCTCCGACAATCTGTCCTTGATTTTCCACCATGACACAAACTGCAGTCAGCTGGAATGAAGTCCGGGGAATACACTTCTCCTTTGGCCCCAACTTCACAGCCGGCAACAGACAAAGCGACCTCAACGCAGTCTTTTCCCGGATATTGCCTAATATTGCAAGCCTCTTCCTTGTTGATGATGATGGTGTCGAGACTCTCCGCCCGGACCCAATCCCTGTCCTCAAGTCTCTCATTGTAGCAGCCATCATGGATGCACTTCCACCCTCGGAAGTATCTAAAGCGCACAAACGCCATATCTCCTCCTTAATTGCCAACACCACAATTTTTTGGCATTCAAAAGCCATCGGGGGGAGAATACGGGTTAGAGACAAAAAAGTGTTAGACATGGCCGCTAAACATGCAAAAAGGGGCAGCCCAATCATAAACTTGGTACTACCTATCATCCATTGGCAATTTCACAACGAATGGTACCCATATGAATTTCACAAGGTTTACGACGCTAGAATTCCATCGGACACAACAGGATCGTCTGTCCAACCGGCTTCCCGATCACGATTGGTCAACAAAAAAAAATGTGAGCAGATTCTACTTACACACTACCTACAAGCAGTATTTGGCAAAAATAAAACGACCGATACACTTCCTCCCAAAAGGAAGCATCGCACCAAGCCTACTGCTCCTGTAGTTAGCGAGACTCTTCCTGTTCCATTCCATCCTACGATTGGACCTTCTGGTACCACTGCGCTGGTTCATACCAAGCCGACTGTTTCCAATCCCATCAAGACCCCTTCGAAATCCACTGCACCAAATGCTTCCCGTTACACCTGGACCTGGATTTATTCTCCCAATAGTGAATCGGTCTCCTTCCGCCGAGTCCCATCTGATGCTATCTCCTTCCACCGTGCCTCTTCACCCAGTCCTCCTGTCCAACGTCAGGACAAGTCCCCTGTCACCGCACTATCTATAACGCCATCTGCATTGACTAGACCTGAGCCAGCCAACTTCCAATGGACCTTTCATCCTCAGAGTGAAACCGTGGTGTTCCATCGCCCGCCAAAACCAGCTTATGTCCCTCTCACGCCATCCTTGCGACTCCCATTGCCCAAGACAGCTCATAAGGACAGTGTCCTTGCAAGCGCCACTTCCACGTTCACGTACCACAGCGCTTATCTGTGTCACTTCCGTCACGAGACTTGCTCCAATCCAAATCAGACGGTTGTGTGTCTCACCAAACGGCACCGCGATGCGCTCAAGATCAAGCTGTACCACCTACATTCTAATGTCTTGTCGATGAATTGGTTTTACGATACTTTTGACTGAACATTGCCATCGACTGCAACTTCCCCATCAATGGTTAGTTGCCTTAACCTATCACTCTACTCCAACGTATCGCACAATTCCTACGACGACGACAACCGTCAATTGCAAGACCCTGTGGTCCTTTCCGCCGCTATTCCCTTGACACGCGCACCTTTTGCTCGGTCATTACGTCAGTCCCGCCGGTTAACTCCTTCCGCGGCGATTTCACTTTGAATCACTACGATCTCCGAGCACGGACTGTTGTTGGACTGGGAATCTCTCTACAACAAAGACTTCGGGTTTTCTCCCTCACGGTGTTTCTTCTGAAATTCCTCGGCTCTTGGTCATCCCTTTGCCACTCCGTTTTTTGGTTCTTTCCTCTCGCCTCTCGGTTCATTCCAACGATACCGGCTGCCTTTCCTACCACACTACCTGCCGTCTTTGATTCTAATTACGTCCAGCTTTCGCATCCTTCTTTTGTTTCTACAACTGTGGAATTCGATAGAACCATGACATTTCGCCCTCCGGTTTTGTATCATTTACAACCATGGAATTCTATTGAACCATAGAATTCGATCCTTTAAGTGTGAATCACGGGGTGTGCATCTGAATCAAGGGGTGTGCGTTGGATAACTGCTTGACGCTTACTTTGAACGCGCTTAACTTCCAGCGTTTTCATCATAAGCCTCCACCACTTTACTTATGGATCCCACTGAAAACACCCTCCCCGAACCGACTGATAATTCTCCACTCCGTGCCGAATCAAGGGGTGTGTTGCCGGTTCTGACGGTATCAAGACGAGCTAGATCCATTCGTTTCTACGACAAGTCGCTTTGAGCTTTTTCGACAAGATTCCCCGATCTACTCTTCTTTTCAATTCTGATTGATAACTCCTCTAACATCAATCAATCAGCTTCGAATCTCGATTCCAAACCTCTTTCCAAGTCTCCACTTCATCTCTACGTTTCTTCTATGATTCGATCATTACTTTCCTTATCAACCGGATTCCTTGATCTCCCCATCGTTTAGATCTTCAATTCCTCCTCTCGGACAACTATTTATCCCCTCCGTGATACCAAGCATTGTCCAATACATTCTCTCCATCGACATATAATCTATCTATTCAACCCTTGGTCATCCCCTCCGTGATATCCAAGACAATCTCACCTTCTCAGATCTAACTCCCATCAATTCTCGTGCCTAAGGATAAAGACAACGATATGATTCAAAGCTTAATTGACATGCGAGCTAGACGAAATCCCACACGACACTCTACTAGCCGGCTTCGGACCCCGTTCTTCAATCCTTGACTTAATATTCTCCTTGGGTCCCTTCCACCCGATCCTGCATCTCCATCGATGTGTGATTACGCACTGATTCCATTTGTTTCTACGACACAGCAAAATACCATCACTCAATCACTCGACCAATGATCGATACTCGGTTTTCTTGTCCTCAACAATTTGAGCCTTCCATTCCACTCCATTATCAATCAACCGTCTTTAATGTTTCTCAATCGAATTCTACGATCATATCTCCTCCTTGGATCGATTCCTTCCCTTGCGTTCCTTCAATGCAACTTCCACCTGACGTTCGATTCAAACATCTTTCTGTCTCGCTCCATCTTTCCTACTAAGTTGGATCCAACAATCTCCTCTTCAAGGATACGAATCAATGTTCCGTTTTACCTCCAACAATTTGATTCAACTCAATACTCTGTGTGGCATTGATAGATTTCAATATACGTCCCCTCCGTCGACATTTTATTCTACAGCAATCCTATTCTACGGCATGGAGCAATCCCTTATCAATTGATTCTCAACAATCTGAATCATTGGTTTTCCTACGATCATCAATCGCCTCAGCACCTGCCGTGAATCTAAGACTATCAACAATCAAGTTTCTTTGAGTCGTAATCAATCGCCATAGCAACTGCCAACAATCTACGACATCGAATACGACTTGATGATTCGTTAACCACGTCTATCTCCCCTCCGTTGAGATCCTCAATGATCCTCTTGGACTACTCTTTATCGCATCCGTGATATCCAAGACGCTTCATCCAAGCACATCTACTCTTCCCTTTGGTTTTGGATTCCACTATAATCGACTCCATTCATTTCCAAGATCGATCAATCGTCATCGACGCTGCTTCTTCTACTCCATATTCAAATCGATTATCAACGTTCCATTTCTTCCTAAGATCAGCACCAATATATGATTCTACGGTACAAGATTCTACGGTACAATTGTGAACGGCAAGCCAATTCCTCCTCTCGGACGAATCTTCTGCCCTCCGATTTTGGATTCCACCATGATTGACTTCTTCGACTCAATCGGTACTCAAGCCCAACCAATACACACGGCTTCGACTCCGTGGTATCATACTTCGATTAGCCTTCCATCGATTTCGCGATCTCTACATGATTCTCCAATTTGCTTCGACAAGTTTCATCCGATTTATACCATGGTCGATCCCTTTGTCGACTATCAATCCCTTCGTCGGCATTTGATGATTCATTCTGGAATCGATAGATCTTCTTCCTACCAAGCCAAGAATGAATCCCCTCCATTTCCATTCGTTTCTACGACATGTCTCTTTGAGATCCTACTGTCTCTTACAAGTTGATGATTCGTTACCCATCCAATCGATCCCATCCAATCGATTCCGACTAATCTTCTCATCGGTCTCGCGCAACCATCGGATACTCAAGCACCTCTCCTTCAATGCCACTCCGATACGATTACAATCTTCCGATTCGATATCTAAGCTTAAGTTTTTAGAGTTCTACAAGATGGAGAACCGACTTGTAATTCAACACTCCTTCACTAAGTGTTGAATCAAGGGGTGTGTTGTCGGTCAAAAATACCCGTACTCTACTTACGTACATTCTACGGGAATAATATCCATTCTACACTTGAAAAGTTACTTATACTCCTACAGAGATAAAATGACTTCAAGTATCCAGACATTTAGGTCATATCATGTGTTCTCTGTCTTATGACGAATTACACATGATCGACGACCGGTTCTTGACATCCCTACATACAACACGAATAACACAGGGATACCGGTCGAATACAGTGAAATACACAGTAGAATTAAGAGTCTCTCTCTGAGCTCACATCTCTTTAAATTTAAACAATTCGTTATACCTATCCGGTCGATTTTTAGAGTAACAACAAAATGGACAGCATATATCGCATCCAAGATCAGAATTCCCGCTGCTGCTGTCACCACTGTGCGTTACGTTGCTAACGGGTCACCCTCTCTGCCCATCAGCACATGGAAGGATCAAATCATCTATACATCACAAGAAAGAACCGTCTCCGAATACCTTCGAAACGCATTTGCTGTCGTCGCATTCAACATGGATTGTTTTTGTGGTTTTCATTATAATACCTGGTGCCAGAAGCAGCGATGAAAGCAATCAGTGGGGTAGGATCGATTGAAACCGCACGGTAGAATAAACATGGCATCCCTTTGTGAAGCTAAAACAAGGTTGCTTCTCCGACGCTCTCTCCGATGGACAAACTAATACTTATGATTATGATCTCAAAAGAAGAACCAACCAAGAATCAGATGCTCGGCAAAGACGATGTCCACCGTGCCGTGAAAAGTAGTGTCTCGAATCAATCTTGAGATGACAGATCTTATTCTTAGATTCATTACTAATACACATATGCCATATACACAACGGTATCGGATCGGACGGGCACCACTGTGCCATCTGTGTCCATGTAACTGACCAAGCAGAGGGAGGGGTTAAATGCTGGGAGACTGCTTGTCGCACAGGTTCCTCACAATGGAGGAGCTGGCGGGCGCAAGCAACAACGGGGCGATACAGGGGTCCCTGCTTCAAGCATGGGCGGTGACGCTCGCCTCTCCTTTGTCACCATTCTCCTGGGTGGTGAATGTCAAAGTAACTAAGGTGGCCGTCACAAGCTTGTGAGCTGGGGATGTAACTGTGTGAAGTTGGGGGGATCCTAAGTAGAAGGATGCATCCTCTAGCAAGAAGGCTTGGTCATCTTATGTGGTGCTGGTGTATCCACCTGCTGGCTTCAGGCAGAAAAAGAATTCAAAATGGTAGATCATGTTGGCCGCAGCCTGGCGGGCCAGGTTGGGGGCTACTACATGGTAAGCAAACTGCAGGGCGTGCATAACCAGAGCGATAGGAACAAGTTTTACCCAGCTTGGAGCTGCTTTTTTGTATCCCCAAACCTGGGTGGACAGCCTGTAGTCAATGGTTCCAGTGTGGTCTGTCCTGGGGTCTTTGGTCCACAGGCTGGTCAGCTTCTGTCCCACAAAGCACACAGTGTATGCAATCTTGCTGGATCCGCTGGGCAAAGACTTGTAGGATGGGGACTGGGCCGGCAACAGTCTGGAGGAAGAGCATTTAGACATACAGTAGTGAATCCATTGTTTCCAATGGATATCTTTCTGTTTGGCATAGAGCTCAGTAACACAGGATCATATCTTCTTTTGGATAGTGCCAAGCAAGGTCAGAGCAGAGCACACTTTCCGCCTCAGCGGCTGTTCAGGATTATAATAGAACTGAAGTCTTACTTTTATTTGTTATTTGCTTTGTTTTATTACTACTGTTTATAGGAACTTTCCCTGCATCTAGCCTGCCCCGCCCGGCATATGACCAGAAGGGACACAACAACAAAGCCTCGTTGTGGGTGGTGCTTCTTGCTGGCCCTTATGTCTCCTTCCACCAGTCCCAGAATTCGTTCTGTTCACTGGGCATGGCTTCCACATGGTCATTGTTAAGCCCACATCTGCTGAAGCAGGAGCCTTTTACATGTCAGCAGTAGCATCTCTGGTTGTCATCAGTTCTTAGTAGGGGGGCCTTCCCCTTTTCTTTCATTACTGTTAGTATTGCCCAAGCAATTTTCCACTCTTCTACTTTCTTTACAAGGGAATTGCCTTTGTTTTCAAGGCACATGTCTCTCTTGGGGCTCTCCGCCCTTGTTTTCCAGGCTAAACTTCCACTTGGGCTAGAGTTGGATCCTGTAGTGGCTGCTCTTCCTTGGCCTTTCCTGAGCCCACTTCGGGGGTGGGGGGGGGGGGGGGGGGGGGGCTTGGGCAGCATCTAGATAGCACCAAGATTAGATGCATTATGGAGCCAGTTTATGGTCTGTGTCATTCAGAACTACTGTATCTCATCTCCACAGTTTGGGAAGGGGATAGCTCTAGGACTCTCCTACTGTTCTTCTAGCCATTTGTGGACTTTGAGTTGAAAGTAATACAATATGATAGAAGGATGATCGTGCCCCCCATTTTGTCAGGGATGGCTTGCAATAGGGTATTTGCTGCTTTTTCAGGCACTGCAACCCTTATCTGTAGCCATTAACAACTGCATCAGTGGGTCCCAGGATGGTTCCTAGGATAACATTGTAACTCTCAAGCTGAGTGGTAGTAGCTTCTGCTCAGTCTAAGGGGATGTATTACTTGGTCTTGTGGAGGGAGAGCAAGCCCTTGAGAGTTAGTGAGTTCCCTTTTGTGAACTCGTGGCAGTCGTGTTGTAGGCAGCCACATTGCTGGTGGCCTCCTCATGTTGCTGCATAAGGGCATATGGACCCTTGCTTAAGGGCATATGGACCCTCCTGGTGGTAGGCTAAGGAGGATCCTGCCCACTACATCAAACAGGTCAGTCTCATGAATTTTGTAGTCTTGCTACCTCTTAAGCATTGAAGTGGTCACAAAGGTGGGTGCACAGATATTCATTTATTTGGCTGTTGTGTCATAGTCCACCTGACTTTGGAAGATCATGTAGGTCTTCTCATTCTTCTTTTTCTTGGCCCAGGCTGACTAGATGGGCGGGAGGAGGTCACTTGTCATAGTGCTCTTTCCACAGAGGATGAGTAGTAGTCTTTTGGTATACCGGACCCCCATACATCTTCAATGATGGATGTGCGCTTGGAGTCATTGACCTGCCTTCTTTCTTGGTCCTCACTGAGCTATAGTTGGTGATCTGTGAGAGCAGGTCCCTCAGAAGCATTTTGTCTTCATGTATACAAGTAGGTCCGGCTCATGACGGAGGGTCAGCCCCAGCTCAGTGAGCCCAGTGAGGCACACATTACTTTAGTAGTGCCCACAGGTACTACTAGTAGCGCAGGTTCTTGCGGAGACTCATAGTAGTTTGTCTAGAATGGGCTCATAGGTGTCCACCATGACTGGGTGCATCACAAGAAGACTTGCCTGGGAGACTCCCAATGCTGACGACCCAACAATGAACCAGATTGTTGAACCCAAACTCTAAGGGGGAGCGATGGCGCATCATTATCAGCATCATCGTCATCATAATCATGTTGCATGTGTGTCGCATCTACGAATTTGCCCATTTCGTCCATCAAATCTACGAAGTAGTACATTACCGCGTAGGGGGTATTACCCCTCCTCGACAATTGAAGGCCTAAGTAGTAGTTACTCATGTGAAAGAGGCCGCGTCAGGAAACGTTTGTGACCGTGGTACGGCTACGCCTTCTTTTACATTTAGATGAACATTTAAACCTTCGTGATCGCCTTTAAATTGTTTTCGTCGTTCACGCGTAGATCATAATGTATTGCATGATACTCTCGAGTTGAAATTATTTTCGAAGACAGTAACGAACATAGAAATTACAGTGGTCACTTAACCATTCACTTTCAATCATTTATTGCGCGAGCGACGAATCATCAACAGAAATTGCCTTATCACGTTTTTCTGTGCTACTCTCAGGAGATAAAGGGAAGAGCACAATTTCCCCGAATCTGAAACAATCGGTTCGACATTAGAATTATCGCAAGGAATTTTTGGTTGCGCCTGACCAAAAAAAAACGGATCAACAAAAAGGACCGAACAATTGGAAACACTTAGGCCAGAACATCTTATATCTTTCGGAGGATTTTTTACATTTAAACCATGATTGGTTAAGTGTTTGTGAAGGAATATGCTATCTTTATCCAAAAAGTTACTAAAAACAATAAAATACAGCGATATTCACCACTGACATGTTAAAAACGACGTTGATATTGAATTTTGATATTTTTCAATGTATTTTCCTAAGTACACAAATCGAGACTGAAAAATAATTTTCTTTCATCCGATTGTGATCTGTTTTCTACGTGAACAATTAAAGTCACATTGTTTTTAATGTATCAATCTAGAATGAATTTCTGGCATGCTTGTTAAACTCAGTGGAAAGTATTTCAAGTCAACCTCGTAATGATGATCACGTAGATCTCGAAAAACAATCTTTAGACGATCGTCAATGATACAATGCAAAGCCAATACCTAGGTACGCCTTCCACTAAACTTGTTCGCGGAAGTCAGAGATACTGATCTTTACAGGTCTTACATTCGTAGTGAAGCAAAGAGCTTACCATATATAAGTATCGGAGAAACGATCTCAAATCGTCTGGAGATCCCTCGTTCTCACAACTTCAAATCGGACAAACCACCAATCACCAAAAGTGAGAACATGGCCAGAACAATGAATCTCCTACACGCATTGCTACTGATCCAATGCAGTGTCTTCGCTACTTCTACCACTACCAATAAAGCTTCGATGCTAAGCTTTGGATCGCTTCGAGGTGGAAATTCTGGAATGAAGAGTATCGAAAATGATTCCAAAGAAAGCCGCAACCTACTCGAACTCGGCTCTCTCAACACCGCTCGGTACTTGGGCGAGAAAGAACTATTAGTAATCCGAATCGAAGCGCAAGATTCCTCGACAACTTTGAGTGAATCGGATTTAAGAAGAGATATCTTTGAAAGCGAAGTTAATCTCCCGAACCAATACGAGGCATGCTCCCGTGGAAAGCTGAAATTCAAGCCCGCTCAAGGAACAAACATCAACAATGGAGTCGCTACCATCCAACTAGACAAAGTCGTAGGGAAAATGGGGTACACTTCGAATGATGGCAGTGTTGTGAAGGAAATTGAATCGAAGGCACTGTCTCTGTTCGGAAGAGCTTTTCGGCAATTCGATCAGGTCATGATTTGCATGCCACCCGGCGTCACAGTTGTAAACCCTCAAGGGGCAGTCACCGACAAATATACCGCCTTCGTCCCAGGAGACAAACCCTATGCATTTTTCCTCAGCATTTATAACGACGAATGGTGTACTTCCCTGAGCGCTGGAATGCACGAAGTTGGACATAACTTGGGATTGAATCACGCAGGAGAAAACATGAATGGAATTTTCGCTCAATACGAAGATGAAACCGGTATGATGGGGTATTCTGGGAGGAGGAAAGATGGTCCTCTGAAGTGCTTCAATCCTGCTAAATCATGGCAGTTAGGATGGTACGCCGAACAATCTAGGAGAATCAATCCACTTCTAGATGCTCCTCTCAACACAGTCCTGACAGGAATCACACGAGATGTCAACGATCACGACAAATCCAAGAATATTTTGATCCAAATTCCCAACGGTAGTAAAAGCATTTACGTCGGATACAATCAGGCGGTTGGATACAATGTCGAAACAGAAACTGATAAGGCTAACAAGGTATTGGTCATGGAGCAGGATTATGGTGGATCGAATGTGCAACTGGCCTTCTCGTCGGTGCTTGCTAAACTGGATCTCACCGACTCCTACGGTATCGAGAACTACATGGGGACCGGTAAAACTCTGATCATCAAATTCAATGCAAAGAATGTAGATGACAGCGAAGTCCTATTGGATATTTATTTTGAAAATGAGAGGAATCAAAGGTTGGCGACAGCAGGATGCAACGATAACCAGGTTCGTTTGGAAGTCAACTTTGTAACTGATGCTTATGCCGACAAACGAGTTGGGTGGGAGTTGATCAATGACAAAACAAAAACTGCCGTAGCCGTTCATGCCCAAACACAAACTGAAAAGCTCTCTTCCTATGAAAAGATGGTTTGCCTCGATAGAGAGAAAGATTACACATTTACCTTCAAGGCCGACCATGGCATCGGAATTTGCTGCAACGGAGGATTTGGATTCTACAGTGTTTTCGTCGAAGGGGAGGAAATCTTCCGAGGTGGAGAATTTGGTGCCTTCAAATTCGAAGGAGACAATTCACCACGGGTGTATTCGGTAAGCCACAAATTTAATACCAATGTTGGATTGGATATTCAAAACGTTTTTGTAACAAAGCCACCAACGAAAGCCCCGACACAACCTCCGACTTCGACGATGAAAGCGCCTACATCAGATTCGTGTGTTGACAAACCTGACTTTCGATGGAAGGGCGTACCACAATGGGACTGCGCATGGGTGGCAAGCGACGCAAACAAGCGCTGTCCCAAGGAACAGAGTGGAGTACGAATCAAAGAGCACTGTCCCAAGACGTGTAATTCTTGTGACATCGATACGACACCAAATGCGCCTGTAGCTGCTCCAGTCATTCCCCCAACGAACCAAGATTCATGTGTCGACGACGCCAACTATACATGGAAGAATAATGCGCGCTGGACGTGTAAGTGGGTCGCAAAGAAGAAAAACAAGCGATGCTCGAAGAAACGGAAAGGAAAAGCAGTGAAAGACTTTTGTCGGAAGTCCTGCGGTAACTGCGGTGGTGGGACAAGTTCAGTGGCTATCCCAGTAGCTAGTCCAACCGTCTCGCCTCCCAACGTTGGCAACTCATGCACAGACAATCTCAACTATCGATGGAAGGGCATAGAGAGTTGGAATTGCGCATGGGTCGCAGATGACAAAAACAGGCGATGCGAGAGGGAACTGAATGGAGAACGAGTGAAAGATCAGTGCCGCCAGACATGCGGTACCTGTAGCAGTGACATTGCACCAGCACCGGCACCGGCACCAACTGCAAAGGAAAATGATGCTAGTCCTCCTTGTGGCGACGACTCGACGTTCATTTGGAGAGATAATCCAAGTTGGACGTGTGCGTGGGTTGCATTGGACAAAGACAAGCGTTGTTCACGAGAAAAAGATGGGTACAAAGTCGAGGACAAGTGCAAGGCAACGTGTGGAACATGCAACCTGTTTTTGAGAAATAGAGAGAGGTCATAGATTGAAACAACGATTTTGTAACAATAGTGAAACATTAGATTATTTAAAAACCAAAAGCCGAAGAAAAATAGAATTTCCTGAGTACATTCTGTTTAGAATTGGTAACTGCGTAAATATAAACAGTATTCAACGACAATTCGAATAGGACCCACTAGTCCAAAGTTCTTAGGAACAATGACGTGCTTCGCACTTTGATTGGCAGAGTAGAGAGTGCTCTATCTAGTCGTTTCGCTCGACCCTGCGCTTTCGGCGGCGACGCCTCCCGAAACACAATCCAGGACAGTACGCGAGACCTACCACCGCCAATACAAGGGTGACCACGGCGCTCAGCACCGCATAGTTCACCATCGCGGAAGACCGAGTTGCCGTATCGATCCTGCGCTTTACGTGATGGATGATGGGCGCCGCCACCTTGCGGACGGTCTCGTGCACCGCTTCGTGGAATCCTTTTTTCGCGTTTGCTTCCTGTCCCTTGGCCCGCAAAAAGGCTTCGTAGGCCAGGACCGCCGACAGGCTGTGCTGCACGTAATCCACGCGGACTTCCGAGATTTGATAGTCTTCGTCTTCGTGTTCGTCCTCGCTGTTGCTCGCATCTTCCTTGCTTGGCAATACGGGTGTCTTGCCGGTGTACATCCCCGGAACGGCACCGCGCATCTTGTTTTTGTTGCTCTTGTGTTGTGCCGAGAGCAAAAACCGTATTCCCATTCCGACATCCCGCTCGATGCGATCCCTCAAGAGTTCCGTTGGGTCGCCTTCTTCGTGCTCATTGGCGCCACCGTCTTCGGTGTTTCCGCCGGGAAAGACTTCCGATTCTTGGACAAATGTGAGCGCAGCCACTGGAAACGAGAGGAAACATTTTGCAGCGGAGAAAGAGTGGCAAAAACAGTGAGAATCGCAAAATGGAAACAACAAGGGCGAGAGGAGAATTCGGTTGGTCAAACGAACGAGCATGGACTAGACTTATGCACAAGATCGCAAGGATCTGGCAAGGCCTGGCCTGTAGCCATTAAGCCGGCTTGCGATCGATCGATCGATCGATCCATGCGGTCGGTCGCATTTCGAAAACGGTTTGTACGGTACACATCATAGAGCAGACTCACAAAGTCCCTCCAGTCGGGTTGCCGTCGGACAGGTTCGGGAATCGTAGGTAAAGCATCCATTGTGTTCCTTGAGCCCCTCCGTGGTGTGATCATTCACCATGGAGGTCGCCACGCGGACCCCGTGGTGGTAGACGAGCCAGTAGTCGAGATCGGCCTGCTTCTGGG
Source organism: Pseudo-nitzschia multiseries (assembly GCA_037355745.1). Lineage (NCBI taxonomy): Eukaryota > Bacillariophyta > Bacillariophyceae > Bacillariales > Bacillariaceae > Pseudo-nitzschia > Pseudo-nitzschia multiseries. The sequence goes on along the minus strand of CM074785.1, from coordinate 3,776,331 downwards.
CACGTCCCTTCGGAGCGTCCTTTCGCTGCTTATCCAGGATCGGGAGAAGTCTTGCGGTAGCCAAGAGCGCCCAGTGGTCCGCCTCGATGTCTTCTAGCTCCTGGTCCCGCCGCACTCGTTCCAGGTAAAGGAGGGCCTTGGTGGCGACCCTGGTCCAGCGGTGCGAGTACGAGTCTGCGGTAGTAGTGGTATCCGTGCCGGTTGTAATAGTTGCACGGTGCTGCGGGTAGTGCTGGTGCTCGAGTTCCAGGTCGGCCGAGGTGATCATTCCTTTTGGCTTTTGCTGTTCGGCTTGTTCCCGTTCGAATTCCAGCTCGGCCAGCGTCACCATCCCCAGTGCCGCTTCTCCCGGATAGTACAGGGAGGCCCAATCGTTGTTGGGCCCGTCCCTCCACGCGTACTTGGAGACGAAACTCCCGTCCTCGGGGTGCTGCAGGGACTCGACAAAGGCCCCGATTTTGCGCAGCTCGTTCTCCAACGACACGGACCGCGGCTTGATGGCTTCCATCCTACCGAGGGCAATCATTGCCAATCCGGCGCCTCCCAGTTTCGCCGTTTCTGGTTCGCTGTGGGGATCGTCGATGTTGGTCCGCTCCCAGGCCGCCAGCCACCGGTCCTGGTGGTTGGGCACCGGGAGGAGGGCATTGTCTCGCAGGTAGCCAATGGCGCGATCCATCGTTTGTACGATGGAATCCTGCAACCCTTCCAATTCTTGCTGCTGGAGCGCGGAGAGAGGTGTGGAACTACCGCTGATGCTGCTTCCGCCGACGATGCGGAGGCCTTTTCTGCGCGCTTCCTCCAGGCGTTCTCGGTTTCGCGCATAGACCTGGGACAGAGCGTATATCGCTCCGTTGTGCCGCAACAAGTTGTAATCGAATTGGTAATGATTCTTGTCGTTCCAATAATTCTTTTGGAGGGTGGGATCCAGGGGCTTGCGCAGGTCTGTCAGGTAGGTAAATCGCCCCGGAAAGGTTTTGTCCTGGGAAGAAGTGTGCGAGATCCGAACCAGGTAGGTGGTCGCATCCCGAATGAAGGAATCTAGCTCCTTCAAGAGCGATGATTCCGAATCCTCCTTTCCGATGTTGTTGTTGTTGTTGTTGTTGTGCTCAAAGGGCACCTTGGACAGGCCAAACTTGGTGCTGTGTTTCGTTGAGTCGTCTTTGGCTGCTTCTGCCCCCAACAAAAAACCAAAACCAAAACCAAAACCACCGGGCCCGAGGGAGACTCGTTCGCTCCATTCCAATGTCAGTAACAGATGGAGTGCGGACCAAAGCACAATCCAGGAGCCGATGGACCCCAGCGAGACTATTTTTCTCTTGTGACGACGATTTGGATTTGGATTCCGATGGTTGCAACTGCAATTGATTGCAAACATACGTCGCATCCTTCCCTTCCCAGCGGTACTAGTACTAGTACTAGTACTCGTCCTAGTACTCGCTGTGTCGGTGTGCACCATCCCTCCCACAGCGGCAGGAATGCCATTCCCGTTTTGCGTTAGTGTCGTGACAGTGACAGCTGCGTGCATGCTGTGCTACGGTGGTATCGGTGGTATCGGTGGTATCGGTGGTATCGGATTTGATTTTCGAAGGAAGGAACAAACGAAAGCACCACTTTCTCCGGGTTGTCTCTAACAGGTGTACTGCAAGGTGTACTAACGTAATAATGCTGCGTTGCTTAACTATGCTGTGCGATGGTCGTCGGTCGTTGTTTCGTATTTTGATCGATTCGCGGTGCGGTGCGGTGCGGTGCGGTGCGGTTGGTTGCCGGTGCGGTTGGTTGCCGGTGCGTTTGTTGCCTGCCTTGAGTGATGGGGAAGATTTTCGCGATGGATTATTTTGGTCACACACGGTGAAAAAAGGAGAGAGGTTTTTTATTGTTACCCTATCGTACGGTACCGAGTATCGTACTCGTACCGTAGGCTGAGTGTCATTCATTGTGTCATCATTAGTCATTCTTAAGTACGACTACGTGCCGGTACCGGTAGGACTACCGTACGGTACTATACTCGTACCACATTCAATACAAAGAGTAAGATTTCCGGTACCGTAATGACGGTACGTCCATACGTACCCGAAATGAGTACCTGGAAGATACGAAGTAGTATGTAACGTACTTCATACTCATACTCGTGCTCATACCTTTAGGTTTGAGATGTACGAAGTAAGATGTAAACTACGGTATGATAATACTAGTACTGTACGGTACGTACGAGAATCTTACGATTACGAACGTTAGACTTGCTTTACCGGTACGTATGTACAAGTAGCGATCGAGAATCACACGACTCGAATTTTTATGCACGTTTCGGAAGAAGACTTAAACATACGTACTATGAATGGGATTTGTTGTCGTACAGGTACGGTACGTACTGTTGGTAATACCGGTAGCACACCGGTCCGTACCGTACTGTGAAACAATTACGCTTTTCATGGATCGATTGAAAAAGTAGAGTACGAAGTAACATTGTACTCGTACGAACTCGTACGAGTACTACACTCGATACTACTTGTAATAACTACCGTACTTGAAAAGAACTAAAGAAAAACTGTGTGTGTTGGGTCTCTATAGTAATAAAACATCAAATGTTGAATTGCGCAGACAGAAATAATAGTTCCCCGGCAGTTACACAGATTGGTTAAATAGCGGGACGATTAACGTCTCACCCAACCGTGCCGAGATGGAACAGTAACTTCCGCAAAACAGCAGTATGGTACAAACAAATAAAACACGAAAACATGCCCCGACACAAGATAGTCGGCCTTGCCCAAGGTGCATAATACGTTCTTGACAAAGAAAATGCGGCACGTGTGTGTCTGTATTGGGACAAAAACCGTCGCCATGGGTTGGTGGATCGAACACATGACTTGAATTGCCATCCATGTCTGTTTTCTTCGTCGGGTTCATCACAGGACACCACTATCGGTCACCGAGCGTCCATCGATCTTCGAATAGCTTAGTGGTAAGACTTCTTCGGGGTGCAGACGGTGTGACATCCGTAGTATCCTCCCTTGGATCCCTTTCCGCCGTAGTATCCAGACTTTCCTCCCTTGCCTCCGTAGTATCCGGATCCGGAGCAAACTTCGTAGCACTCTTCGACGGGGGGTGGGGGAGGGCAGCAGTTGGATCCGTAGCAGTAAGGGGAAGGATCACATCCGTAGCCTGGTTCATCTCCGTAGACAGGTCCTGGTCCGTAGCTGGGTCCTCCTCCGTAGATAGGGTGGACAGGTCCTCCTCCGTAGATAGGTTGGACAGGTCCTCCGTAGGTAGGGGGGCTGTAGACAGGAGGGTCGTCACAGACAACATCACATCCGGATCCGTAGTATCCTCCCTTGGATCCCTTTCCTCCCTTGCCTCCGTAGTAACCGGGTCCGTAGCAGACTTCGTAGCAAGCAGGTGGTGCAGGTCCGTAGCTGGGGTAAGATGGTCCATCGTAAGAAGGAATCTCGATAGGATTCACGGGGGTAGGGTAATAGTATCCACCCTTAGATCCCTTTCCTCCTTTGCCTCCCTTGCCTCCGTAGTATCCGCTTCCGTAGTATCCGCTTCCGTAGTATCCGCCCTTGGATCCCTTTCCTCCTTTGCCTCCTTTTCCGCCGTAAGCGTAGGTTACAGTAGAGACTCCGGCGATGACACCACCATAAGTGGGACCTCCGTAAGAAGGCTCGTCACAGACAACTTCGCATGAGGTTCCATAGTATCCTCCCTTGGATCCCTTTCCACCCTTTCCTCCCTTTCCACCGTATCCAGTGCAGACTTCGTAGCAAGCAGGTTCAGGTGCGGGGGCGCAGCAGTTGGATCCGCTGGATCCGTAGCAGTAAGGGGAAGGATCACATCCTCCGTAGGATGGGTATCCACCGTAGGAAGGTCCAGAAGGACCTCCACCGTAGCTAGGTCCAGAAGGACCTCCACCGTAGGAAGGTCCATAGGAAGGTCCAGAAGGACCTCCACCGTAGGAAGGTCCATAGGAAGGTCCAGAAGGACCTCCACCGTAGGAAGGTCCATAGGAAGGTCCAGAAGGACCTCCACCGTAGGTAGGTGGTGCAGGTGGAGTGTAGTATCCGCCCTTGGATCCCTTTCCTCCCTTGCCGCCGTAATAAGAAGGTCCGTAGTATCCTCCCTTGGATCCCTTTCCTCCCTTGCCTCCGTAGTATCCAGTGTAGTACCAGTCTCCACCGTAACTAGGTCCGGAAGGACCACCGTAGTCAGGTCCATAGCCAGGCCCATAGTAGCCGGGTCCTCCGTATCCAGGTCCATAGTAGCCAGGTCCGTAGACAGGATCCCCTCCGTAGATAGGAGGACTGTACATGGGAGGGTCGTCACAGATAATTTCACATCCACCGTAGTATCCTCCCTTGGATCCCTTGCCTCCGTAGTATCCTCCCTTGCCGCCCTTTCCGCCGACTCCGGAGCAGACTTCATAGCAGTTAGGTCCGTAGCCAGGGGTGGGAGGGGTGGGACGGAAGCTGTAGTAGCCTCCGTAGTATCCACCCTTGGATCCCTTGCCTCCGTAGTAGCCTCCCTTTCCGCCCTTGCCTCCGTAGTAGCCTCCCTTTCCGCCCTTGCCTCCGTAGTATGTAGGAGGAGGGATGACCACAGGAGGCGCAGGAGGACTGACGGTGCCAAGAGTGTTGCGTTCTTGATCGGCGGCGGCCTCTTCGTTGCCGTAGGCGCCCGCAACAAAGGAGAGAAGAAGTGCGATACCGGTGTACTTCATGGTGATAGTTGTTGTAGTTGGAAGATCGGTTTGAGTCTTCGAGCTTTGTTAGATTGTGAGCACAACACTCTGTCTTCCCAGGGCGGTATATTTTGCACTTTTTTCCTCTTTGATAACCGTCTTCCGACGATCTTCCAGCATCCTAGCCGTCTAGGGACGATTTTTGGCGTCACTTAGAGCCCGCCTATATTTGCTCACATACTCTACTATCTGATAAAACCCGAAACTTTTCTGTAAGCACAAAATTAACAGAGGATTAGTCTGTTTAAGTCCACGAGCACGTCTCGAAAAAAGGGACTATCGTCTTCCGTATTGAGGATTGGAAAAAATTGGTGGTATTTAGACAATTTCGGCCGTGAAAAAAGACCCTATCGAAATTATAGAACATCGCGAACAAAAGAGCATAACAATCGGTGCTCCTTGCAATCACACATCTGTAATTACTTCATTTCAGGCTGGCGCGCGTTCAAATGAACGGAGTGTAAGGCGTGTGTCACTATGTTCAGAATTGCTGGTCTGGGGATATCGATAGATGTGTGTACATGCGTGGGCTTGTATCAGAAAAAATAATGAGGAATGTATCACATTTTTTACTGGTACAGAATGTTAATCGTTCTCGTACGTTGGTCAATCAATACCAGTACTCATACTATACCCGTATCTTACGCAAGCCGATAAGATCTTGCGTTGGGAACCAGTGTGTGTTCATGTACTTTTTTCGTTACGGTAGGTATCAAGAGATGAATCGAGATAGTCGTATCTTCGGATGTTTTGAAGATCCGTTACGTCCGTTATGTATGTTGTTTGTTTCAGGAGTGGTCTGTTTGCCGAAACTTGAGTCGTGCAGTGCACTTAATCAGTCCGCAGCATTGTTTTGTGAACCTTTAGGTTCGTACTCGTAAGACCTAACGGAGCCTTTCTTGGTTCAGGTTTTATATGTGCATTCTAACACGAGTCTCCCGAATTGCTAACGGCTCTCCTTTCGCTGTCAATCGATCGATCAATTCCATCCATCCGTTCATCTAAGAACGGAGAAGAACATCACAGCTCAGCATATCAAAACCGTCATCTAAACATACCGTACTCACACCGTACGGAGGAAAACAACGGTCAGAACGACTTGAAGACCATCATCCCACTGCACCGGTGGATCTTTGACTTTGCGTTCGCACGGTAGCTATCAAACACAGTATGTGCGCACTGGCTCGCCTTTCGAATTACGGATGGTATGATTAAAAGCTGTGGATGCTATACTCTGCGGTCGCTGATGCGGAGCCTCGAATAAGGGCAAAGTTCATACCTTCCAAAGCTCCTTGAGGGGTCTACTCCCGACCCATGAAGCCTGCCTACCTACCTAACTACAGAATTATGGTTGTATACGAGTGGCGAGTCGCCCGATTGCCCCCGATGTCTACGTTCCATTTGGTTCATAAGCGAAGAGTTGTTGCGTTCTCGATGAGAACCATCCAGTGTGCTCGTTGGGTCTTGGATGGAAGTGCCGCACACAACAATCCACCGTATGTAAGGATTTCCAAACAGGTTGCAAATATTGCTGCATGAAGTTTCGAGGGAGCTTCTACTTGCATCCTAATCATTATGCGCATTGTGGTCGGAATCAGCCCCTCTCGGGCACGAGAAGTCGCTGTTGCAACAAACTCTCTGACACTAGGGATTCCTCGGCGGGCAATTGCATTCGATCGATTGCTGGCAAAGAGAAATCGGTGCAGATTCTCTATCTGTCAACCACATCGTGACGGACGTCATACAAGACAGCGCTATCGAAAGTAAAAATAGGCACGGTCCGATGTTGCGAAGGGGGTACGGATTGTGTTTCTCCAGGACGTATTGAATTGCAACCGAACTCCATTCGTTGTCTCCTGTCATGCTTAGGATTTCTAATCAGTGTAACGAAGCTACATCGCAGTGTCCATTATTTAAAAAAGGGGCATTGGGTGTTTCCACCACGGAAAAAATACAACCAAAAATTGAAAGCAAAGCAAAACACGAAGATGTCTGGAAGAAGACACAAGATTTGCGATAGTTCGTAATATCTATGTAACTCATGGCAAAAACTATGATTCTGTTTGAAAAGAACAACTCAAACATCATGACATAGTAGTGATGGGAATTCAAGCATCATTAATAATCAAATCAAGGTACAACTATGAATTCCCCAACTTTTTGAAATAAGTGGAGAGAACGTTGACTGAAGGGAACGAATTTCAGTCTCGGTGGGTTACTTCTGCAGTTGCGTATAGCGCATCTTGTTTGCCCCCTGCATTCAAAGCATAGCAAATGTATTAGCTATTTCTGTTGCACTAAGCTTTTGGTTGAGAGTTGTCAAGTAGGTAAGTACCGAAGTACATTTTTGTATTTGCTGATGAAAATATGGGTTTGGAGATAAAAAATGGATCCATCCAAACTCAAAGGTGTGTCCTAGCCTACCTTAATGTAATCCCATATGCCACTTGTGGTTCAGAGAACTTTGAAAAGTGGTTGCTGTTCAATACATACCTTTGCAAAATAGAGTTTGTAAGAGAACCAAATCAAAGTAGGTATGGATGCATTAGCACTGTAGTTCCTGGTTATCATGGGAGCCGATTCCTTAACCCCTTACAAATTGTCTGCATATATTGTTGTTCTCTAACACAAGCCTTGAAATGCCGGCGTTTTGAGCCTCCACTGCGGGACCGTGTTGGAGCAACCTGTAGGTGCTGAATGCGCCCTTGCTCACCATCTTAAAGTCAGCTCAGCAATAGTTGTCCTGCATTTGCACTCTGCATCATGAAAGAGAGGGCCTTGACGTCACACAAACAAGATTTGGGCTTCTTTTGGAATCACGCGCATATTTGGGCCAAACTCCACCACTGGTCCCCCTTTGCAATTTCCTCAATTTTATGAAATTGACGTCAAGCTCAAAATATTTTGACGCACAGTACATCTTCCTACCCCACTGGCATCTGTTTCCAATCCAGTGGCCTGGAACTGAATTGATGCCTGAAACAAATTTGTATGGTCACAATTTCTCAATCTGAATCGGTTCCTCATTTCTATTATTACTGGCTACTAACGGTGGTCAACACTCCTAAATATCAGGTTTGATGTAAACATTGCTACTTGGACTCTCCTCCAATTACTACCGGGTACGGAAAGAAGAAGGTCGCCAAGAAGAAGACACCCCCTTGTTTACAGCAAGACAAAGAAAGAATACAGGAGTCATTGTTTTGCCGGTCTTATGAACCATATATCATGTAATCCGGATCCATGTTATTCTTATTACTACTGATGTTTGGGGGTAGATAAGTATTCATTAGAAAATCGAAGAAGCAAGACAATGCTAGTGAAAAATTAGGTCTAACGAACACCCCTAATGGTCCACTGAGTAGTGGTCTGGTACCAGAGGTGCTGAACAATGAAGTTATGTATGACCCTTCTGTCAAACCAATGGAGTGTGCCTTGATTGGTCAGTAATTAAACAAGGATGACGATGACTCTGTTTTGGATGACAATTGTTTTTGTCCTAATGATGACAATGAGGAAGAAGCAATTGGCAGTGAAGTCCCCCCCCCCCCCCCCACCCTTTGAGTAGTATTGATAGAGGAGTCAACAACCCGTCTGTTGTTGATTCCCATTGTGATTGGAAAATGGCTACGACTCCAATTGCTCAAAGGCATGTATCAGACAAACTGAAGGTTGAGATCGAGTTAATGAAAATCATGCAAAATCATAGCATACCTGAAGTTGCAGAGAAGGAATTGTATGAATAGGCTATCAAATTGATGTGTCTTAATTCATTTTCATGGACGAAAGGAAATCTCATACAGACAAGGTCAAGAGTCATGAAGGACATTTACGCAACTGTGCCTGAAATAGAAGGTGATGGCTTTGAACCTCGCCTTATTGACTGGTGTTATAAAAAATTGATTGGTGCTGACGTTGTAGGCCGTAAACAAATCTATGTCCAATCATTCCAAAAAGCACTTTATTCCCTATTAACGAATGTGATGTTGGTAAAGGAAGAAAATCTGTCTTTCCCTCATGCTGAAGACTCAACCTTACCAGTCTGGTATCTGGAACTACAAGGTAATATTGACATAGAGGAACTCCACCATGGTGAATGGTGGATCAAAACTTGGGAAAAGAGATGCAAATTTGATTCCAATGAAATTTTGGTTCCTGTTATTCTCTACATGGATGGAATTGCAATTGACAATAATGGTCAAACCGCTCTTACCCCACTGAACATGACACTTTGCATAGTATTCAACACCTTAACTCAGAACTCTCGGCCAGATACATGGGAGACTATACATTTTCACCCCACAGGTACATGTGATAAAGGTGACAAATCTATCGCCAATGTGAACAATCTTCACTCTGGCCTTTGTTTGGCCCTTTCATCTTTGAAAGATGCCTGTAACCTAACGGATGGTAGAGAATGGTCTAATTTGCCGTGGAACAAGAAGAAATGGTCTGTTCAAATCAAATTTGTAGTTGCGTATTTCATAGGTGATACTCCCCAGCACAACCAACTTTGTGGTCATTATCAAACTGCCAATTCAAAGATGATCTGTAGACATTTCAATTGTCCAAGGGCACTTGATAATAACACTCGTGTGAATGTTTTAAAGGTTCTCGTTTCAATTAAAAGTGGGAAGATGAAGGTGTCTAAGGACAATGATGGGGAAGAGTATCATTCTGTTCATCTATGGAAGATGCCAAATTTTACTACTCCAACGTTGGAGGAAGGAGTGAATGTTGAAAAGTATTTGAAGAATGTCTCCCACCACCGTGCACATAACGGTAACACGTGTTATGATCTTGATGTTGGAGAAAACACACATAATATTCATCTAGCTTCACCGGGAGAGAGGCTCCATATGCACCAACTTGGTTGCGCAAAGTGAGCAGCGGAGACGTTCCATGAGAACTTTTTAGGACATAGCATGTGGCTACTTGGTGACATGTACCGGACAGCCAGTTACTATGGTGCTGCTACTCAGAGGCAATCCAATTGCGGCTTTCCATGAACCAATTTTTTTGGAATCAATACATACAGCAAAGAAGGAGGGGGACCAGTATATTGGCATGCTTTACATTCAGATGCTAGCACTTGTGACAACCAATCTTGAGAACAGGAGCAGAAAGTGTAAGGAAGAAATCAATGGACATATTTATGCCCTTGAAATGTTGTTGGGTATGGAAGAGTTCCTCGTATACGCTGGAATATTTGATCAGGTTTGCAAACAAGACAAGAGGGGTGTTTTACATCTCAACAAGATGGTTGTCCATTTCATTAACTGTATAAACAACAATCATCCGCGCGAGATTGCAAAGTGCCACAAACTACAAGCAAGCACTGCCTCCCCCACTCTACTAGGGGAACACCAGCAGCGCCGGCGGTTGCTCCTTTCAGACCAGATCCGCCGGTTGCTCCTTTGATTCCGGATCCTGCTGCTACTGCTGCTCCTACGATTATGGTCACTGCTACTGTTCCTATGATTCGGCCTGCTACTGCTTCACCTTCAATTCTGGCTGCTGGTGCTCCTCCTCCTTTGCCTCCTCCTTTGATTGAGGCTTTTGCTGCTTCTGCTGTTGCTCCTCCTTTGATTCCGGCTGCCGCCGCTGCTCCTCCTCCTCCTTCAATTCAGGATCCGGTTGCTCCAGCAGTTCCTCCTTCGACTGCGCCGGTTCATTCTTTGGTGGCGCCAGCTTCTTCATCTCCTTCGATATTGGCGGCCAATGTGGCTGTTCCTACTGTATCATACGATGAAGAAGAGGGAAAGAGTGATGGAGAGGTGGACACTGCTGTGGTTGCGGCTGCTGCTGCTGCTGGTGTTACTGTTACAGAGTTTCATCTACCTTCTGTAACAGTGCCAGCGATTCCAACACTCTCTGTTGACTCTGACTGTGACTTCTGCGAAGCTGCAATAGCCGCTGCTGAAGGGAATTTCTCGCTTGGAGCCATTCTACATTCACTTAAGCAGAACCCCACAGCTCTGGGAACCACCACAGAGAGGATCAAGGCACTTACCTTCAATACTACGAGGCACGAGAGGAGCAAGAACAGTTTGGAGTTTGCCTTCTTCAAATCACTCGCGGCTCATCCAGAGGCTGCCCCACTTGTTGATTATATTCCGGATCCTGAAGCACCGTTGATGAAAACCCGCCGTTTCTATGTTCTAACAAGGGCTCCTATTGCTCCCAACAAGAGAGCACTCGTCAACTGGTGCATGCTGATTCACTCGTTGGATTTTTACCAGGTGAAATATAGGGGACACGACCTTTCCAAGGATCCAAGGCTTTTTGCTCAAGCACAGTATCAGTCAGGTGTCGTCTCTATGAAGTTCAGGTGTCTTTTTGCTACCTTCCGGAAGAACGGAATCACCTACTCGCAGACCCAAGATTTCAACAAGGCTGGAGGATTCCAAGCCTCTGGAAGAATATCTTCAAAATTGCAAAAACCTACAAGGCAGACTATGACACCTGTCCAAACAAGGCTCGGTTTGATGTCAATTGGTACCAAAAACGGAACAAAGCTATCAACGATCCAAGCAACCCGTTGGATCGGTTCAACAACCTCAAACACTTTGTTTGGTGTGCAATGGAGAACATCATGACCGAATGGGCTCTTCGCGGTTGTCTTGAGCCAAGTTCTATTGTCAAGGAAGACTTCGAAACCGGTGTGTTCACTGAGGGGGAGCTTGTTGGGATTCAATACATACGGCTCAAGCCAAACTACAACGGACAGAAGAAACGAAGTCTTTCCCTCAAGAATCCTGTGCTGGATGATTGCAATACCAAGAAAACTACTCTTCTGTGTCCATACAACGGTGATCATATGTCTACGTATCAAACTACGATCAAGTTACTCTCTCTTGTCCCTGATAACTGTGAAGGGGTCAACCGGATCTTTCGAAAGTTGGCTTTGAAGAAACAACTAGAGGCGAGTGTCGTTCGTTGGTTTTTTGCGTGTCGCGTCTTTGTTTTTTGCATATCTAACCACCATCTCGCACTGTTTTTTACTCTGTCTTTGCAGATCTGGAAGAAACAGGGACATCCTTGGCAGTTGAATCCTAGCGCTAATCAGGTGATTGGAAAGAACCGTATCAACGAAATCTTGGTTCTAATTGCAAAATGGAGTGGATATGAGAACCCTGAGCGCTGTACTGCCCATGGCAAAAGACACGAGTCTATCTCCAAGGTCGCAAATGCTGGTGTTTCTGCTTCTCTTGTCAAGGGCCTTGGAGGGCATGCTCATCTGAATACTACTACCAATTACATCCTTCCAGATCAACAGGCTGTTGATGCTGCTGCTCGCACCAAGCATGGATCCCCTTCCAAGATTCGCGTGCCGCTTCCAGCTCCCGCACAAGCTCGTCCCGCCCACGCTCTAGCTCCCACTTGCGTGCCGTCGCCATCGCCGTCTCCTGCACCAGCACCGTCTCCAGCTTCTGCAGAAGAATCCCAAGATCCTGCTCTGCACATGGATGATTCCCCTGCAGTATCTGTCCAGCATTCATTTGGTGACCACTCCAATGATTCTGTTCCTTCAGATTGTGCTGCTGGGAATTGGGGGTTGATGACCCAGACCTTTGAAGTCCCCAATGAATCTCCCCCTCCAATGCCATCAAATATTTCTCTCACTACAGGAGATGAGCCTTCTCCAGTTCCTTTGCCATTCACCGATCGCCGTCGTGATTACCACAATGAAGTGATACCTTACTCAACGCCAAGGCCCAAGACCCACTACAAAGGTCGCGATATGTTTGCCAAGGATCGTCCGCAATACAAGGATCATCACGATCCGCGCTACAATTGTCCTCCTGCACACCGTTACAAGGATTGTGCCGGCAGTCAATACGGCGACCACCACCGTTGTTACGAAGAGCCTCCGCACCCCCCTCATACTCAGTCTTACGAGCCGCGATATGAGCGCGTGGCTCGTCAAGAACCTCAACGGCTCTCTTTTGGTGAAACTCTGTCCTACAAGCCGCAATACGAGGAACGCAAGCCTCCACCGCATTACCAGGAATGCAAGCCTCCACCGCGTTACGAGGAACGCAAGCCCCCACCAATATACGAGGAATGCAAGCCGCCACCGCGCTACGAGGAACGGAAGCCGCCACCACGATACGCGGAACGCAAGCCACCAGCACCCCGATACGAGGAACGCAAGCCGCCGCCACGTCAGTCGTACAAGACAGAATACAAGGAACGCAAGCCGCCCCCGCATCGTCATTCTTACGAGTCCCGATACGAGGAGCGGAAACCACCGTGTCCCCCTTCTACCAGTACTCCGTCCTACGAGCAGCGCCCGTCTCTCGCTGAAAGAGGCTCTCGACAACGTTCTCCCCCTCATCAAGACCAGCGTCGTGTTTCTTTTGGTACCAATTGCTATTACCAAATGGAGGATTATGGCGCGTGGGGTCCTACTCCAGTGGAAGTGTTTTCACACAGCACTCCTCGTCGTCATTACGGCAGGGAATTTTTTCAATCTGATGACCCAGAAGTTCAAATTACTGAGGTTCACCGCCGGAGTGCTTGGGAAGGAGATGTGGAGCTGCCTGAATGGGGATTGCAAATTCGTTGGTAGAAAGTACGCGTTTTTGGTGTTTCTCCTACGTTTGAGTGCAAAATGCTTTTTTTGTGGCCATTTTGGGCCCAAAAGCCTCAATATTTACCATAGTTTCCTTGCTCTCTGGCAAGAAATATGTCTACAGACTAATTCTAGAGCTTTTTTTTTTGAATTAGTGTGTTCTGGGAGTATAAAAAAGAGTGCTACGTCCGATAACTGTCACGCGACCCCTTTTTTTTTGTCGCAAGGTACTGTCGCAACCCCTTTTTGTGTGTAATTTTAACACGAGTCCCCCTTGCGATTCACTAGGCCAGTATCAAGGTACGTTTTCTAACTCTCAATATGTGGGTCGCGTTTATTTTTTTCCCTGGGTCATGAATAATTACTATTAATTTTTAATAAAACTTACCCGTATGATCGCGAATCACATTTACTAGAATTAAATACGCAAGGTCATGACTCACAACCAAACCCCCCCTGTGATTCGGTTGCTTCGTATCATGCTCATTTTTCTAACTCTCAATCCCTGGTTCGCGATTATTTTTTTCCTTGGGTCATGAATATTGATTTTTAATTTTTAATATCACCTACCCGTACCTTCGCGAATCGCATTTACAAAAATGAATTTTGCAATGTCATGACTCACAACCAGTAAAATTCAACATTAGTGCTCGCGACACGCAACCCTTAAAATGTATCTCCATTGCTCGCTACCCACTACCCTTATAATTTAATATTTGTGCTCGCAACAAACAACCCTTGAAATTTACTATCATCGCTTGCGACTACCTACCACTACAGTTGAATTATTCGTGTAAAGAATTTGTCTAATAGTACTATCGTATGCAAAATATGTATGATATGTACGAGTACTTCTTTCTGTACAATTTAATCGTATTTGTCACACAGAACGAACCCTCGTCAAATTAGTGAATGGACTGACAAAATGAACAGTATCGATTCTGAAAACAAGGCCTAAACTTGTTCCTCCATTTCGTCAAGCAATTGTCTCCATGCCGGATCAATATAGTTTTCATCCTCACTTTCCTCTTCAGCAAGACTACTGGCAACAGTGCCACCATTATTCGACACAGTACTGGAAGGATTGCTTTCTGAGTCGAATCTTTGTAGCATCATTTTCTCCAAATGTATACCCGTTTCGGGATTTTCTCTTAACATTTGTATCTTCTTGCACAATTTAGTGAACACTTTCCGTCCTTGTTTGTCCCATCCATTTGCACTTCCACTTTTTGAATCGCAATATTTTTTTTTCATGTATTTTGTTTTTTTGTGTGTCGTGTATGTTCCATCAAGTTTCATTTCCTTTTGTTTTTCCCAATTTCTGTACTCGTTGTCAATTATCATTAGGGCAAAAGCCTCATCCGTAACACTAAAGATGGTACTAATAAGATCCTTTGTCTTCCTCAGCCTAAAGTTTGTCTTTCCCGGATTAATGGCAGACAGGATTCTTGTCACAAAATAATAAAATTCTTCATTTGCCGCATTTCCGTATTGCCGGTACTCTTTCGCCAGAATTTCCATCGAGTCCGTATTTAGAGCTACAGTACCAGGGAATGATGCCGGCACTTTTGCCATTTCACTATCAACTGCGGTGATGTCATCAAATGGCAGTATGATATCATAGTATGGTTGGGTTAGTTGTATGTCTGCCGTAGGCACATATTGAAGAACGTCGAAAGTACCATAATTTCCAGATGACTCAACAATTACGCCGTCACTTACCAAACCAATTTTTTCTAGCCAATGTTTGATTATTGTGTCTCAATTTAGCCAGGGCTTTTGGTACTGCATTATCAAAGTAGGCACAGATTTTCTTAATGGGTATATCTTTTGGAACGGATATTACACACTCATCGATTCCTTGCACGATTATTTTATTGGAGAGTGTGTTTGTTGTCATAAATTTCAGGCCACCGTACCATTTCTTCTTCACATATGCCCTCACCTGTCCTTCAATTGTATCTTTATATGTTTTCAATAGTTGCATAGTTTCCGTTTCCATACTATGTTTAGTTCCACCACTCAATGTACTCACTTTATCAACGCTATCGCCGCCCCGCACTGTTTTCAATGGTACCGTGTTGGTAGTTTTTGCAGCATTCTCTTTAGAATTCTCTCCCTTGTTACCTTCGCTCCACGTTTTCATCCAATCCTGTACTAGATCCGGATCCTCATTCGCTATTTCTGTTAATATTTTTTTGTTCTCGTTTTTCTTTTTCTGTCGTCCGCCCTCCGTAGTTTTTTGTTTTGTTTTCTCTTTGGTATTTTCTCTAGTATCCTTATTCTTTTTGGAGCTCCCATCATTGTCTTCACTAACCGAACTCGAATCAGTGTCACTGTCAGTGTCACTTTCACTGTCACTGTCGCTGCTGTCCATGATGCTAATGTTTTCCGCTTTCCTTTTTAGTTGTTTTTCTCTTTCCGTCGTGGTGGTGCCTTTTTGTGTTGCTGCAATGTTTGTGTTCGTCTCGCTGGACATGTTTGTAATGCCTGTATTTTTGGTATTACCTCTAGTGTCTCCATCCCTGACTGCGGTTGCTTTTTCTGCTATTTTCTTTTCTTGGAGACGTGTTATTTTTGCCTTGGGTAGGTTGGACCATTTTTGTTTCGTCATCTTGTATTTTAAATTTTTCAATTGTTGGTGTTTTTGGCAATTTTGTGAATTTTTATGCTGTCTTGTTTTGTGATTGATTGTACGAATTCAGCAATTTGCAATACATTTGTCTTTGTCTAAGCGGGCTTGTGAGCGCGGGCCAACCAAAAAGAACTGTCTGCCTAGCCGCGCCATTTTTTTTCTTCCGTACATTTGCTTCCTATTTCCAAACAAGTAGTACTAGTAACGGTACTAGATTGTACGATACCAATTTATTTTGATGTTCCCCATCCTACTACTAGTACCGTATCACATCACTTCATATTGAAATCTGTAGAACCGAAAACAGGCACATTGTATGGAAAGGTGTTGGAGACAACAATTCTCTGTTAGGGGAAATCCGCACTACGTATGCATTTTCGTTTTAAGGTTAAGTTTCTGTAACGGCGTTCCTGATTGAGTTGTCTGGAACCTCAATTCTGACTTCTTCATTTGTAAGGAACCAGTTGCATTGATGAGCCTGTAATAGAAAATCAGCACGATTTTTGCCACGGCGTTTCCGTGTTGTGTTTCTGGAACGGTGTTGTAGCTAACAATTCACTGTTTTGGAAAATTTACAGAACGTCTTTATTAGCGTTTTAGGTTTCAATTTCTGGAACGGCGTTTCAGATTTAGTTTTCTGGAACGGCAATTCTGACTTTTTCATTTGTAACTAACGTTTTTCACAGTAGTTAATTTTTATATTTACGTATTTAACTAGTACAGGATTGTGCACGTATTCGTGGTAAGTAGGGGTAAGTTTTTCCATAGTAAAGCTTGTTACTAGCACTATTTCACACGTCCCCACGCACCACAAGGAACGGGATAGTTATTGTATTCCTCTAAATCTTCCGGTGAATTCCAACGTTTTTCGTAAAGTTGTAGCCAGTGCACAATGTTTCTCTCGTTTCTATCGTCTTTTTGAGTTTTCTTTTTTTCTTCTTAGACTGCTTTTTCGCTTTGTTCATGAATGAATTCCAATTGTTTTTATTGTTGTTGTTTATCTTCGTTTCTTTGTTTCGTTCCTTTCCGTCGTCGGTTTCTTCGATGTACATTATACTGTTTTTTTCAATGATTGCCTCTTCAGTCATTGTGCGCCACTCGTTTAACCAAAGGGTTGTCAGACAGGGACGGTTACCCGGGTGAAAATGTATGCATTGCTTTATGTGTTTTCTGGCTTCCGGCGTCAGGTTACTCCATTTTTTTGGTGGAACTGTATGACCATTGAGTTCGAGCCTCTCTCGTTCTCCTGATTGTACTGGTCGTCCAATACCCACGTTGTTGTAGCACTGTATGTCCTCCGTTCCTTTCAATGCCGGATAACCGCATAAAATGTGTGCCACAATGATACCCAAAGCCCATACGTGGTCAACGGCATCAGTGTCGCCTTCCTTGTAGAAAGGAAATATGTCCTCAGTTACGTACTTCATGCATTGTTCCCAAATTTCTAAAGCTTCTTCTTCATCGAAATGCCCTTTTGGGCTGTCGAGTCTATCTCTAACGTCGTCTATCTTGTTGCATCCATTAAGTATTGTGAGTACCAAGTTGCCGTTTTCGGCACATAGCGCATCGAACCCAGTTTCAAAATGATATAAGAATGGATTATTCTCGTTGTTTTCGTCACCGTCATTTAGCTCAGTCATTCTTGCACAGTACTCCGCCGAATCCAAAAGATACCTAGGCTTCAATGGCTTCCTCTTGTACGCTGATTGTGTTGTTATGTTCTCCATTTTGCTCTTCGTTGTAATAATGATTTACGTTTGGCAAATACCGAGGTATTTTCGTTCAATTACTCGTTGCAATCTGTGAAGGAATAATTCTTACTGCACTTTAAGTGGTGTAAATTTCGTCATCTCGCAATGATTCGGTTATATTCAAGTAACTGTGTCTCGTGGTTCGACTCCCCCTTAGAACGGTCCATACGTAGTACTTCCCTCCTTACTTTATGTTCCTACTACTAGTTCTATTTCTTTATTTTTCTATGAACAACAAGTAGTAACCTAAGAAATAAAGATTGCTTCTAAGTTTTTGTTGAGTGCAACAGTTTGTTACTTTCTGTTGTTTTAAGGATGAATACTGTTCATTCTATGGATTGGTTAGAGTATGAATGTATATTGCCAATTCTAAGGCTGATACTTTAGTCTTTATGAAAGTTTTAATAGTTCGGTTGTTCCATGGTAATTTTTTGTCCAAAACCAGTAACCATAAGCACTAATTAGGTTGTGACACACAAACCACCTTGACAGATAAGTCAATTCTGTTTCTTTCATTAATCATCTTATCCATTACACTATCATTATTCATTGTTCAATCACACGAAAAATCTGATTTTGGAACTTTTAATTGCAAATTAGTGTGTATTTTTCTTCCCAATCCAGTCACCAAATGCAATCATTAGGTGTTTATACCCAAATCACGACAGATAACTCCCTTCTGTTTCTTTCATGATTCATCTCACCCATAACAGGAACAATATTCATTGTTCAATCACACGAAATATTGGATTTTCTATTGTTTAATTGCAAATTACTGTGTATTTATCCTCCAAATCCAGTACACAAATGCACTTATTAGTAGGTGGTGACACAAAAACTATGAAAGATAACTCACTTCTGTTTCATTCATGATTCATCTCACTCATAACAAGAACAATATTCATTGTTCAATCACACGAAATATGGGATTTTATATTTTTTGATTGCAAATTAGTGTGTATTTTTCCTCCAAATCCATGACCCAAACGCACCCATTACATGATGACACATAAACTATGACAGATAACTCACTTCTGTTTCTTTCATGTTTCATCTAACCCATAACAGGAACAATATTTATTGTTCAATCACACGAAAGATGTGATTTTCTATTTTTTAATAGCAAATTACTGTGTATTTATACTCCTAATCCAGTATACAAATGCACTTATGTGGTGGTGACACACAAATTATGACAGTTTACTCACTTCTGTTTCTTTCATGATTCATCTCACCCATAACAGGAACAATATTCATGGACTACTCACACAAAATATCAGATTTTCTATTTTCTAGTTGCAAATTTGTGTGTATTTTTTGTCCAAATCCATCTCCCAAATGCACTCATTAGATGATGACACATAAACTATGACAGATAACTCACTTCTGTTTCTTTCATGTTTCATCTAACCCATAACAGGAACAATATTCATGGGCTAGTCACACTAAATTTCAGATTTTCTATCTTATAATAGCACATAACTGCGCTTTTTTCCTCCAAATCCAGTACCCAAATGCACTCATTACGTGGTGACACACAAACTTTGAAAGATAACTCACTTCTGTTTCTTTCATGAATCGTGCATGTCCCCCATAATAGGAACAATATTCGTGGTTCAATCCCAGTAAATATAGGATTTTCTATAGTTTAATTGCAGAGTACTGTTTTTTTCCCCTACAAATCAAGTACCCAAATGCACTTATCAGTACAAGGTGGTGTCACACAAACTATGACAGATAATAACTCAATTCTGTTTCCTGCATGATTCATTTCACCCATAACAGGAACAATATTCATGGACTAATCACAGTAAATGTTAGATTTTCTATTTTGTAATTGCAAATTACTATTAGATTGGAGTTACTATGCATTGATGGTACTACTAATATTAGTAGTAGTACTACAAGTATTGGTAACAATCTTCTTAAAACTTTCAACTACTAACCACTATGAACATCCATGTAGTACTAGTACTATGACTACAGTATTACTACAGTTTCTTGTGCACCGTAATATGATAACTTCTTTCCCGCTTATGCCCTCTTTGCTCTTGTGTTCTATGGTGGTGCGTGGAGAAGGCTATGAACGTATACCCAATACAGCATAGTTTCATTATTTGAAGACATCCGACAACTTGGTGAACTGTGGTTTATCCGATCCCACTCTGTCGTAAGGGAACCAAGTTGCGCGCTTCACTGTTGTACCATCTTGTAGTTTCTTGTGCACTATGTATCCAGGGTATTGAGGATATTGGTCCTTCTTCTTCGCTGCATAACTTTTCACAACACCAGTTCCAGGTGCTGGCAGACCCGTGATTGTCACCTCACTACCAATTGCGAATTTAGGATACGAGATCACCGGGTCAGGATCTGCGAACAACACCTTCACGTTTCCGGAGCGCTTCTGTCTTATTACATTGGCTGGTTTTGGGCGAGGAACTTGCAGAAGGTATCCAAGATCTTCAACGTGGCCCAGGTTTGGAGAAACCTTCCTCTCCTTGTACTTCGGCTCTCTATTGGATTTGTCTGATGCAGTCTTGTTTTGTTTTTTTGGTTTCCTGAGGAACAACTTCTTCTTTGCCTTTATGGATGCGTTCTCTTTAACTGTGTTTGGTTCTGTGGGAGGTACGTTGCCGTTTACTACTTCTACGTTGTCTTCTTCTTCATCATCATCGCTTTTGTTACCTCCATCAATTGAGGGTTCACTAGAGTTGTCGGTCAATTTGCCTTCCCAAGGAAATCGAAAGAATGATTCCGGTTCATGGATCTCTGTGTTAGTGAACACTATCCATCGTACGGAATACGTATCATTCTCTTCGATGAACTTCTCGAAGTTCTTCAAGTGTTTCTTCATGAAGTCCCACTTTGCAATGTCGGTAGATCCGTAACTCTGACTGTTGGGTACCTTGATTTTTTCAAATACTTTGATCAATGAGTCGCCATCAGATTGTAAAGTCTTTTCATCCTCTCGTGAAACAAAAGTTACTTGCAAGCTTGCTTCCCACAGGTGTTTTTTGTTATTGAAAACCGAACACAAAAGTTCCTTTGTCAAGGGGACGAACAATTGTCCCCCTTCAGGTAGATAATTGTAAGTTGTCAGAAACCGCAAAGACCTCTCAAAAAAATTAGAAGCTCCGAGTACTATTTCCGGTCGTGTGATGAAAATATCACTGAATACGAATCTCGTATGTTCCCAGAACAATCGATCGTCCACCGTGTACGTGCAGTTCTCATCAAAATTAAGGAACCTTGTGACGGATAAGCTGTAGTCCTCTTTTGCGATAGGGTAAGTATGTCGACTTTCCTTACCTCTCACAAGCTCAGGCGGACTTGGTTCTTCAAATTGAACGGATCGAGCACCGTCACTGGTGAAAATGAATAACCGATCTTTGCGGTGAGGTTCACCTTGATTAGAGCGCGATGACAAAGATCTTCGCTCTGCTTTCAACAAATAGTCCAGAACCTCATGTGCATGGTCAACGGTAAAAGGAATTTCTTCTTCGTGGCCAAGTACAGCATTCATTATTTCCTTTGAAACCATATCCCTACTAACCGAAACACGTGTACCGTCAGCATCACGTAACAAACGAGATGTTAGAACATAGTTGAGCAATTCGTCGCAAACAAGATTCACCTCTTCAAGTTGGTCTGAAGTCGAAACAACATTGTCAACACAGGACAAACTCAGGATGTAATGTTGCAACAATATCTTCACGTGAACTTCGTTCTCCGGATTGTAATCGTCCACAAATATGTCACGTTCGGCCGTTTTCTTTTCAGTGGAAAGAGTGACCAATTGTTTGGCAAAGTCAACGCCTACTCTGTAGAACTGGTTAAGAGTTTTCCGGTGCTCCATAATCTTGCAAAAGTGAAGAGAAGATAACAGGTTGAATCAAATTTTCCCCACCTTATTGTCCACTCCTTGTATTGTGTATTTTCCAATCAAAAACGAAGACTCATAGAGATTGGGCAATAGTTTGTTGTACAAATTGTCATGTAGTAATGACTCATCGGGGAAGTGGTCAAGGCTGAGTTCTTCAAAAATTCTGGCCTTCTGTCGTTGGAAGCATACCCACAAATACATGAGGACCTTTTGAAACGCAAGGGGTATCTTGGACACATCGGAGGGCCATTCCAACTTGAGGTATTTTTGGGAATCAGTCAAGGGCACTATCTCGACTGCTGCGACACCATCTCTTATTGGTCCACCAACAACTTCTTTACCCCTAATAGAATTGATTTCTTTCACCAAATCATCAAAGGAGTGACTAGAGGAAAGAAAATGCCTCAATGCGCGGTTAAAGGAAAGACCTTCAAAGAACGAGACCATCTCCCGTACGTATAGCTTCCCTTTCTTTACATCGTCTTTAAATCTATGATTGAAAAACGGTCCTTCTTTTTCCGGTGAAGGCGCAGGGGGGAATTGGACACAACGTACATACCAACGCAGTAAGCTTAAATAAACTTTCATGTACTTCAGTATGGTGTTGTAGTTAACCACATTCTTTGCCCAGACAGAATGCGACGTGCCTTCCGATAATTCGTCTTGTCCTTGAACCCGGGAGAATTGTGTTTCGCCTTCCGTTGTATTTTCATCGACTTTGATAACGGAGTTGAGGGCTGACTGGAAGGAGTTCCATTTTTCTTTCATTTTGTACTCCTTGAAACGAGTTGTCAGTTCCTTTGCATTCAAGATACAGACCTTCTTTGTCAACTGCGACCCAGAGTCACGTAGGAAAAGATTTACCATCACGTCAACAACCCTTGGTATAGGACCCGAGGATGGTTTGTCTGACGTTTCTTGCTCTCTGAAGTCAGGACAGGTTCCGGAAGAAGAAAGTTTAGTAACAATGAAAACCTTGTTCATGAGATGGCGGAAGACAGATTCGATGTCACGACTGACGGCAGTGATGAGTTCGTCCGTCAAAATATTCTCAGAGAATCCGTTAGGACCCTGTTGCTTCAGACAAGCTTTGACACGTCTTTTCATTGCATCCGTGTGATCCTTGTATTGGGAGTCATCATCAAATAATTCCAATGACAAACTTCGACCGCCTACATTTCCCGTAGACGACGAAGGTTGAGTGGCACCTGTGACTGCTTGATGTGGTGTTTCGGGAACGACTGCTGCACGCCCTTGACTGACTGGATGAGCGTTTGGATCATTTGCAAACAACGTTGTTGGGGTATTACCTGAAGGTCTGTCTTGGTCTGCGGCTGCCCCTTCATCTTGTGGTGGAGTAGATGATGGAGTACCGTTGACTTGTGCCGCCGCATTTGCGCCGGCTACATTGGTTGGAGTTGCGGCTGCATCTGTGACTTCATGTGGTGGTGAATTAGCCTTGTTACGTTTAGCGCTACTTCTTGTAAGTCTCGGCATTGTTTGATTGCTAATTGAGAGAACAACGAAATCAAATTGTGTGAAAAGCAATTTAAGTTGCTACAAGTGTTTTTTTGGTCGCATATCAAGAGATTCGTAAATGAGGTAAAGGAAAACAGAGTCGACTCAACTTCAAACCTCAGCAACTCTAACAACAAACAAACATCACGCAACAATGTACAAATATTTCCAGTTTAACGGTAAACAAATGGTACAGCCTGCAACGCCATTGCAAACGAAAAGTGAAAACGTTACCAAAACAAACCACAACGGTACGAAACACCGATCATCCATTTTGAGATACGGCAATGTATGTTAAGATTTTCCGACAAATAGTTTCAAACCCAGTAATTTGGTGATTTGCAATTGAAACCAAAATGGAACTCAAACTTTGCAACGCCGTTCCATGACTGTTGACATGAATTGTCGAAGAAACCGCTTCACCACCGAACCATACGTAGTACTTCATTTTGAGTTTTGAAATTGAAACATGATTCGAAATTTCAAATTGGAACATGATCCAAACACAAAGCCTGAAACGCCGTTCCGGTGACTGAATTCTGAAACGCCGTTCCATGATTGATGACATGAATTATACAAAATCACCCTTCACAACCGAAACAGAAGTCATTAGTATTATCATACGTACATTAGTACTACTACGTATACTACTATCGTATTATACCTATACACAAAGGTTTCTGTCTACGTAGCTACTACTGTCATAGAATACTGGTGGACAAAACTAGGCAAATTCATTACCAGTAAGATCACCGGCACACATGTGTTGTTGTTAAGAAGTACAACCTCACCGGTACATAAAAGTTCTCACTGCATCACAAGTTGAGAACGTTAAGAATAAAAGTCATTGCACTACTTTTTCTTGTTCTCTATTCAAAAAGAGCGCGGGTGGAGATTTATTTACTTAATGTTCTTATTTTTAAATAAGAAAATGGAATTATTCTTCATTGTTCTAGATTTACAGCGGTAGATCTGACAGGTTAGTAAGTCTCGATTCTTTGTTTGGAACACACATGGCCACACACACACACACACACACACACAGTGAAAACATTTTTTTTCGAACTGATTTTACACTGTGATTTTACAGTGTGGTGATTTTACAGTGTGATTTTACAGTGTGATTTTACAGCGTGAATTTTTTTTTCTTTTCGAGTCAAAAAATACTGTTTCCCTTCATAATCATCTTACCAAACTTATCTTGAGCAGAGTTGGTTTACCGTACTTGTACGACAAAGCACTCCGTCAGAGAACGCAGGATCCCACTTAACTGATCAGCAATGGTCACTATTATGCAGGGAATTCAGGCTCGAGATATTTTAATCCGAATAAACTGCCTTTGCTGGAAAAAGAATTGGACGGCATTGGACTGTAGAGGAATTGCTGGATAGATATTGTTTGGACTGCAGCCTTACATATACGTCTTGAAATCAATGAATCTGCATCCATTGCGTAGATATATCAACAGGATAAAGATCCAGTTTTTCGTGAGAAAGGAGTAAAATTGAACAATGTATCGGCAACAACAATTTGACCGACAATTTTCCCCTGTAGTTTGAGAGAACGATTCGGAACAAAGTATCGGAACAACGGACGGAGGTATGGCGAACAACTATTGTAAGAACAAGCAAGAAGGGTACAAATGGGAGAGATAGGCAATGATTACAATGCCACTTGCATTGCTGATAAGAATGTATTTCCTCCTTTTTCTATTTTGCTATTTTCATAGGACCGTATTGGAAACAATGGATCGGAAGGCAACACTGGGTCGAAGGCGGAAAAAACAACAACGTAAGATAGAGGGAAAATGATGTCTACATCCTGCATTGCTCATGATGTCCTCCTTACTTGTGTTTCCCTCCTTCTTATTTTCATAGGTACGGAACAGTAGAACAATCAATTTGAGACAACGTCGGACAAGGCGGACGCAGGATCGTAACAATTTGATCGGACGAATTGAACGCAACAACAAAAGGAGGCCAACAGTGTAGGTTAGTGTCACGTAGATTATACTATTCTTTTGTTATTATTTACTCAATGTAGCACATCCATAGATACTTACCCATTTGGTTCAATTCACATATCATGATAAACTCGAATACAATCGTAGACTACGGCAACGACAGAGAGCAACAACAGCAACCGGAAACCTAGCGACAGCGATAGCAAAAGCAGCAAGCAAGAACGATCCAAGCGGCCGCAACCCGGAACCATCGAACCAACTGCGGCAGCGATACCAACAACAGCGCCAGCAACAGCAGCAAGCGGCAACACCAATAGCAACAGCAGCAATAGGGAACAATCCAACCGCCCGCAAAAGTAAGAATTGCGGTTCCAAACAACTCATTCTGAAACGCCGTTCCAGAAAGTTTACCCTGAAACAAAAATACAGACACAATTACCGTTCCAGAATAGTAAGTCCGAAACGCCATTACAGAATCTTGACCCAGAAACGCCAATACACCAGACGTTCAAATCAGAATTGCCGTTCCAGACAACTCAATCTGAAACGCCGTTCCATAATCTTGACCCGGCAACGCAAATACAGCAAACGTTCAAGTCAGAATTGCCGTTCCAGACAACTCAATCTGAAACGCCGTTCCAGTAACTTGACCAAGAAACGCCAATACACCAGACGTTCAAGTCATAATTCCCGTTCCAGACAACTCAATCTGAAACGCCGTTCCACAAACTTGACCCAGAAACGCCACTACAGAGATTCTGCGGATTTTCAAGCGGACGGAACCGGGAACAAACTAACCAACAGCGGCAGCGATATCAACAGGTGGGAACATTCGAAGCGGCCACAAAGGCACGAATGCCGTTCCCGACAACTGAATCTGAAACGCCGTTCCACAAACTTGACACGGAAACACACTCCATGGGCAAATCGATTCATTGTCTTCCTCAAACATCTTATCTGCAAAGAGTCCGGCAACGGTCACACAAGAAAGGCACCCGGTGCAATGGGATTGACTACAACAACAAAGCAATTGGCAACAAAATCAATGAAGCAAAAATCAAAGAGGAAACGGGGGAAGACAGAGAGAAAGAGAATGAAATCAAAATTTCTCCAAAACGGAGCAACGTCATCATCAACAATCCACCAGACTTACAAACACTTGTCGGAGATAAAACACAAGAAGCGTAAAAGTATGAAGGAAATTGTACAACATGTCGAGCAAATAGCATTGAAAACAGTTCACAAGAATGGGTTTCGAGGTAAATTCATGGAAACACGATGGGGTTTTAAAACAATTGGAGAAAGGGAATACACATCGGAAGAGGCGGTGTCTATTGATAGTTTCATGACATTGGATAGTACCGACGATAAGTTGCTTTTAGCAGTCGCCGAATCAGAACCATCATTGAGAATCTTTGCAAAAGGTTCCAAAAAATGTGCAAAACAACGCTTGGGTACTCCCAAAAATATAGAAATTACAAGAACATTTGCTGCGGAAATTGTTCAATCTAAACCCAAAATAGGCCGAGGAACCAAACGTGACAGTGTAAACAGTGGATATGGTATTATTGGGATGAGACCAAATCGATTGAAATCGGGAAATGGTGTGTATGTTTTCAACAAGAATGTGGAACCGAAAACACAAGACCACCTTGAACAGAAAGCCCTACACATTGTGAAGGAAATGCAGCTTTGTTTACGTAAAATGTCCAAGTTTGTCAACCTTGAAACAACTGTGATGAATGAGGTTGTTAGTCGTACAACACTGAATGCAATCGGCCATCACGCAACGGCCTTTTCTATTGGAAAGGATTATCACTCGAAATGCCATACCGATGCCGATATGTTCTACACAAGGCTGACGGTTATTGCTCCA
Organism: Pseudo-nitzschia multiseries; assembly: GCA_037355745.1. NCBI lineage: Eukaryota > Bacillariophyta > Bacillariophyceae > Bacillariales > Bacillariaceae > Pseudo-nitzschia > Pseudo-nitzschia multiseries. The sequence continues at coordinate 3,749,392 of CM074785.1, read as the reverse complement.
AAACATGTAAGTGATGACGAGGTGATTTATTACTTTGTGTTCCCAACGTATAAAGTGAAAGTTCCATTGAGGTCAGGCGATACTCTATTGTTCAATCCATTAGTATTACATAGCTGTTCGAATCCAAAATACGAAGGCTGTTATATTATGAGTGCCTATGTGTCGACAAAAACTGTGAGAAGAGCTGATCCTCTATAATATATTAAACAATAATTTAAAGTTAGACGTTCCATTCACTTCGTTTGTTTTACTGTGACATTGTGCAATCGTTTTGGAGTAGCTATCAATCAAAACGTAGGAGAAATATGTTACGATCAATATGGAGGAGCATTCAATTCTTCACTAATACTAAGTTATTATGGATATTGTAGTAGGAAAACAATTAAGTATTGGATGTATCAGAGAGGACCTCACTATAGTCATCATCGTTTGATGACATTGAACAATCATCACCTGAATTAGTAGAATCATCATTATTGTCGCTGTCCTCTTCAACAATAGTGCATTGGGAGTAGAGTGCCTCTTCATTAGGCAAAAATGACGTTGTCTTGTGGAATTCATCCAGCCAAGCCCTTTGATTAGAGACAACTAGATATGAGTTAGATTGCAACGTACCAATTGCATCAAGTTCTGGGACAACTGCTACATCGGAAAGTATGCTGTCGACATGAAATAAGAACAGGGAATTGTCGTCTACTTCACCTCTCGTCACAAACGACGAAGCTGTTGGTAGTGGAGTGGATTTAAACTTGGTCACTACTGCATAAATGCCTTTGTCGGCAATTTCGTACTCAGAAACAAATGAGTAAGGCTGCTTCAGATTGTAGAGTTCAAGGAAACACATAATATGGCAGGGTATTTCACATGCGTCGACATCAAACAACGCCCAATCATACCAGACAGAGTTTAGTTGGCCACCATCGGAACGATATGAAGGGTGGCTCCGAAACAAGTAATTTTGCTGTGTGCATTCGTCAAACCTGTTATGTTCAGTAAATCCTTTCACAAACGTAGAGTCCTCCAAAAGTGGAAGCACATTCTGACATACAAAAGACAACACGATGGGAGAAATATAGGGTTTTGTTTTGTTCGATGACCTAACCCATCTCATAGTACTTGCCCCATCGTCGTTAATGAACACGTGAAATTTTGAACCAGAAACTTCGGGAGGGACTCGATTACCAGAAACATCTTCTGTCGTCACTAAATTAAACTTGTAAGTAGCTACTCGTAGCAGCATTTTTTCTTCCTGTCGCTTTGCCGTTTGCATTATCAATGTCGAAGCATTCTGTTGAGTGTTCTTCGAGGGTGCTTTGATTTCAGTTTTGTGGTGTGATTCGGAATAAGAAGAATCCCATCCGCATGGACGTCCCCAAAGTTTAATGTACTGAACAAGGTGAAAGTAGAGATGGTTTTTGATCAGTTTCGTACCCATTCCCTCTCTGAGGCAGGTCGAATTAATACAATTGATAAAATGGATTATCATCTTGGGGAGATTTTCCAATCCAGAAATGGGTATATTCCCATGCTTCAAGAATTCTTCCATGGACAGTATCAGTTGAGTTACCTCTACTTGTTTCTGAATAAATGTCGCGTCCTTGATGATGTTTATTGCCACATCGGAACAAAGGGTGATCAGAATGGAAATGAGCATTCCCGAATAATCATTACCCTCCTTTTTGGTAATGGAGAGAAGCTGACTGGAAAACTTGGTTCTGGGGAAATCTCTGTCCGATTGCCTTGGCAAAAGACCACCGTATAACTGCGCAAGTGAACCAATAGTAGCTGATGTGCCATTCGTGTTTAAATCAGGGGCATACCAACACTTAGGACTACCTTTTAACAATGAATCGAGTGATTCTACTGCCCGACGTGCTACACCCAGTTGATGCATATGCAAACACTCACCGGGAGTAGCAAAGTGAATGTTGTTGACATTACTACCAAAATTGAGGCTGTGAAAAGCATTTCTTATGGGATGGTGAGAAATGCTTTTGAAGTACTCCATGTGTTCCCGTGCAGAATTGTTTGGGGGGGATTCAAAATCTTCTGGAACCCAGAGCCGAGTCAGTTCCTCCACTTGGGCTTTTGGTTTATGGATGACACGTGTAGGACATGTACAATGTCGGCACAATTTCTTCACCTTTTGCGTTTAGGATCCATACTTTCCACATAGTTTGTCATGAAGTTCTGTATCCCCAACAACATAGGCAATTGCAAATTTCATTTTCACTTTGAACACTTTTCCTGCATACGGAAGATAATCCCACTCCAACCCGCCCTGCATTTCACATACTTCCTTGAAAGATTTCAAAGCCGATGCAAGCGCGGTGTGTAGATTTTGAATATTATCTTTCGCCGTGGTTTTTTTCGTGTGTCTTATGCTCTCAATTTCAGTGTCGGGATGAAAATAAATTGTAGTCCAAGCGTCAGGTCGTTTTCTTGCTTCAGTATTGAAAATACCAAGAGTCATGTTGAGAGGAGTGAGTGACAGACGACCATGTGCATCCAAGCTGATTCCATCCATGTAGAAAATGATCGGAACAAGGATTTCATCATTTTCATTGCAGATCTGCTTCCACGATTCCGTCCACCAAGAGCCGTGGTGTAGTTCTGTTATGTATGTTTCATTGGTGAGTGGTGGGTTGTTTTCGGGTGAAAGAGGAGTCTCGACATTCGGAAAAGACAAATTGGTTTCTTGCATCAACTCCTTATTGGTCAGAAGGGAATGAAGTGCGTCTGGGAAGGATCGAACAAATATTTGGGTGGGTAAATTGCAAGGTAACCAGTTAATTATGTGTGGCTCAAACTTGGTCTCTGAAATACCCAAATTGGACTTGATTTCACTAAATATGTCTTCTCGATGGCGGGGGTAGATAGAGCTAAAGTCAACACCATGAATAGTTTGACATTCGTTTGCCCATTGAAAAATAGATTTGAATGTGTTTAAAGGTAACTTGTGTTTCGTCATTAGATTCATGAGCTTTATTTCAGCAATGAGCCTATTGGTAGGTGAAAAAGAAAGATGAGATCGGATCAATTGCTCTTTTTCATTGATGTTTGGTTGGGATGCGGTGGGTTCCGAAGCATCCATACCATTATCGTTCTGAATAGGAAGGCAAATTTCTTCATGAATAACCATGTCATCGTTGTTGCTGTTGTCTTCTGAAGGAAACAACTGTGATTCCATTACATTTCTATCCATTGGTGGAACAAATAAGTTGTGTACTACCTGACTGTTTAGAACAGAGTTGAACGTTCTGTTTGAGGATGCCTTGTTAGTGTGAGCGGCAGCAACAGAAGCGGAAGGAACGATTGGACCATTCTCCGTCAATGTCAGGCCATATTGTGTAGGTGAATGACGGACTGTACTAGTGGTTTCTTCTTTGGCAGATGATGAAAATTCCATTAGGTTATGCTTTAAATAGAAATCACGGCAAAAAGCTATTGAATCAAGGTGACGTGAAAGGCCTCGTGATACATATCGGTATGATTTGTGTGTAGACGAATCTTGTCTGCTTCCGATGAATGTCTTCGATTTGCCCTTACAGGACATGCAGCTACGACATATAAATGATTTGGGAATTTTGGTATAACAACCACTCTTGAAGTGACGGCGACTTTTACTAGGTTGTGACATATTCTTCTATTGGAAGAAGGGAGGGGGAGAAATGGTTTCGATGGGGGTGTTAAATGTACATGATGAAAATGAGCATGATGCTATCGGATCGAGCATGAAAAGGCATGAGGGTATGAAAAAGGAAACGTCGTGACATAGAAACAAGGCAGAAACATAGTACTAGTACGAAGTAGCAAACTTCTGAAAATAATTTTATTTCATATCTTGGGTTAAGGTTAGGAATTTGTTTGGCACCGAGATTTCAAATTTAAACATGATTCAAACACAAAAGCATGTAACGCCGTTCCGGTTACTGAATTCTGAAACGCCGTTCCATGATTGTTGACATGAATTGTACAAAAAATCGTTTCACAACTCGAACAGAAATCAATACTATCATACCTACATTACTACTACTACTAGTACTATCATAATACACCCAGACACATATCTAAGAAAAAAGTATTTGGTGGTGAAATCGTGTAGGAGGAAGTTAGTGCTGTAGAGTTCTACGAAAATTCGTTAAGACGAGCATGATGCTATCGAAGCGAGCAATAAAAGGCACGATGGTATGAAAGAAGACACGACGTGACATACCGTAAAAAACAACGCGGAAACGTAGCGAACTAACACTTCTGAAACTAATTTTATTTCATATCTTGGGTTAAGGTTAGAAAGTGTGGTAGTGAAAAATAGATTTTTTAAATCAATTTAGTCAAAATGGAGAGATCAATGGACATTTTGAGTCTTCGGGGAGAATTTTGGTCGCAACCTGAGGGGGGTCGAAAATCATTACCACAAAAATTGTGAATTTAAAAAAATACCCTTGCGCATAACAAACGCAGGGTCGATTTTCTGAAAATAGGGCTTGCGAGGGGTCGCGTGGGGTCGCGTGACAGTTATCGGACGTAGGTGAAGAGTGCTCAGAATACGACTGGAAATCACGACCGAAAGAGTAACACTAATCGTACGAGAAAATCACGTACCATTTCTACTCATGATATTCTTAATTATATACCACTCATACGGAGTATTCCGTAAATTACCAAAGTATCAATCCATTATCAGAGCAGAAAACACTACTAGAACTTGTGTACGAATTCTACGGCATATTATCCAAATTACTTTAGTATCATGCCATTGTCAGAGCAGAAAACACTCCCATAAATCGTGTAGCCATTCTACGGCAAATTTTCGAAATTACTAAAGTATCATGCCATTGTCGAGGCAGAAATGACTACTAGAAATCGTGTAGCTCTTCTACGGCATATTTTCGAAATTACCAAAGTAACACCCCTCCCCACACCTTTTTCCTGCCGGTTGAGTCTGTTTTAAACTCGGGAGTCCCTTTTATTTTTTATTACTTAGGCATCGATTTTGCGAGTGCACGTGCTCTCCCGTGCGAGTTATGGTATTACGAGCGTACCGTATCACCACTTTTGAAACTTTATCACCACTTTTGAAACTTTTCGTCTGTCACTATTTTTTGGCATACCGGAGTAGTTGCACATTGAATCCCCGCGAATATAATCGGTGTTCCGAGTAGGTACCGGTAGTGAATGATCGGACACATCATTCCATCAAAAGAACCAGCACAAACGAAAAGCACCGGCTTCATTGGACGGACCAAAATCAGAATGACGACAACGAATCAAAGGAAGCGGACGAGATTCCCGTCGTTGTCGTTGTCGTTGTCGTTGTCGTCGCTAGTGCCCTCGACCATCCTCCAGCGATCTTCCATCTATGCCATGTTATTACTGGCATGGGCTTGTACCGATTTTCGTTGTTCTCCCATCGGTGTGGTAGAATCCTTTGGAATTTCTTCCTCCCATTCCCCGCGAGCACTCTCTGTCCCGCAACCGCTGTCATCCATGCCGGTTTCCACCCGGTCCGGGACACTCTTTCGCCCCGCTTCGACACGGCAGCCACAACGACAGAGGCAGAGGCAGCCACACCCAAACCGACAGTCTCACCCTTCTTACACCGGCACCGCGCTCGGCAGCCTCGTGGCCCCCGGCGATTCCTGGGGCAATCTGGCCACGCTGAGTGCCGTCGCGGTGGCGGCCCAAAACCTGGGCCACTCGACCAGAATCGGCAGGCTGCTGGGAGCTCCCGTGACGGCCATGGCCCTGACCTTTGCGCTGGCCAGCACCGGAGTCCTGGCACCGGGGGGAACGGCCGCGGCCCGGTCGCTGCAGACACTGGCGATCCAGTTCGCGACGCCCTGGATCCTGCTCGGGGCCGAGTTTGGGAATCCGTCCGGAGCAGGCACAGGCACCGCCACCCAAGCACCGTCGTCCTCGTCGTCGTCGTCGTCGTCGGTCACTCCCCTGGTGGTGGGCTTTGGACTGGCGGCACTGGCATCGCTGGTTGGTGGATGGGTCGGATGGAGACTGACCGGAAGCGCGCTGGCAAACAGTGCGCTGGGGGCTCACCACGGACTGGCGATTGCGGCGGCACTGATGGCAAAAAACATTGGCGGGGGCATCAACTACGTCGCCGTCTGTGCCGCGCTGAAGGCCAGCCCGGAAGCCATCGCCGCGGGGCTGTGCATCGACAACATCGGGGCGCTGGTGTACTTTCCGATCTCCAATCTGCTGGCGAGCCGGTACCCGGACCTCGCTCCCGAGGACACAACGGAGGTCGAACTCGAACTCGAACAACACCAGCTCGAAACGGAGCCTTCGGCAGCGGAATCCAGCGGGGGCGACACCGCTTCCGAGTCCGAGTCCGAGTCCATGACGGTGACCTCCATTTCGATGGCCATCTGCGCGGCAACATCCCTGCTCTGGATGGGGGATTCCATTGCCACCAAGCTGCTGAAGAGTCCCTCCTCGCAGATCCCCATAGTGACGCTGCTCGCGGTCCTCTGGGCCGGAGTCGTGGCCCCGCGATGGCCGGCCGGCCCTCGATTGCCATTGTCATCGCCATCGTCATTGCCGCCCCGGTCCTTTCGGACCACCTGCGACACGCTCGGAACGGTCGCCCTGTACCTGTTCTTCACCACCGCGGGTGCCCCCGGAATCAAGGTCGCCGGATCCGTCACCTCGGCGCTCGGTCCGCTGGCCGTCTTTTCCGTCCTCCTGTACGCGATCCACGGGGGAATCCTCTCGGCACTCTACCAGCTGGGGCACGGCGAGAGCCGGTTCCAGCGATGGCGATGGCAGCGACGGCAACGGCAACAGCAACAGCCACGGCAACAGCAAACCCCACGGGATTCGGAACCAAAATCGAAATCGAAATCGAAATCGAACCAGCTTCGCTGGCGGAACGCGGTGCTGTCCCCACAGCGTTTGCTGGTGGCTTCCAGCAGCGCGATCGGTGGACCACCCACGTCCGTCGCCCTGGCCCGATCCGTCGGATGGAAGTCCCTTGAGGTACCTGCGCTGCTGGTGGGAAACATCGGGTACGCGGTGTCCACCTTTGTTGGGATTGCCTTTTACTACTGCTTGAAATGAACGAGTAGTAGTAGTAGTAGCGAGACCGTTGTGCGGCGGAGAACGAAACGGAACGAAACGAAACGAAACAAAACAAGTTCTCTGCAAGTTCCGGTAGGATGGATAGCAGCCCCATTTGGATTGGATTGGATTGGATTGGATTGATCGGACACTACAAAGTGCTACCAACCGAAACGAAACGGAATCGAAACGAAACGAAACGAAACCGGCAAGAACCAGAGCACAAGAGAATCCCAAGAATAAAGCGTTGCAAGATTGAAGATGATCATTCTGGGAAAGCTTGTTGGCTCTTTGTGTGTGCGTGCGTGCAATCAGTACAACAACAATAACAACAACAACAAAAGCCGGGGCGTCGATAATGCCACGCACTACAGTAGGTGATTCGGCAATAATTCACCGCGAAAAGTTCTATTGGCGACGACAGGCATCGAAATAGTAGTTCCAGGAAATGATCGTTTCGAGCGACAGATTGTTGTGACCACAGAACGAAAGACTGCGTTCGGCAGATGTACTGTAACATCAGTTGTATGCGTGCAGATCGTGTCGTGTCGTGTCGTGTCGTGTCCGTGTGATTTCGTGTTTATCGGGCAAACCTACTATGGTTGGAAAACGATACGATTACGCACAACTTAATTTTAACACAATCAAGTAGAAGTTGTACTACGGTAGTAACGAAAAATGGATCGTGATTGTCTGCTATATAAGGAGCGCACGCTATCAATGCTCAAAAAATATCGAACGATACGCGGTCTTTACTCTTGCCCGACGGTTTTTTCCTTCGATTCATTTCATTTCATTTCATTTCCTTCGAGTGCGTGACTCTTGGGAGAGGCATCCTTCGGTTCGTGCTTCGATTTTGTCTCTCAAAATCCTTTCCCGAGTAACACGATATTCATTCCCGTTCTCGTGCTTCGTACGCTTTTCCAAGGTTTGCCGAGGGGTTGTTGTTGTTGTTGTTGTTGTTCGCCCGTCGTCCTCCTCCATCATCGAGACACCATCGATCGTCAAATTTGCACACTGATAATCTGATAATTGATCGATCGATTGGAGGATGCTGATGCTGATGCTGATGCTGCTGCTATCGCTCCACACGAAACCTTTTGGATGATCCCTTTTTGCGGATTCCTTTGTTCTCGTTGTTGCCGAGTCGTTCGTTTCGTTCTCGTCAGCAGTCAGTCATTCGTTCCACACACACACACCTCTTTTTTTTTCCGGACACAATACCACCTTCCGCTGTGGCAGTGGCAGTGGCAGTGGCAGTGGCAATGGCAAATCACTGTCTCCCGCGACACGCGACTCGCGTCTCGCGCCTTCCAACGCACGTTTTGCCAAGGCAATAATGTATGTAGAAGTTTTGTTTGTTCGGCGTACGTACGTACGTGCGGCAACGAATCCCCGTGGCAAAACAAGAAAGACACGGCAAGAATAGAATGTCGTAATCTCCCCTCACTCAACGCTCCGGAACAAGCGCACCGTACCGTACCGTACCGAAACGCGCCCTCGTCCATCCATCCATCCGACTTTATATATAGCCGCCTAAAACCCCAATGTCGTCTCTGTTTTGACGCGCCTCGTTCGGAGCCTCGCCCCGGGAGCGCGTTTTTCAATACGTAGCCACGTTGTGACCGACCGTACGGCACGGTACGGTACGGTACCGCTGCCAACAATCACAACGTCCCTATTTGTTATATCCGCTTTCTTTCAATTCACGGGAAGCAAACCGATCACAATTCATTCGTCCGGATCTTGTTGGACAGCGGCGAGTGATGTGATGTGATGTGATGATGACGACGTCTTCTTTGTCGCTACAACTCCAGTGCAGTGCAGTTCAGCGCAGTTCAGCGCAGTTCAGTGCAGTGCAGTGCAGTGCAGTGCCTGGGAGCATTTGTATTGCGCAAACAAAACCGCACATCATCTTCTCTTATTCTTATTCTTATTTCGGCTCGCACGCTCCCCGTAAACGGGGTTTTCGCGTATTCACAACACTCCTACGGTATGAATACTTCGTAGTAGAGGGTGATTTAGGGGATGCCAAGAACCAAGAACAAAAAATGGATGAATGTACCGTAATCGTACTCGTACCGTACGGTACCGTACGTACTCGTACCGGTACTAGTATTTTGTATTCATCGAATGGAGACGTGAGGGAAGTTTTCAAAAACAAAAACAAACAATTGTCACACGCTGTGTTGAATGATAGAAAAGTATTACTACCGTACGAACTTCGGAGTATTTGAAAAGTGTCAGGAGACCAAAAAGGGCTATAATCGGGTATCACCCGAAAGGTGCCACCATGACACGCGCCGACGTGACAACACGACACCCGGTGCTCGACCTCCATTTTGGCATGATCGTTTACAGTATTTATCGTTGATTCCAGCTATGATGCCAAAATGCGGTAGTTCCCAGAGCAAAAGCAAAAGCAAAAGCACAACAAACAACACACCTCCAGAACAGAACAGAACAGAACAGAACAGAACACAACACAATACAACACAATACAACACAACACAACACAACACAACACAACACAAAACAAAACACAATTCTAGCAGTCACTGTACTACTACTACTACGAAGTACAAGAAGTATTACCGACTAACAATGTCAACAACAACTTCCGCAACAGCAGCAACAACAACAACAACAACAACAACACGGTTCCAGAAAATACGCGACTGGGTCCGATCCGAGCACGTCGAGGTGACGTTCCGCATGGGATTTGCCATGTTCTTGGGATACGTCCTGGCCTTTTCGGAAAGCATCTCCGAGTCGGCCATTATTCCCATCGAGCTCAACATCCTCCTGGCCATTCTGGTACCCTTTTGCGCCATGCTCTTTCCGACGCTGATGTTCACCTTTGGGACGCTCGTCCTGCCCCTGTGTTCCGTGTTTTTACTGATACAGGTCCTGGCCACGATCCTGTCGGCGATTGCCATACAATTCGGGAACGCGGCCTTTGTGGTGGCCTTTTTCGCGGTGTCGTTCTGGGTCTCCTTTACGAGGTTCGACAAGGTGGAGGGCAACAAGACGAGCTTGTTTTTGGTGGGAATAGTCTACCAGGCCGTCCTCGTCTTTCCGACTTTCTCGACGATGCAGAACGGGATCCGGCTCTATCGGTCGCATGTTCCTGTTCCTGTTCCTGTTCCTGTTCCTGTTCCGGCGACTTTGACTAACAACAACAACAACAACATCAACAACAATTGGACTGACACAACAACAACTTTTTTTTGGACCAACACTTCTAGTACCGGTCCGAGTCCGAACGGCCTCCCTCCCCTCATCGAGGAGCAGCTGTTCCTGCTGCTAGAAAGATCCGTGGCGGCGGCCATCGATCTGGGGGTCGGGACACATTTCATCGAGATCGGCAGCGACGCAGCAACAAGCGACAACAACAACAACAACGACTCCGGATCCGCGTTGTCCACCTCGGCGCTCTACGGGAGGACGGCCGAGATTTCCGTCTACGACTACTACGGCGGCGACTACGGCGGCTCGGTTTCGACCGAGACGTACATCGAGGGGGGAACGTGGCTGCTGGCGGAGGCCTGGAACCTTTCGGGAGGGTACACCCTCCGGAATCCCTTTGCCAAGCACGTTCACATACTGGTGTTGTCTCTGTGGCTGACGCTGGTGCTCTCGCTGGCGATCCTGATGCCGCCCTTCCGGACCATGAGGGGTGCCGTTTGGAGGGGAATCATTCCGGCGGCCATGATCGATGCCTCCGGGTCCATCCGGTTGCACGCGAATAGGTTGCGCGCGAATGCGAATGCGAACGCGAATTCACCACCATCGACCAATGGGGAAGGGGCAGCCGCAACGAAAACGAAAACGAAAACGGCAACGGCGCAAGCCGAAGAACGGCTCGCCACGAGGGGAAGGTGCGTGCACCACATCAACGCCCTCTTCGGAGGGAACCTGGCCAAGTACAGCGTGTTCGAGCCGCGGCTGCTGGCGTGCAAGCCGCCGGAATGGACGGTGTCGACCCTGGTGCAGCTGTCGGGTGCCGTCTCGAGGTGCGTGCGAATCGCGGTGGGGATCGAACTCCTCGCGGAACCAGAAGCGGACGCGAAAGCGGACGCGGACGGCGGCACCGACGCAAAGCAAGAGCAAGGCCAACGCCAACGCCAATGCCAATTCTTGCGGGACAACACGCAACTTTATTTGGAGATTGCCGACACGCTGGAACAATGTGCCAAGGCTGTTCGGAGTGGCGATGCGAACCTGTTGACAAAGCTGGAGCTTGAACCAGCGAAAGGAGACGAAGCGGCGGACAAAGCGGAGGACAGTGCTGCTGCGAAGGATGCCGAATCTGTATCCCCAAGGGAGCACTCGTACGATCCGTTTCATTTCCGAAAGCACACCAACGAGGTTGTGACTCTGAGCAAGCGGTGGCTCGAAGCAATGAGCCCGGCCGTCGCCGGCGGCGACAAGACGTGCTGTTCGTGTTCTTCCGAATCCTTCTTTGCGTTCCAGAAAAACGGATGGCCCTGGATCTGGACCCAGTGTTCTCACTTTGTCTTTCTGGGAACCGTTCTGACCAATCTCTTTCGGAAGTCCTCGTGGCAGGCCCTGCTGCTGCATCCCTCGCAAAACAATGCGCTGCCGCAGGTGGTCTGGTGTGCCAAGTACGCCCTCGGGATGACCCTGTTGCTGGTTTTTCTGATCTACTGGCCGGCCTTTCGGGAAAACTTTGTCATCGCGACCGAAGAAGACGATCCCTACCGGTCGCTGTTCGCCCTCCAGAACGGTGGGTGGGCCATCGTGGCCTACGGCTTTGCCACCACCCAGACGGTCGAGGGGTCCGTGAAGAAGGGCCTGCTGCGGATGGCCGGAACGGTGACCGGTGCTCTCAGCGCGTGGTTGGCTCTGGTGGCCTGCGAGGACCAGCGCTTTCCCTTTCACTACAACACGTACGGGATCGTTGCGTGGCTGACCGCCACGTCCTTTGTGGCAACCTTTGTCTCGACCGAGCGGGGCTTTGCCGCTCGGGTCGGCCTCTCCAGCGACTTTGCGTACGGCCCGATCTACTTTGTCATCACCCAGGTCATCATTGTCGGCTATGGATACTACTATTACCAGGAAGAGAGCCGGTACGAGATCACCATCAACCGAATGGTTGCCAACCTGGTGGGGATTGCCATGGCGATCGTGCTGGCGATCGTCCCACCCGGCATCTGGGGAGGCGATCCGAGCCACTGCCTGTCCATGGTCCGGTACCACCAGAGCCAGACGGCCCGGGCCATCGAGTTGGTCCTGTCGCTATCGTGCCCGGACGACGCCGCGGCCGCCGACGACAAGGACCTGGACAAGCGCACTGCCGCCAACTACAACCCCGTCACCGATGCGGGTTCCGTTGCCGCCGACCTGCGGGTCCTGTCCGAGGAGATCCGATCGCACTCTTCCGCGTTGCAAGAACAAGCGGTGGATTTCGAGAAGGACGCCTCCAAGCTGCGGAGCCTTCCCCTGTTCCGGGTCGATCCCCGGTTGAAGACGGAGATTGCTAGGGTGACGCGCGACATTCACATCGCGGCGTTCGTTCCGTTGCTGGCGGCCGCCATTCTGCTAGACGGGGAAAAGCGCGGGCAATTGCTGCGCAGCGAGAGTCGGTATCGGAAGGATCTGGAGACGCTGCTCGGGGAGATGGCGGAAGACTGTACCAGTGCGAGTACGAGTGCGAGTAATAGTAATAGTACGAGTACGAAGTCTGCCACTGCCACTGCCACTGCCACTGCCATCCCAGCGATCCAATCGTTCGTGGAACCAGCGTCCACGGATGCCGAGACGGATTCGGAACTCCTAGTCCGCACGATCGTCTGGTTGTGGGAGGAAACGAAGCAACACAAGACAGTCCTCGGAACGATCCAGTGGGGTGTTTTTTAATAAAGTGTCCAAAGCAATATAACTGTCCATATCGCTATCGCTATTGCTATCGATACATTATCTGTGCATGACTACGGTACTTGTACTGCACTGTTTTCGAAATTAGTACCCGATGCGACTGCAATAGATTAGTCTTGTTGTTGTTGTTATGGTTGTTATTGGGCATGTTCCCATGCTCGGATTTCGTCGCTCATGGTATTATTGTTTGCGATTGCGATTGCGATTGCATTCCTTGCTGGACTGTGTCGTACTGGGCCCGTTTTCATTCACTGCATCTTTCTCGATCAGAGATTTAAGCACGAGGAGTGCTTTGTTTCACTCTGGATCCAAACCGTACCGTACCGTTCCCTTTACTGTAGTGCCGTTGCATTGCGTTTTCATTGGAAAGACTCTCGCCATTTTGTGTTGGGAGGAGGATACGGTACGCTACGCAAGAATCCGTCTAGAAAAAAGTTTTCCCAACGTGAATCTGTTGCACTGCACTGCGCTTGTTGTCGTGGTGTGGTCGATTTTCATTCCGATTTGGGTTTTTGTTCACGTCACGTCACGTCACGTCACGTCACTCTTCTGTTGTTCCGTCGTTCCGGCAGCGAGCGAGAACCATTCGGTTCGCACCGCATCCAGGAGCTCGTGCGTTTCGAATCGTTCCTCGAGCATCGGGCCGAGGGAGGAGGCATCGGCCAGTTCCGACGCTCTCACCCCGGGCAGCCGGTCGTGGGCAGCGCGGCGACTCCTGCGTTCCAGCAGCTCGGGGGTTTCTGGATTGTGATTGCTGTCGTGATTGCTGTCGTGATCGTGATTGTCAACCATCTCGGGCAAGAATTCCATTCGACCAATCACTCCCCCGGGAATGGCGGTGCTCCTCTCCAAGACCAGGACCGGATCGAGGGACAGATATTCCGACGCGAAGAGGGAGTGTGGGACCGCCAGTTCGTAGTTTTCGCAGTCCACCAGGCAGAGGGAGTGATCGTGTTTCCCAAAAAAGTCCACGATCGCGATCATCGGATCCTCCTTCTCCTCGTCTTCCGGAATCGCCCAGTCCGACAACCCCTTGGTGCGCCGTACCGACTCGAGCACCCGTCGGGCCTTGTCCGAGGACGAGACCCCCGCACGGGCCATGACGGGATCGTCCGAGATGGCAACGCGGAACGACCGCATGGCAGTGGTAGTGGCAGTGGCAGTGGTTTTAATCGAGCAGACGCTGCAGGTGGTTTCACCCCGGTCGTATTGGTTCGGAACGTACGACACCGCCTGTGCCAGGGACAGCTGGACGTAGATCCCGGACCACACCGAGGCATCGCCGGGAGTCGACGAGGCGTGTCCGAGCATCCGAGATCCATCGGGACCGGGACAGGCCTTGAATCCCAGGAGCGTTCCGGGGGGGATCGTCACGAGCCGGAGCGGTGGCGGCGGGGGGAGTGATGCCGCTTCTGCTGCTGCTTCTGCTGCTGCTGCTGCTGCTGCTTCTGCTGCTGATACCATCGGGGCCAGTTCTTCGTCTACTACGATTCCATCTACTTCTGCTTGGTTGCCCCTTGCGTTTAACCACTTCGGTGTCTTCTCCGAATGCTTGTTCCAGAAGGTACAACGGTGGCTTCGATGTGTCCCTTTCTGTCTTCTACAATGGGAATATTACTGCTTCGTATTGTTGTTGTTGTTGTTGTTGTTGTTGGAGAATAGGCCATTTCCGAAAACACGCATTTTCCGTGTCATAATGCGTACGAACGGTAGATGTGTGTTTTTGGGAATGAAAACCAACAGACACAGATTTCTGTGCGCTAAAAACACTTCCCACCTTTACCCTCATTTATGGAATAAGGAATTCGGCCATACCTAAATTTTGTGTTGTGTTTTTAATAAAATAAATGAGATACCATCTGATAACGTCGATACTGACTTTCTTCAGTACTTTAAGTTATTTACTCACAGGCATATATTCGTGTTGTTGTCGGGGCGAAATATACGGACCTTGTCGGCATCAAATTCGATCGGAAAAGCGAACGCACCTCCATTACTTGGGAATCCTTAAGTGGTAAAAACAATATCACCTAAAGCTACAAACAAAAGAGGTTAATTGGTTAGAAACAAGACATCTCCAAAGACCATATTGATAAGTAAACACTTGGATCCCTTATGTGCATTCAAAACGAATACACTTAATATCCCGTGAGGAAATTACTTATTGTAATCATGAAAATCAATACCAATTCTGAATGGGCCTCATTTATTTATCTACTCAACGAACAAACATAGACCCATCGAACAAAACACTCGACATTTACACGACACTAATACAACAGCAGCAGCAGTATCGGTACGATGAAGACCATAGTGAGAAATAACCGGGGAAGATCTCTACCATGTAAAATACAGCAGAGAGCCCCGATACAGTGCAAAAATACGTAGTAAAATAAGAGCATCTCCATGAGTTTCACATTTCTTTAAATTTTAATTATCCTATCCTTTTGGTCAATTTTTAGAGTAACAACAGGTTATAGAGCCCTTATAACTCCCGCTGTTGAGCGTATACCTTAAGAGCCTATCCCCGCCTGATCAGCACCTCCACTGACCGTCACAGCCAGAGGACATTGCTGTTGAGCAAGAGGCCTTCCCCCCAGCGCAGAGATTGTCGTGAGCCCGCTGTTGAGCGACTCCCTTCCCATCTAGCTCCTACTCAGCTTCTTTCTCCGACAAACATTCCTTCGGTCCTTTCCTTGGTTCCTTATCTCCTCCGTTTCAGATATATCTTCTGTTAATTCCTTCGGTCCTACCGGTCGCCCGGCTCCGCCGGTTACTTCTTTCTCCCGGTCTTGTTCCTTTGAATTTATATTCCCTCTCCCTCGAATTTGCATATATGGCAATCCAGGCGTTTACTTGTTAGCCTGCTCCCTGGTGTTTGTGATTTGTAGCTCGTCATATCTTCTTCTTTCATAGTACTTAACCTATAATTGAGATTAACTGTGGAGTTGAATCCAGTACTGACTCCATGTCAGCCTTGTATGCTTCACCTTTTATCTTTTGAGGAGTATATGTAAGTAACTTTTCATGTGTAGAACGTGTGTAGTGATCACCCATGGTTGGATTACTAACAAGGGAATGAAAAACATGCAGTTCTGGATTCCAAATGGCCGACACAGAATTGACAAAGATTTTGGTTCACGTGGGGTCACCTGAACCAAAAAAAGCCAAATCTGTGTCAACTCGGTGCCTAATCTGTGACAATTGTCACAGATAAGTGCCTGGCACAGCACAGAAATGTGTGTTTTCGGGAATGACCCAATATTGTACCACAGGCCATAAGCATGCACCAATTTTGAGAAAGAAGTGGAGGGTTTGTTTGTACAGTATCATCATGGGTATGACAATATTAGTTGAATCAAGAGTGTCAAAAGATCACGGAATGGATGCATATGCAGATGCTTGCAGATGACATATGCACCCCATTATATGTCACTGCAATATCTCATGCAACTTGAACAAGATGACAATCTACTACAATATTTATACCCAGAGAGATGATTTTTACCATCTTCTCACTCTTTTGTTTGAACTGCTAGTTCATAGAGTTTGTAATTCAAAACCTTTTAGAGTTGGTTTGGTCATCTTCTTGTCCTGATATCTTCTTAGCCAATCAACATGAAACAAAAAAAAGCTTATTCAACCGGTCAAAGATACCATTTCTGCAAGTAATCACTACTAGATCAATGGCATCTGTCTAAATATGGACCAGAATAAAGTCAACTTTGATCACAACACTTCCATGAAGCCAAATGTGGGCAAGCTGGCAAAACCATCATCCTTCACTTGGACACTGACAAAAACAATGATGACAATGCATCTGATGGATCAGATGAGAAGCCCGGACAGGGAGAATAGTATCATGAAGACAGTGCCAGTGATGCCTTCATTGATGAGGAGCAAGCAACTCATCAATGGCAGTGAACCCACCCACAATGAGCCTGTAAATGACGACAATACACTTAAAGGTAATCATGATGATGATGCGGCAGCTGATGCCAATGAGGAAGAAGCAGTTCCAGAGCAGCAAATGGATCTAGACCCAAGAACAAACAGAAGATGCAGGCAAGCCAAAGTATGACTCTCCAGCCTTGCATCCTCGCGCACTCCAAACACATAACAAATTTGGAATGGATGAAGGGTATGAACCATCCTGGGTAACAAAGCAATACAGTGTTAAAAAAGACATAAAATCTTTGGAAAAGGAGTGGGGCAGTATTAAAGAAGCGACAGCAACTCCACAAAAGAGGAATGATTAGAGTCATGAAGCCCCAGCAGTAGCTAATGTTTCTTAAGCGCAAGCGGACTGGAAAAGTGAAAGGTAGAGCAGGCTGTGCAGATGGTAGACCACAGCGTATATCAAAAGAGCCCTACATTTTGATATCCAAGGATCCTTCCTTCAGACTGATATTCCTGTAGGCGAGGATGTATACACCAAACTGGATGGAACCCTGGCTGAACTGTTGTGTAGGGTATACCCAAAGCTGTATTGCCCAAACGTTCAAACAGTCAGAGGACGGGCGCACGCAAGATACTTTATGGCAAAGGAAGGAAAGCAATTGATGGGACTGTGCAAGCAACTCTCCTATTATAAGAGAAGCTATCTAGCAAGCTACTTTTGTGTGGGTTCAGAATGAGCCCCACAAAATGTGCATAGTCAACAAGATGATCAATGGAAAGCAATGCACTACTGTTTGGGACTTTGATGACCCAAAGATCTCCCGTGTGGATCCTCAAGTTGTTACCAATATTATCAATGATCATAACAAGGAGTTTAGCAGGATCACACCTGTTACTGAGACACAAGGAAAGATGCATGACTATGTGGGAATAGTCATTGACTACACCGATAACGGCAAAGTAAAGTTCACGATGTTTGATTAAAGATGACAATCTGATAAATACATCCAGTGAGATGATTTGTACAATCTTCCCACTCTTTTTGTTTCATCTAGTAGTTCAGCATAGAGTTAATTCAAAACCTTTTAGACTTCGTGAGATCTTTCAGTCTTTACTGTTGTTATTTCAAAACACCAAGATGAACAGTTCTTCATCTAGTACGATTCCAGTGTATTTTACTTGGTTGTCCCTTTCTTTTAACCACTTCGGTTTCTTCTCTGGATGCTTGTTCCAGCAGGTAGCTTTGACGTGTCCCTTTCTTCCACAATGGTAACACTTCTTCAATGTTAAACAGTCTCTCCTGATGTGTCCTTCCTTGCCACACGAGTAGCATCTATTCTTGCTCCCGTTTCCATGGCTCTTCCGCTTTTTCTTCTGAAGCTGACTTCCACTGTTTTCACTATCGGCATCATCTCGACCAGCTGTGCTGCGGATCTGTGACATCCGGTAGGAGTCATCCATCCAGCTCCGCAGCTCCTTCAAACTTGGATCTCCTCCATATACAGCGCGGCAAGTGACGAGTGTTTCGGCATATCGCCTTGGCGCATTGCAATACACTATAACTTTCTTGTCGAGTTCTGTCAAATCTGAAACTCCTCGGGCTCTCCATTTCCGTTCAATTGCTGTGATCTGAGAGAACAACGTCTTGGGATTGTCATTCTTCCTCATTGAGATTAAGTTCAACTCCAATAACCGATCCACACGTCCAGGCAAATTTTCTGTGCAGTACTCATCCGCTGCCATCGTTCGTGTGTATGGTGTTGGTATAATATTGTGTTGTACTTCTATTGCCTTGCGTGCTGCTTTGCGTACTGTACGGTATGATGCGGATGCGTGTATATACCTATGTAGGGATAACTTGATTGATTCGATTGCACTGCACTCCCTCTGATCGTTTCGTTTCGTTAGGGGTGGTCTGGTACGAGTATGGTGGTATGATAAGTGTAGTAGGTTAGATTGGATTAGGGATCCCTTGGATTGGATTCGACGCAATGGATTGAGAGAGAATGGGATTCCCCCGACTTTCAACTTGTCATAGAGTCGTACCGGTAGTTAGCAGGCCTTCTTTGTGTCCCGTGTTTGTGGATGGGAGTTAGATCATCGATATGACATCGACATCGACATCGAGAGATTCGTTGCTTTCGCCAGTTATTTGTTGCCGTTTACGCGTCTTGCACACGACACACGCGTCTTGCTTGCACACACAACGAAACATCATCGGGTCAAGATCGTTCCCTCCCAAAAACATTTGCTTCGAAGTACCTACGTAGTAACGTAGTCTTGAATCAAAGGGTGTTTGATGGTCATTGGCTTAGGCTGTTGGCGTCAATACTCGGCCCTGACACCATTGTCGAGCGTATCCCTGTTGTTAAACATGATGTCCTTACTTTCCTCATTCAAAACTCGAAGTAAATAAAATCTACTCCGGTATTCTCGAAGTACGTACCGTACTTAACGTACTTCGTAAGATCTTACTTCGTACCGTACGGTGAGTCCACGGAGTAAAATGTATCCGTAGAATCGACTCATTCGACTCGTTCCAACAATCGAGAGATCCTTTGATTTCCGTTGTTTCCGTTCAGGCGTCTTGCACACACAACAAAACATCTGTTCAAGATCGTTCCCTCCCAAAAAATATAACTTCGGTATCCATACCAAAAAAATACTAAGACGGTATGAATGAAAACCCGCGGTCGCCGGCACGGTACGAAGGAAGAAAAATGTCGCCAGATTGCAACCGACGAAAGCGGGTTTTTAACTCATATCGTCTAAAACGAATGCTTAAATAATAGAAGTTCCCTCCGTACTTCGTAATACAAGTAATAATGATACTCACAGCACAAGATCTTCCTGTAGTTACACGTATGGATACTACGGTACGAAGTAATTACGGAGTATTCAATTCAAGTACCGGTAGTTACATACTTCTGCTACTTTACTCGCGCCATCGAGTGCACGTTTGGAACGTTCCAGCCCAGCTATTCAACCATACCGGTACCGGTACAGCTACTACGGTACGGTATGGATGAATCCTCGTTCACATGCAACCAACGGAAGCATCCTTTGTTGCGCACGAGCGGAATGGAATGGAAAGCGAACAAACGAAGGAATAATGACAAATAAATTCTATTCTTCTTCGCGCGCTTCGGAGCACGTTTACGATAGTACTCGTACTCGTACCGGTACAAGTACCGAACCAAACCCAACCCTACCAAGAATCATCATCGGTAGCAACGAACTGTAATTTGTCCAAGGCTACCGGTACGGTACGGGTCTATGACAACACGAAACCGATCGCTAAACTACGGAGGTATCGTACGGTAGGGAATTAGATGATAACATATACTTCTAATAATGGTAATCTCATGTTTTCCTAATACCAATTTTTGTACGGTATGCTACATTCTCTAGTATAATTTAGTAGATTGTGCTTGGCTTTCTATGGGTTGTTTCATTTGGTGCAAATTGGTGTTTGTGCTTGTGCTCGTACGTCTATGCCGAGAATGAAATAAGTATGTAGTAGTCTTGCGTTTTTCTAATATGTTACAGTTTATAATTTATTAGTTCCTTCTTTTGCTTTCTATGGGGTTATTTCGCTTTGTTTCGTTTTGTGCAAATCAATTTTTTTTTGGTCTTGTGTTTGTGCCTGTGTTCGTGCCTCGTTCGCATTTAGTTCGTTGGTTGATTCGTTGGTTGATTCGTTGGTCGGTTAGTGCGCCATGGGCAGCCCGGACAATCGGTCGTTGGCGTTGCGTTCCAGCAGCCGTACCTGGCGGATGACCGCCGACAGCTCGTCCTCGAAGGTGTAGGCGTCCTTGTCAAAGGCCGGTCCCTCGGGAAAGTTGATGCGTATCGTCACCGTTTTCTGGTCGCGAAATCGGCGGCGGCGGCGGCGTTGTTGTTGTGGTGGTGGAGGTGCTTCGACGACCGTAGTCTTGACGTCGTTCTGGGCTTCCTCCCAGACCTTCTCGGGGATCGAGACGGCAATGTCCAGGTCCGCGTCGCCGACCCGGACCAGGTGGGCTTCCTCGGCGAGGGTCTGTGTGGGATCGAGGAGGTAGGTTTCGCGGATGGACGACGGGGCAAAGGCGCAGGCTATCCTCGTCCACAGCGTGTGCTCGTTCGACGACGATTGCTGCGGTGGAGATTGTGGTGAAGAAGAAGAAGAAGAATCGGAATCGGACGACGATTCGAGGTTCTGGAGGGCCTGCAACCAAAAGGATCGCTCGTGGTCGTGGTTGGCAACGGCGTAGTCCTTCTTCTTGTTCTTGTTGGTGGTGATAGTGGAAGAAGACGAGGAAGGCGAGGCCCCCGCGGCTTGCAGTGTAGATTCCGGGACGGTGGTAAGGTCTTGGTCCCCGTCAAAGACAACATATGCCAGCTCGCTTCCACTTCCACTGCTGCCAACGGAAGGCATCTTGGATGCTTGGAAGGCTTCCGTTGGCATCATGGTGGTAGATGTAGCGACGAGCGATGCTATCAGAACGGATCGGGTCGAGGAAGCAATCATTGTTGTATTTGTTGTTGTTATTATTGTTGTGGTTTATGAGTTACCTGGTATGGTACGTCGCAGTTGGTAGCTCGTGATCGAAAAATGTAAAACGGGGTAAGTTTCGGTAATTACGGTGCGGGAGTTTTGTGGTTTGATGAAAAAGTGAGGATTGGAAGTATGCATGATAGCCGAGCGGATCCCACATGGAACACAAAAAACTACTGTGCCGTGCCGTGCCGTGCCGTCCAGCCAGCCGCAGCCAGCCGCAGCCAGCATCCGTTGTGTTTTTTTGGTTATTGTGTTGTTCGTGTACCGGTGGTGTACGAACTGTACCGGTTCGTCGTTTTGGACAAATCTTGGTTGTGTTGACGTCATCTTTTTTAAGGTCCCTCGAGGGGAAAGAAGTTGGTCATCTTCGCAAGGGATGACTGGTCGTGGCGTCAGACTGCGGGAAGTAACAGGGTACTTATCCCGTACGGTACTCGTACTCGTACAAGTATTCGTCGAATTGGCCGGTGTTTTACGGTTCGTACGAGTACATACCGTACGGTACCGAACCGTACCGTACCGTACGTACCCAACCGGTAGGTTCCGATTGGTCTTGCGTGACTGGCGATGAATCGTGTGCGTTGGGAGTCACCCGTACACTCCTACTAGAGCCGGACGAAAAAAACGGCATGCGGAACCCTGACAGAATAGTGGGAGTATCGATTCGGAAAAAGGAAGCGATCGCGCAGCGATTCTCATTATGATGATTCATTCCTTCTCATACGGTACAGGGGTCATAAGTGAAGAACGCTGTGTTACCGTACCGGTACGAACCATCTGGTACACTGATTCATTCTTTCGCGTTCGTAATACGGTACGTACCGTACGGTACTGTCCGTGGCATACTACCAGTAAAATTACCATTACTATGAAGTAAGCTTCCGAAGCCGGCGAATGGAACGGAATAAAATTGTTTCGGTTGGGAACGGCCCGCCAGCTGTTTCGCGTTGACTTGGAAGGTAGCGAAGAAGAACGAATTCGAATGTTCTAAGTTCTAGCGGAAGTTCTTCCGCGCACCGAACCATAGTACCGGTATGTTACCACCATACCGTAATTACCTACGGTACGTACCTATTTTCGGTATTCGGTAAGACCAAGACAGCTCTTCCGCGCACCGAGCACCGAAGAATAGTACGAGTACCGGTATGTATGTTCTCACCATACCTAGTTTCGGTACGGCCCATATCCACGACACGTCGAGAACAAAAGGGTTCCCGGATGGAACCTGGAATGTTTTTTGAACTTTCGCTACGGTACAGACAGAGAAGGTTGAACACACCATCATAGATTTTAGGTCATCATAGCGAACGGAACGATTACACTGTTACACCCACATACCAAAAAATAATAGTACGGTTACGGGTAATGCGGGTGCTAACTCGTACTGGTACGAGTGCGAGTACGAGGATTACTCGTACACGAGGAGTGTCAACCTGTGCTCCCGCAATGTAATGAATGAATGAACGAATGAATGAATGGTCCTGCCTCGCACCGCACCACACCACACCACACCACACCAAATGCACAAGCACAAGCACAAGCACAAGCACTACGAGTATCCAACAAAACAAAACAAAACAAAACAAAACAAAACACAACCCACACACACACTCACTAATAATCCACGCGACCGTCCCTACCGACCGACGGAGTATCGCTCGCCACTACACAGCCCGTTGTTGTTGTTGTTGTTGTTGTTGTTGTCACGATGATCTGCGTTGTGATCGGAATCGTTCCACCGTTCTTCGAAGAAGAATCCGAACGAATCCGGAAGCTGCAACTTCTCCAGGATGCAGCTGTTGTTGTCAATCCACAACAACAACAACAACAATGGCTTCGATGGACCAAGGATACCTGGGAACAGTCCTGGATCGTCCCCGACACGGATGCGGACGACGTTCCGACCCTGTTGCTCTCGGCGATCCTGGGAACACACAACGACAACGGCGAGGGAGAAGAGAACGACAATGACGAAGATGCCGGAGCAATGACCCCGGAGGAATTCGCGGCGTGGGTACAGGAACAACTGCAACTGCAACTGCAACACCAAACTTACACAACCACCACAGCCACCCCAACTACCACCGACTACTACTATCGCTGCGAGAGCTGGGCGTCGGCTCCGGCTCCGCTGCCCCTGGTGCGCTGCCGCAACCACGACAGCGACAGTGACAGTGACACCGTCCCCGGAAGCAGTTCCCACCGCCTGCAAGCTCTGCAATCCGAGTTCCGCCGGACCGGGATGTGCGTCCTGCCGGGGGTCTTGTCCGGAAGAGAGGGAAGCGGCGATTTGACACCAGCGTCGAAGTCGGCATCAAACTCGAAGTCGGCATCAAACTCGAAGTCGAAGTCGTCAACTGCTGTCCGGCACCTCCTCCTGCTGTCCCTGGTCGACGACCACATCCGTTCCGCCGAGGCCGCCATTGCCCGGAACCACCCGAACATCGCCATCGGAACCGACTCGTTTCGCTTTCGAGAAATCGCCTCCCGGTCCGAGCACCGATTCGACCTGCTCGTTCCGAGGGACACGGAACTCTACCGGTTGGTGAGCGAGCGGGTCTTTGGCTCTGGCATTGACTCTGGCGTTGGCATTGGCGTTGACTATGGCCTCCTCGCTCGGGCGGAAGAAAGAGGGGAAGAGAAAAAGAGCAGCGAAGAGGCGCAACAGCCCTACCAACGAAGCGATCACCGGGGGTGCTTTCGAACCGAGCTGCTGCAGCGGATCTTTTCCAACAACAACAACAACAACAACAACGGAGCCACCGAGTCGTCGCAGTCGCGGTCGCAGTCGCGGTCGCATTCGATCGACTACGACTGGGAGATGGACCTGTCGATCGTCTATTCCAAGCCCGGTGCCAATCACCAGGGATGGCACGCCGATGGCGGGCACGCGGAGGGCGCTCCCGACGACGGGTGGGGGGCCACAACCGCAACCGATTCATCGACATTTGCATCGACACCTGCCTCCCCCCTGGCGGCTCCCTATGCGGTCTGCCTGTTCGTGCCGCTCGTCGACCTCGATCACACCGTGGGATTCACCCAGTTCTGGCCGGGATCCCACCGGCACAGGGCGCTGGTCGGGTTCGGACCCTTTGCCGAGGTGTCGGGAGCGACCTTCGACGGAATCGTTCGCGCCGGCGATGCCCTCTGGTACGACTACCGGCTGCTCCACCGGGGCATGCCCAACACGAGCAAGGTTGTCGGTGCTGCGGATGCTGCTGATGCGGATGCTGATGATGCGGATGATGCGGATGCTGATGATGCGGATGCTTATACGAAGAACACCCCGGATCCTCCTCCGTATCGACCGGTTTTGCAGCTGCTGTGCCGACGGACCTGGTACAAGGAAAAGAACAACTACGGACTCGAATCCATCTACGGCGGTGACGGATGACTAGAGCAGCGGGGATAGCAACCGGAAACCACCAGATCCGATCCGATCCAATCCAATCCAATCCAAAGCGTGTTGTAAAGAAGCACCGAACGATAAACATGGAAGGGATACAGGGCCGACTGATTTCGTGGACTCTGGAGTTCTTGTTTAGAAAATCCTACGCACAAGGAACAAGGGAATCAAACAAAACCGTCTGGGGACAGGGAACACCAGAAACCCGTCACCATTTGAGTGTGACAAGATTGATTCGTATTACTTGCAATCGTCAGAGACATTGTCGTCACTCCACGTCGTTGCAATCGATTGCACGAAGCTTGCTACTACTTTTAGGATCATCGGGAAGGTGTTCTCTTTCAAACCGAAACGAGTAGATCAACTACAGTATCCCCTTTTGGGTGATCATCGAACTAGAAACAAGCAGGTCTGCCCCTTGTCGTGTCCTGTCCTGTCGTGTCCTGTCCTGTATCACAAGAATTAATACAGAGTGACATCGATTAAGGAATACCGTTGGATATTTCAAGTGTTGGACAACAGCTAATGTCCAACTCCATGAACTGCAATCCACTTTCACACGAGAGGGCAATCATGTTCAATTATTTCGTCATTCTATATTAATATCAATCTATGCTAAAAATTACAATCCGTTACACTAGACCAACGCACAACGCACAATGAATACGTTGTTCCCGATCCGTCCGATCCGTCACAGCTCGTCGCCGGTGGTCGCATCCACGGTATCGCCATAGTAGTCGTAGTCATCGTCGGTGTGCGTCTCGTTGTGGAACCCTCCCACCTTGAAATTCGTCGTCACCCGGGGTCCGTTTTCTGCGTTGCTTCCGGTGGTCCCCGTCCCGCCAGTGGACGAGGACGCAGCGGCGATTCCCGCGTACTGCGCCCGGAGCGTTTCGTAGTATTCTTCCCCGTAGGCTTCCACGATTTCGTCCTTCATGTCCTCGAGGCTGCTGGCACCGGCGTCGAGATCGGGAGGGGTTCCCTCGCCGTAGATCGACCGGTAGCCATCCAGCGAGAGATCGTAGGCTTCCTTGCTCTCGGAAAAGCGCGATCCCTGGTACAGGGCCCCGGCCAGACCCCCGCGGGTGCTGGCCAGGTGCAGCAGCGAGGTCTTGTCGTTGCTCTTGCCGTTGCCGGCCACCAGAGAGACCTTTTCGTACAAGCGAATGGCGTCCTTGTAGCACCGGAGGGTAGAAGATAAATCCCCCAGGGACTGGTAGATGGTCGCCAGAACCACCGAGACCTCGGCCTCGTAGAGGTCGTCCCGATAGACATACCCGGATCCGAGGTCGGACTTGTAGGTTCGCAGTTCTTGCAGATACCCGTCGATCAGTTCCTCGTATTGCCGCTTGGTCACGTCGTCGTCTCCCAGAGCGTTGTAGGTACCGTCCGGTGCCGGCGTCAATCGGTGCGTTTCGTGCCAGTCCATGGCGTTGCTGTAGTGCTCCTTGGCGTCGTTGTAGAGGCCGAGCAGCAGGCAGGTGGCGGCCTGGGACCGGTACAGGGTACCCACCGAGCTCTTCGCGTAGTCGTAGGTCATGGCATGCCAAGACGACGAGGACGACGACGACGCCCCCCGCGACCAAAACCACGAGGAGGAGGAGGACGACGAGCCCCCGCGATTTTCGTGATCCTCCCTGTAGGCGGGAATCACGACGTCGAGATACAGCGTCAGGGCCTGGCTCGTTAGCTCCCGGGATCGTATGTGCTGGTTCCGCATGGTGGCGATCATGGCGGCGTTCTGGTACGCAATCGCCAGCGAGGCCTTCCAGTCCCAGAGGTGGTCGATTCCTTCCCCGGGATACTCGGAGTGCTGCTGGTACGTCAGGAGCGCCGTGTCGAAGAGGGCCGCGATTTCTGCCAGGGACGCCTCCGTTGCCTCGGGGGAGGAGTAGCTCGACGACACGATCTCCCCCACTAGGTCGCTCCAATCGTCCATGTTCAGGAGGGAGTACGACGACGAACCCTGTTGTTGTTGTTGTTGTTGTTGCCCGCCAAAGCTTCCGAACGACCCGGCGGTTGCTCCTCCACCACCACCACCACCCTGGTTCATCAGCAGCGCGGCCATGAGTTCTTCGTCCGTGGCATCGGCCTGCAATCCGAAACGGGACTTGACCAGTTCCATCGTCTTTTCGTTGGTCAGAGCGGTCTGCTGGTTTTGCGTCCGGATCAGCTTGTTGTACAGCGCCAGACCGAACTGGGTGCAGCTCATGGCGTATCCCTGCTCGATCGAATAGTACCGCTCCCCGCCGAAAAAATTGTCGTCGTCGAAGCCGCCGGACGACTTGTGTTTGTTGTTGTTGTTGTGTTTGTTGTTGCGCGACGATACCGCCGCCGCGTACCCGTATCGGAGCCTCTCGTAGCTGCCGTGCGCCTTTTGGTAGTGCACCAACGAGTCTCCCGTGTGCGTGAGCGCTGCAAGTTCCCCGTCGCCGTCGGGGTCGCTCTCCGCCGCCAGCAACGCGTACGCCCCCCCGAGGGCGAATTCGATCAGGGCGTGGTACTGCCATTCCTTGAGTTGGAGGAGGAGGAGCGTCTCCTCCTCCTCCTCCGCCCCTGCCTCCGGATCGGTCGTCGTAGTCGTCGTCGGCGGCGACGATGATTTTTCGAGGGTGTCGATGGCCTTCTCGTAGGCCTGGATGGCTAACGCCACGTGGTACGACTTGGGATGGTTCTGCTGTTGCTGTTGCTGTTGCTGATTATTATAGTTGTTCGAATACGCGTTCGCGAACCCCCAGCTCACACCGTACTCGGCATCGTCGAGGTGGGCGTTTCCCAGCTCGAGGTACCATCCGACCAATTTGAGGGTGGTGGTAGTGGTGGTGGTGGTGGTGGTTGTCGTCGTGGATGCTACGGCTTCCGGTGATGATGGATAGACCTTCAGAACGCTCGCCACGGCGACTCCGTAGAGAGAGAGATACGGTGGTCGGTAGGTGGCCTCGCCGACCTTGATGATGCCGGTTGTTGAAGTCTTTGTTGTTGACTCCTTGGCGTCGTCGTGGTGGTGGTGGTGGTGGTTGTCGGCCGGTGTCGAGCTCGCAGACGATGATGTTGTCGTTGTCGTTGTTGCTGTTGCTGTCGTAGTGGATATTTCGTCGTCGTCGTCGTCGTCGGTGGTTGCTTGGGTTGAAGTTGCGGTTATCGTCGCTGTTGCTGCCGAATCGGTGTTGATATTGGCATTGATATTGGCATTGATATTGGTTGCTTTTGGTTCCGATTCCACAAAAGTTGTTTCCGTACAGCTGCCGCCATCAGTGTGTGCAGCATCCTTGGCATCCTCTGATCCTCCCGAAAAACGGATAACCGATGCTCGGATGCAGTCGCCGTTGGGTGTTTCGCAATCTTCCAAGACCAGCGGTGGTGGTGGTGGTGATGATGATGGATCTGTATCTGTATCTGTATCGATGCCCGTCTCGTCCCCTTCCCCGTGTGACGCAACAACTGTATCGTCCATCTCCATCCGGAAGGCACAAACGATTGATGTTTTTGTGTTTGTGTTTGTTTCTGCGTCTGTTTCTTTGTTTGCCGAGGGACCATCGGCAGAGACAAGAGGAGGAGGACGACGACGACGGCGTTCGCAAACCATCTCTCCGTCCCCCAACCGATCGAGGGTTTTTGCGAGGAGCGACCCGTTGCTATTCCCATTGCTATTCCCATTGCTATTGCCATTGCCGCCTTCGTTTTCTGTTTCCACCGAGACAGCAACCCTCGGGGTTTCCAAATTCCCGGAGAACTCTTCCGCTCCGACCGTGTTGTCCCACCGAACCAAAACCAACAGCGCCAGGAGCAGCAGCAGCAACAGCCGCTGCTGCAACAGCTGCTGCAACCACCACCACCGGACGCGGGCCAATCCGAGAAACATTCCGCGTGGTCGATTCGAGAGTTCTTGGGAATCACGGTCGTTCCCGTGTTCTGTGTTGGTGGATGGTCGTTGAACTCTACTCTACTGTACTGCACTGTACTGTACTGTACTGCACTGTACTGTACAACAACAACACCGGCAATACTTGAAAGTAGAAGTGATTACGTAGTACGGAGTATTTTTTATTATTACGGTCTGCCTGCCTTCCTCTCGAAGGATGTTTGTTCGTTTGCTTGTTTGTTTGTTTGTTTGTTTGTCGTTGTTCGGTTCTTGCTCTCCCGGATGCGATGCGATGCGATGCGATGCGATGGTAAACTGCGATTGGATCCGAAGCGAGACGATTTGGAATGAAAACGAAAGTCGGCGCAGGAAAGGCTGCTCTGATGGATCTGATCGTTCTTGATGAAGAAACAGTTACAAAAATACGATGCACGTACCTACGGTTCGTACCGTATTTTCTACTGCAATATTTTAGTCGTTGTCCATTAGTTCCCAATTGTACCGGTAAGATACGGTACGGTACGAGTAAATTACAAGTTGTTCGCGACAGGGGTCATAATGGGTGATTCCCGAAATAGTCTGGTGTGGGTAGGGGCCCAGATTCGATCTGGGCCCGGGCCCAGATTTAATTCTGGGTCCCTACCCAGATTT
The DNA here is from genome assembly GCA_037355745.1 of Pseudo-nitzschia multiseries. Lineage (NCBI taxonomy): Eukaryota > Bacillariophyta > Bacillariophyceae > Bacillariales > Bacillariaceae > Pseudo-nitzschia > Pseudo-nitzschia multiseries. The sequence goes on along the minus strand of CM074785.1, from coordinate 3,720,055 downwards.
TCTTGAAATCGCGCATGGAATTTTGTTTTTTTGTTTCCTGCGCGCGCATGCTTATCACTTAAGGAGTATTGATAACTAATTTATTTTATCCATAGATGAATAAGTGAAGGATTCCTTATTCCAAAAAAGAGTCTTTGCACACTGGCCCGCCAAAATCTGGGTATGGTGATTTTCATTCCCGAAATACAAAAATCTGGGCCGCTACCCAGACTATTTCGGGAATCACCCAATTATTTTAGAGGGGTGTGCGACACCCACCGGTGTGCCCTGAAACCATGATGGTCGGATTTTGTCAAAAACTTTCCCAAACTATTTTTTTGTATCTCCATTTTTACTGCATTTTAGTATTGAGGTAGTACGTACTGCGTAGATAGTAGTACTAGTAAAAGTGACTGTGAAATACAGTACCTTATTCCAAAGGCTACTTCCAATCAATGGGTGATTCCCGAAATAGTCTGGGTAGGGGCCCAGATTTTTCTATTTCGGGAATGAAAATCACCATACCCAGATTTTATGGGCCAGTGTCTAAAGTCTCATTTTTGGAATACAGAATCCATGGATAAAATAAATTATTAATGCATAGTAGTTCCTAAGTGATAAGCAGGGGCGCGTGCGAAAATCAAAATTCCATGCCGGATTTCAAGCAAATCTGGGTAGGGACCCAGATACTGGTCGACGTGAGCTCACGTCAACCAGTATCTGGGTCAAAATGGTACAGAATTAAATCTGGGCCCGGGCCCAGATTGAATCTGGGCCCCTACCCAGACTATTTCGGGAATCACCCAATATGAAACAGTGACATTAGATGGATTTATTGATTATAGTACACTTGCTAGTAGTGTGATTGTTGCTAGTGTTTCTAGAATTTTTTAGTTTGATCTCTCTATTATTACTACTAGCTTTATTCCTTCTTCTCCTCCTCAGCAGGGGATTGCTGAGTGGGAAGTCTGGAGCAGGGTGTGTCAGCAATGACATTACTATATTTCTTGCCTTTGATGTATCCAAATACCAGAGAAAATTCTTGAAGAAGCACTTTCCAAGTCATAATTAGATGACTCAACAGGTTTTGGCAAGTGAGGTTCTTGTTGATGTGCTGATGTGATCGGTCCAAACAAGAATGATTTCTTTGGCACCACCCCAAAGAATGCTGATGGATCAAAATTCCTTAAAAAATGCTTCAACAATACATAATACAAAGCATTTCTTTGTCGGTCGTTGGATATTTCCATTGGGCTTGATTTAACTTACGGGAAACACAAAAAATGATTTTGTTGTCTTGAATGACACGGACGCAACAGCTCCGAGCCTGTAGTAATCTGAACAAGCAGCATCCTCGGTGTAGCCATCTGGTTTGTGTCATTTCAATGGTGCTCGTGCTTGCGTCAAATTCATGCAATTTATTTTTAAAAAACTGGAATTGTTTGTTGCGTACATGAAAAATAATTCTCGATGTATTTTTGCACGCAACAATTTCAAGGAGGACTATTTTCGCACTCATTGTTTCAGCCTTACTACTTGTAGTATTATGGTTCCTTGCTTCACAATTTTTTACTGGCACAACTTCATTTCATGTTTACCCCAATAATAATTTATTAACCACTCAATTTTTTTTTCTTCCTCACAACACTCATTTTTTGTAATATTATCCTCTGTGTGCAATGATATTGTCGTAGTAGTGCTATTACGAATTCCTTCGCAATTGTATTAGCTTCTTGAAAACCGGCAATCTATTATGTTATGTCCATTTCACAATACTTCCAATACAAATATTCAATACCAAAAGCAGACAAACATGATTTTTTACAAATATGAAAGTATATTAGCAGCTTTTGCAATAATCTTATTCATACAATTTAATTGTAATACAAGAAGACAAACATATTGTGCCTATTTATAGTGCCAACCGACATAAAATAATAATGAACTAAACAGGCTACTACTATACTAGTGTTGTTACCACCATTTACTTTTACAATTTTTTTGCGTTTTTGATGTAATATTCGTAGTGCTTGCCATCCTTGTCAAGAGTCTGCATCATGTCATATTTTTGCTTCCATCTTTGCTTCTTTCTACTTTCTTCACCCTTGTTATCTCGTTGTGTATGATTCTTGCCATTTTGCTGTTGGTATGTTTTAAGTAGTTCAATTTCTAAATCTTTTTACTGTTGTTCTTCCCTTTGTTTTTCTATTTCACTTTTGACATATGTGTAAAGTGCTTGTCCCTTGTCACTCCATCCCTCCTTAAATCCCGGCTTACTGTCAGTGAATTTCTTTCTCTTCCTCGTGTCCTTTGTTGTGTTTAGCCACAATTTGTAGTCATTGTAAAGGAAAAGCAACACAAATGGATCATTACTTGAGGTGAAAATGTTACTGACTGTTGGTTGTAATGATTTTCTTTTGAAGTTCGTCTATTTTGGTAACACTGCTCCAAGCATTCTTTTGAAGAAGTATTGGAATTCTGGTGAATTTTTTCGTTGATAGTCTTTGTGTAATTTGTACTCATTTTCAGAGTTTTTATTTTTATTTTTCGTGATTAGAACTGTTTGTGGGAAACTATCTGGTATCTATTTGTTCCTTTTATTGTCTAGAATGCGATTGATCAAATACAATCGTAACCGAAGCTTGATCGGGGAATCTAATCGCTTGGTAGGGAATCGATTTGTAGATGCAACCATAATCGATTAGTAGATATCAAGCTTGAAATGAATCGGAGAATCGAATCGGTTGCTTGGATCAGAGAATCGATTGATTTGGGTAATCGAATCAAGGGTAGATCGAATCGTAGAATCTAATCGATTGAGTATCACATCAGAAATCGATTGATTCGTTTTGATTCTCAAGCAACGCCGTCGTATGTCCAATTAGTGACCAAGATGGTAGCATGGAGATGATACAGCTTGAGCTTGATAGCATCACAATGCCGTTTGGTGAAGCAAACAGCAGGCAAGTCGTAGGTCAAAGAATGTGCCCCATAAAGAGGCTTCCAACCAGGGCAAGAGGATGCACCATGCTGTGGATAGGCATGACTTGTGCTTGGTACGGTGGTATGATCTGAGCTTGGAACAACATTATCCTTAGAAAATGCCCCAGATGATGGAAGTTGCAACAAAGGAATGGAAGTACTAGGCTTGTGGGAAGAAAATTGCTTGGGTAAACGGTGGAATGTCACAGTAGCAGACTTAGGATGAAACGTCCATGCTGTATTAGCTGAAGGCTTAAGGGAAGGACGTGGGGAGTGACGCTTTGGAGTAGTATGAGAGGCATCACCAGGTGGAGTGTCCGGGTGGACAGTAGGAATGGTTGAGGAGACAATTCTTCTGAAGCGAACTGATTCAGTGCGGGGGAAGTAAGTCCAAGTGTAGGATGGAGTACTTGTGGAAGTAGGGACGGGATCAGTATTGGAAGCTAACCTGTGCGTATCAAGGGATTCAAGAGGGTTCCCATTGTTGGTAATAAGAGTAGTGACAGGCGTTTCGCAAGCAGAATTAGGTGCTTGAGATGGAAAGGAAGCAGATGTTTGAGGTGTTACGGAAGCAGATACCGAAGATGATGCCGGTCCTGGAATCGTCGTAGAAACAGGTGTTGTTGTCGTAGAGGATGCCTGTGATAGGACTGGTTTTGTCAGGCAAGGTTTAGCTTGTATGCTGGGTTGTGACGCCAGGATAGCAGCATTAGCCTTGGTTGGAACAACAGTCAGCTCAGGGTGCTGGTTGCGCGCATTACAAAAGGCAAGGAAAGCATCCCGAGTGTACTGATTGTGGTCATACCAGTAACAGCCAACTTGGAGCATGATATCATTTATAAAATCAACAAATGAAGTTAATGTGTGTTGATCTTTTGCACTGGTAGAACGGGGGTCGGTCTGAGCTTGGTATTTTAGTTCAAAGCCATATTCATCAACAATATAGGCATATTCATAAATGACACAAATGAAATGGTTCCAGGTGGTTGCTCCTGCCATAATGAGAACTTCACAAAATGTGGTTGCATGCTTCTTGAGGAACATCCAGTGTTGCATTTAAGACTTGTGCAAGTTTCGAGTCAAATGATGGAAACAGTAAACTGAGATCAGGATCGTAAATGGACATAGTGGCACTATGGACTCGTGTCAAAGAAAATTTGATACCTCCGTCAATATGGGGAGGTAGAGGTCCAGGATGGTATCAATATGTCCAGAACAATGAGGGGAAGTCGTTTTCGGTGAGATACGACGGGTCGGTGAAGTGGCAAAGCGACGAAAATTCGTTGGATTGAGTATTGTCCGTGTTGTCGATGGCGGCGTCAGCAAAGAATTGATCGTAAGGACGAGTTTGCAAAAGACAAGAGGATTGTTGTTTTCGAAAATTGTTGTTGTTTCTGTTGCTCTGGTCTGCGCAACGAAAATTTTGGTCAATCAGTGATCGTCAATCGTAGTATCGAAGAATTGATCGATCGTATGACGGGATACGATCTGCCGGTGGTGTGGCGATTTTGATGGGATACGACGGGCTTTTGATATTACGAAGCAACGAAACATTCGTTTCCTGCTGTTGTTCTTGATATCGTTGTCGTCTACGAAGAATCGATCGTAGAATCGGTTGTTGTCGATGCCGTTGTCGTCGTTGTTGGAGGTGGCGTTGATGGAGGAGTGATCGTAGATTCTTGCGTATCAAAAAAGGGTGATTGATCGTAGAATCAAATCGTAATTCATAGTAGATCTGATAAGGCAATTATTGATAGGATAGCAATTGCAGTCGGTGGTTGCGGTGCTTAGCACAATCAAATGGGCGTCGATGGGTCCCTGACAAAGTTGGTGTCACGAGGAGTGTAGGCGCGGGAATATATAATCCAGGAACGTTGTTCTTGGATGGAGATATTGCTATTGGCGTGTCCAATGCAATGGGCTTCTAATAAAGACTTCGGCGTGTCCGATTGGTGTCTTTCTTGTGTGTGATCGGATCAGAGAACTATCGATCGTCGGCCGTAGTCGAGCGTTCGATGATCTGCTGTCGGATTGTCGTTGACTGTTCTGATTGTTATGCAAGCTGCCTGAGAGCTTGCGACTGTTAATCTATTATTTTCCTTCTGAATCCGATTCGTTGAGAGTACTGATTCAAAGGCTTCTGAAGAACAGCAACGCTGCGTTAGTGTGTTAGTAGACGAACGATTGTACTCTACGCGTGACAATTGTGTTTGGATACTTTCGGCAACGGATAATCGGACTACAGGCGAGACTAGGGAAACGCCAGATCTCTTCTTGCTGTGACTTATTCAGATTGCAGCGAGACAGACCTTAGTATGTAGATTACAAGTAGTTGGTAGCAACTAGTGTGAATTTTGGGATATAAATCAGTTGAATGTTAAAAGTATGAAGATAAGAGAGTAATCTTGCTGGAGAGCATGATATCTCTTTTGGTGCAGTGATGAATACAGTACACCGCTAATCGTACAGCACTGTAGAATCACATGCTATCATGAGAAGCTTCCTTCTAATCGTACAGCACTGTAGAAGGATGTGCTTATCATGAGAAGCTTCTTTCTAATCGTGATCATCGAAACAGCTGTTACAAGAAGCTTCTTCGAACCTCCCTTTTGATCATGAGTATCGAAACACATGATTGGGAGTATCAAAATGGCTATACCGGAACCAGGCAATTCACTTTGTTTTGGTCATGAAAACAAAAGGAATCTTGCTTCCAATCTTAAGTATTGAACTTCGATCGTGAAAACAGACAAGAAATGGGCCTTCCCGGTCATTTTCCATAAGATATGAGCTGGATGCAGTCATCGAACATTCCAATTCGGTCGTGAAAGAACCTTGCTTCTGATCTTAAGTATCGAACTTCGATCATGTAAACAGAAAGAATGGGCCTTCCCGGTCATTCGGTCTTCGAGAAGAATATTCCAATCCTGCTTACAGAGGTGCGTATGACTCGATCCTGCTTACAGAGATTCTCCAATCTTTCTTACAGAGGTGCATATGACTCGGTCGGTATTATCGTACCACTCCAGCTGTAGTACTGTAAATTAACGTACGAAAGGAATTTAATATGTGAGTGTTAATGAGATGATAGGGTCAGAAATGATGAAAATGTGTATACTGGCAACTATGATGTTTTCGGTTCTTGCCTTTGTAGTTTTTCCTGGCTAGAGTCTGAGCATTGTGCCTACATGTAGTGATTGCTCTGCAGAAAATTCCAGTCCACTTTGGTGCATGGGCATTCATTGCCGTTGGTATTTTGTTGCCATAATTCAATTTTACAATTTTGATAATCATGGTCTTTATGTATTTTGAACCTTGGTTGGTATTTATTCGGAATTTCATCATCCTGTCCTGAGTGTTTTTTCCTTGACTTACGCGGTAATATATCATAATTGGTAATGTTTTTGTCAGTGCAATCTTTTGTTGTTTGTATTGCATCGCTGTTGATACTGCTATTGGCTGTATTTGTTTGGTTATCATTCATGTTTGTTGGCTCACTTCCCAATACACTGCTTGCTGGGTTGTTTGTTCTATATGTATCAATTGTTGTACCCTGGACCAGAGAGCAAATTTGTTGTACCACTATTTCTTCGTTAAATTGCAAATAAAAACTTACCAAGTTTGCTGTTAAGTGTTTTGGAGCACTAGTTTTATGGGAGCTGAATTGTTTGGGAGTATGCAGATTTTTGTTGTCATTCACACTGTTGTACCATGCTAAAAGTTATTAGTTGTTGTAAGTGCTTGATTTACTGCGTCGTGCGGAGCGCTGTATCACTACTATTTTTTGTATTGTTGAACTTGTAAGGGGGGTTGTACTGATGCCTGCCTATCCTTTGTCCGCCCGTGCCCTGATAATCTGAAATGTGGCTTCCAGAAAATCCTGGTGCAGACCAAAATCCCGGTGCGGAGCACAATATTATTGTGTACCCTACCCCATCAATTGTATGTTCCACCCTTATACTCTTAGCCCAAGCATAGTAATATCGTGTGAGTCCAGATGAATGATTAAAGTAGTAATGTACTACAGTAAGAGGCTTATGTTGGAGGGGTGAATCCATTTCTGTACATTTCATGACAACAATCATGGAACGTTGTTGCAGAAGTATAGTGCTGGAACAGCGTTGCAGGCTTTCTGTTTGAAACTTGTTCAAATTTGCCTATGGCAAATCTCAAAATTGTGCATCCGTGTTTGCTTACATTATGCTTTGTTTTCATCCGTTTTAAACTTCTGTTTCCAAACAACGTTGCAGGTTTTACATTTTACAGCCGTATATTGGATGGGAAATCTCAAAACCTTTTGACGGTGTTGCATGATGTTCAGTTGTTGTCTGCTTCATTCTTGTGTTTTTTTCAACTTTTGTGCTGGAACGGTGTTTCAGCTTTTGTTGTTGAAAGTTGACTCCAATACGAATTGTTTCATCAGTTTGGGATGTCTTCCTATGTCTGTTTTGTTGTGTTATCTGATTTGTTGTGTTCAAAGTTACGTAATCTTGGTCAACCGGTGAGTTTGTGTAATCATTGTGTAATGAATTACTATTTTTTCTAATTTGTTCCCAAATTGTACCAACTTTGATTGCTTCGACACAACTTATTTTTTGGTGTTCAATTACGCGTTGGATAACAATTGAAACACGCGAGTACCAACGCAAATTAACACAAATTAACACAAATTAACAGACACACTTCGCAGCGTAATGACTCGCCAAGTAAAAATGACTTACTATAACAAAGAGATTACTGCATACCTCAAATGACCGTCATTGGCTGTATTGTATCCATTGAAAAGGTATCACAGGAAGTAGATTGAAAGTACCATTTTTAGAAGAACAGGGTATTTTTACTTCTTGACACCTCTTCCGACAACAGGAAGCATACTTTTTCTTTGACACAATCAATTGATAGCATCACACTTACTAATTCTATTCCCACTGTTTGGATGGGGATGGTCTTTTGTCATTGGTGCTATCCACTGTGGTGGTGGTGGTGGGGGGGGGGGGGGGGCTGTAACAATGGAGTAAATTTGGTACCTACCCAGATCAATCGATCAATTCATTTGGACAGTTGTAATTGCAAAATCACAATTGCAATTGCAATTGCAATCAACCTCTGAAACCATGGATATCCCCAACAGCAATGTCGACTCTGACGCTGACAGCAACATCAGCCAAACCTTCCTATCAGATGATGATAGGAAGCCTTCATCAGCCCAGAAGGATCCCCCTGCTGGGGATACATCTGCAAAGAAGAAAACTCCGAATCTTGGAAGTGCTCTTTTCAGCCACCAAAAGAACAACACTGATTTCAGTTCCTCCTCCCCCGACAACAATGCCATAATCGAAAACCCTCCAAACGACAAGAAGGCTCCTCCAACCAACAAAACTCCAAACAAGAAGGCTCCTCCAAATCCCCGTGAAGAGGCTATGAAGGCCCTTTTGATGAAGAACTTTTCATATACGAGGGCCATCAAAAACACATTCCTAGTGAACTTCAAAAGACTCAGCCTATCTGATCTCCACCAAAACAAGCGCAGCTCTTTTCTCATAAAGCTCTGAACCAAAGCTATTAACTCTGAATCCAATGTATCCCAGCGGTGACAGAACTGGAACACCGAATTCATGGCCCCAATCCTTGTATCAATCCACTTCCGGTACAAGGCTTACAAGTAGGAGCTTGCGGCGTTTTGTGCTACCCTCCAAATTAGCTTCAGGAACAATCACTCTACTTCTGTTTCTTCCTTGCAGACTCAGACCATCAAGTACTTGGATCAAATAGAGAAGGAATTTGATGGTGCAACTGACCAATACATTGAGCAAATGGAGGCTGTGGCAGCAAAAGCAAGACAAACAAAACAGAAGAAAGCCAAGTCAGTTGCAAGCTCCAAGGGTGACAGACCTCAAGATTTCATCGTATATGATAGTACAAAGGGAGATACCTTCCCTTGTCCCAAGTGTGGTCACATGATGGTTATGCAACTTGATACCGTGGAAAACATTGCTGCATACAACCACAAGGTCAACAATAACCATGAGGACAAAATGAGCCAATTCAATCAATTGGTAGCCTCAATTTGAGAGTCTCGGCCCAAGCCAAGAAGAGCCAAGTACAAGGAGCAGAGGTTTGCTTGTTACTGCCACAAACAGCCCTGTATGATGGCGGATAAGGGAGGAAACTGTGTGAGGTGCCGGTCCAATGTTAAACAGGGCTATAATTCTTGATCCCAGGTGGCGAAGGCTGTTGTTGCTGTCGGATCTGTAACTGTCAGTGCAAGGTGGTATTCATTGAATCAACTTGGCGTGCCATTGCTCGCGGGGTAGATCCAAAGGAGTTGGAAGAAGATACTGCTCCAAAGACAATGCCAGGATTGGTGTCGATGGTCCATGATTCAATTGCTGAAGCAACTTGCCCCAGGTTCTTGGAGGATACAACAGCAACCAAGCAAGATATCACTTGCAATGCCTGCTCCTCTGTCTTCTTCAAAATGGCCAGCAACCCCCATATTGGATCTGCAAAGTTCCAGAAAGCAATCTAGGAAGTAATGGGTCCCATTAAAAAAACCACCATCAATGGCAAGAACATCTACCAGCTCAGAGCCAAGCACAAGGGGAAGACAGCAGTACCACCGAATGACACTCGGTTCCATCAAGACAGGCCCTAGTACATCCAAAGGTTCTGAAGTCACTGAGGTTTTCCTTTTGACCAGTCGCAAGTTCCAAAGGTGAATGGGGTTGGCTTCTTTCTGGAAACGCATTGGACAACCTGAGGGCACGATAAAAGGAAAAGGGCCAAAACTTGATGGGCAAATGGAACATTTGACACCTCACTCGAAGTAAAGCTGGAAGAGCTAGTACAACTACCGGAATTTGTGAACAGCCAAAGAATCACAGGAATCTTGGCCTTGATATTCAATTCACCACGCTGCCGGTATGACGTCATATTAGGTAGGGATTTCCTCTCAGGAGGGGGATCATTATATCCTTTGATACACAAACTATGACATGGATGGATGTGACAATAGCCATGAAAGATACATAAAAATTGTACAAGTGAGCGCAGAAGAGGCTGCAGATGCAGAATTATTCAACAATGAATCAGCAAACAAAATATTGAAAAGAAGCTATCAGCATGTTACAGCTGAAGAAGTCACAGAAAAACAGGATCATATGAACGTGGAGGAAAAACGAAAACTTCAATTGATGCTCAAACGACACGAGGTGGTATTTGATGGGGAATTTGGCTGTCACCCACAACAAAAAATACACATAGAATTGAAAGACAATGCCAGACCAATACACATGAAGCCTTATCCAGTAGCATACCAAAGAGAGGAAATATTCAGAAAAGAATTAGCAAGCCTGATAGCAGATGGAGTTCTTGAGACCTGTGAACCATCGGATTGGGCATTCCCAACATTCATCATACCAAAGAAAGACAACAGGGTTAGATAGGTATCGGATTTCAGAGAGCTCAACAACATGATAAATCGAAAGCCTTTTTCTTTGCCAAGGATACAGGATATCATGAACAGACGAGGAAAATACATATATTTCACCAAAATCAATCTGTCAATGCAATATTATTGCTTTCAACTGGATGAAGAGAGCCAAAAGCTATGTGCAATAACAACACCCTATGGATTGTTCAGATATAAGTGTCTGACCATGGGTGTGAAAATCAGTGGTGATGTTGCACAGTACATCATGACAGAAATGCTAGAAGGGTTGGATTGCACCTTCTACATTGACGGCGTGGGAATCTGGACCAACAAATCATTCAATCGCCACCTACATCTGCTGGACCAAATACTCAGCCGGTTTGCCAACAATGGAATGAAATGCAACCCGCTCAAATGCAGTTGGATGGTAAAAGAGACAGATTTCCTGGGACACTGGATGACTCCAGATGGAATCAAACCTTGGATGAAAAAGATAGATGTTGTTTTAAGGATGGGTCCACTGCAAAACATCACACATGTTTGATCACTCATTGGAGCTGTGAATTATTACAAATCATTCTGGTCAAGACTCGAGCATGAGTTAGCACCACTAACAGAAATGACAGGCGCAAAGAAATTCACATGGGATGCCACAAACCAAAGAACCTTTGAAGAGACGACAGCAATCCTAGCTGCAGATGCCATGAATGTACACCCCAATTATACCAAACCTTTTCACATCTGTATGGACTCATCGGACTATCAACTCAGAGCAGTCATCATCCAGGACAGAAGGGTCATAGCCTACTTCAGCCGAAAGCTCTCCAAGGCACAGAAAAATTACACCACAACTGAGAAAGAACTATTGGTAATCATCCTCACTGTCACAGAATACAGGTGAAGGCAAACATAATATCCTTGCTGATTGCTTCTTGCAGCTGCCTTGTATGGAGCCACCCGCTGTGAGGGATAGTAGTGAACGGCAAAACAATGGTATGCGAGTGGATTTTCACACGATTCAAATACCAAAGGGTGACATTCTCATAGGAGATGAAACATTCCCCAACATCAATGAAAACACCAAATGGATTGAATGCCTACTCAATCTACCACCATTACAAGAACTGCCAAATCCAGAATCATCAGAATCAGGATATCCACCTCCGCGCTGCACACCAAGCGGATCTGGCAAAATTCCTGATCATTGTTATCAATGGGCAACAACTCCTAGCAAGAACCAATGAAACCAACCAGGATTTGAAAATTGTCATCCCAGCAACGCTCATACAGCAAGTTGTCCACTGGTATCACATAGTGGTACTAGGACACTGTGGTATTTAATGCCTATATGACACGATATCAGCAAGATTCTATTCACCAAACCTCCAGCAATTATGCAAACAATACACTTGCCCGGCAAATTGTCACCAATACAAAGAAGGAGGCAGAGGGTATGGATTATTTCCACCCAGGGAAGCAGCGATAGCACCTTGGAATGAAGTATGTGTAAATCTTGTTGGACCATGGAAGATCCAAGCAGGTGACTGCCAATATGAGTTCAAAGCATTAATGACAATAGACCCAGTCACCAATCTAGCAGAGATTGTCAGAATAAACAACAAATCAAGTCAGCATGTAGCAGATCAATTTGCGAAATGCTGGCTAGCCAGATATTCTCACCTAAATTGGAATACCGGTACGTACTGGTGAACTACGCTGTGTATGAAATTGTGTGCTATTGAGTTTCAGTGTCTACTATGACTTCGAGATAATTCGAGAAGCTTCCCAGCTAGTTCAGTGATACGATTGGAAAAAAACTGGGTTCTTTGATAATTGGAATTCAGATGAGACTTCAAGGAGAAGGCTCTATTGATGTTCAAATACAATTGAACAATGACAGATGATCAGGAAAGTTGTCATTGACTCATGACTATTGGAGTGTGCCAATGACGGGTGACTGGACTGATGGAGTGTGTTAGTGACTCATGACTGAAGTGTCTGTGGGTTGTTCATTCTCCCTTACTTTGAAAATTTATGACAGTTTGGCTGGGGTAAGGTGGCGGGTATATTGACGAAAACGCCTTGACCTACGATGAATACGTGTTTTGTGCGTCTGTGGTTGGCACAAAGGAGCCGGTTGTCAATTTGAGCTTGTCGATGTTTGATTAGTGAAGTGATGATGTCAGCGTGGAGTGGAATGTTGAGAATCACGTCGCGGTGTTTTTGGGACGGGATATGCTTGAGAGTGCGGGGTGGATGTCGAAGTGTATTTCTTTGTCGGGGTAATGCCTGAGCGTTCCGTCAAAAATGGTTTGATATTTGCACAATACAGAGTACAATTGTTCGCGTTGATCCTGTGTCAAATGCGTGCATTTGTTGCAGACTGTTTGTATGTCATGTTGATCGTAGGTTGAATCGAGAATGGCGGACTTGTTTGTTGTGAGCGCAAAACTGTCAACAGGTTGCATGGCCGTGTCGATTTGCATTGCGTGAATTTGAAGAGCGAGGGCAGCGGTGTCTGTGAGGATGTGCGGGAATGTCCGAATTGGAATGGTGTGTGTTGCCATTTTGATTTTGTTGTTATGAAAATTCAAAACAATTTTGAAATGGCAAAGGACGTCGCGTCCGATGATCATGCTGTAGCAACATGGTGCTTGGAAGACAGGTGTGTCAAGAGAGGGTAGGTTTATGTCTGGGGCAAGTTCGGGAAGGGTAAAATGTTGCAGCGAGATTTGTTGGTTGGAGTTGAATTCTCCAGCCATGGTTACTCCTGAGATAGGCGTGGTGACGGTTGGGACAATTGCAACTGGGAGGGCATGTTGACTGAACCAAGTTGTTTTGGAACCGGAATCACATAAAATGAGGTAGGGACGAGGGGAAGGGTATGTTTGGAGGAAGCGAGCGATGGCGATGGTATATGGAACGGACTCTGTATTTGGTGGTTGTCAGTAATCGGGATCACTGTCATCATTGGGACCGTCTTGATGGTAGCATTCATCATTGTTGTCATCATATTCTTGAGTAAGCGGTGCGTCCTGGGGTTCACGTTGGTCGTGGAAGTAATTATCTTTGTGTTGTGATTCGTGGTGATTGTGTTCACCTTCCAAGTGATTGACGTCGTTGTCGTAGTAACATTCATCACTCATTTTGAGATGACGAGCATCACCTGACTTACCTTTTTGAAATGATCGCGTTTTGTATGGGCTGTTGTGCGGTTTGTGTGTGGATGGACTTTTAGAACGTGAGATATGACCAGTGTGTCCTGAGAATGGAGGTTGGCCTGAGCGACCAGAATGTGGTTGCTGATATGGAGTATACTTGCGTGCTTTATATCCGTGGTATGGACGAGTTGTTTGGGTGTAACTATTTCTAGTCCTTGGAGCAGAAGATTTATGGCCATACGCACTGTTGCCATACACACTGTTGGATGATGAATTGTAGCGATGTTGCTGGGTGCAATATCCGTTGTTGTTGTACTCTTTATTGTTCTGGTTGTAGCAACGATTTGGCTGACGAGTGGCTTGACCGGCATCATGATGAAGACGTTGTTGTTCCATGAATGTGAGGAGACCTTGAAATGGATAAGCATCATCATCAAGTTGATTACCTGTCTCATTAAACTTCAATTGCCAGGTTGAGAGCATGAGATGATAGAAGGCGTTCTTCATAGCCGTTTTGTCTGGAAAGAGTTTCTTTCCATTGGAGCTTGGCAAATGAACACTAAGAATGTTGGTGAGGCGAAGACGTCCGGCGGCGGCAAAACAATTCATGTGGTAAGGTTTGGTTACGTTGGACAAATATTCCTGCTGAATGAGAAACACATTGGAGGGAAAGAGCAGCAAAATGAAATCACTAAGGTTTGTGTCAAAATCCTTATCCTGAATGTTGGCACCGGCGCCGGCGACGATTTTGTCCCAAGTATGCTTGAGATTGCCACCAAGGACTTCGCGAAGTTTATAGTGTTTGGCATCGTTCTTGATGTTCAAATTGTGTAGACTGATGGCATCGATGAAGTTGACAATGACCCAAATGAGACATTTAGCGTCAGTTGCATCAGGGCAGAAGGTAGTGTCCTTTTTCTTGACGATGATCGGCAGAGGAGGTGGAGGGAGAGTAGTGGGTGTTGTACTGGCACCTGGAGTACCTGGGGTAGGAGCACTGGTGTTGAACCTGGCGGCGCTGTGCACGAGGTGAATGGTGGGGTAATCCTGATGATGAATTACGGGTTTGAAGAGGAAAGGAGCCTGCTTAGCAGCTTGAAGTTGAGCGACAGCAGACATAGTGTTAGAGGTTACGGTTAGTTTTTAGATATTTTTATTGATAAAAAATTTCAAAGTGATATTGCAATTGAATTCAATATGAACTAAGCTGTGTATGAAATTGTGTGCTATTGAGTTTTAGTGTCTACTACGACTTCGAGATAATTCGAGAAGCTTCCCAGCTAGTTCAGTGATAGGATTGGAAAAGAACTGCTGGGTTCTTTGATAATCGGAATTCAGATGAGACTTCAAGCAGAAGGTTTTATTGATGTTCGAATACGATTGAACAATGGCAGATGATCGGGAAAGGTGTCATTGACTCATGACTGTTGGAGTGTGTCAATGACGGGTGACTGGACTGATGGAGTGTGTTAGTGACTCATGACTGAAGTGTCTGTGCGTTGTTCACCGGTACAACTCGAAGGCTATTGTGAGTAGTGCAGATGAATACTCCGTACTTGACAAGTACGGTAGTCCCACTGCAGGTAAGTACAAAAAGGTTTTTGTTCCGTTCGTTTGGGCAAGCGACCTCCCATCTCACGTTAGACTGACTGGACCTCTACCACGAATTGAATCAAAATCATTTCCAGTCCATCGTCTACCGGTACACTTCTTGACGCCCCGTCGGAAGAATTTTGCTGCGCCTCCGGAGCACTTGGAAGTGTTCGGGAGAAAAAAACCCCAATGGAAACGCACCAGCACGTACGTAACTGCTTCCGCAAAGACACCAAGAATCGACTTCTTTTTCGCTCTGTTTCATACGTTATGATGCGTCTACGATTTCGCAATCAACGTTGCAGGCGCAATTCAAGACGAGACAGGTAAGTTTCGCACTAAAATACTAGAAGTAGTATGTCATAAATGTTACCTCGGGCCATCCTTTCGTTGACACCGGTATCGTTATCGGGTTATGAGCACAACTCATCTTGAATTGTTCTTGCTCAATAGTACAGGACAATTCGACGGCGTTCGACAACTCGATTCAGAGGCTGGTAGAAAGTTTGCTGATTGGTAAACTGGATGGACAATGACTACTGACAACTTACACACTATAGAATTAAGGGCTACACGCTATAGATTAGGTGTTACTTTTATTTGTGTATGCGGTTTATGAATGCTGACCCGTTCCATTTGGTTGGTTCTGATTCAGCCATTCAATCAATTTATAATTGTTGATCGATCTGTGTATTACTGATAGTTTGATAGATTGCTGGATAGACTATTGATGGATTGGTGTAAAAGTCGTTGGTAGGATGCTTGATGGGTTGTGTCATGGATTTATCAAGGTTTGATAGATTAATGCGTTTATTCCTCCATTCGTTTCTTCAAATGAGTACTTGTGGACCGCCTTCCTAGGAGCCTACGCACCATCAAGAAACCGCCTCTGCCCTTACCGGATTGACTTTCCTTCGGGTGGCAGTTGGAAAGTTGGTTCGTGTCAGTTTGTGCCGTGTGGGCACTGCAAGAAGCAGCAGTTGTGACGGTGGTGACGCTGTGGGATTTCTCGCCCACTGCTTTTCGACTGTTGACCGCAAATACCTCAAAGTTCTTTGGTAGCTCGACTCGATTGCCTTGGCCATTTACTCGGACCTCCTTTTGAGTCGGTGAAGCGGGTAGAGTAGCAGCAAATAAGTTTCGATTGCGGTTGTGGCTGCGCCTCTGAGTGATGTCAGAGTTCTTTGGTAGCTCGACTCGATCGCCTTGGCAATTTGCTCGGACCTTCGTTTCAGTTGGTGAAGCGGAAATAGTAGCAGCAAATAGGTTTCGACTGCGGCTGAGACTGCGGCTGCGACTCTGAGTGATGTCAGAGTTCTTTGGTAGCTCGACTCGATCATCTTGGCAACTTGCTCGGACTTTCGTACGAAACAGGTTTCGACTGCGGCTGAGACTGCGGCTGCGACTCAGAGTGATGTCAGAGTTCTTTGGTAGCTCGACTTGATCGCCTTGGCAATTTGCTCGGACCTTTGTTCGAAATAGGTTTCGACTGCGGCTGCTGCTGCGGCTGCGTCTCTGAGTGATGACAGAGTTCTTTGGTAGATCGATTCGATCACCTTCGCCATTTGCTCGGACCTTCATTCGAGTCGGTGCAGCGGGTATAGTGGCAGCAACTAGGTTTCGACTGCGGCTGCGGCTACGACTGTGACTCCGAGTGTTATCTGTGCTTTTGGGAGGGTTCCCTACCGCGGCATCCTCGGCGTCTGCCAGTGCGAGCGTGTAGTGCTCGTCCGACAGAATCTTCTTGGTGGTGACATCGTAGTCATGGTGTTCTTCGTCGACGTTATCCTCGGAAATGAAATGAGACGATAATTGAAGCTTTTCCTCGGAAAGTACTGAAACAACTGTAGTTGCTGTTCCTGCTCCTCGTCTTGGGAAAGGATGATTGGTACCACCGGCTTTGTTGTGGTTAGGAATCTCGTAGTTGCATGAGGAGCCCCTTCTCGAATCTGTTCTAGTCTTCTCTTCCATCATCGTGGTGGACAACGACGAGGTCGACGAGAATGATGACGTGGACAAAGACGATACTTGTCCCGAGGACATGCTATACCACGAAGAATCAGTGGGACAGGATGTCTCGGACGTGAGATATCGAGGCCTGGAAATCGACGATGGGAAACGTTCCAGAGAATGATGGGAGATGCTTAGATTTCTTGGTAGTTGTTGTAATTGAAGTTGTTCTTGTAGCTTCTTCAGGGTCGTTTTGTAGAAAAGACCGGGAGGATCCTTTCGGAGTTGTATTTGATCCAGAGAGGAGGTGTAGATGGTTCGCAATACCGATTTCCATCGCTGCGGTTGTGCAAGATCCTTTTGCAGCAAGAGCAAGACCGATTGGGTGCGATCTTGGGGAGATGTCGTTGATGTTGACAACGTCGCTCGAACAAGAAAGACAAATTCCCGAAAGGAAACTCGTTTCATCTCGCCACCGATTTGTTGCGCTACATCGTTAGCGGTGTGTTCTAGATACTGCAACAACTCGCTGTTTTCTTCGGTTTCGCTACTGGCGTCGCTGTTGCCAATATCGTTGTGAGGCTCGTCCCGATTCCGTTCGGAGGATGAAGAACTAGGCGCGTAGGATCCCATGGTTGATCCGTAATGTTGCGGCTTAGTCGCTAGCGCCTCTTTGTCATGAGGAAGCACTGTTCTGGTGGCCATCATTCTTGGGATCTTAGTTGTTTTTGTTTCAATACGGGCTGGCTGTTGGATGATTGGCAGGTCGTATTTTTATGTACCTGTAGATCGGTGTTGCTTGTTGTTCATCTTTTTCGTGCGCACGAAGACAACAGAATACACTACGGTGCTCATATATTCCTCTTCGTAAATGGGAGCCCAAAATGACGAATCATTCTTCTACGTGGGATAAAAAAAAATACAATTCGTTTACTAATGTACCACTGTACTGTAATAAAAATTCTCTTCACAAAACTCGTAGCTGTAGTACAAAATGAAACGACAAGAGGCTAAAAGATCTTTCAAAATTTTGAACTTAGCAAAGTGCAACTTTCTGCGTTACTCAAAAGATTGTAAGATCTCTTCGCGCCAGAGCGCTTAACTACCTTTTGTTTTTGGACGGGCGTGTGACAACCAATTTTCACCAAATTCTTCATTTCAATGACTAACAAAACGACAAATAACCGTCAACGTAATCGCGAGGTAACAATAATTCTTTTGGTCGACGTTCGGTTTCATGTGGTACATATTACCACAATTTTATTTAATAAATTGTTTGATAGTTGGCACGCAGCCGTAGATTTCTGTGTCAGGTATCCAACAGATCCAAATATTTTTTATCCCGTGCGAGATTTCGCGTTGTGATGAAAGCCAAGAACGGCGATTGACGGAGGACCGCACAGTTACCTACATTTTAGTTACCGTACGTAATTACCGTACTGTACTCGTACTCGTACTCGTACTGGTACTGTGAGCCAGCTGCGGTACTATAGGTAACACCCCGTCCTCCGTTTTGGTTGGCACCTGTCATCCCCTCTCTAAAGAAAAACTCCCTTAAGAAAAATCTGAGGCGCGCGCCCCTAGGATTTTTCTTAAGAGAGTTTTTCTTTAGAGAGGGGATGACACGTGCCAACCAAATCGACTCCGAGTAGTATCAGTGCTGGGGAGGAGGGGTGTTACTTGTTGGTACCACTCTAGCTGCTTGTTTATGAGGCCCCCGCCGAGGAAACAAGCAGCTAGAGTGATACCAAGTAACACCCCTCCTCCCCACTGATACTACAAGGAGGAGCTAAAGGAGGAAAGGGGTGTTGACATGGTAATCTCTACCGGTATGGCTTTGGAAGGACGAGCACAATGGAGGTGTTGTCGGCGAAAAAAATACGGACTTTGTCGGCATCAAATTCGATCGGAAAAGCCGACAAAACAAAACGACCGAGGTGCGGGAAGACGATACACGATACGAGATACGAATATTCCAAAGATCGAAGCTTAGAATCAAACGCACCTCCACTACTTGAAAATCTCTAATTGGTAAAAACGATATCACTTAGGACTACAAACAAAAGGGGTTAATCGGTTAGAAACAAGACATATCCGAAGACCTGACCAATAAGTGAACACTTGGAACCCTTAAGTATGTTCAAAAGAATATACTTGATATCCCGTGAGGAAATTACTTATTGCAATCAAGAAAATCAATACCGATTCCAGATGGGCCTCATATCTAGCAAGTATACCACGAACAAGCATACGCCCCATCAAATAAATCACTTAACCTCACAAAAGACCAATACCATCGAATGACCGATACAGTAAGACCGATATACACTAACACAGAAACAACAGCGACAGTATCGGTACGACGGTAAAGAAGACAGTAACAAATAACCGGGGAAGATCTCTACGATGTAAAATACAGAGAGCCCCGATACAGTGAAATGCACAGTAAAAATAAGAGCGTCTCTCTGAGCTCACATCTCTTTAAATTTTAACATCATATACCTTTGGTCAATTTTTAGAGTTACAACAGGAGGAGGAGGTCCTTCTTGTTACTAGCTACCGTATCGGTGTTGCTTACAGTGCGTTTCGATGTTGCTACAGGGGGAGTAGGTTTGATTCCTCGTCATCGTCGTCGCGTTGTCATTATTTGCTTATTCCTACTACTATCACTCACGACTCTTCTTTATTCTTCTTTTGCTTCTTTCACCATGGGAATGTGTATCCACAGTGTCTGAACTACAAGCAATGCCTGCTCCAGTCTAGGGGACTGTGTATTCTTGCTCTGGCGTCCGAACTACAAGCATCACCACACTGCTCTGTTTTGCTCTGACGATGGTAATAGCAACAGCGACAACAACAAGTCGACGGTGGACATGATACGCAACAATGACAACCAACAACAACCAACGTCAGTCTGTAGCAGCCAGGAATTCTTCATTGAGCAACCCCTACTACAAGAAGAAGAACCCCCCCTCCTCCTTCTGGATCTCCAACTACCACTGCTGGAAAGATGAAGAAGCGCACCCGTTGGACCCGGCGTCCGAATTGCAAGCATTGCCTGCTCCAGTCTAGGAAACTGTGTATTCTTGCTCCGGTGTCTGAACTACAAGCACTGGTGTTGTGCTGCTCTGGGGGACTGGTATATCCACGGCGCCCAAACTACAACGTCACAGTGCTGCTTCGTTTACGGGACGACCGTATTTTTTGCTCCAGCATCCAAACTACAAGCGCACGAGCTACAAGAAGCTCTGGTTTTGGCCCCAACAGCCTAAATATTCATCATGGTGTGCTCTCCAGCAAGAAATCGGTCTACAGACTAATTCTAGCTCTTCTTTTGGCATCATATACTACTCTGTTCCCTCCTTGTCTGCTGTGTATTAGTCTGTTCTGGGAGTATAAAAAATTGTGGTAGGAGAATAGTGGAAATCACGTAGAAAATACTACCAGAATAAATTGTGGTACCGGAGTACCACCATCTGGTACCGGAGTACCACCATCTGGTACCAGAGTACCACTCCCTCCTTCCATCCATTGAGCCTGTTTCAAACCCTCATTTTTCTTGGTACTTAGGAGTGAGTACATGTGCTCGTCCGCTGAAGCCATAGGATTACTGAAATCATATTGAAACTACGGTACTAGTATTACTGGTAAGAGTTTAGGTGTAAATTATGCTATGACACCGTAGAACCTGGTACATTTTGTACATGTGGCGAACCGCTCAAATTAACGCCTAAACGGTGACCTGTCACTTCCAAAAATCTATGCGCAGGTACAAACACACCACACAAAATAAGCATGGTAATACAGAAACGTCCATTGGGTGATGCCCGAAATATTTTTATGTACTACATAAACCGGAAATTTTCTACTTGACCAGCCTTTTGTTACAAATCATAGTTGACGTGAGCTCACGCCGACTATGATTTGTAACGTTACACTTTTTTATAACGGAATTCCTGACTGAAATTTTTCTCGGTCCCTAATAGGACCCCAACGGACTAATCACACATCGAACAGATCAGATCGCCAATTTTGGCTGATTACAGTACGAGTAGTACAAAACATTGTCCAACGCACCACAACAACCAAATTGTATCAATAATAATGCTTTATCTGCTGTTGCTATGTGACAACAATGGGAGAGGACATACATATTCAGCTCTGGACACAATTTTTATATCGTAGTAACGCCAACAACAGCAATGGCAAAGATAGGAAAAAGGTCGGGGGAAAAAAATTACAGCAGAAGTGAAGTCTTGGAACTTCTATACACACTCAAAGCAATCCTTCCTGTTGGTCCCAAGGATTGGGCACAAGTCTGCCAAATCCATAACGACAACTTCCCTGATACCAATTGAAGTGTTGAGAACCTCCGTTGGAAATACAACGGTCTATATCGTAAACAAATTCCTACTGGCGATCCAAATTGCCCCAAGGAGGTAAAGTTGGCAAAGAGGGTTAAGTATTTGATTAAGTGCAAGGAAGGAGTTGGTGATGGACAAGAGCCATACGGAATGGAAGAAGGATACCAGAACAACACGGAAGACGAAGAATACATAGTAAGTAGTGGTGAGGAGCAGGACGAGGAGGAGGACGACTCTGACGATGATAACATTCCTCCGATACCACTCGGTCAACCTTCACAAACAACCACTCAGCCAACCCAACAGTCAATGGAGGAGCCAACCCAACAGTCAACGCAGGAGCCAACCCAACAGTCAACAAAGGAGCCAACCCAGCCAACCCAGCCAACACAACCACCACTTTGTCAACCTTCCCAACCAACCCAAGAACCAGAACTCAATACACCAACTGCCATAAACGTACCACCAAGAAGTTGTTCTGCGCTCTCAGTCTCGGTCGACTTCCTCTTCTTCTTCATCTCAACGGTTTGTTCCTGCTTCGTGTGCTTCCCCTTCTCCCACCAGCACTCTGCGATCCAAGAGACAGTACCGCAGGAACGCCACCAACAACACTACCACTAACAACACAACCAACGGACGCCAGGAAATTCTTGATTTCTTGATAGCAAATTCCGAGCGTAAGAGGGAACAAAGAATAAAGTATCAACGGCTTGAAAGGGTGTTAATTTCCTTTTGAAACTGGCTGTTGAGCTGATTCAATCCAAAGGCAAAGAAGAGCAACAGGAGCTTTAACTGCAGGCCGGTTGAGGTGCCGTTCTGTTGTTTCTAATATTTCTCTGATATCCACTACGACTGGATGCGAATCCAATCAGATCTAATCTGACTATCGACCAATCGACGCAATCAGTTAGATCTTAGGCTTGTAGTTCTACAAAAGGGACGCAAGAACGTCCGTTGCAAGGTTTAAGGTTGAATAATCAAATAATCTAAAAGTATGAGTGGGTTGGCTTGCTGGAGAGCAAGTTACCACTTTAAAGTGTGCTGCCGCTAATACAGCACAGTATTACAAATATACGGCAAAATACCGTGTTACGGGGAAATATCGCGTTGCCGCTAATACAACGCGTATTCTTGTGCAGCAAGAGTTCGTGAGCACGCTCCGAACCTCTGCTGTCTTTTCTTGAACCAGAACACTTAACAAAATATAGCATATGCTAATATCTGGTATGTATTCTTTCTCGGATCACTAAGTATCGAACTTGAGTGACGGTCGATGCTTCTTCTTCAGTTAAGTATCGATTCTCGATCGTAAGAATGAGCTATCGGTTCTTTTTCTTATAGTTAAGTATCGGTCTCAATCGTAAGAATGAGCCCGGTAATTTTCGAGGTCTCATTATTTTCGATCTCGTACCTCTACCAACTTAGATACGAAAGGAATTTAATACTCCCCATGTATCCACGCGAAAGCATAATCTAAAATCCGATGCAGTCATCCTGTAGCAAATCACCAGTGTTTCCACAATAGTGGAAGATGGGCTTGAGTAAAGGATACACTACTGAGTGTCCCCAATGCTTGGTGAGGAGGTCGGCACAGTTATCCTTGCCTGCAAGATGTTGCATGAGGATGAAGCCTCTTGCGATCATGCTTCTAACATAGTGATATGATAGAATGTGATGCCTCTTGTGGAGCCTCGCGTATGGGAATGTGGAGGTTTGGATCATCTTTTCATTGTCTCCCCATGTGTAGGATGTGTCGTGTACTCTAGTACCAAGATACCTGAATGACTGTCGAATGTCAACAATTTGCTCAATGCAGGTTCTAGCAGATACAAACTCAGCCCCAAAGGTGGCTGTTTCAGATGTTGCTTGCTTCTTGGAGAACCACATGATGGGGGTCTTGTTTGCAAAATGCAGGATGCCAGTGACAGCCTTGCCACTTAGGATGTCATGCATTAGGTTTGCGTCATAGAAATGAGACAACACAACCACCTTACCCAGGGGTTTAGGAGCATCACTAGGGAGGTCCTCGGAGTGCTCTCCATACACTGTATTGGACCAGTCTGTGCTGGTACCTTCAGTGAGTACAAAATCTGGTATGCCCACTCTGAATCGGATTTTGAAGTGTCGGAACTTAGAAATGTAACCATAGATTCTTTTGGCTCTGTTGAGATGGCCTTCCCTCGGTTGCACGCGGAAGCTTGACAATGTCATAACAGCAGTTTGCACGTCAAAACGTCCAATAGCTATGACCCATTGAAGTGATCCAATCATGCTTTGATACTTTTGGATGTCAGTATCACTTAGAAAGGATGTTGAGTCTAGCTCTGGGTGGTCGTTCTCAGCAAGTGGTGAATGGAATCTGGTGGTAGGTTTGCAGCCAAACATTTGTACATACGAGGCCTCCATTTTCTCGATGAACTTGATGGGGTTCATGCAGAGCACACCATGTTCATCTCTTTCGAAACCACAACCCAGATGGAAGTTCATTGGGCCAGAACCTTTTAATTTAAAATTATAAGGTTCGGACTGTAGGATTACCAGGAAGGTTTCAGGATCGGCCATACATAAGCAAAGGTCGTCAACATATGTGCATATGAGCTCATATACTGGCTCCCCATGTTTGTTGTTGCCAGGCTTGATAAAGATCTCTGACTCTGTCTTAGATCGTTCAAAACCCAGTTCAATGAGGCAGGCAGCAAGTAGGTCACCAAAACACTTGCCAGATGATCGTAGGCCATATAGGGCCTTGTAAATCAATAGGAGGTGACCTTCTAGTGATCCAAATTCAGCGCCAGCCTTGATGCATACTTTCTCACAGGTGACAGCTTCAAGGTATGCATTACCAATGTCAGTTCCCCATGCTTCTAAGCTATTCAGTTCAGCCAGGAATAGGCACATGCGCAAGCCCCGAAGAGATACAACGCCTGCATATACACTGTGGACAGGAGTTTCAGTGAGATTGCCATTTGCAACTAGCCGGGCTTTGTGTCGACCATCATGCTTGACCGCATAAATCATGTGGACCTTGATCTGTTGGAAACCAATGGGTATGTTGCTAGCCTTGTAGATACCTTTGTCAATAAAGGTGTCATATTCTTGAAGCTGTGACATTTCCAGCGCTATGGCATCCTGCCATTTGGTATTGCCATTGGCTGTGTCAAACTGGATGGCTTCGTCATGATTGCGAGGTACCTTGAATCCATACTGATACTGTGGGGCAGTGCGAAAGGAGCGAAGTTTGGCTTGGTGGATTAGCCTGTCTAGCTTCTTGGTTCTTCTGGCAAGGGAAACAATGCGTTTGAGATGTTTCCACCCAGGTTGATCAAGCATGTTGTTGTCCTTTGCATATTTGGCTACAGTAACAGGGTCGTCTGCAGCTACATTGGAGAGAGGTTCATAGGTGCGCTCCATGTTTTCCCACTCAATCCATAGGTTGTATTTGGAACCTTTGTATTGGGGGTGCTTGTTGTCAAGGGGACCTTGATGACCAAGTATGCGTCGGAAAGACCAAAGTTTGCCATCTTCTTGAGTTACATCCCTGTGGATGTAATTCATGACGTCATTGTAGGCTATGATATCTGCAAGTTCATCATCTGTATGCTTGCATTTGAACTTGATGAAGTCTTTGTTTTTCTCAAGACTGTTTTCAATGTCAACAACTGTCATTCTTTTCTGTGTGCCATCAGGGAGGGCCATGAGAAAAGACCGACCTTGCAATTCAGTAACAGGGATAGCAGGGATGGTGATGGGTGTGCCATCATCGTCAAATTGGGCATTGCCTTCTTCATCAGTAACAACTACTTCAGATGGGCCAACAGATGGGGTAGCAGGATTGATGGGTGGAGGTGTGGCTTCACTAACATCAAAATATGCTAGCTCAGGGGGACCAAAATCATCTTCAGTAACAGGTACGCCGGTAGGGGTTTTGCTGAAGATGTGAGGGGTTGGAGGACCATCAAGAATCTCCCCATAGTTGTTAGGGAGAGGAGAAGGTACATAGCTTCGTGTATTAGGAACCTTGGAATAAAGGAATGTAGGCAAGGATGGCTTTGTGATGCACAGAGGAGGTGATGCTGGTACCGAACGGGGTGGTGTAGGATGTTGGAAGGAGGGACTATCACCAGAAGACTTAGGAGTGAGGGAAGCATCTTTGGCCTTGCGCCATGCAAGAAAGCCATCATCAGTGAACAATCCAGCACGCTTGTTGCGATGCTCGGGAGTTAAAGCAGTGCGAACACCAGAGCGATCAAGGAGCTTATTGGTGATGGGATCCCAGATGGTGAAACATAAGCTATTGCCAACATGTTCAGCAATGCCAACAAAGTGGCCAAGGCATTCAGTGGTCTGAGAGCCAAACTGTGTATCTGGAGTCTTGTAGTAGACGGGCTCGAACCAGAAGAAACTAAGGTAGGGACTGATGTCACCAATGGTACCAGTAGCAATAAAGAAAGGCTGTTTGTCAGAGAGAGTGGGGTCAGACAAATGATTCATGAGGCGGCCAACATATTGCATACAAAGAAGCCAGAGGTGTGGTGGAGTGCCTGTGCGATCCATGATTCTATTGACAATGCGTTTGAAGGTCTGGTATCGCCGTTCAAAAAGATTTTGGTGTTGATGGTATGGTTCACTTTGCCATAAGCCAATCCACATCATCTTGAGGTAGTCAAGAACCGATTTGCTGGACTGGTAAGATCCATGATCACAGAGCAATCTGAGTGGTCGACCCCATTGCCGAACAAAATTTTGGAGACAAGGGAGAAAATCAGCAGTAGTTCTCATTTCTTCAACATGGATGATATGAGATTTGCGACCAAAGAAAACTTGAGCAATTTTGGAACCACCATCGATAGCGGGGGTGTCTGAATATACAACATCAGAGAGGACATCATCATTGAAAGGTCGGACATTCATGGCCGGCTGTGGTGATTGGAACCTTTTGAAGATGTTCCCATCTGGACTGATGGACATTGAACCATACTGTGTGGAATTGTTGAAAGTGGCCTTGATACGGTCAAGGGAGATCCATCCAAAGAAGGGCTTCAGTGACAAGTAATCGATATCAGTGGGCGATTGAACATGGGCTGCGGCAGTGATAAAGGTGGAAGGGGATTGATTAGAGCACCTACTGAGGATGTCTTGATGAATATAATCAGCTGGGCTAAGCCAAAATGAAGTATCAAAAACATCCAAGGCCTGTAGGGAGGAGGTAGTGCTGTTGGACAAGAATGAGGTGACTGTAGAGGAGGTGCCAATGTTGATATCCCTAATCGCGCCAAATTCATCATAATCTTGATATGGAAGTGATGTGGAAACAGGCGGGTATTTCTGAATGAAGGTATCATCATGTGGGGTATATGCGTTATCCAGTACAGATGGGTTCCAATGCTGATCACTTGTCATTATGACGTGGGGAAGACTATCAAATTCTGCACTGGTATACTTGCGCATAGCAAGGTAAGGTAAGCCATGGCATATACTGAGGGGAAAGACATGACCATCAGTAGTGGTAATGACTTGGGAGCCGCCTGTCTTGATAGAGGAATCATCCACGATTGAGTGGTATGCTTCCATCTGGGGGGAAGACAAGATAGATGGGTGTTGTCCGGTGTATGCACTCTCATGAAAGATGATAATGACAGGACCTCTGTTGGAGACAGAGTAGGCGCCGCATGTTGCAATAGGGATGTTCTGGATTTGGTGGTTGTTTATACCAGTTACATTGACATATCTTGGGGGAATATCTTTAGAGATGAGACATGCGTCATTGCCGATGATACACCCATTTGCACCTCTGTCAACCATAGCAGAACCAGGTGTGGATACAGCAGTTTTGCTGGAGTGATACGTAGCGATGGGGGTTGCTGATGAAACAGGAGATTCACATTCCAGCGGTGCCCAATAGTGAAAGTTCACTGATCGTGAGGTTTGTTCAACAGGGATATAGACATTGCCTTCTTTCTTGTAAAGTATATCAGGGTTGTCTGCAAGGAATCGGGCTGGGTGTGCAGGAGAAACAGAAGACTTGAGGGGCCTGGTGTCTGATTGGGAAGATGATTGGTATACACCAAGTGATGCATGGAACGCAGATCTGGCTGAGCTCTCGTCAGCAGGCGATAGGACTTGCTCAGTAGCGGGTGAGGGGACCTGCTCATCAGTATGGTGCTCATAAGCCCGGCGGGTGATTGGCTTGCTGGAATTGGGGTCCGGTGGTAATACAGCATCAAGGAGCTCAGGCCGGAGGCAGGCAACTAGTCGCTTCTTGTCATCAGCTGTGAAGCCAAGCCAATGCTTCATGCCTTGCTTAGAGAGAGTTGTCCAAACTGCAGATGGTAGCCTTGTGGTCGGGTCTGGTGTTCTTCCAGCCTTGTAAACAGCGTAGTCTTGATAGTCACCATTAAAATCAATAGGAGGTAAATATGATGCCGAGTCGTCAGTGATAGCAGAATATGTGGACTGTGTCATAGAAGACAAATCATGAGTATTGGCTTTGACAGACATCCGACTTCGAGGTTGGGACAGGGAAGCTTGGGAATCCAGTCTGGTGGCTTCAAGGAGGAGGGTATTTTTCAATTCACTGATAGCAACGGCTTCATGCTGCCTAAACTTAATCAAGTCCTGTGCTGCAGGAGGATCATCAACCTTATAGAACTGTTCACTGAGCTGGAAGCTGCTACTACAGGCCTTGCAAAGGTGCGTTTTGACAGTATCAAAATCAAGTGGCCTTTGCGGATCGCGTAGTGTGTTGAGATGTTCCAACTGGGCAAACCACTGGGTGATGAATTTGACCTTGGTATCCTTCCACGTTCTCAAATCAATGTCCAATAGTTGTTGCATCACGATGGAGGTATCATATACTTTGGATTTGGATCTGTCGTGCAATGACACAAAGTCAAAGAAGGCTTGTCTACCATCTCTTGAGGAGGTATGGCTGAGCACGCAGGAGTAGGAGAGATCACTCTGGAGGGCATGTAGGACAAGGGTCCAGAAGAAAGCACATTGCTTGTCATGGAGAGCTTTTTCATACCCGACGAGCGGTGTATCAGGCCAGCTTGGGTCAAGGAATGTGCGAGTATCTATGTCAGACGTTTCCAGCTTTGCCTTGAATTTTACAAGCCAGCGTTCAAACCGTGCATCATTCTGCAGGATGGGAAAGGTGGATTCATCCCTTGATTTCTTGGTCCAGGATTCATATCTAAGCTGTTCGATGGGCTTGGAGGATCTTTCCTGTTGTCGTCGAGGCGTGCCGGTGCTAGTGATTGCAATGCTCGTTCCAGATGCTCTTCTGGCTCTGACGGCACTAAAACAGTAGCTGCGAAAGTCGTCTTTGGTATACTGGGTTCTATCCTCTGAGTCTAATCCTTGTGCTGTGAGATGCTCGCCGTAGTCAATGACTTGCTGTATGGACGTCTGTACATGTCGATAAATTGGGGTTCTTACTCCCCCTTGGAGGAAAACTAGGTCTCCAATGTTTTCGATGTACAAGAAGGCTAGCCATGTCTTGATCCTTGCAGCAATGAGAGCCTCGCACAGGGTGTCATTTCGTTCCTTCGGTATGTCAAAGATATCATGCAAGAAGGTGGCTAGTGGTTGGTCAAATGATGGGAAGAGGTGTTCGATAGGTGTGCTTTCTTCTTCATCGTCATGCAACCTGTTCTGCGGGTCGTCCATGTCGTTTGCAGGCAGTAGGGATGTGGTTGCAGCGCTTCCGGGTTGGAGTGTTTGGAATCCCGTGGACCTGCTTCGTCCCGTCGATCTGCTTCGCGTTCTGGCGGCGACGGGGATGTCCGGCATGAGAGGATGGGTCTAATGACTGTAACGCTGCTATCGTCTCCAGTCTTTCGATGAGATATGGCTTGCCGGTGACGCGGAGAGGCAACGAAAATCCGTTTCCTGCGTTTGTTGCTGTAGACCAACGCCGCAGTTTTCTTGTATCGAGAACGTAAATTCGTTGACTTTGTGTCGTTGTTTTGTTTTCGTAACAAAAATTCGGATCTGCTGTCGGATTGTCGTCGGCGTCGAGTGCTTCTACTTGTCGTCTTCTTTTGCAAGCTTCAACAAGCTTGCGACTGTTAATCTGTTAATTTCCTTTTGAAACTGGCTGTTGAGCTGATTCAATCCAAAGGCAAAGAAGAGCAACAGGAGCTTTAACTGCAGGCCGGTTGAGGTGCCGTTCTGTTGTTTCTAATATTTCTCTGATATCCACTACGACTGGATGCGAATCCAATCAGATCTAATCTGACTATCGACCAATCGACGCAATCAGTTAGATCTTAGGCTTGTAGTTCTACAAAAGGGACGCAAGAACGTCCGTTGCAAGGTTTAAGGTTGAATAATCAAATAATCTAAAAGTATGAGTGGGTTGGCTTGCTGGAGAGCAAGTTACCACTTTAAAGTGTGCTGCCGCTAATACAGCACAGTATTACAAATATACGGCAAAATACCGTGTTACGGGGAAATATCGCGTTGCCGCTAATACAACGCGTATTCTTGTGCAGCAAGAGTTCGTGAGCACGCTCCGAACCTCTGCTGTCTTTTCTTGAACCAGAACACTTAACAAAATATAGCATATGCTAATATCTGGTATGTATTCTTTCTCGGATCACTAAGTATCGAACTTGAGTGACGGTCGATGCTTCTTCTTCAGTTAAGTATCGATTCTCGATCGTAAGAATGAGCTATCGGTTCTTTTTCTTATAGTTAAGTATCGGTCTCAATCGTAAGAATGAGCCCGGTAATTTTCGAGGTCTCATTATTTTCGATCTCGTACCTCTACCAACTTAGATACGAAAGGAATTTAATAAAGGGAACAAAGAATAGAGTATCGATGGCTTTAAAGGGAACAAAGAGAGGCAGCCTTGGAATCGCTGAAGGCCGCCATAGTAGATGTTGCCACCATATTCCTAAACGGGCTTTGTCCCAACTCCAACTCAAATCCCAACAACTCCAACTCAAATCCCAACAACTCCAACTCAAACTTGGATCCCCCCCCGGCCGGCAATGCCGGCAATTCCACTTAAGGGTTTGGTTCCTGTTTAATAGCAGGAAGATCCGGGAAAATAGCAGGAAGATCCGGTGTAGGTTCAGAAAAACCGGAATCAGAATCAGAATCAAACAAGTCATTATCATTAGATGGGTTGGGAAAGGCGGCTCCATCAATAACGACTGGTGGATTGCTGGTTCCATTTGGAACAGTGTGTGCAAGAATCTTACAAATCTTACAAATCTCTTGTCGGTGTCGACCAATCTCTTGCTGGTGATGAACAATCAGTTCCCTGTATTCTCGTTGGGTTGTGGCTCGGTCTTCTCCTTTTGCTTTGGCTATAAGAGACCAAAAAAGATGTGTCTTTTCTTCTTTGGAAAGTACCACAGCCATTGTCAATTGGAAGATTACGATTAGTAGTAGGATCAGATTAGTAGATTAGTTAGTAGTGGTAACAAGTGCAACTTGCTTTTGACTTTGGAAGAAATCAAATTATGAGCTTTGCAACTTGCCAACAAAATGAAATAATGAATTGTTACTCGTACTAGTAAAAATAATGAATTACTAGCAACTACTAGTAGCAACTACTAGTAATATCTCATGCAATCGTGAAGTTGGTGGGAGTACATGAAAGTCTCAAATCAGTCGGAATCAAATCGATAGGAGTCAACGATTCCCACGTCGATTCCCATTTGCATGTATGGAAGAACTGATGGGATTAACCCGTCCGGCGCTGTGTTGAACCCCTCTGAAGAAGTTGAACCTCTCTTAAGGAGTCGTGCGGTTTTTACAAACCCGAGCACCAAAAGCGAAACTACTCCATCCGGATCAAAACTACTTGTATAAACTACTTGTATCCTTCCAGCAACAAGAAGCTCTAATCTCATAAATCAAAAACTTAGCAAAAGCGAAAGCTATGTCCAAATAAAAACTACTAGTAATTGGTTGTTAATCTTTACACTTTACACTTGTTTGCAATGCTTGACCGCGAATCCACCATCATGGTCCCACTCAACAACAATCTACTCAACCAATCGATTGATTGACCATGATCAACCATGGGGAACCGACAATCTACTCAACCACGCAAAGCGAAATTTGAAGGTGAACCACTCAACGGCTCAACGCTTGAAGATGCCGGTGGCATCTTCCGGTAGGTTGCCGTCATAAGAGAAGTATCCTTCCTTCTTATGCATAAAAACATTCAGGATCTGGTTGTGACCAATGGTACTTGTTTGGTAATTGTACAGAAGCATCATTAAGATCAAAATGACCTTCCTATTGCCAAATGTCTCCAATAAGAGCCTGTGTTTCAATCACGGAAACTGCCCCTGGATCATTCGCATCCCCCACTCTGAGGATAACTGTCGAATGGATGTTGCTTCTCTGTTCAACAGAATAGCCTCTAGGGTATCCGGATCATTCTTGAGAACTTTGGACAAGGCATTGCTGTCTCCCAGTGGCAACCCTAAATGCAGAGTCAACGCAAACCATTGCTTGGAACTTGATGAACAGTTCTTCTATTTTATCATAAACACCATGATCGGCGATTGTGCTGTCGTGCCAGGTACCGGGGCAGTTGTAACAGCAAATACAAATTCTTCCATCAGCAGCAAAGACAAAGACGCTGTTGACACACATGTCACAGACCCAGCTGTTGTAATACCAACTCTGAATCAACCAATTGGAAGACTGCTGGATTTTGACTTTGAGTCCATCTGCGGCACCACAGACACGGCGTTCTTCTAGTCTGGGATATTTGGCACCAATCGCGTTGATGTATTCCTCCAATTCTTCTTCAGTTGGAGGTCTAATCATTGCCTTTGGATGATACTGCAATACAAACAAAAGAACCTTTCTGGAGAACTTCAACCATTTGTACATAACAGTAGAGGTGAGTCCAAACACCATAGATACAGATCTTGCAACAGATCCTTGTGTTCTAAACCAATGAAGTACTAGACCAAGACAGCAAGTTGCGTTTGCCTCACACTTTCTTCCACTCCATACTCCTTTAGCGTAAACCTTCCTCTTCCAAATAGCGTCGGTGTATCTATCAACTGTGTAACTATCAAATGTTGGTTCAAATAGACCAAGAAGCTCTCTGAAGACTGTGTGGTCGACACCACAGCAGTTGAGAAGAGCCTGTTCATTGCCAGAGTTGAATAGATAAAGAAAGGGAGACTCGGAATGACGGCGTAGGCCTATCCTTGGTGTTCTCCTATCTCTTTGTCGTCTTTCTTCCGCGTCATCATTGTCATCATCATCATCATCATCTTCTAGAAGATACAAGCAAACAAGCAACTTGAGTGACATAGTCAACGGATGAGCAACTATTTATGCTGTCGGTTGAGTACATGTACCTATTGTCGGTTGAGTCGCTGAAATGGTGAGTAGGTGAAAATGAAAACTTTGATTGTGAAGTCACTGAAAAATCTGAACATCACTGAAAAATCTGAACGGATTAAACCCACATGTTCTATCGTATGAAGAAGACAAATTTGGCTAATATTATTGTCCATGTCATGAGATTCCAGATTCCAAAATGAGATTTATGCACTTTCCCGCCAAAAAATTATGTACAAAATTTTCATTCCCGAAATACTAAAAGCAGAAATTTATGTACGTTACAAAAAAGTATTTCGGGAATCACCCATTATCAGGGTTCCCCCCCTCCAAAAAACAAAAAACCAATTTTCAGCTTCGTCAACAGTTGGATAGATTAATACTTAAGCTTTCCGGTGATGTGTTCAGTGTCTTGTAACTCCAGATACTTATCAAGTTACAGCGTGTTACACTTTCACACCGAACTGTAGCTGTGAGCCCCGTCCTTACACGCGGCCCATGTAGGAGTTAGTAGTAGTCGTAATAGATTTTTTTTCACTCTGTCAACTGTGCAAGCATGCGCGCTTGATGAGTTTATTCTTACTCTTGCTCCGGTACATTCATGAAACCTTGTTCTCTTTGTTTTAAAAAGAAACACATCTTTTTTTGCAAAGAGGCGATTCCGATCCATTACAAGAGCTACTCATCAACCTTGTGAGCTACACAGCACCTCAGCACCTCTACTATACCACAAAAGTGAGCCTGTCGACCCAGCGTTACAACTAGCATCAGCGTTTGCTCACAAAATACAGCACAAAAGGAGGAAACAAGGAACAATAGAGTGCATCCCCTAGGGCAACGACGATGACTGTGACGACGCCTCCTCGTCCTACCACCAATCAAATCAAAACAAAACAAAGCGAAACACCAACGAATCGAATCAAAACACATCAAATCAAATCAAACTAATCGAATTGAATTGAATTGAATCTACAAAGGAAGGAAACAAGGAACAACAGAGGGCATCCCCAAGGGCAATGACGACGGCGATAACAACAACAACAACAACAACAACAACGCATCGAATTGAATCAAATAGAATTGAATTCAAACGCCAACCAACAACCAGCAGCATCATACCGCGAGGACAAAGACCATATCACCCATTCACAGACTTCACCAACTACAAACACAATGAGTGGGAGATGGTTTGCAAATGTAGGGATTTCCTGGAGGATGCATCATTGCATGCTGGAAACTGCAAATCGATCACCACTTCAAAGCCACTAAAGTGCAACTGCCTCAAGATCCTCGACAAGTCAATAGCAAGGGAAGCCGTCACGCTCTACATGGTGGCGTTCTTCAACAAGCCAAAGGCTGACCAACAGCTTACTATCATGGACTGGCTAAGATACACGTGTCTAGAAGGGAAACAATGGTTCTTTGTCCCTTTTCTAAATCCATATGAAGAAGGAGGTGAACACGATTTCATTGATGAGGACACCCCAGAGAAACATACTGTACTTGCAGCGTTGTTGCACACACGCATTTGCAGGTATGCAATCAGTGTACTGCTTGATTGGGAACGGCACAAGTGGGAAACATGCTATAGGAATTTGGATGACAACACCACTCCCACACACGGACTGAAAGGGAAGTGACCTAACAACACCGTGGAATTTGACGAGTCTACAATTGTTGAAGACATTGTTAACTTCTTTGATGACGAGCTTAAGGAACTTGGCCAGCCACAGTCAACAAGGATCATGCGAGTTGAAACCGGTGTTGGATTGCGCGACGGAGAAGAAGGTGTTGTTGAGTTGCCCCCATCATTTTCAAAAAGAAGTATCTACTATCGGTTTTGTCATGACCGGGGACGGACCGTGAAATTGAAGAAGAATTTGAATTCAGTGTTGGAAGTAACTCCTGTAGAGCCCTTTGAAGGGGACCGTAAATTAATTTGTTCTTGGCCATACTTCTTGAAGTATTGGGATACCAATTTTCCAACAATAAAATTGTAAGTCGGTCCGCGGATGTTTGCAGCAAGTGCCATGTGTTCCGCAATCATTTGAGATATGTCAGATATGAAACAACAACAGAGCCTGGTTCTGATACAACTTGTTGCTCCACAGAAACGAGTTTAAAGAGATACTTCCTGAATAAGAAGAAGAAAGTAGACATCAAAGAGGTTCTTGTGGAACGTGAAACGTGCAAAGTCTTTTAACGAAACGATGTGTATGCTCCGTTGGTGATTCAGAGAACAACAAGATTCTGATGGACGCAAGCCTGCATGTCAAACAAGCGGCGGACCAAAGGTGGGTGTGTAGTATGAAAATCAAAGAAGTGCATCACGATTATTTACACGCCGTTCAACACAGCGAGCGGCGGTATTGTTTAGTTGTTGACTACTGCCAGAATGCCCAGCTGCCAAATCTTGGAGCAACCCAGCCAGGGGATACTTACTACATGACACCTTTAACCGTTGCAATCATTAGGAATCGTGGATTGCTCATTGGAAGGAGGAAGTTTAGATGCATTCGTATACCACAAAGGGATTGGTGGCAAGGGTGGAGACAACGTTACTTCCATGATTGTCATGTTACTGAAACACAAAGGATGGATGAAAGAAAATGAAGTAGGCGGCGAATTGACAGTGCTGATGGATAACTGTGGTGGCCAGAACAAAAATAACCACGAGCTCCGTCTTGCAAACTTGCTTGTTGAAGCTGGGTATTTCAAGAAGGTGAATTTCATGTTCTATGTTGTAGGCCACACAAAGAACTGTGTTGATCGATGGTTCAACACAATGAAAAGGGTCTACCAAAACCAGAACCTCTACACCTTTGAACAACTACTAAAGCGCTTGGTAGGAATGAATGAATCACAATACATTCTGTAAAGGACGGCGATTTCAAACACTACAAACGGTTGGAAGATTTGTTCCGTAAAGACTTGAAGATAGGTACAATTCAACCAAGTCAGATTTTTACAGTTGAATCAGATGTACCCACTACAATAAAGATATCGCAAGGCTGTCTTGGAACGGCGGATGATAGTGTACAAGATCTACAAAACACGTAACCGTGGATCGCGATTGTCGACTTTGGGAAGCCCTACGGGACTTTTGTGTTGCTAGATCCAGTTGAACCAACAGGAATCAAAGAGATCAAACAGATAGAGCTGTACACTAAGTGGAGAAAACTTGTCCCTGCAGAATTCGTTGACATCATTTGCCCCTACCCAGGGGATGAGGTGATGCGGAAGTTCAAAGAAGAGAGAAACCATAAAGCACGCGAACGGACTCAGCGGAAGCGAGATACTAGTAGCTGTCCAACAAAGCAGAAGACACAATAACCTAGTAGTGCACAGTAGCCTACATCATTAAACGATTTGTTTCTTTACATAGTCAACAAGCAAGTATCTATTGTATTAATGTCGGAGGCGGTGTTGTTGCCGTCAAGACGATGACGGCGCGTCATCGACCACAATTTAAATCGTAGTTGGGAAACAATTTTCCAGCACCGTGTTATTTGTGTGATGTTTTTTTGATTTTTGTGTCTCAACTTTGTAATGCGATTTTCTCCGAAAGAATAAAATTGATTTTTTTGGTGCGCGCAAAAGTTGAATGGACGTTTCTGCATTACCATGCTTAAATGGTACAAACACACACACACACACACACACACACACACAACTGTCCCTCCTGCTGCCAGCAAGATCTTACAAAAGCTAAGAGAAGGTGGGGATAGTACCATTGTGCTCTTGAACTATTGATAATAATATGATAAGGAGCTAGTATGCTAGTATGGTTTGCTATTAAAGGCCTTTTGCTGGCTAGTCCTAAGGTTACAGGAGGGTCAATGAATACAATAAATTGTCATTGTCTCAATGAGCTGATGATGATGTTGACTTCAAGCTTGGTTACTGCTAAACAAGAATGCTATCCATTCATCAACTAGAATTCCATGGATGTGTTGTCGGTCAAAAATATAATACAGCAAAGACAAAAAAAATACCATATCATACGGTAACAGATAACTCGATGAACAATTACATGTTGCCTACTACAGCAATCTGACTGAAAACCAAACTAACAGTATGTCATAAAAAGAAGAGCACTAAGTAAACATTTGGAATCCATATGTAAGTTTGAAAGAATAAGCATAAATGCCCGTGAGGAAACTACTTATGCTGCTCATGAAAAGCAATACCGATTCAGAATGGCGTCTCATTTAGTATTCCATTAAAAACACGAAGATACAATCAAACAAAAGACCCATTGAATCAATTACTTAACCTTGTAAAAGACTGGTGCCACCAAAAGACCAACACAAGAAGACCAATACAATACGACACAATAAGACAGCAAGGATTGGTACGGCACGGCAAAATAACACAGACTGGGGAAAGGATCTCTACCAGGTAAAATACAGGGGACCCCGGTACAGAAATACACACATTATGCAGTAACAATAAGAGCGTCACAATGAGCTCGCATCTCTTTTAATTTAAACATCATTATACCTATCCGGCCGATTTTTAAGTTACAATAGGATCCTCCACCATAATGCAAACTTAGTTTGCTTGAATATTCAGTAAGATTCTGGTGATTGGGTTTCAATTGTGGTGTTCAATTCATGGATCATCATATGTGATGGGGACGAGCTTAACTCAGCTAGTAGGAGTGGAATCCAGCTTGGCGTAGCCCCAGAACTGGGCAGCTAATCTGAAGTCTAGCATCCCTGTTGAATTTTTTTTCTTGGGTCCTTGTTGGCCCCCAAGCAGGTCATCCTCTGGTCCACTGAGTATGTGGTGTCTGATACTGTGTGAGATCTGATGGGTTTATGGCTAGAGAACAGGCGGCTGTTATAAAGTCTTAAGCAAAGACCTGGAGGACGGGGACATGATCTGTAACACACTGGAGGAAGGGATTGGAGCCTTGAGATATACAATAGTAGAGCCACTGCATCCAATGGGTATCCTTTCTTCTGGCATAGAGCTCAGTAACCAAGGATTGCATCTTCTTCTGGACAGAGCCAAGGTTGATGCAGATTACATCTGAGGTTGCAGAGGCAATAGTTCCAAGCCAAGCCCTGGGGGTATTGGTTGTTGAACTGGTGCAGCAGTGCAGTGTTGGTGAGGGAGAAAAGGTCAAGGGAGCCTGAAATAACTAAGGTCATGGATCTGAGCTCGCCTGGCACCTTGTGCCATTGCTGGACGGCACAGTCTTTTGGCTTGTTGCAATAGACTGGATAATTTTCTGCAGCCTGTCTGTTCACGCAATGAGGTGGGAGGGTGATGGTCTTGTTGATGGTGTCAATCAGCCAGTTTAAGATAACTTTCGCAGTGGACTAGGCATCATCCCCTTTGAGCATCTTTTTTATGAAGGCTGACTCCTGCCAAAAGGGTGCGTCTGCTTTATCTAGGAGCCAGAAGACCTTGTCAAGCGATTGGAATAAGACGCGCTTGATGCTCCGTCTGGTCCATTGGTCTCCCTGTCCAAGCTCGCAGAAATTATCCACATAGACATCCCAGTATCTCACGGGCCTCTTGTAGGGGTGCTGCTGCTGAGAATTGCTGGGTGGCTGAGGGTGGCTAATGGCAGTGGTGTTTCCAATAGCTTGTCCAACCTGTGGGGCTGGGTCCTAGCCAGGTTAGCCCCTTGTTGTTTAATGCGGCATTATTAAGGTCAGCCACAGTTTTGGTGCACACACAGAAAGACGGGGGGCTGGAGCGCCACCCCATAGGATTAGTCAAAAGGATCCCTGTCAGGGGGGATTCTCCTTTCCTGGAAGGGAATACGACACCAAGCTTCATAGTATCCTCCCGTCTCATCTGGAGCATGTAGAACCCATCTGATAGGTCTAGTATTTACTAGGACATGTACTCCATGCATAACTGGTTTTTTCGCCCAATGTAGCTACTAGTATGTAGCTAGGGAAGAAGCTGGTGCAAAGTTGTTCCAAACTCCGTGGCATCTTTTGGGACGAGGGACGCTGTATCGCTGTTAATGCCAAAGCAGCTGCAGGGGGATATCATGCAGGGCGCCTTCCCCTCTGGGGAGCTCCTCGTCCTAAGGGGGCTAAGTCATAGCCCTGGGATGTGTTTGATCAGATTGGTTGGTAGTACTGCCCATTGTTGTTTGTCCAGTATGTCTGTATATTCTTCTCGTAAGAAGCCTATCCCTTTGTGGGAAGACTTGTGTGATTCTCTCGTCAAGGCTGTTTCTATCTGACCTGGATGCCAAATGGGGGTTGCTTATCTGGGCCGGTGTGCCTAGTAGCAGTACTTTGTGGAACCTGTCCAGTAGGTGAGCTGCAGGATGGTGGGGCAAGTGTCCCCCACGCTCGTGGAGGTCCCCTCACCCCCTGATGGTGCCTATGAAGCCCCCCCCCCCCCCCCCCCCCCAGCTATTGGATTGTAGTAGGTAGGGGTTGGCGGCCCTTTCAACGTGGCTATCCAGCAGTCTTTCTCATTGGTAGTAGTACTATGGGTGCAACAAGTGCCGGCGCTCCTCAGCTAAGCTAAGCTCGGGGGCCAGGATGCGCGGCCGGCTGAGCTCCCAGGCAGATGGTCAAGCCGAGGTTGGACCTTGTTGTTGGCCTAGTTCCTTGGGCTGCACCAGGCAGCTCAGCAGGGAATGCTGCTGCGGCTATTATGGCCACCTTTGTTCTTCTTGTTGCGGCTGTTGCAGTTGTTACTACAGTTGGCTTCATTGTTGCTGTAGTGGCTGTTGTGACCGACGTTGTTGCTGTTGTTGCTGCTGCTGCTGCTGCTGCAGGGGGGAACGGGCTTTGCACTGCTGCTTTGGAATATGGTTGTAGGGGCATACATGATTTGGGGGCAATTTTGGTATGACTCAGTTGCACGCGTTTAAGTTTTTAGTTTTACCTAGTATTTCATTGGCAATGTGCACTGGGGGGGGGGGGGGGGGGGGGCTCAATGACACCTAGTTGCAGGCGGTGCTTACTGGGAGCTCCCTTCTGTAGAGATCATGGTGTCATACTAGTAGTAGTACTACTAGGCTGCCACATTTGTGGATTCCTTCCGTTGTGTGCTGTCTCTTCGGTGCCTCAACTGATCTTACAGGAGGTATGAAGGCAAGTGCTGGGAGGATCCCATGTCTGCCAAGTCAACAACAAACGGATGGATCTGTCCCATGCTGGAAGATGCAGTCCTGGAAATGCTTGAGCAGCACCAGGGCTGTAGTCACCAGCAGCGGCGCACAGATAGTACTAGTAGTAGTAATCATGCTCATCTGTGTGACTCTGCAAGATCACACCATGCTGGGCCTTCTCATTGTTCTTCTTTCTCTTGGACCACCAGAAGGAATATATGGGGGGAAGCTCTTTGGCAGTAGTACTAGAGGAGTGCTCTTCCCACATAGGATAAGCAGCAGCAGCCACTTTGTGACAACAAGGATTCCCAGCAGGCTCCTTGTGCGAACAATGTGGCCTTTGTGGACCTCGCTGTTCCTCGTTTATCAACAAGGAAGCCCCCCAGCCAGACTGGTGGACAGGTCTTCTTGTAACAGCATGATCTTCACTTGCTCTTTGTGTAGTACTAGACCAGCAGCAGCAACAGCAGAACAGATTCATACCACAACAAGGGTGGGCCTTCTTCTTCTTGCTCTTCTTGGTGTGGGGTCCATTTGGCCAGCAGAGTGGAAATTTAGTAGTACTGTACTCTTGCTACGGTATGTAAAATGCAATTGTGTTCTTGTGCATGGCATCACTTTCGATTCATTCCTCTGAAGCTGAAGAATCCTCCCTCTTGTTGACATTGCAACCACCAAGCAATCGAGTTGAAGCGAGCTCACGACCAACACTTGTTGGATCGTACCGGTACTAGTAGTAGTATAGATACCTTTTATTCTTGTTTGTGTTCCCAACGAATAATTACTTGTACCGTACCGTACTTGTACCCAACGATCCCAAATTCGCAGCAGAAGCAACATCAACATCAACATCAACTGCAACACAATCCAATCCAATACACAACAGAACACAACACAATCCAATACACAACAGAACACAACACAACCCATCATGAGCCATTCCACCAGCACCAACCCAACACCAACGACGTCGAATGTTGCGCCACAACAATCACCACCGAGCGCCCGGGAGAAAGCCCTGGTCCGCATGTTCGAGACGGTCACCGCCTCCCACTGCTGGTCGAACAACAGCAGCAGCAGCAAGAACAGCAAAAACGGAAACGGAAACCACCACCACTCCTCCCGTCGTCGGGAGGTTTCCGATCTGCGGCCCCTGCTGCTGATGATGGACATTGGGAGCTGCGCGTCGGCCGAAAAGCAC
Organism: Pseudo-nitzschia multiseries; assembly: GCA_037355745.1. Lineage (NCBI taxonomy): Eukaryota > Bacillariophyta > Bacillariophyceae > Bacillariales > Bacillariaceae > Pseudo-nitzschia > Pseudo-nitzschia multiseries. The sequence goes on along the minus strand of CM074785.1, from coordinate 3,678,971 downwards.
ACCCGCGTGAATTGCGTCACGGCCAGCATGGGAGACGTCGTCATCGAGCACACCCCGCGCGTGGGAGAACTCCTGGAACTCACCGCGGATCCGGTACGGGTCGGGAGCACCAGCCTGGATATTGCCGTTGTGGTGGTGGCGCACGGATGCACCGACAACGACGACGACGACGACAACGACGACAACGATGAGGAAAGTGCAACAACAACAACAACAACAACGACCACTCGGCGTGTCTGCGAAGCCTTTTTTACCTACGTGACAACCCGGGGACCCAACGGAGAAAAGCGATACGCACCGCCCCTGGACGAGGTCGGATCGGACGCGAATTATTCCAACGACAAGAAATGGGAACGAACCCTCGCGCAGTTTCGAAGGGCCCTCATTCGTTCCGAACAGACCACGGTCCGGCGGCAGAGACAGCGCCTGCTCGAGCAGCAACAACAACAACAGCAACAACAGCGGCAGCAGCAACAACAGGACCAGTCGCCGCCGCCGTCGTTTTTGTCCTGCCCCGGACCCGTCTTTGAGAGCAGCGAGGTCGTTCTTCCGTCCCACCAGAACCACATGCGGCACCTGTTTGGGGGAGTCGTCATGGGATGGATGTGCAAATCGGCGGTGGCCGGCTGCGTCGTGGCCACAAAGCTGCCTCTCACCATCTTTCGGGTCCGGAGCATCCAGCGGGTCGACTTTCCCGAGGGCGCCGACGTGAGCGACCACGTCTTTTTTCAACCCCGGATCACGGCCGTCTTCGACGGGGGACGGTCCGCCGAGGTCGAGGTACGGGTCGGAAAGCGCAGCGTCACGGGGGAGGCAGCGTCCGAGAACAACGTCGGCGGCGACGGCGACGGCGAGAACAACAATAACAACAGCAACAACAACAACAACAACAACAACAACAACAACAGCGAGGCCATTACCAACGTTGGCTACTTTTACGTTTCCGGGGTCTCCTCGTACCAATCGGGACACGACGAGGGCTACCGCGACATTGGTCTGGAAGTCGAAGTCGTCGCCGGCGGCGGCGGCGGCAGTGATAACAATAGCAATAACAATAGCAATAGCAATAGCAATAGCGATCGATTGCCGCGCTCGGTGGCCCCCTTTGCCGGATTGTGGAAGGCACGCAGCGATTGGTACGCGGCCGACAGCCCCTGCAACCGACTCGGACGCAAAATGGCACACGAGCGGCTCGAGTCCATGCTTGCGAGGCGGAACCTATTGGCGGGGATGGGGGATTCCATCCGGTGGGGCGCCTCCATGGCGGCGCAGGCCCCCCTGCTGACCATCCTGTCGGTACTCAAGCTGTGCGACGAATACGAGCATTCCTCCTCGGCGGCGTCGGCGGCGGCGGCGTCAGCGGCGTCAACGTCGGCGGCGTCGGCGGCGTCGTTTTTTTCTCCGGGAACGAGTGGTACGGGTCCGGCCTGGAAGTCCCTGGAGGAGAACGAAAACATCGAGTGGGCCAGGAGGGACTCGTCCAAGGGCCACAACAATACCTTCTTGCTGCGCGGGACCACCGTCCTCGTCCGAACGAAACGGGAAGCTACCGAGGACGGCGGCAGCGGCGGCAGCAGCAGCAGCAGCGGCAGCACCGGAGGAGGATTGCTGCGAGACGTCTACGCCACGATCCGCGACCGCCGCCCGGAGTGGGATCCGGCCTGCCTGGCCTTCGAACGCCTGGAAAAGCCGAGCGATGACAGCACCAACACCAACAGCAGCACCAACACCAACAGCAGCACCAACACCAACAGCAGCACCAACACCAGCACCAGCACGCTGGAATGGAGCATCGTCGAATACCAACTGGAGACGAGCGTGGCCCGCGCCAAGCTGTGCCTGCTGCAGGCCGGTGCCTATCTGGGGGAGGACGGAGGCGTGGCATCGTCATCGTCGTTGTCATCGTCGTCCACGGCCGTGCTGGCCTCGCGCAGCGTCCTCCACCGAAACTCCGATGCCACGCACCGGGTCTTGCCGTCGGGATGGGTCTTGAAGACGGTGGACGAAGGCGGGGACAACGACAACGACAACAAAGACTGCGAACGCCTCGAGGTCACCTACGTGGCGGAGGTATGTATAGCGAAACGCCATGCAATGCAATGCAATTCAATGCAATGCAACGCGAACGAAACGAAACGATTCCGATGGTTATATCTTCGAATTGTATTGCATTGCATTGCATTGCATTTGTATTGCATTCGATCCGATCCGATCCAATTCTATTCTATTCTACTCTATTGCTTTCTATGCGCACCATCCATGTCTAACTCGTATCATTCTGTTGTAACGTGTTTTGCCTGCTTGTTTGTTTTACCGGTACCCACTTCCTCTCTCCTATTCCTTGCTTTCTCTCCGATCCGATGAAATCTACCGTGTCGCAATGCAATCCAATGCAATGCATCACACACACTCCACACACACACACACACACAACCTACACACCCAATTTTCCAACCGATTCATTATTCTCAGCACGACTTTGCTGCGGTGGGCCGCTCCGGAGTTCTGCGGGGGCTGGAAACACAACCCAGAGACGTCACGGACGAGTGGATTGCAAACTATGTGGGATCCTTCGTGGGCGATTGGTTTGCCAACCTGGCCAGCTTTTGAACACGAGGAATCCACCTCCACAAACTCGGACTAAACAAAACAAAACAAACTACACGGAATTATGTATAATACGAACGTTTTGTATCAAAAAGCTGTCCCTGGTATTCGATGTTCGATTCCATTGGGTGGGTTCGGACACGGATTCGGATGCGGAATGAGTCGGTCCAAGTGTCTGGGAAAGATATGTGGTTGCTTGGTTTGTTCGTTCGTTCGTTCGTTTGTTCGTTCGTTTGTTCGTTTGTTCGGTTGAAACTCACCTTATTTTTGTTAGTGTTAGTCCAAGACGACACAATACTAGTTGAATAAAGTTTGGCACGCAGGTAATGAATGGAGGACAGCAAACAATCAGCCCTAGTATGACTCGGTGTCACTTTTCCGGCAGGCGAGGGTACCGGTACAGTCCCCTCCAGGACAGCCCGAAAAGCGATCGTCCGTTGCGTTATGGACGGTGTTTCTGTTCCATCGAACGCTGCTTTGGTGAAAGTTTTGTTGTTGCTGCTGTTGTTACTGTTGCTGTTGCTGTTGTTGCTGCTGTTGCTGTTGTCTTCAACAGAACAAACGTTTCCCAGCACATTGGCCCGGCTCGGTGCCAAACATCCATTGGGAGGTATTTATTGCTTGTTGAACCGTCTGCAGCAACAGACTCTTGGCAAGAAACAGAAGAGTTGATACAATTGTGGAAGACAGGTTGGCGTTGCAGCGGCTCTATTTTCCGGCACAGCCGTGTTTGTGTTTTGTGTGTGTGTGTGTGTTTCTGCACGCTTTTTCGCTTTCACAACAAGCAGTACGTACGAGAGTACAACTACCGTATACCGTATTGAAGTAGGTATCTAGGATGCACGATAAGTTCCTATCGTTGCAGCAAAACCTGATCTTTCTTCACAATAGTTCATACCGGTACGAACTTCTTTTTAGGTGCCATTCGTATTTTTATTCGTTTCTATTGGTTTCTATTGTCGTCCGATGTCTCGTCTCATGTTATGATTATTTTTTTGGCGGCCAAGAATAAGGGTAAGATTAAGAGTTACGGAGTACGGTACGGTAGTAGAGAAAGGTTTGATAATGTGACGATACATAACACAAAATCGATCCCCCAAGGTCATTTTCAATTTAAGACAGCAGATAACAGGCATATAATATCTACAATGATTTATTTTATGAGCTTCCAATTTTTAGACCCATGTATAGTTTCACTTCTTAATAATAAAGTAAATACCAGTATGATGAAAGAGTTTATCATAGATCCCAAAAATTTGACCGCCCAAACAATTATTATTGAATAACCGTTAATACACGCAACATTCAAAAATTAATTATCATCGTCATAAAACATCGACGACAGACCATCATCGGACTACGAGTACTCGTAAGATTACTCGTATCCGGTACTATTCGTACACCTACGAGTATTATACAGCAACACCTCTCTCACAAGGGTTCGCTAATACGGTACTGCATCGGAAAGACTCAAGACCAACAACATAACCTCTGTGACTGCTGCGCAACGAAGGAACAGTTCTGATTCGATCAGCAGTGTCAAACGCGAATACTCGACATTGAACACAGTATCCCCAATTTTATCCATTGAGTGACTCGACAATAGGCAATCGGCAATCGGCAATCGGCAATCGACAATCGGCAATAGATACGAGTACGAGTACGAGTAGTAGGCATCCTTTCTGTTCTGTCTCCCTGGACTGGCACAACAACAATAGAAACAAAATCAATTGCAATTGCAATTGCAATTACAATCACCAATCCGTAGCATTGTACCATGGTAGACTCCTCGGCCGCTGGTCCCATCGCAGCGGTCTTGCAGAAAACAGAACCTTTCCTACTGGACCAAACGATAGACAGTTTGGAAAGCATTTCTCCCGGATGCGCCATCCATCAGTATTGTCCCCTACCGATGGGATCCAACCCCGGCAGTGGCAACGGCAGCGGCAACAGCGACGACGACAGTCCCCCCTTTTTGGAAACCTTCTTCAATCGAACGAGCAACAACAACAACAACGACGACGACGACGATTACGATTACCGATCCCCCGGCAAGAGCGGCGGACACCCTAATGCGAACGATACGGAAGTCTTTGAGCTCGAAGAATCGGCCAACGAGGTCTGGGATGCCTATCGCCAATTGTATTACGGAAGCAACGCTGTAGGGAGTGTCTTTGTGCGGCGCAAGGACGGTGCCTCCTCGTCTTCTTCCAGCCCGACCAAGAAAAAGGGAAAGGCGGGGACGGGTGGAGCTCTGGAGGCCCTGTTTGGAATCCGCAAAACCGTTGCCGGTGAGTACGGGATTGCCGAAAGTGCTCGGTGGGAGAGCGTCCATCTGGTCACCATCGAGGCCCCGAACCTCGATGCCAAGACGTGTGACTACAAGATTCGATCGACCGTCTGGTGCCGGTACCAGCCCGCAGACGTCGGTGACGTTCCCAAGGCGGTCCGGGACAAAATCATCAAGCAACCGGTGCCTACTACTCCCAACAAGGCACCGGAACCTCCCAAACCCAAGGGCAAGTCCGCCAAGGCACTGGACATTACCCGGTTGGAAATCTTTGACAAGGCCGCGTCGAACTGGGACAAGCACCACCACAACAACAACAGCGGCAAAGCCCCAAAGAAGAAGGCTCCCAAGAAGCCCAAGCCGAAGGGTCCCCCACCACCCCCCGTTCCGGCCACCGTGACCTCCTCGGCCCTGTATACGGTGGAAACCGCCAAGACGTGCGGGATTGCCGGTTCTGCCAAGAGCGCCTCGTCGGTTCCGGCCGCGCAGCACATTCGAAACATCGGTACCATCATCGAAAAGGTCGAGGCGGACACGCGTTCCAAGCTGGAGCGGGTCGACGCTCCGCGATGCGTCGAAATCCTACAGGGAATGTACCGGCCGACGCTGTCGCCGGGACTCAAGCTACCCAACGGGACGGCATCGGGCGAGCCCGGGACCATGATTTCCCGTCTCGGTGGTCACGCGACGGGAATGGGAGTCGGAATGGGACTCATTGGCGAGATTGCCCTCAAGGCCCAGGCCAAGGGACTCGGCGGCGACGGGGAAGCCAACCTTAAGTCTCTCGCCAACACCAACACCAACACCAACACCACCAACAAGGCATTGGAGGGCATTCTGGCCGCCGAAAAGAAAAAACTCGTTGTGTCGCCGCCCACCACCGACTCGGAGATGTCCAACCTGCGGGCGGGACTCAAACCCAATGGGGGATCGTTGCGCCGGGTGGTTCCCGCGAAAGGTGGTTCCGGCACCTCCGGCCAGCAGCAGAAGCAGGAGCAGGCAGCACCGCCCACACCGGAATTCATGAAGTTTCGTAACAATCTCAAGAAATCGTCGGCACCCTAACTAACGACTCACGCAGTATAAAAGCGTACAACGGAAGGAAAAAAAATATACATATTATATTATACACATACACATACACATACACACACATACACACAGTCGGTGGATGCGATGGAATGGGAGGGGGTGTTCAATGGATGCAGTATTGTTTCAGAACAAACCGCAGAAGCCACGGCAAAAACAGGAGGCAAAGGTTATGGCTCTACTACTAGACTATGTATGTAGTAGTGTATGAAAGTGCTACTTTCTTGAAAACCATACTAGTAGTACGTAAAGAAAGTTAAACACTCTGTCACGTACGAGTACGTAGTTTCTATATGAAAATTGATGTACCGGTACGTAGTACGTAGCGACAACGAATGTCAGGAATTGGGAGGAGTACCGCGTCCACGTGGGCCCTCGGGACACAAGGACAAACCGGGGGACATCCTTCTTGTTGAGTATGCCCCGAGTGCGTACACGAGGATAATAAAATCTCACTAGTACCGTAATATCACGGCATCACGCGCTGCTGCTGTATTCAATCCCAAAAATACAGGGTTAGCCTCCTTAACAAGAAGAAGCGTCTACAGGATTTCCCCACCAGCAAAAGCCAGGGATACAGCTCACTCTTTTTGCTCCGAAACCGATAGTAGTAGTAGAATAGTCTTGTTGCTAAGAAGAACGTGGTGTCCTGGTCCAATAGCCTACTACTACTATTGTTATACTACTAATATTGTACCCGTGCGCACAGCCCTGTACGTCGTCTTCTTTGTCTAACGATGAACGACCCTTTTTGACCCACAACGCACACCACTTCCTACTCGTTCCAAGGGGCTGTGGACCCTTGGGGCACTACCCCCGAGGAGGCAAGGAAGCCAACCTACTACTACTAGTAGCAGAGCATCTGCCAGCGATTTAGGAGGACCTCCTCACCCGGCAGCCCCCCTCCTACTACTACTACTAGTAGAGTCTTGCCTGTACTGGGGCTTGATGGAGTAGTAACACTGCCGACACGGTGCATTCCGACGCTTAATGGAGCAGCTTATCCCAGCTTGATCCTTGCTAGGCTTGCCTGTGCCAACGCTTGATGGAGTAACACCACTGCCAACACGGTGCATTCTTACAAAAGCTTCTTCTTTGCTTGATCCACCATTCTTGGAGATAACTTAGGATAGTATATATCCAGACGATCATGCCATGCACCCTGGTGGTGCAATGCTCCAACAAGGCTTGATCATTGCTGGGTTCTTGCTGACACAGATAGAGCGGTCTCAACCAGCATCCGCAAATGACTTCCGTTACAATTCTGCACATGGCGCATCACCAACAACAGTCTTGTGCTCTATTTATGAAGATTTAGCCACTCCTTACGAGTGTCTTCAGGATCCTTGCAACCCACCAAGAGAAGTGTGTCTACTGGCTTCTTGTATCAATTTCAGGTGGTTTCTCATTACGATGTAGCTACTACTACTTGAGAAATTACCCAACAGAAAAATGAATTGGAAAGGATTTTCAATTTTAGAAGTTACCTAACACTCGTGGGAAAATATGGGTCATGATTCAAAGAATCCAATTTCTGAAAGCAAAGAAAATCACTTGGTCAGATGATCTGGGAGTGGACGACCTTTGGATTATGACAGTTGATGGGACTCATTGCTGGATTGCAGAACCCGGACATCCAAAAATTTTCTCAAGATTGGGAATATTATAGCCACAAGTTCAACAAAGCTGGCGTAAACTACAAACTTGACATTGCTCTAGCTTCAAACACGCTAATCTGGATGAATGGACCATTCAAAGCAGGCCAGAATGATGTGACCATATTTGTTGAAAATGGGTTAGAGCAGTGTCTTAGATATCTTTGTTGCAAGAAATGCATTGGAGATGGAGACTATCGCGGGGACAATGACGCTGCATCAACCCCAAATGCACATGATGGATACGGGGTCAAAAGATTTAAGACACGGGCCCTGAAATGCCATGAAGGCTTCAACAATGGGATGACAAAGGTGTTCAGAATTCTCCATGACAGATTCCGACATTCTGTGAAAAAATCCCCTCGTGCGTTTGAAGCCGTCCATGTAATATGGCAGTTTAAAATTGAAATCAATTAGCCCCTTTACAATGTTCTTGTCAACGACTTGGTCAACAAACCAGAAGTAGATATGTACGCTGAGATTGGAGCAGCTTGGTGTCAGATTCATTATAATGATAATTCTATTTTACCAATATAACAGTAATAAGTTTTGAAGAATGCGTGGCCTCAGATAGCCATGGCTAATTTATGATAGTACATCACTCAAAGCAAAGATAGAAAATAGGCAAGACATCTTGCCAGGAAACCGGAACATTTCTAGCCCGGGCCAAGAAAACAGGCAAGCCATCTTGCCAAGATACAGCAGAACATTTTTAGGTAAAACCAGTCCTTGTCTCTCTCAATCTACCATACACCCAAGAAAGTTGGTAGAATTTGATTACCCCAATTCCTTTCACTAGTAGTAAGATAAGGTACTTAAAGAGAGATAACCTCATCATCATTTCTTTTGAGAGCCTCTTCAAGAACATTTTTTCCCAAGTACCAACCCTCCCAAGTAGACATTAAGAGATCAAAGATTGGAGTCCATTCACCAGCATGAAATGAAATCTTCTCACCTCGTCATCTATCAACAAAAATACTGCAATGGTGTTGATTATAGGGCCATGCTTAAAATCCCCTTCTCCAGGCTGAGATGTAATCAGTCCACATAAATCAATGCATAGTTATTTCATCTTTGGAAACTGGTACATGAAATAGTCGAGACCTACCTGCGACTCAATAATATCTACGTGTGCTTTCACAATTTTAGTGATCCATTCCAAAGTGAGCCCTTCTGGTTCAGATGCTCCATCTGCTAACACTGATCTGTAAAATGCAAGAATACAGATGGCAGCATCTACAACTTTCTGCAAACCCCCGTGGTGTTCAAGTTGATAGTTGGACGAGACAACTTCATTACTGCATTTCCCAGCTCCATAAAAAAACAATGGTGTTTGAGAAAGTTTTGACTCTCATGCTTCATGTAGGCAGGACGAGAATCTGTAGACTTGGGCTTCAGCACAGACTTGGGCTTTATAAACTTGGGCTTGTTCATATCCAAATCTTCATTGCTGTCAACATTAATTGCTGGTTGCACTTGTTTCTGCTTTTGAGTAGGATAGAATGCAAGTTTAGTATTGGAAGCAGCAGACCGCTTCTTTGGGATGTTGATGGTGATACACAAAGGTTCAATGATATCTTCTTTCACCCTCATCATTTGTTGTCTCAACTGATCTAGGACAGCAGTGCAGTTGTGCAACTTGGTTATCACAGCAGCACAATGGTTGTTAATTTTCTCCAAATCACAAATTATAGCAATCAGATTGCCCAGAGCCTTCTGTGCTTCTTTGATTTGGTCAGGGATGCTTTGCTTGGGAGGTGACATGATAACTCCTACAGGAGATACGTTTTGACACTTGGGTAAGAGTCTAACAGGCACTTCAGCTTTTCAGCTTCAATTTTAGCTGCCAATTGAGGCTGCAGACTGGAGTTATTTAGCAGTTGCTGCAACTGTTTGAGTGAGTACCCATCAAAGACACCGCTACTGTCCTGTCCTGTCCTGTCCTGTCCTGTTCTGGTCTGGTCTGGTCTGGTCTAGTCTGGAATGGGTAAGTCTGTTTGAGTCTGAGCTAGGATGTGAGTGCTATGTTAGACTCTGGGCGTTTAGTCCGTCTCATTAAAAAATAAATAAAAATTGTACTAGTTAAAACTGTGCATCTAAAACTTGGACCGCAACAAGTCTCAGCAAACTGTTAAGACGTTATGCGTCTTAAACAAGACACAAGCGCATAGTTATGCGTCTTAAGAAAGACGCATAGTAATGTGTCTAAAAAAAATTAGAGGCATAGCGTCTAAAAAAATAGTTATGTGTCTAAAAATTTTCAAGACGCATAATTTTTTTCCAAATTTTAAGAAACCTCTTTAACGTTTATTAACGTCTTTAACGCTTTGATTTTGAAAAGACTCAAATCAACGGACATTTTGAAAACCAAGTGGGTGTATCAACTATCGGTACGTTTTCAGATTGATGATATGAAAATTATAGATTAAGTTGATGTAAGGTAAAAGGTAAATGTAATGGTCATCACATCTCAGACTCTGATGTAAGTATGAATGACGTCAACAGGAAAATGATGTCCTTCTGGTCATTATGACTTGACGTCTGACCATCTCACGATTAGATTGTTGGTCAATCACGAGGATTGTTGTTACACTATCCCCCACAGTGATTGATCGATCAATCGCTCTGTTGTTACTGCTGCTGTTTTTGTTGGACTGGTTCGCAATAGGGTACTATGATGTTTCAAATATTACATATCTCTTCAACCGCTTCTGATCATTGCACCTTGATAGTTCCATTGGTGAACACTTGATCGATTGGATATGGTCCATGAAATCTTTCCTTCCTATAGTTTGGTTGGATCATATGTCCTGACCATGATCTGATCTTCCATACGGTAGTTGTGGTTTACTCTACTTTTGTTCAACCTTATCAAGTTTTGATCAATGAGTTGTTGCCTCCTATTGCAAATCGCCTCTAGACTGGCTATTAATGGCACGTCTATCATCATGTCCCTGCCAAACGCCAATGCTCTGGGTGAGGTTTGCATGGTGTGATTGACTGCGCATCTCATTGCATGCATGCAGCTGGCTAGGGCGTTGTCCATGATTTGTTTGGTTTCCTGTTCATTATTTGCATGTGTTGTTCTCACGGTGACTCTCAGGATATTGCCCATAGTTCAATACAATCGTTCACAGATTGCATTTGATTGTGAATTCTTCACTGTTATAGGCACTGATTTGATTCCATGTTGAACTAGTAGTGTTTGGAACTCATATCCTATGAATTCTCCGCCATTGTCATGCACACATCAATTTGGTCTGGGGTATCTGGCTAACCAGCTGTTTGTGAATTGGTCTGCCACATGTTGGCTCGATTTGTTGTTTATTCGGATCATCTCTGCTAGATTGGTAACTGGGTCTATTGTTGTCAACGCTTTGAATTCATATTGTTGGTCGCCGGCTTGAATTTTCCATGTCCCTATGAAGTCACACATACTTCATTCCATGGCGCTATTGTCGCTTCCCTGGCTGGTAATAATAATAATCTTTTTCCCCTGCCTGATTCCTTGTATTGGTGGCAATTTGCTTGGCAGGTATATTGCTTACACAATTGCTGTAAGTTGGGCAAATAGAATCTAGCTGATATGGTGTTGTATAAGCGTTGGATTCCGCAGTGCCCTAGTAAGATGTGGTACCAATGGATCACCTGCTGGATGAGCGTTGCTAGGATGACAATCTTTCAGTTCTGATTGTTGGCTTCGTCCGCTCTTGTCACTATCTGCTGCCTGTTGATAACTATGATTGGGAATTTTGCTGGATTTTCTTGGTGTGCTGTTCGAAGGTGGATATCCTGGTTTTGATGATTCTGAATATTGGTGATGGTGATTGGATTCGGCATTTCCTGTAGTTGTGGTAGGTTGAGTGGACATTCATCCATTCATTGTCTTTGTCGATTTGGTGAATGTTTCGTCCCCTATGAATATGTCATCCTTTGGTACTTGAATTGTGTGGAAATCTACTTGTGTACCATTCCAACTTTTGTGTTGCCGACTATCCCCCACAGAGGGTGGCTCCATGCAAGGCAGCCTTGAAAAACAATTGGCGAGGACATTCTTCTTCCCTTCTATGTGAGTGAGTGTGATGTCAAATTCAGAGATGAAGAGCTTCCATCCGAGGACTCTTTGGATGGAGAAGGTTTTAAAGATGAGATTTTTGTGGTGGGTGTATACATAGAGGACTTCTCCAAGCAGGATCTTCCTGTATTCTGTGAGTGTGAGGATGATGGCTAATTGTTCTTTCTTGGTTGTGGTGTAGATCTGTTGTGCCGCGGAGAGCTTCCTGCTGACGTAGGCTACGACCTGGCCTTCTTGGATGATTACTGCTCCGAGCTGATAGTCTGAACAGTCTGTATGGATATGGAAAGGCTTTTTGTAGTCAGGGTAGACATTCATTGCATCTGCCGCTAGAATGGTTTTCATCTCTTCAAACGCGTTCTGCTTGATGGCATTCCATGTGAATTTCTTTGCTCCTGTCATCTTGGTGAGTGGTGCCAAGACATGCGCGCGTCTAGGTCAGAATGATTTATAATAGTTGACTGCTCTGATGAGCGATCTTACCTGCGTGATATTCTGTGGCCGCACCATCCTTATGACTGCATCAATTTTCCTCTTCCATGGCTTGATTCCATCTGGCGTCATCCAGTGGCCTAGGAAGTCAGTGTCCTTCACTAGCCAGCTGCATTTGAGTGGATTGCACTTCATCCCATTGTCTGCGAAGCAACCGAGTATTTGGCTCAATAACTGTAGGTGATGATCAAATGATTGGTTGGTCCAAATCCCCACATCATCAATGTAACAGGTGCAATCCAATCCATCTAACATTTCAGTCATGATGTGCTGTGAAATGTCGCCACTGATTTTACTCCCATGGGTAAGCGTTTGTATCTGAATAGACCATAGGGTGTTGTAATGGTGCATAGTTTTTGGTTTTCCTCGTCCAGCTAAAAGCAATAATATTGCATGGATAAATCAATTTTGGTGAAATAGATATACTTCCCGCGTCTGTTCATGATATCTTGTATCTTTGGCAATGGAAAGGCTTTCCTGTTGATCCTTTTGTTGAGTTCTCTGAAATCTGATACCCATTGGACCCTGTTATCCTTTTTGGGAATGATGAATGTTGGGAATGCCCATTCTGATGGTCCACAAGGCTCAAGTACCCCGTCTGCTATCAGGCTGGCTAATTCCTTCCTGAATATTTCCTCTCTTTGGTATGCAACCGGGTATGGTTTCATATGGATTGGTTCAGCATTATCCTTCAGATCTATGTGGATTTTGCGGTGTGGGTAATATTATTTTCCTTCTGAATCCGGTCCATTCTGAGTTTGATTTGAAGGCTTCGGAAGAACAGCAAAGCTGTGTTACTAGTGTGTTAGTAAACGAACGATTGTACTTGACGTGTTTTCAATATGTTTCGATACTTTAACAACGGACAATCTTACTGCAAGGCAAGACTATGGAAATGCCGGATCTCTTTTCACTACCAACTTTGTCGGCACAGTCAGATAGATCTTATGTGTTGTAGATTTACAAGTAGTTGATAACAACTAGTGTAGAATTTTGGAGATATAATCAGTTGAATGTTAAAAATATGAGATAAAGTGAAATCTTGCCGTGATGCAAGATATCTCTTTTATTGTGGTGAAAGACAGTGTGTCCGCTAATGCGGCACTGTGGAGTTACTTGGTGATTTATTCTGTAAATGTATTGATCATGTATATATATATATATATATATTGTGTGTGAGAAGCTTCCTCTGGCAATGGTTTTCTTCGCTCGTGAATCTAGGAAGATTCTCATGTGATATTTATCATTGGAACCAAAGATTGCTCACCGTAGAATCGGGGCAATGTTATAAACCACAGATTGCTCACTGTTGATACACGATGGGGATCGATACGTCGTGAGGATCGAAACGCGGTGGGGTATGTTGCGTTTAGAACATAGGTCATAATCAATCTCTTGACTTAATCAAACTCATCAACTCCTTCTAATAGAACAAAATGTTGCCGTACAGACATTTGCATTACTGGACACGAAAGGAATTTAATAGGTATCAACCCAATTTCCCATTGAACACCACTTCGTGTTGTTTAAGCATTGCTTGGAACTTTTGTTTTTCCTCCTTGGTCATGTGATCCTACTGCCGCGTGACCTCTTCTGCCGTAACCTGCTGGTAGCTTTGTTAATTTCTGCCTTATATCAACTATTTGTTCAATACAAGTCCTTGCAGAGACAAATTTAGCGCCAAATGTTGCTGTTTTGGTGGTGGCTTGTTTCTTTGAGAACCACATGATAGGGGTTTTGTTTGCAAAATGCAAGATACCAGTTACAGCTTTTCCACTTAGGATGTCATGCATTAGGTTGGCATCATAGAAATGAGTTAGTACAACTGTCTTGCCCGGAGGTGGTGGCGCATTGCTTGGTGGGTCTTCTGAGTGCTCCCCATAAACAGTGTTGGACCAGTCTGTGGTAGCATTTTCAGTCAATACAAAATCAGGAGCTTCCACACGGAACCGGATTTTGAAATGCCTAAACTTGGAGATATATCCATACTAGATGCGCTTGGCTATACTGAGATGACCTTCTCTTGGTTGGACGCGAAAGCTTGAAAGTGTCATGACAGCAGTCTGCACATCAAAGCGTCCAATAGCAATGATCCACTGAAGTGAGCCAATCATGCTCTGATACTTGTGGGTGCCATTGTCATCCAGAAATGCTGTTGAATCAAGCTCAGGGTGATCATTTTCAGCAATGGGGAGTGAAACCTAGTAGTGGTTGGTTTGCACCCAAACATCTGCTCGTAGGAAGCTTCTATCTTCTTGATGAACTTGATGGGATTCATACAGAGCACACCATGTTTGTCTCTTTCAAAACCACACCCTAGATTGAAATTCATAGGTCCAGAACCCTTTAATTTTTAATTGTAAGGTTCTGACTGTATGATACCAAGGAATGATTTGGGGTTGGCCATACACAAGCATAAGTCGTCGACATATGTGCATATGAGCTCAACCACTTGCTCCCCACGTTTGTTCATGCCAGGTTTGAGAAAGATTTCATGTTCTGCCTTGGATTGTTCAAAATCTAGCTCTATGAGACATACAGCAAGCAGATCACCCAAACACTTGCCAGATGACCGTAGGCCATATAGTGCCTTGTAGATGACAAGGAGGTGGCCTTCTAGTGGTCCAAATTCAGAGCCAGCCTTGATGTACACTTTCTCACAGGTGGTGATAGCTTCAAGATAGGCATTGCCAATGTCTGTACCCCATGCTTCCAAGCTATTCAGCTCAGCTAGGAACAGACACATTCTCAGGCCTCTGAGAGAAGCAACACCAGCGTACCATACAGTGCTGTATGATAGACACGAAAGGAATTTAACAAGCTTCTCTCTAGTATTTCATTCAATTCGAATAGTTTGGCATTGGCTGCCTCTTCCGGTCTTGCTCGTGTCATTCTAGCGTCTTTCATGGGCACGGTCACATCCATCCATCTAATAGTGTGCGTATCGAATGACATCTCTATGCCTGCTGCTGTCAGAAAGTCCTTGCTGCTCAGTATGATGTCATATCTGCATTGCAAAGAATCAAATTTGAAAGCTGGTATTTTGTTAATTCTCCTGCCATTCACAAATTTGGGTAGTTGTAGCTCTTCAAGCTTCACCTCATGCAAGGTGTCAAATCCTCCATTGGCTGTTGTTGTTATTTTTTTGTATCCTATGTCCCTTAGTTGCACTCCAAACGGCATCAATAGTTTCTTTATCATGTTTTTTGTGCTTCCGGAGTCAAGCAGTGCTGTATATGGCCTATCTGCCGTTACTCCCTGTATTTCTTTGATCTTTAGCAACACCATCAGTGTTGCGTCTACAGCGTCATTCATAGTGGCCCTGGGCCCTGTGATTTCGTTTTTGATGGCTCGCGGCCTTTTCTTGTGTGCTATGCTGGCCTTTCACCTTTCCTCAGTGGCCTCTAGCTCTGTTTTTTGTTTCGGCTCGTGGCCCTTCTTTTGTGGTGGCCTGTAGCCCTCTTACAGTGGCCTGTAGCCCTGTTGTTCCTTCGGTGGCCCTCGGCCCCAATATTGCATTCGCGTGTGTTTCCTCTAGTCATTCATATTGGTTTTGGTTTTGATTTTGGTTAGTGGTGAAATAGCTGACATTGCTTACCGTTATGTTGGAGAAGGTGTCTCTGCCACCGTAATGGCTCTGTTCCCAATTATGATTGCTTTCATTGGATTCTCCTGCCGTTGTTCTATTGCTTCTGCCTCCAAACCTGCCTCGACCTCCAAATCTACCTTGCCCCCCAAACCTGCCTCGGCCTCCGTTGAATTGGCCCCCATTGCTTCCGGAGTAGGTGCTATTGTTGTCGGATCCAATGTAATGTGGTTGATAGGGCGCGTTCTGGTTCCTTGGGTTAAGGTAACATTGATCCCATGTGTGGTTTCCTTGTGGGTGGTTCCTGCATTTCCGTCCGCCATTTTCTTGGCCTCCATTTCCTCAGCCTCCTCTTCTGTTCCCTCTTCCAAATCCTCTTTCTTGCTGCTTGCTCTTCCTCTCTTGCTTCCTTGTCTTATCAGCGCTGTACTTTCTCCTCGTCATGTAGTCTCGGATCTGTAGTATCGATACCTCTCAGAAAATTAATGGCTGTATCCATGTATGCATCCTGCCAAGATCTAGGATGGGTCTTGAAGAACATTCTTTTTCTTTGCTGTTCCGTAAGCTCGTTGCCCTCATCTCCAGGCAACATGTCAATGTAATCGAGGACTGCGTCGATCCTGCTGAAGTGATCGTCCGTAACATCCATGGGCTTTGCCATGTGCTGGTGTTCAAATGCTGCTATCATTGTTCCCTTTGCATCCGTATCTGGTGTGATGACGTCAATGTAGGCTCGCACTGCTGTCTTGAATCCTTCTTTGGTGTGTTCTATCTCTCTGTTGGCCAGCGTCTCATTCCATCTCTTCCTGGGTCCTCTCAATAGGCACTGTCCCCATTGGGTATGCCATCGGTCCACCGGCATTCCTAAGTCATTGCAGGCGTCCACAAACAGGTCGTATGTGTATAGAATCTCTTCCACTTCTAGGTTCTGTACTCTTCTGATGTTCTTCTTGCCCGCGGATTGGTTGGTGGCTCTAACATAGTCCACTAGTACAAGCTTGTTGTGGCTGTCATGATCTTCTGTAACATCAAAGGTTCTTTTGTATTGGATACACGGTTGGATTTGAGTGTTCATCTCGTCAATTTCTTCTTGTCAATCTTCTTCTTTGATTTCTTCTTTTTGTGTAACATGATATTCTTGCGCGTCTTTTCCGTAACAAATAGTCTTAATGTAATTACAGTGTATCAACTATCGGTACGTTTTCAGATTGATGATATGAAAATTATAGATTACTAAGAAGTCGATGTAAGGTAAAAGGTAAATGTAATGGTCATCACATCTCAGACTCTAATGTCAGTATGAATTACGTCAACAGGAGAATGATGTCCTTCCGGTCATTATGACTTGACGTCTGACCATCTCACGATTAGATTGGTCAATCACGAGGATTCTTGTTACAGTGGGTGTACTCGTACTAGCTTAATCAGTCTAAAAATAATGAAAACCGTCGGACGGCCCAGTAAAAATTGATTCCCGAAATAGGAAATTTACCGTAGGACTTTGGGACCTAAATTCGATTTACGAAATACCGTAGGATTTAGGCGTTTCGGGAATGACCCAATAGCTACAAGCACATCTCATCCAGTAACTAAAGTAGGAATTGCTGCCGTACGTATGCTATCTCGCACATAGTAAGAGCGATAGCTAAAGCGCACTATCCCCAAAACCGCGTTTGCCGGGCACTTTTTTAATGCCACGATAAGTAAGTAATTACGAAGTATTCCGGAGTAGTTATTAAGTACCGCTCCGACGCGACGAACGAATAACATTCAGGAACAAGATTTTTATTCAACTCTACCATTCTTCGCACCGTAGTACGAACCGTCTGATAAAATACAGACGTGCGTGGCTCGCTTTTTATATGTATTTGGTTACTGAAAAATAACTTTTAGATAAGTATTGCTCAACTTCAATCTTAGTAGAGCCTAATCAAGATTACATGCATTTTTCGATCTTCAACAACGACTCACTCTACCATCGTGTACGTGGTTATTAAAATAGGGCATAGATCAATAAGTCTCTAATACCAGTCCTTGTGATTTAAAAACCAAAAGCTTCAAAAGGCAATTAGGCATGAATACAGAGAGGTTCAACAATACTAGTTCGTGATTGACAAAAGAAATTGTCCCGGTATTTCGTTACCGTAGGAACGTGCAAGCTACGTGTACGTGTACGTGTACTAGGGCCCAGTAAAAGAATTCTATCACGAAGACAAAATCGAAGCGACCACCAAGAAGCACATAAAAACTACTCTCGATCACAATTCCTATCATTCTTCAAATTCTTCGAATTCTCAAACGAACACACAAATATCTCCAACACAGTCGTGTAAATGCTGCAAGGATCTGAAGTCGCAATCTACAATCTCCATGAGCTCTTCGATACTTCCATTCTGGCGAAACGAGGCATCGTGTCGACCGAGGATGCCAACGAACGATTCCTAGCCGTGTACGATCCCGCACTGGTCGTAAAGTTCAACGATAAATGCCGAAATTACCACTGGTGGCTATTTCAGTGCAACCAAATGCATCTGCGAAATGCGACCTGGACCCAACTCGACGCCGAGCCACTGGACAACTGGACGTTTGACTTCCAAATGGTCCTCCACCAAGACGGATTGGATCGTCCCGTTCACTGGCACACGATAGCCTGGGTTCACCCCGAGACCTCGAAAATAGTCAGGCTTCGGTTCCTATCGGGGGAAGCAGCGTCTCGTCTCTTTGCTTTCAACGAGCGCAATGCCATCGTGCCGACAACGAGCGACAGCGAGGACGAGTTCGATTCGGACTGCAGTGTCATTTCTTCCTCCCCAAAACATTCGAACAAAACCAGCAGTGTGACAGGCAGTGTCACGAGCGACATTGCCAACGGCATTTTCGGAAGTGTGACCAGTACTAGTATCACCAAAGGCATTTTCGATATGTCAACCAGAAGCAATAGTAAAAGTGAGCCCGGAAGCGTAACGCACAGCATACGGCGGCGGCGTATCCCAAGGAGTTTGGCTTCGAGATTGTTCAATTCCAATTGTAACACAAGGTGAAGGGGACCAGGAATTCCAACATTCTCTCGCTATTCATATGCCACAATAATATTATGATAAAAACGTTATTAATATTACTACTTCGTAATAGATATTAAAAGACACCATCCAACAACAACAAAAAGTGTTGCGTGAATTAATTGAGGCCGGACCAATTCGACTTTTTTCATGTGAGTGGGCATACTAGTATTTCTCCAAAAGGGTAATAAAAATTGCTGTTGCTATTCGAATTCCTGACACTCTAAAAAACTCCCGACTCAATCCGTTGCTCTGCTTTCGTAGCAACAGGATTTTTTTTCGGGCATTAATGATAAAAGTCTAAAGTCAAGATAACTTGTTTGTGGAGTTAGAGTAGTAGTGTTATTGATAAAATTATGATCCAGATTTTCCTTCGGCCATATTTTTACCCAATTCCTGAATCTTAGTGTTTTTCTGTGGGGGGAGCAATTGGTACCGGTAGTAGTATGACACTGGTAGTAGTAGCATGTATCATGTATCCGGCATTTGTAGTACTGTTAGGGCTACTAGCATGTATCTTGTTACCATACCCGCATCATTATTAAGAACCGACTACAAATGTGTCCTTGTTATTTGAATGTAGTGTTCTTTGTGTGTGTGTGATTCCATTACACATCTATTCATTTGTTTCATCCTTCCCAGGATCAAAAGTTAAATTATTTACATGCACTCCTCTCTTTTTGTTAGTTTTCAATGCGCGCTTGTTTATCTGTGCGCTTTGGACTTCGTCCTTGTTGTGTGCTTACTTTCACGGGATTTACAGGGGATTTGGGAAGTTGTTTGTTTGTGTTTTGTTGAAGTTGAATGCATTGGTTGTATGTACAATACATGATGCTCCTCAAAGCTGTACGGATCCCTCTGGGTTGTGCTAGTGCTCTTCAAAGCCATGGTACTAACTGACTCCTCTGAGTCATGATACTACTAGTAGTAGCTGCAAACTAACTCCTCTGAAATGTTCTAGCTCCTCTGCTAAAATGTTCTAGCTTCTCTGCTGAGCTGCTACTAACTCCTCCTATTAGTGCTAGCTCCTTCACTACACCAGGCTAATTCTGCTGTAACTCATTCCTTGTAGCCTTGCTAACTCAAAACCATGCTAACAGCTCCTCTGAGCCATGCTAGCCTCCTGTGCAAACTTGTATGAGGAGTACTAACTCCTCGTTTTCGTGTGAACACCTTCTATCAGTGTCAGATCCTTCTCCACACAGGGCTAACTCCATTGAATTTAAGTCCGTACAGATTAGTAGCTCCTTGGATCTATTCTAACTCACCTGCCTTCAAAGGTTTGTTAACTAACTCCTTCAAACCATAGTAACTAAGAACTTCTAAGCTGTACTAGCTACTAGCTTTTCCAGGCTATGCTAAAAAGCTCCTCTGCTGAGCCTTTTCCTATCACTGCTAACTGCATCTCCACATCAGGCTAACAAGTCCTCTGAAACTAAGTCTTTAATGAGCTGTCCTTTTGATCCATGCTAACTCACCCATCCAAACTGTGTTAGTAACTAACTCCCTCAAGACATAGTAGCTACTTCTCCAAGCAGCAGAGCTGTCAGCTAAATTTTCCAATCTGAGCCAAAAAGCTTCTCTGCTGAGCCATGATAACTCTTCTTATAAGTACAAAGTTCTTCTCCACACTGGACTAACTCCTCTGAATTAGAATCTTTAAGAGTACTAGTACTACCTTGGATCAATACTAACTCATCCCTCTAAATTGTGCTAACTATATCCTTCAAGTCATGTTAACTTACTTCTTCAAGCTGTGCTAGCTAGCTTCTCCAAGCTATACTAACAACCTTCTCTGAGACATGCAAATCCTTCTTATCAGTGCAAACTCCTTCACCGCACTGTTATAAGTACTGACTCCTTCTCCACACTGGGCTAACTCCTCTGTAACTAATTCCTTCGAGAGTAGCAGTTGCTTGGATCCATGCTTACTAACTCCTCTGAGCTATGCTATATACTAACTCTCTGAAGTCATAGTAACTAGTGTATGCCTCCTCTTCTGAGCTGTTCTATCACATTCTATCAGTGCTGACTCCTTTTCCACATGAGCCTTGAACTTCCAAGTTTTGCCTTTGACCCTAGGTACACCGAGCCTTGGTTCCTTTAGCCTTGTTTCTCTGGGACTGAATACTGAGCATTGCTCTTCCAAGCCTTGGTGCACTCCGAGCCTTGATCCTCTGAGCCTTGTTGATTCTCTGAGCCTTGATCCTCCTCCATGCCTTGCTTCTCTAAGCCTTGCTCCCCTAAGCCTTGATCTTCCAAGCTTTGCTACTACAGGCCTTTTGACTCCAATCCTTGCTACACTGAGCCTTGATTCTCTGAGCCTTAGTTTTCTGAAACTGAAACTGAATCTGGTTCATTGGATCTATGCTAACATACTATCCCTCTGAGACGTGCTAATGAACAATGTCTGTATGTTGTGACAACTTACTCCTCTGAGCTGTGCTAATTCCTCCTATCAGTGTTGATACCTTCTTCTACACACTTGGATAACTCCTTTGAAAGTAACTCCTTATGGAGTATTTCCTTGGATCCATGCTAACTTACCCCTCTGATGAGCTGCGCTAAGTAACTCCTTCAAGATATGGTAGATAATAAGCTCTCCAACCTGTACTAACTAACTCCTCCTAACCATGTTAACTCCTCTGCTGAACCGTGAAAATTCCTCCTATCAGGGCTAATTCCTTCTCTACTTAGTAGGGCTAGTAGCTCCTCTGTAACTAAATCTTTCTTAGAGGATAATTTTGTGGATCTGTGCTAACTTATCCCTCCCAGCTGTGATAACTGACTCCTTCAAGCCATGGTAACAAAAAATGATCCAAAACTGTGATAACTACAGCATTCTCTGATCCATGCTATCTGCTTCTATCAGTTCAAGCTCCTTCTCCACTTTGGACTAAGAACTCCGTCCGTCCTCTTTCGCTAAAATTTATAGTAGTGTAGTTCCTTAGATCCATGCTAACTTACTAGTACTCCCGACTGGGCCAACTAACTCCTTCAGCAAGCCATGGTAAATAACTTCTTGTCCAAGCTGTACTAGTATGTGACGTACCTATCTCCCCTGTGCTGTGCTACTAGTACTAGCTCGTCCTCTTACCCACTCGCAACAGTCCCGAACTATTCGCAGAAGAATATTGCCCGATTTTACTTTTCTGGAAGCAAGTCATCGTAAACTTGCACACAGCAGCCCACAAGAACTTGATTGCGCAAGGCAAGAGCTGAAGGCAATGCAGAATCAGAATATCATTGTGATCCATGCCCTTGACCACGGCCTACCGCATCCAGCTCCGAAGTAAGTGGAGTGGAGTGGAGTGCAGTAGAGGGGTCTAGGGAGGAGTACCGTAATTGTCCTGCCCATGAACGCAAAGAGTATGGTAGTAGGATCGGTATGTTCGTTGTAATCCATTGGGCTAGTAAGAACTCGTGTGTGCACGGCACGAGATGGCGGGGTCGGAGGTGTGGCCCCGGACATCCTCGTTGTTTGCTGCTTGTTTGAACCAACTCAAAAGGGAGAGGAAGGCTGTGATTGATGAGGATGGAACGATCGCATTGTATCGTATTGCATTGTATGTGTATTGGGAGTTTGGTTGGATTGGATTGGATTGGATTGGATTCGATAAGATAGATAAGATAACATTCAAAAATATATATTAACAGTACATATGTAGTGTACGAAGTTTCGGGCCATTCATCCGGGGCGACACTGCGCTCCTCCTCCTCCTAGTCCTAAAAGCAGCAATTGGAAGGTTCTTGGTGGGCAATTCGGTCGGTTCACGGTCTGTCCGGATGGATGCCGGAGTGGAATCACGGAAAGTCACTGCCATACCGTGAGCCTTCCAATCCATGGGCAGATCCACCGCAAGACTGCCGAGCGAATCTACCTTCAGTAATAACGAGTGAGCCGAGTGTATTCATGCAGGAATTGGAACGAAGAGGGATCTCGGCAAAGCGGCGAGGATGGATGAGAGCGCGCGCGCGTGTGTGTTTGCGTGTGTGCTTGTGTGCGCGTCCTTGTGTGTGTGTGTGTGTGTGTGTGTGTGCTTGCGTGCTTGTGCGTATGCAGGAACGGATGGGACGAACGGAGTGTGGTTCGTTTCGTTTCGTTTCGTTTCGTTTCGTTCCGTTCGTGTGGGTGTTTTTTGTTTGGGTGGGTGGATGGGAGGAGCTAGAGTTATTTGTGTTTGATTTGCACCTCGAAACCGACCTCGGCATTGGGATCGGTGCCGGCGGGGGCTCCTTCGTCGCTTCCGGTTCCGCCACCGAAGCAGGTAAAATTCTCTGTCAGGACCTCCTGTTGGTATCGGGCCCAATCTTGCACTTCGCTCATCAAGCGCTGAAAGGATGATGCGTTGGTCGGGTTGGTCGCGTCGGTCCTCTCCTTGAATCCCCCCGGGCATTCCGGTGGCATGTTCTCGAGGACCTCCGAGGTGACTTTTTGTGCGGTCTGGCAGACGTTGCCGACGCATTCCTTGGCTTTCTCAGCGAAGCGGCGGAAACTTTCGGCACCATCGGAGAATGCGCGGTTGTCGCTGCTGCCGGCGCCGGCGCCGATGCTCCCATCGGTACCGGCCGCCGGCTTGGGAGGATTTTCCTTAATTTCGTTAGGAGCCGTTGCTCCCTCCGATGATGTCAGGGATTTCGAATCAATCACTGTGGATACCGATGGTGCTATTACTGCTCCCTCCGATGATATAGGGGATTTCGGATCAATCACTACGGATGCCGATGGTGCTGTTAATGCTGCTTCTGTGTTGTCTTCGAACGCAGTTTCTGTGTTGTCTTCGGACACAGTTTCTGTGTTGTCCTCGGCCCCAGTTTCTGTCATCTCCTCTTCCAAGAATGAAGCCGGCGACGACGAAACGGCCATTTTCGTGTTGTTGGGCATCTGTTGACCGGCTTCTTGGACAGAGGAAGAAGTCGGTGGTTTTGCTGCTGCTGCTGCTGCTGCTGCTGCTGTGTTGTCTTCCGACGCAATTTCTGTCATTTCCTCTTCCGAAAAAGAAGGCGGTGACGACAACTCGTGCACTTCCTTGTTGTTGGGCATCTGTTGACTGGCTTCTTGGGCAGAGGAAGAAGTTGGTGGTTCTGCTGCTGCTGCTGCTGCTACTGCTTCTGCTGCTTTTGTGTTGTCTTCCAACGCAATTTCTGTCATTTCCTCTCCCGAGGACAAAGTCGGTGACGACGACTCGTGCAATTGCGTGTTGTTGGGCATCTGTTGACCGGCTTGGCCGGAGGAAGGATGCCGTTCCACCACGTCCGTTTTGGCGTTTGGCGGCGTGTTGAACACGGAGGACGCGCTCGAGAAATCCACCCATGAGCCTTGAGGGAGAGGAGCGTGTTCGAAAGAGGATTGAAAATCGCCCATATAGTCGAGTCTCTTAGAAATGGTGTCTTTGTCTTCGTTAGTGGAGCCGGAACGCGCTTTGTCGTTGTTGGTGCCGGTGTCGTCCCGGTCCCCTTTCCCTTCTTTGTCTTCGTTGCTGGGAAAGTGTTCCACACCGTCCGGACTGACGACCGGGCATTCGTCCTTTGGGGCGGGTGAGAGTTGTGCTGGCTGCTCGTGCCGTTGACGCTGGAGTTGGTGTTGGCGTTGGCGTTGGCGTTGCTTGTTGTCTCCGAGCGCCGAGCGCGATGGTGGGATGACGGATACCCTCGAGTCGGAGGACGCGAGACCTTCGTTGTTATAGTTATTGTTATTATTATTATTATTATTGTTCTTGTCCTCGGCCAACTGGCTGTAGCTGTTGCCGAGCTTTTGGAATGGTTTCGATTTTGGTTTGAACGGCATGGTGGTGGTGTGAGTGTATGTGTGTGTGTGTGTGTGTGTTGCTTTACTTTTTATTATATGACCGGAATGCTTGGTGTGCGTCTTGCTTGGTGGCTAGTTTTGTGGCTTGTTATACAGTATGGTAGGCGAGGTTTGGGAAAACGCAAGCGTGCTGATACTGTATTGTGATACCTGTACGAGTAAGATACTTGTTACTTTATATATTTGTACCGCAAGTAGGTTGTCAGATAACACCGGGTTTGGTGTGGTGTGGTGTGGTGTGGTGTGGTAACGAATGGAATCCGTCGGACCGTTTTTTCAGAGATGACTTCATAAACTTATTCGACCTTTCTTCAGAGCTTCTCTTCTCTTCTCTTCCTTCAAATGAATGAATAATGTTGCATCTAAAGACTACTAGAGCATACCGGTAGTAACTGAGGAACAAATGATTTTTTAGTGGTAGAGCTTCAATTTGCAAAACACAGAAAGCGGTCGTGCACCTCCATTACTAGCACTCGTACTGTCACGTACCGAAGTTTACGACAGTAAGAAAAACTCGCACTTCTTTTTGAAAAAATCCCACGACAACGAGCATAGATTTCTATTATTGCCTTCGGACTGGCCCGCGAACAAGTCAGAGTGGGAATTTAGAACTGGTGATCACCTTGCTTTCGCGACCTAGTAATTCAAACATGCTTTTTCACTGTCGCGATAGCTCGTCTCACGCGGGATCTTTTGGAGTATGACCGTTGTTAGAGAAGGTGTTGTACAGCCCCTGATGGGTTTGTCCACGGATTGGACGATCTGGCGTGGTTGGAATTTTGTTGTATGTGGGCAACAGACCAATTAGATTGATTTTACCTCTTCTGCTGCGAACCTGACCGTTGAACGGAGAATTTAGGAATTTATATATCCGTTGTGTGGATCGGAGCTGACATTCTGGGTGTACGCGGGACAAAAACATCTTATTCAATCGTCGTTGGCTTCGTTCGTCTGCCGTAAATTGGCGCATGGGCACATGGGTCACACAGTCGTCACACGGTGCAATCGACACGGACACTCCGACGACAGAAATTTGTAACAGCGCGGAGTGTCACCTGAGTGAATGAATAGTATCAATCACAATACCGGTCATAATACCGGCTATCACTCATACATCCCTCGTGATAGCCCCAGTAGCCAGTCTACTTGTAGTACTGTATGTGCAATGCTTGTAGCTCATTGGTGGGTTGGTGGGTTAAGCAATGCTAAAGGGGGATCCAGGAAACTCCAGCCTGTTGGTTGTTCTTTTGCAGGCTGTAGAGTCCGGTCCCTTAGTAGTTTGCTGTGCCCACACACACTGGTGCACACCCTGGCTTAACAGCTTGGGTAGTTAAGCCTTTGGCTGTTAAGCCTTTTCTGCCATTGGGCCACAAGCCACAGGGTGGGAGCTGCCTGGAAATGGACCTGGAGGGGCCGTGGAATGATTGTGAGGTTGGGAGATTCCCTCAAGGAACCAGAGAAAGCTGCCGGCGGGAGTGGGGGCTGCAGCCGGCACCCATTCCTCAGGCAGGAAGGAGTATGTTCCATTGTTGAACATTACAGAGGCAAGATTCTGGAAGATGGGGAGGGACTGCTGATGCAAGTACCTCATCATGCAGTCACTGCGCCATCTTGCAAGGAGCTTGATGACATTAGAGTCGCATTTGCCCTGTAGCAGGGCCATAGCCCCTCCCGCTCAAAGGGAGTGAGCAGAGATTGTGGCCGGGGGGAGATGCCAGTGGTATGGTAGAGGGTCTGGGTATAGACCCTCATTGAGGAAGTGACAGTGCCCGCCTGGACCAGGGTTAACACACCATTGTCGATGTAACTGGCAAGCTTGAGAGTGGGGCTGAAAGGGGAGCTGGGAGGGCAGCAGCTCCTGAGGTGAAGGACTTGGCGAGCGCACGCTGCAACGGGGCAGCAGAGTGAGTCACCACTTCTGGCATGAGCCACCACTTCCCCCTTGTCCCCATTCTTCTGGGTGGTGAAGGTTAGGGTGACAGAGGTAGCAGCTTGGAGGTCATGAACAGGGCCATTGTGGTGGACAATTCGTGATCCAAGATAGAAGGCGACATCTTGTAGGCTGAAGGCTTGGTCATCCCTGGTAGTACCTGTGTACTCACCAGGCCGTAGGCAGAAGACAGAAGAAGAAGGTTATGCAAATCATATTGGCAATGACCTGATGAGGGGGGAAGGGGGAGTCATAGTATGAAAATCAAAGTGCGTGCATGACAAGGGTGATGGGAACTGACTTGGCCCTGGAGGGGGCTGGGTCCAGCTTGACATAGCCCCTGAACTGGGCCGGCGTTAGCCTGAAGTCAAGACTGCCTGTGGAGTTTGTTTGGGGGTCTTTAGCCCCCAAGCAGGCCAGCGTCTGGCCCACTGACCTGATAGTGTCCAATACTGTGCGAGATCTGAGGGGCTTATGGCTACAGGACAGTTGGCCATCATGGAGTCTTTTGCAAAGACCTGGAGGATGGGGATTGAGTCTTTAACAGACTGGAGGAGGGGGTTAAAGCCTTGAGACAAACAGAAGTGAACCCATTGATTCCAATGGGCATCCTTGTGCCTGGCATAGAGCTCAGTGACTGAGGCGCACATGGTCTTCTGGATAGAGCCAAGGTCAGAGCAGAAAGCATGGGAGGAGGCCTGAGGGGACATAAGAGCCAAGGCAAGTCCTGCGGATAGGTGGTGTTAGTGGTGGAGCAAGGCAGTGTCAGAGAGGTCAGATCAGGAGAGGAGGTCAGCCAGGTGGTTGACAGGGCCTGGGATTTAATCCCTGAGGGGGACATATTGGTGGATCCTCTGGTGCAGCGCTTGGATCCGGAGGAGGTAAGCCGCAGGTCCAGTGGTAGTGGTTGCGCCCTTTCTTTGCCAATAGACAGCCGCTGTGTTGTCGTAGCAGTTATGGGCTGTTCTGGCTTGGACACAGGTTGCCTGAGCAAGCATACCATTGTGAGTAATGGATCCAGCCAGCTCAAGGTCACTGTTGTTGATGGTGCCATTGGGGTTCTCAAAGGTGACTAACTGGGAGGAGACCCACTTGGGGAATGCCTGTCTCCACATGAAGGGTTGCACTGTGCCGTCAGGGAGGGGCACAAAATGGATGCCGCCCATGCCCGCGCCAGATGCATTGCAGGCTCCCAACGTAGCAGGGAAAATGTCTGGCACTAGCTCAGCTATGGAAGTAGGCCTGTTGGAGAGATCAGCAGCCAGCAATTGAAAGTCCCGAAGGAAGCTGTGGACTCTGCTGGTGAGCCGGAGTTGCTGTCTGCCAGGGTCCTGGTGGCAAAAGGCCTCTTGGAGGATGGAGAAGAGGCCAATGGAACTGGGGATGGCAATAGCCATAGTAGAGCGGAGTTCTCCAAGGACTTGGTGCCATCGTTTGATGGGGACATGGCGCTGATTGGGTGAAATGGAATGAAGAATCTCCTGTAGTTGGTCCACTTGATGGGGAGGAAGGCTGATGGTTTTGTTGATGGAATCGAGGAGCCAGCGAAGAATAACATTCTTGGTGGTCCAAGTGGCATCCCCTTTGAGCATCTTCTTGAGGGAAGCTGGTTCCTGTCTGAAGGGGGTGCCGGTAGGATTGAGGGGGTGGAAGACTTTGTGCAGGGATTGGAAGAGCACCCTCTTGATGGCATGTCTGGTCCATTAGTTGCCCTGAGCAAGGCCACAGAAGTCATCCACATAGACATCCCAGTATCGAACTGGCTTCTTGCTGGGGGTCGTGCTCTGGGTCAGTGCTAAGACGTCGGCGCCATTGGCGTTGTTGGGGCCGGAGGAGGCAGAGCTGTTGGGGTCGGACGTGGTCGCGGTACTGGGTGGGTCCGTGCTGTCAAGCAGATGGGCTTCAGAGAGCAGATCCAGTCGATGTGGCTGGCGGCTGGCATGTGCCAGCCCTGTAGATAGAGTGGCATTGGCCAGGTCTGCAATGGTTTTGGTGAAGGCACAGAAGTTTGGGGGACTGGATTTCCACCCCTTAGGGTTGGTGAGGGGGATGCCAACCAGGGGGGGGCTCTCCCTTTCTTGAGGGGAACAGCACTCCTAGTTTCATGGTGTCCTCTGGTTTCACCTGGACCCGGTAGAAGCCATCTGCGAGGTCAATCTTTGACATATATACAGGACCAAACCTGTTGTTGACCCGGTGTAGCCTGGTGAGCAGCTGAGGAAGTGTTTGTCCAAACTGCATGGAGTCAGCTGGGGCTAGTGGAATGGTGTCTTGGTTGACCTCCAAGTAGGTGTAGTCAGAGATCATGTGGGGGTGCCGGCCTCTCTGAGGCACTAGGCCTAGTGGGCTGAGACAGAGGTCGGGAAGGTCTTGGATGAGGCTGGCTGGGAGGACAGTCCATTGTTGCTTGTCCATCATGCCGGCATACTCCTCCCTCAGAAAGTCGATTCCGTGGTGTGAGGATTGGTGTGGCCCCCGTGTGAGGGCCGCGTGGAGTTGTGTGTTGGTCCAAGGGGGGCCAGCCATGGTGGCGGGTGTGCTGGTGGTGCCAAATTGGGCAAGCAGGGAGCTGGCCGGAAGGGGAAGAGTGGCCACATTGGGGCCCGGATGAAGGCCCCCCAGTTCGGGCTGGTGCAATAGAGGTGAATGGCCTGTTGGATGTGGTCGTCCAGCCGGTCGCTGGGGTAGGCGTGAGTGTATGCCCCTACCCCATCGGTTGGGGGGGACGGGGTGTGCGATTGGAGGATTGTGGACCCCGGGATGGGAGTGACTAGACGCTCGGATCGAGGAACAGCACCTAGGGTCTCGGACCTAGACGGGGGGGGGGGGGGGGGGGGGGTTGGTGACGAGGAGCTCGGGGCTAGGCAATGAGGGAGTGACTAGATGCTCGTGTCGAGGCACCGCGCCTAGGGGATTGGACCTAGACATGGGGTGGGGTGGGGGGGGGGGGGGTGACTAGGAGCTCAGGCCTAGGCAATGGGGGAGGGACTACGGGGGTCGGGGGAGGGACCACTAGGGAGATGGACCTAGGCGCTGATAAAGGGGGTCTTGCCGAAGGGGGTGGGGCTGCGTCGGGGCCCCCAAAGGGGGGTCCCTTCTTTGGAAGTGTAGAAGGTGTGGTTGTGGAAGGCACCTGTAAAGCGAGAGGGTCCATAAGTGAGGAGACGCGCGCATTTTGTTTTTGGAGCTTACCTAATTCATGTGTGATTTGTAAGGGTGGATTAGAAGATTTGTGATTAGATGATGGATAGGTACTTATGGTCTCTCCCGGGCTCTGGTAGGGTGGGGAGGGCTCGACGCCATGAGGTGGATGGCGCTTACCGGCTGGTCAGGCATATGCCTCTGGGCACCATTGCCAGAGTTGATCTTGCTCGGTGGGGGTGATGGCCACGTGGTCATATATGTGCTTGCAGCTGCTGAAGCAGTCACCTTTGATATGCCACGAGTGGCATCTCTCCTGGCCATCTGGTCTAGAGAGGGGGCCTTTCCCTAGTATGTCTCTCATAGCTTGGATGGCTTCCCTCATTTTTGCGGACTCCCCTTTCTTAACAATGGGGTGATTGCTGTCTTGGAGGCGGGAGTCCCGGTGGGGGTTGGTGAGTCGCGTTTGTGTTGTGGTTCCTGTCGAGTTGCGGACTCCCGGGCTGCTGGGTGTAAAGTTGTTGGTGTTGCTGTTGCTGATCCCTTTGGTGGCAGCCTTGGTGGTGGGTGATGGTGGAGGATCTGGTCGGCGAAGGAGTCTGAGGGCAGTCACATTGGAGACATTGGGGAGCCAGTTGAGGTTCTGGCTCATCCTGAATGTGTGGAAGTCCCCTCCAAAGCCGAGGGAGGGCATGGTGGAGGCAGCCTCCCACTGCTCTTCCAGCCACCCCCTTACCCTGATTTGGAAGTAGTAGACAGCAAGGGCTGGGGTTAGGAGCTCTAAAAATCCATCTGCAATGGCTCGACAAAGGGGCATCTGCTGGATCTTGAGCCGGCAAAGGCCTTGCTGGTAGCTGTCACGACATCATGATTGATTCCTAAGATGGTGGCTAGGACGGCCAGATAGCTCTCCAGCTGGGTGGTGGCCTCAGTCCAGTCGACAGGAATGTATGCTTTGGTCTTTTGAAGCTCCAGGGAGTCTTTCAAGGTGAGGGAGTTGCCTTTGGTGGAGATCATTGTGTCATAGTAGGCTACGACAGTGGCTGCTGCCTCCTGTTTCCTCTTCAGGGTGGCAGCAGAACCCCCAGGGGGAGTTAAGGCCATGGGGAGTATCCCATCGGCCACATCAAAGGGATCGGTCCCATGGAAGTTGCCATCTTGGAACCTCTTGAGGGATGCCGTAGTGATCAAGGGGGCTTGGATGCCCAACTCAGAGGCTCTGGATGCAACTTGGCTTTGGAAGATCATGTGGGTTCTCTCGTGTTTGCTCTTTTGGGCCCAGGCCTGGTAGATAGGGAGGAGGTTGGCTTCCTCCTGTTTACCATAGAGCAGAAGCAAGCGCTGGGTGTACAAGGGACCCCAAGTGGACCCCACTGAATGTGACCTCTTGTGGTCCAGGTTCTCACTGAGCTTCAGTTGGTGGTCTGGTGTGAGGGCAGTGACTGCTGCTGTGAGTGCAGGGTCTCCAGGTGGGTCCCAAGGCTGGTCCAAGTCAGGAAGGTCCCGGTACATCACCTTGTGCTTCATATAGTTGGTGAGGCCGGTTTCTTTTTGGAAGGAGGGGCCTGGCTGTAGGAGCCTGGGATTTCCCTTGGGGCCTGTAGGGATAGTCCCGGCCACCCTGAGAGTATTGAACAGGGGGGTGCAGGACTCCATTAGCCCCACCCCATTGAGCTGAGGATGGAGGACCTCCATGGCTTGGTGAGGAGAGAGCCCCTTGCCTAGGAGGAAGTGAACCAACTCAAAGGGGATGAAGAACGCCTTGTGGGCCCGGATCAATTTAGAATGGCCAGTCCCTTCTGTTATTACAGGGATGGACAGCCTCCCTGGGTGCGCCTCCAACTCTGCCAGATGATGATCCAGGGTTAGCACTCGTGAGGCTGCGGTCTGAAACAGCATGCCAGAATCCACTAGGACCAGTTCACCTGTCTCCCCTTTGATGTCATCCAGATACTCAAAGGCTTTGTTTTTATTGGGGCTGTGTTGAGCCAATGAACCCGGGTACTTGAGGAGGCCATGCACCAATCGGAGGCAGGGTGTGCCTTGGGCATTAGCTACAAAGATACCCAATGCCCCCACGGCCTGCGCCTCAAAGAGGTTCAGTAACTGCTATAGTGAATCTACTAGATTCAGCGTCACCCCCGGTCTGGCCTTCTACCACTAGGGAGTGCCACGTGGCACTACCATTGCTTTCATTCGGCTCGCTACATCAATACCGTTGAGCCCATCCATCCCCCAATCCATAATCCATCTGTCGTGACTCGACTTGTTGACTCTGTCACTTAAACGATGCTCATGCTTGTGTCAAATTCATGGGATAATTCTCTACGTATTTCTGCATGGAACAATTTCAAGGACTATTTTCGCACCCCTCATAGTTTCGGCCTTACCGGTAGTACAAATAGTATGGTTGCGTCACAATTTTTTTCTGGCACAACTTCATTTCATGTTATTTCCAATATTAATTTTTTTCCACG
Organism: Pseudo-nitzschia multiseries; assembly: GCA_037355745.1. Classification (NCBI taxonomy): domain Eukaryota; phylum Bacillariophyta; class Bacillariophyceae; order Bacillariales; family Bacillariaceae; genus Pseudo-nitzschia; species Pseudo-nitzschia multiseries. The sequence continues at coordinate 3,646,761 of CM074785.1, read as the reverse complement.
CGATTTTTGTTCTTTCCTCACAACACTCATCTTTTGTAATATTATCCTCTATGTGCAATGATATTGTCGTAGTGCTATTATGAATTTCTTCACAATTGTATTACCTTCTTGAAAACTGACAATGTATTATGTTATGTCCATTTCACAATACTCACACTACAAATATCGAATACCAAAAGCCGACAAACACATTTTTGTACAAACATGAAAGTATTTCATCAGCTTTCGCAATAATCTTATTCATACAATTTAATTGTAATACAAGACAAACATATTGTGCCAACTGGCATAAAATAACAATGAGCTAACCGGGCTACTATAGTGTTGGTACCACCATTTACTTCTATAATTCTTTTACGTTTTTGATGTAATATCTGTAGCACTCGTCATCCTTGTCAAGAGTCTCCATCATGTCATATTTTTGCTTCCTTCTTTGCTCCTTTCTATTTCCTTCATCCTCATTGTGTTGTTGTGTATGATTGCCACTTTGCTGTTGGTACATTTTAAGTAGTTCTATCTCTAAATCTTTCAACTGTTGTTTCTCCCTTCTTTTTTGTACTTCACTTTTGACATATGCCTAAAGCTCTTGTCCCTTGTCACTTCATCCCTCCTTATTTCCCAACTTACTGTCAGTGAATTTCTTTCTCTTCCTCGTGCTCTTTGTTGTGTTTAGCCACGATTCGAAGCTGTTGTAAAGGAAAAACAATGCAAATGCTTCATTGCTTGTGGTGAAAATATTACTGATTGTTGTTTGTAATGATTTTCTTTTGAAGTCTGTCTGTTTTGGTGACACTGCTCCAAGAATTCTTTTGAAGAAGTATTGGAATTCAGGTGAATTTTTTTGTCAATAGTCTTCGTGTAATTTGTACTTATTTTTGGAGTTTGTGTTTTTGTTTTCCGTGATTAGAACTGTTCCTGGGAAACTAGCTGGTATCTGTTTGTTTCTTTTATCATCTAGGTGTCAGTGTTAAGGAGACAATAGGGTTAGAAATGATGAAAATGTGTATACTGGCAGCTATGATGTTGTCCGTTCTTACCTCTATAGTTTTTCCTGGCTAGAGTCTGAGCATTGTGCCTGCATGTAGTGATTGCTCTGCAGAAAATTCCAGTCCACTTTGGTGCATGGATATTCATTGTCATTGGTATTTTGTTTTCATTATTCAATTTTACAATTTTGGTAATTATTGTCTTTATGTAGAGTGCACCTTGGTTGGTATTTATCGGGAATTTCATCATCCTGAACGTTTTTTCCTTGACGTACGCAGTAATGTAATCTTTAATATTTTGTCAGTGTGATCTTTTGTTGTCTGTATTGTATTGCTTTTGATACTGCTATTGGTTGTATCTGTTTGGTTATCATTTGTGTTTGTCCGCTCCCTTCCTGATACACTGCTTGCTGGGCTGTTTGTTCTATATGTATCAATTGTTGTACCCTGAACCAGACTGCAAATTTGTAGTACCATTATTTCTTCATTAAATCACAAATAGAAACTTACCAAGTTTTCTTTTCAGTGTTTTGGTGCGCTAGTTTTATGGGAGTTGAATTGTTTTGGAGTATGCAGATTTTAGTTGTCATTCACACTGCCGTAATGTGCTAAAATTATTAGTTGTTGTAAGTGCTTGATTTACTGCATCCTGCGGAGCGCCGTGTTACTACTATTTTTTGTATTGTTGCACTTGTGAGGGGGGTGGTACTGACACCTGCCTATTGTTTGTCCACGCGTGCCCTGATAATCTGGAATGTGGTTTCCAGAAAATCCTGGCGCAGACCAAAATCCTGGTACAGAGCACAATATTATTGTGTACCCCACCCAATCAATCATATTTTCCACCCTTATGGTCTTAGCCCAAGCATAGTAATATTGTGTGAGTCCAGATGTGTGATGAAAGTAGTAATGTATTACAGTGAGAACTTATGTTGGAGGGGTGAATTCATTTCTGTACCTTTCATTACAACAATCATGGAACGGCAATACAGAAGTATAGTGCAGGAGCGGCGTTGCAGGCTTCCTATTTGAAACTTGTTCAAATTTGGCGATGGACAATCTCAAAATTGTGCATCGGCGTTTCATTAAATTACGCTTTATTTTTGTCAGTTTTAAACTTTTTGTTTTGGAATGGCGTTGCAGGTTTTACATTTTCCAGCCATATAGTGGATGGAAAATCTCAAAACCCTTTGATGGTGTTGCATGATGTAAACTTGTTGTCTGTTTTGTTTTTACGTTTTTCCAACTTTTGTGCTGGAACGGCGTTTCAGCTTTTGTTGTTGAAAGTTGAGTTCAGTACATTTTTTGTTTCATCAGTTTGGGATATCTTCCTATGTCTGTTTTGTTGTGTTATCTGTTTTGTTATGTGCAAAGCTACATAGTCTTGGTCAACCAGTGAGTTTGTGTAATCATTTGGGTAATGAATAATCATTTTTTCTAATTTGTTACCAAATTGTAGCAACTTTGCTTGCTTTGACACGTCTTATTTTTTGGTGTTCTATAAATTGTGAATTGAAAAATGCCAGAAACAACAAAAAGAAAGACGTGAAGCTTGTCTTGAAAAGTTCCACCCGCAGCCACAGCCAAAACAAGAATTTCTTCTCAAAAAGTTCCACCCAAATCTGCAGCTGCAGCCAAAACAAGAATTTTGTGTCCGAAAGTTGCAGAGGCGTACGTACCCAATGCCGTGATTCCAACATCCAAGGTATCCCCACTGTTGCACACTCTGTTGCTCCTGGAACTCACAGGATACATGTTGTGCCTGGAACACCATCGGCCCTCACAGCTGCAGCCACACTGGTCCATGCATTAGCACACCAAGCTACATCCACATCCAAAGGTATGCTGTCTTGTGGAGGTGAAGCACAGAACGGTGCGGTTCCAACAGTAGCGGTAACTCCAGGTGATGTACGCAGTTATACTTTACCATCTACCGTTCTTGAGAATTACTCAGAATACAAGGCTCACAAAGAGGCGATGAAAAGATGTGTCAAAGCTTGCCTTCAAAACCAGGGTGCTGATGACTTCTCTGATATTTTGACTGACAAATTGATCACTGTTGTAAGCCGGGATCTCAAATTGGTCTTCAGCCAGTTGATGAATAAGGTTTACATCATCACCAGTCTCTTTTCTTTGGAAGCCTGTTCTGACTTCAGCCAGATGGGGATGGGTGAGAATGCATCATTGGTATTGGGTGCTATGCCAAGGGTTGTTGACATGATGGTAAATCTTTTCCTGTGTGACTCTGGTCAACAGTTTATAAGAAAGGTTGGCATCTTGGATGCAAACCAGCTGACAACTTGTTTCAAGGACTACAACATGAAAGATAAATGACATGCCTCAGAGAGCGTTGAACTCCATTATCCATACTGTTGATAGTACAGGTATAACAGAGTACACCCGCATCAAAGGAGAAGACAAATTAGCTGAAGGCAAATTGTACGCTGTTTGGTCAACCAAGGTTAGCTACAAAACCATACTGAAGTACATGAAAGTGTACCTAAGCCTTCTTCAGTAGTATGTTCATTCTATTGAATTCCCACCGGAACCTTCAAATGAAGATCAACAAGGTCCATTTTTTCAACAAAGATTTCAAGACAACGTTGTTAAAGGCAAACAATATGTCCCCGTGATGATCTCTTTCTCTGATGGTCTTTTGTTGCAATACGCACTCCAATATTTTCTTTCAGCAAGTTACTTGTTCACACAAACGGACAAGGCTATCAAACAAATCCAGGGCAAGGAAGTCTTAGGCCAAACAAAAACGGGTCCACCATCAGTAGAGTTAGCCCCTTCCACAAAATCCGCAAAGTACCTCAAGTTGGATTGGCCATCCAATGTGTCAAAGAGAGATCTTGCATTTCACAAGGTCTCATGTCTTTGTGGGTACAATTTCAACAAACAAAGACAAGAATTTTGAAGAAGTCAAGCTCAACCACTCTGCCAATTAGTCATTCCTTGATGACAGTTTGTTGGAGAAGCTTTTTCCAAATCTGTATCTGTGTTTAGTTGTGGTTGGACAGTACAACATAGCAGCACTGGACAATTTGGTCTGCAGAATTGGATTTAAACTGTTATCTCTTCTTCATTTTTCAAAGCTTGTGGAGCACAGGAAAACTTTTGAACAAGTATTATAAAGTAGTCATTGATTTTGACAACAATTCAATGATTCTTTGTATTTCAAAGTTGAGTACGGAACGGGGCATATTTGTTGCTAACTTGCGTCCGGAACATGAACAGCATGTAAAGACATTGTTGCAACATTCAATCCTGACTTGTGTGTTGGGGTGACAATGTTGTTTCAATGCCCAACTCTGTTGAAATGTTGAATATTCTGTGCAAAGAGTTGCTTGATAAAGTTCTAACAAGTTGGTTGTCAGGTGATCCCAGTGTTAAAGGTGGACTGTTGATCAGAGTATGGTTGTGAAAGCAATAGTTCATGCAGTATTTGACACACCACAAACAACTCTTGATGTTGACACTGCAATTCAGAAGATGGACGGATATTTGAAAGCAGAGCACCAATCATTCTTGTCCAACTTCACCTTAAGTGGAGCTTACTGCCAAGATTGGTTATACATTTACACCACAGATGGCAGGAGCTCCATTCAATTTGACGAATCGACTCCATGAGAACTTCTAAGAGGTGACAAGTCTAATGAGACTTCTTACCCCTTAGAAACAGATGAGAAACTCTTTTTGGTCACAAGGTTCCTTAGTTTTGATGAGAACTGCCAATACACGGAGGAGGACCCGTTGTTCTGTGAGCATACAAGACACGCATTTCATGAGATTTTTATCAACCACCCAGAAATACTACTTCTTCATGCCAGCAATTTTTTCAAAAGGACCCTGGAATTTCTTACTATTTACAATCACTTACCGGTTTACAGGAAATTGTTCACTCCTTTCACTTAGGAACTTCTGTGTGAAGTATTAAAGAACCAAAAAGTGTCCTTCAGGCAAACTTGGAAGTTGGGTTTGTATCAGAAGATGATGGAAAGAATTTAGAAGTCGATGGTCTTTCTTTGAGAGAAGTTTTGGAGAATATCAGAGTACCAGGTTTTCAGTGTCACAATGTATCCGGCATTGCAACGTGGGACTTCCTCAAAAAGCAACGGCATAAATTGGAATTGTTCAGCAAAAATAATGCTACCTATTCTGTTGGATAGATAGTGTTCACTAACAAAGGGTGCAGTGGAGTGAAGTCATTCTTTCGGGCTTCTTGGGTTGAGGAATCAGCTGTAGTTGATCCACAGTTGGAAAGTGATGGAGAAGGATTCCCAAATGACTCAGAAGGGGAGGTCGAAGAAAACAAGAAGAAGCCGCTCGCGATGCAACTGATAAGAAGCTGCCTGCAAAGCCTGAGGGAGGAAGATCCTTGCTGTGCCCGGGTCACAAACCTATAAAGGCTGCGTCAGAGCAATCAAATCTATGTGGCAAGCACAAGGAGAGGAAGGTTTCTCCAAATCTGGACCATGTTGAAAACCTAGGATACCTTATTCAAGTTCCACGTCCCATAGCTGCCAGTGCTACGGAACAGTTGTCTGGCAACGCCAAGGTGCTGTTGTCAGACGTTGATCCCAAAATCAAGTATCCAGGCTACAATCAAGGATATGCCGCCCCTTGGAACGGGGGTAGTCAAGAGTTATGCATATAAGAAGAAGGACCAATTTTGTTTGTATCCTGGATACATGGTGTACAAGATAAAACCGGATGGCAAACAGATCTCCTGCGCAACCTGGTTCTCATGTGACCGTACCGTGGCAAATACACCGCAGTACACCATGTTGTCCCATTTATTCAATTGGAATGATGCATTGCCTAATGCACAAGTGTCACACAAGAACACAAATGGTGATGAAATGGCAAACTGATCCTAGCCCCCATATGCCTGATCTTACAAACCAAATGCAAGTGCCTGCAAAATCCATGTACTAAATCAAGAATGTCTGATCTATTTTGATCAACATTGCACCACTTATTTAATATTTATAAAGAGCATTATCCTGAATCATCTTCTTCTTGTGTCAACATTAGAAAACATCACGTACTAATGATAGTAATAGTTCAAAGTGTAAGTTCTTGGTGTGATTGACTTTGGTTTTGCTTCCAACAATGACTAATCTGAAAAGACATTTATCTTGTTTTAGAATCTCATCATCCTACTGTGCATCATCAATGTCACAACCATTCAAGAATATTCAAAAAAGATGCTCCTCCTTACTCCTCTCATTGTCATTCTACTTTCAACCAATATTTCACATAAACATTGTTATGTACTGGTATTACAACAACACCATCAACAAAAATAAGAATGTGATTTAGTAGTAGTAAGTACTAATATTATTGGTTGTGGATCTTTCTCCAAAAATTAAGACATAGAATACAAATAATTCTTAGTTGACATTAGTCAAGCATTTTTTTCATCCTTTTCTTCAAATACTACCAACTTACTCCACCATTTTTTTATTTCAAACATATTATGAGGATGAGCATGACAAAAACTTACATTGCTTTCTTCTTTACTTGTTTAACTGTGTGGAAATATTCCTGCCTGCTCTTACTTGCAACAAATGAAATAAATAGGAAATCACCAGCACATTAGGTAATAACAACAGTATAATTACTCTGAAATTTGTAAATAATGTACAGAAGTTATTTGTTCAAGCAACAATTTGGAAATATTCCTCTTATTTGCAATACATCAAATAAATAGGAAATCACCACATCTGGTAGACTACTAACAGTATAATTATGTCACAGTGATGTTGATATTAAAAGAAATAATAGTATTACAAACTGCTGTTGGTAGTAGTAGTAAAAGAAATGTTGATAAACCAAAAAGAATATGTGTGCTGTTGGTAGTAGTACTAGTAAAAGAAATGTGGATCAACCAAAAAGCGCATGTGTGGTACCTACTAGATCTGAGCATTCCAAAGCAGCACGGATAGCAGAGGAATCACTCCACTGACCTCAGTGTCATTGAGGATGGAGGACTTGATGCACTGGCCTCAGTGTCAATATCAACCATTTGTACCAATGGCCAGGAAAGCCACACTATTTAAAGTCTGTCTTTGTTTGAATCACGTAATTGGTGTGTCCTGTGGTGCTGCCAGTATGTACTGGTACTCAGTGTGTTTGGGAAGAAGTATCTACAGCCATCCAAACTTACAAATAACAGGAACATGGAGAACAAAACAGAACCAGCAAACAAGAGGACAAAAAAGATGCCCTGGTTTCCTATTCTTTCCGCGGAGTACGCAAAACAGATGAAAGAGCTCCAACATGAAGACCTAAACAACAACCTAAATCCACTTTTATATCATTTTGAAACCGGGTTTGATGTGCATGTGCCCAAAATGGACACTTGGTACTCACAATCCTTGAGGAATGCAAGCAGATCAATGATGTGAGAACAAGACTCAACAGCAAAAAAGGACAATTTGATGAAGAAGAAGCTTTGTCGATTTGGGAAGAAGGCTTGAAGTACGTCAGCAAGCAATTGTTTCTGGACTATGAGGAAGGCGACACTGACGCTATTGACCATGTGTGGGCTACGTATTGCTATCTTTCTACTGTACCTTTAATGGGGTTATCTTGCATTGAAAGGAACAGAGGACGTAAAGTGCTACTACAACATGGGTATTGGACCAGAAGTACAATCTTTAGAACAAGAGAGACTGGAATGGGACGGTCATAATTTCCCAGCAAAGGAATGGCGTAATCTGATGCCAGAGAGCACATTAAAAACTTTATACATTTTAACCCTGGGATCTGTCCCTGTCTGACAATGATTCGGTTGAACAAATGGCGCGCAAAGACTGAAGAGGCCATCATTGAAAAGAACCAATTGGAATGGGTTGGCTACTCAACGGACAATACAGGGTTTTACTCCACAGATGAAAGGTTTCCTGTAATGGGTGATTGCTACAATAAACGGATGAATGAAGTACAAAGGGAAGACCTCAATCCTTTTTTGTACCATTTTGAAACAGGATATGACTCTCTATGCAACAGAAATGGACATTTTGTACTCACAATCCTGGACAGATGCAACCTGACAAATATTGTACAAGCAACGCTAAACAGCAGAAAAGGAACAACATTTCTGCGATTTGGATAAAGGCACTGGACTATGTCCACTACAAATTATTCCTGGACCATGAGAAAGGGGACAGTTACTCCACGGACCACATTTGGGGTCTTGGTATCATTCTTTCCTGTCTTCTATGTGGTTATCCCGCACTGAATGGGAAGGCAGACACCCACTGTTATGATACAATTGGCATCAGGCCAAAAGCAGACTTGCAACAATGAAGTAAAATGGAAATGGATGGACATAGTTTTCCAGCAAAGCCATGGTGCCAGCTGACACAGCCAGTGAAAAATCACATTACATGATGTATACATTTTCATCCAGGGAACTGTCCCTGTCTGACAACAATTTGGTTCACTGATTGGTGGATAATGACTACTGGGTATGTAATTGTGAAGGTAGGTTTGAAAAATGTAATCTCTGAATCCCCTACTGATGAGTATACAACCAACACAGGACAAGCAGAGGAGGCAAAGATAACGCACAAAGACACAGAGAGAAAATGTATGAAAGAGCAGTGGGATTCATTCATGAAAAAATCGAGAAAACAGTCAAAGACTAAAAAGTGGAAACTGAAAGAATTAAAGAACAAAGAGAAAAAGGAGGAAGACAGAAACAAGAGGAACATTCAGCACGGGCTGCATCTTTACGAGAAAGATTGCAATTCACCTGAAGATTTGGAGGAGTACAACAACTATCCCATTCCTAGTGGTACATGGGGACGTGTGAAATACTACTAATAACTGTTATTGCAAAACTTGTCAGTACTTAGTAATACATCTTTGCCACATACTTAAAAGTGGAAGTATAAAATATGTAGGGTGAAATATTGTTTGTTACAAATTCAGAAGTCATGATTGCCATTCCAGACAATTCAATCTGCAATGCCGTTGCAGACACTTAATCCTGCAATGCTGTTCGAGACAATGAATTTCAAAACAAAGTTCCAAACAACAGACCGGAATTTTTCCAAACTTCCACCAGTGAAAATCATCAAAAATTTACAGTACAGAAAATGTGTACTTCTACTACACTGTTCTGGGATCAAAAAAAATGGAATGACAATCAACCATGTTAAAATCAATTGTGTCAATATAAAATGGAGTTGCAGCAATAGAGAAAATTCCGTGCAAAACTTTTGATCCACCAATTAAAAAATACAAGTGTTACCTTCACATATCTGCACCACTGTTCCAGGAAGGATTGAAAATCACTACTGGTTTTGAAAGATTTCACTATCAATTCAATTTTTTGTTTCCAACCCAGCCATTGTGCTGCGGAAATTAAACAACCATTGTTCCTGGTTTCCAATAACAAGGTATTGGTCTTTGCTACAAAGGTTTCTGACCACGGAAACTTCAGACTCAATGGCATTGCAGTCAAAGAAATAATTTTTTTTGCAACTCCCCTTGCTTTACCAAGGTGTGGTGGTGTTTTCTCCCTTTCTCCCTCTTGCTTGATATTGGGTCAACAGAAACAAAGCCATGAGCAACAGCGTAGTAGTAATCATTGTGTACTAATTCAAACCCGTTGACCAAACTTCCAGGGGGGAAAGGGCCTTCAAGATGAAGCTGGCACAGAATCTGACATGAAGAAACCTGCAGTCCACGTCCATCCAGGAGGTCTAGTTGAAAACTTGCTCAGTCATACCATACATTTGCCACTTGTCCCAAATCCGACTTTAACGATAGATGGGCACAAAAAAGTAGCTTCATCTCACACCAATTGTCATACCTCTTGTGCTCCGTGGATCCAAGAAGTGTGCTGGTGCCCACAGCCGGAAGGACCACGTTGCAGCAAAATTTGAGAACATCTGATGGAAACCAGGGTACACTTTCTTTTTTCTTTTTGTCCCACTTCATGTAAGGCATACCATGCATAAGAACACCAATCAAAAACTTCAACCCAGCTGACTGACCACCCTCTGTAGGATGATTTGGTCCGGTCAATGATTTATGATTGAACAAATCAAATTCACGATCAAGTCAATCAATAGTATGGTACTCCATTAATCGCTTGCAAGCTTGCTTGATTAGTGTGGATTTGATTTGTTGGGTTCTCTTTGCAGGAGCCTTCACTTCAGTTTTATGATTGTTTCCACTCACTGCAGAGTCCCATCCCATTGGAGGACCAAATAATGTCATGTACTGTGATAAATGAAAATACATGTGATTCTTCACCAGATTGTTACCCTCTCCCTTACTGCATTGTAGATTGTTGTTTATACAGTCAATGAAATGAACAACCATCTTGTTGAGATTTAACACCCCTTTTGTCTTGTTTGAAAACCTGATCAAACATTCCAGCGTATATGAGGAACTCTTCCATACCCAACAACAACTCAAGGACCTAAATATGTCTGTCAATTTCTTCCTCACACTTTCTGCTCCTGTTCTCAAGATTGGCTGTTGTTCTTTGTGACAACAACAATTGATGACCTTCAGCAGACAGAACTGCTAGCATCTGAATGTAAAGCATGCCATTGTACTGGTTCCCCTCCTTCTTTGCTGTATGTATCAATTCAAAAAATTGGTTTCGCAGAAAGTTTTGATCGGATTGCCTCTGAACAGCAGCACCATAGTAACTGGCTATCCAGTCCATGTCACCAAGTAGCCGCGTGTTATTCCCAAAAACTCCTCACATAATGTCTCTGCTGCTCACTTTGCGCAACCAAGTTGGTGCATATGGAGCCTCTCTCCTGGTGAAGCTAGATGAATATTATGTGTGGTTTCTCCAAAATCAAGATCATAAAACACATTACCATTATGCACACGGTGGTGGGACACATTCTTGAAATACTGTTCAACATTCACTCCTGCATCCACTGTTGGAGCAGTAAAATTGGACATCTTCCATAGACGGACAAAATGATACTCTTCCCCATTATTGTCCTTAGACACCTTCATCTTCCCACTTTTAATTGAAACGAGAACCTTGAGAACATTCACACGAGCGTTATTACCAAGTGCCCTTGGACAATTACAATACCTACAGATCATCTTTGTATTGGCTGTTTGATGATGTCCACAAAGTTGGTCATGCTGGGGAGTATCACCAATAAAGTATGTGACTGCAAATTTTATTCAAACAGACTATTTCTTCTTGTTCCACGGCAAATTAGACCATCTGATACCATCCGTTAGGTTACAAGCATCTTTCAAAGATGAAAGGGCCAAACAAAGACCAGAGTGAAGATTGTTCACAATGTCAGTCAATTTTTCACCTTTATCACGTGTACCTGTTGGGTGAAAATATATAGTGTCCCATGCATCCAGCCAAGAGTTCCGAGTTAGGGTGTTGAACATGCCAAGTGTCATGTTCAGTGGGGTAAGTGTCATTTGACCACTATTGTCAATTTCGATTCCATCCATGCAGAGAATTATAGGAACCAAAATTTGAATTCTATCTTTGTTGCATCTCTTTTCCCAAGTTTGGATCCACTATTGACCGTGGTGGAGTTCCTCTATATCAATATTACCTTGTAGTTCTGGATACCAGACTGGTAAGGTTGGGCCTTCAGTATGGGGGAAAGATAGACTTTCTTCCTTTACCAACATCATGTTCTTTAATAGGGAATGAAGTGAATTTTGGAAGGACTGGACACAGATTTGTTTACAAGGAGCAACATCAGCGCCAATCAATTTCTTAGAACACCAATCAATGAGAAGAGTTTCAAAGCCATCACAAGTTTGAATAAAATGTGGAAGAATTGACCAAGGCTACGTACAAAGTCACACTGTAATACTAGAGGAGGAGTTTGGGATGGCTAGATAGTACGAGTATGTGTGTAAAATAGGGTGACCGTTTTGAGACAGTTTTTTTTTTCTCCCCCCCCGGGTACACCCATCGATTTGGGTCCTGTTAGTCTTATTGATCTTACTCTCCAGCTGGAACTTCTCGACCAAAGTAATCACCGCGCCAGAATTGGCAAGGGCAAGAGCTTTCCATAGATACCCAATTTGCAGGGGTTGCGCGCGCCGGAACCCCTTCCGACTTTATGATTTTTCCGGTCAAGAAAATCACAAAAAGTTGAAAAAAAAAACTCCATTAACACACCTATCACAATACCAAGTGGTCTCACCTAAACCATTCCTTAACCATAGCATTAGAGGCGCCCACATTTGGGCGGTTCCCTTCGTTATACCAAGTCCAAGAAGACCTGCAAGTTTCGGATCGATTGGCCGAGTCCTTTAGAAGAAAAGAGCTGGAACAACAACAACATGCCCAAGGGCAAAAACTCTGAAAACTCCCAAAATCCTCCCATAGCAGCAACAAGGATCCCTCTGCTCGCGCCAACAACAAGCAAGCCCCACTACAGGGTAAATCGATACTTATCAAGGAGAAGGCAACCCCCAAGTTGCGACTCGATCCGCCCAGTCGTTTTGAAAAAAACAGCCACAGCCACACTGACACCCCCAAGGGCCCAAAAAACAACGTCGAAAATCCCCCCATAGCAGCAACAAGGATCCCTCTGCTCGTGCCAACAACAAGCAAGCCCCACTACAGGGTAAATCGATACTTATCAAGGAGAAGGCAACCCCCAAGTTGCGACTCGATCCGCCCAGTCGTTTTGAAAAAAACAGCCACAGCCACACTGACACCCCTAAGGGCCCAAAAAACAACGACGAAAATCCCCCCATAGCAGCAACAAGGATCCCCCTACTCGTGGCAACAACAAGCAAGCCCCACTACAGGGTAAATCAATACTTATCAATTACAAGATGCCCCCAAAGTTGCAGATCGATCCTCCCGGTCGTTTCGAAAAAAACAACTCCAGCAACAACCCCCCCCCCCCCCCCCCAGCGCAAAAAAACTCCAACTACAGCAGCAACAACAACACACACAGTTGGAGCTGTGGCAAGAGGCGCCACCCTTCCCCCTTGCAAGTTAACAAATAACGCTGCTGTTATTCTAAACCATTCCCACACTGGTACTATCACCACAGCGACTGCTATGTTAATTGCGGGATTTACAAAGGAAGAGAGCAAGAATCGCTCCCTACAGAAGAGGGTATTGCGCAAGAAGGCCAAACTCTTGGAAGACCAACAAAACAAGAAGGCTGCCCCCACTCCCCCCCCACCGCCGCCGCCACCACCCCCTGCTGTTGTTGTTGGTAGATCGAATGGTACCAGCGTTTCGACTGTAACCAATCCAAGTGGACTGTTGGATCCCCCCACCCCAAAACAGAACAACAACAACAACAACAACAACAACAAAAGAGCCCATCATACAGCCTCAAGCAACACCAATGGAAGCACATGGTCGACGACAACGACGACGGCAACAGGAGCAGCGCCAGCAGCGAGTACAGCAGCGAGTACAGCAGCGTTTTTGGAAAAGGAAAACTCCACCCCCCCACCTTGCAAAAAGAAGAAACTCACTCTACTACCAACTTCCTTGTTGCCTCTGAAACAAACAAAACGAACGCCACACCAAGTCTTATGTGCTGCCGCGAATGAGCAAGCTATCAGGGTTCGATTTGAGCATGCCTGGAGGGAAGCATATGAAACCTTGGTGCAGCAGCTCCAACTCCCAGCAAATCAAAAGGGAGTGTCACACATCCCAGCAACGGTTATCTGTGACGCCGTAAATACAACATACGGTACAAACATCAATTCAAATACATTGCGAAACCATGTTTGCGACGGACTCACGGGTCCACCACGCAAGGGACGTCCACCAATCCTTCCAAAAATGGTGGAGGATGCGCTTGCGGATGCGCTCACAACATTCGTTGCATTGACTGCAGCACAGATGAAGGACAAACCGGATCGTCAGATGCTCCTACAAAAGGTAACAGCGTGCCTGAGTAACGGTGTAATCCCATCCCCACTCACTGATCCAGTTTCTTTATTCAGAAGGCTTCAACCACGGTTTGCAGATGGGGTGGAAGTATCTAATCTCAATTCACAGATGGAGGAACGCCGTGCAACGTACGGAAGTCATAAAAATATTAATCAATGGTTTACAACCCTAAAAGAATTTTTCCTTGAGATGGGCTTTGCACGGTTGCCAACAAAGGAGGAGATCGCAGGGGGACATGAAGGAGAGCTGTATTTCCCCCCTGAACAACTTTGTCGGATAATCAATGTGGACGAAACGGGGCTATCACTGGACACAACGACGACAAACAAGTCTGGCGGACGTCCCGTCACCCAGTATGGACCTAGCAGCAGGGATCTTCCTGTGGGAGCAAACCGTGCAAATAAAAGCAGTCACCGCATAACACTCCTCTGTGGTAGTTGCGCTTCTGGAGATCCCATGCCCCCCCATTTTCAGTTGAAAAGTATGGCTAAAGATGATTCGAACAAGCGGATTCAGGATTCGTTTTTGGAAGAGCTTGAACATCATTCGGTAATTGGAACATGGGGGTTCAACAAACCAACCGAGCGGTGGACTACAGTGAATTGTAATGCTAGTGCGGGGATGGATGGTACTGAGTTTACGAAGGTAGTGAAGGATGCATACATGCCATTATTTCCGGATCTGGCACCCGTACCTGGAAAGCGAGTAGTGATGTTGGTTGATTTGGGTCCAGGACGGGAATACGATGAGTTGCAAATTATTACAGCCCCTGAAGGCCTCTACCTACTTACTGGAGTTCCGAATACAACACATATTTGGCAACCAACAGACCAGAACTACGGACCATTTAAAACCATGTTTCTCCAAAACAAGACGATGTTGAACAACTCGCGCCGTGCAAGACGGCTTACCATGCGCGCTCACGATATTCCGCGGCTTGTATTTGGGGGACGCGAGGTGGACGACGAGAAGGGAGGTAACGTCACTTTGCACAGCGCATTTCACGACGCATTTTCTGTGGAAAAATCAAAGGCTATCTGGCGCCACATTGGTATCGTCCCTTTCACACGCAATTGTCTAGGGAATCGCAATATAGCTCACGAGGTGACGGTACGGAATGGTTCTGTAGACCTTACAGCGGATCCAATGATGGCAAAGTTGCTTGACCTTGAACTTCGCAACAGCAACGCAGTAAACTATCTCAACAAGTACGGTTTGAAAGGCGATGCATTTGCTGCGAAGGCACCACGAAATAACGAGAAAGAGAATCTACTAAACCAGGTTCGAACGAGCGAATATTGAAAATTGCCAACGCAAATACCGCAGGACAGAAATTCCGCATCACAGGTGGATTCGTCACTAACTCCAAGGACGTTTGGAAAGCAAAAGTGTTGAAGGAACGTATGAAAAAAATTGCGACGCTGAAGACTACAAAGGCGCGCGCCGCTGCTTTTGCAAAGAAGAAGGGAGCAGCTGAGGCCTTAGTTGCAAAGTGTGGGGGCAAATTTGCTAGACTAGCGGTGCAAGATTTGAAAGTGATATATGATTGGAAGTTTGGAAAGAGGGTTGCTGCTGGAATGAAAAAAGAACATGTTGTTGCTGCTCTAGTGAAAGCAAAGGATGATCCGCCGGTGGGCGCGGTGGAGTGGAGTGAGGAGCGCGATGGCGCTGAGTTGCAGCGGCTGGAGAAAGCAGAGATCACCATGAAAGAAACACTCTTGGGAAAGGCCATGGCAGAGAAATTAGAGAAGTGTGTTCAAACAATTAAGGAGGTGACTCCAGAGATGCTGGAGATAGCAGCCCTGGATGCTGGGAAGGTTGAATACATTAAAAGGATGCAAGCAACAAGGGGCTTGGAACCAACGCGCGATTTGGAGCTTAGAGCAGTGTAATGGGCGTCGACAACGACGACGAGTCGTCGTCAATGTCGATGACACTGCGTTTTGCCCTTTCTTGTTCTTTTGCCCCTTTGATGACAACGACGACGCGATGGTTGAATCCCCCCCCCCAGTGTGGTGAAATTGAATTAGTTAATTTAGTATCTGTTATTTGTTTGTTATTCAGTTGCAATTAGATGGATTAGGAAGGAAAGAAGTGAGAGGAGTTTCGAGTTTTTTCTGCAATAGAGGTGCAAAAATTTGTCTCGGAAATTTCGATTCCAGGGGAAATTTCGAACCGATAGAGGTGCCGAATCAGTCATGAGACCAATTTAAATCATGAGTGTTAATTCAAGGTTTTGCTTACAGTACAAATTCTACGTAGCCCTACTTTGTCTCTTCGTCATTAACACACATACTCGTAGTGAGTCATGGTGGTGTACAAAGTACCTCATGAACATATATCGCTTCATATGTATGGTAGATAGCAGCACTCAAGAATAAGCATATTAACAAGAGGAGACTGTTCTCTTCTCACACTTTCTATTTTAGTACGGATAAGTAGTACATCACAGAGTGTCTACCTTTTTTTGTTGCACAGGTTTTTGTCTGCAACTCAAAAGAAAACAGCAGCAAGATTGATGTTGTCTTGAGATGTTCAATATGGAGGGTGATAGTAGTACTGCTGGTGTTGTATGTATTCAAAGAACTTTGAAGGCGTAGTATGTTGTAGTAGTAGTACTACTAGTACTAATGGCAAATCCAGTATAGGGGTGCTGACAGTTGACATTGCTTGTGTATGCATAATATACTACAGGAGACCACAGCAGGTTCAAAACTCAGAGGCGCACCAGCAGGCCAGTTATGTTTTACACATTCCAAACTCAAGCACCACCAAAAGTGTATTTTTCGTCACCTCCAGGGTGTAACTAACCTATTAGTGTAAATCTAACCCCGTGCCTTGAGTTAGTCGGTCAGTCAGTCAGTCACTCACTCACACGATCCGTTCTTCCCGCGAACGGCGCCACAACAACGTTTTCCTTTTCGGCCACCCACTGGCCCGCAATCCGATGGATGTCACCGGCGTATTATTGCCCCTTCTCGGGACCCGGGACCTAATTATAAGTAACAAAAATTCGACTCCCCCTAGCACATGCAAAATCCAAAGAATTGTTCCTTGTCACACGGAGGACGGATGATTGGAAAAGCACGACAACGACGACAACAACGGTATGATACGGAACGCGACGTGCTGTCACTGAGTACCCGTATCCTTGGGTGTCACCCTCGCAAATACGAACACGAACACGAACACCAATACCAATACCAATACCAATAAGAAGACTCGTAATACTCTGCTCGACTTTTCTCACTATCGCTCGGGGATCGATTTATCTTTCGAACACGACATCATCTACACCCGTCGACACAACCTTGGCTTTGTGTTCCACACAACGAGGCACGAGACACAACAATCAGTTTTTGTTCCTTGCCTGAGTACCCTACCATGCGAATCTATTCCATCCAAAAGGACTAGACATTCATTACTTCCCTCCCTCCCTCCTTACTTCCTTCGGTACTTCCTTCCGTTGGCGCCCTTTCTTAGAAGACAGACAACATACCAATCAGGAGGAACCAAGAAATCAAAAGCCGAAAAAGACGAAAGCAGCGAACGCCGCTATATACCATGGGCGCGTTTGGCAAAAAACGAGAGCCGCAGGAACAAAAGCAAAAGCAGAAGCAGAAGCAACCCGTGAAGCAGCGAAACCGGGGCCTGATGGATCCCGAGAGCCTCCGCAGCGACAACCACAGATACTCCTCGGATGGATCGTACATTCCCCCCGATCCATCGTCGCTGGCTCCAACAATCTATCGGATATCTGTCGAGAACTCTTCCCCTCCAGGCGTTTTGGCAGATACCGACACTGGCCACGACACGACCCGCAACGGGAACAGCAGCAGCAGCAGCAGCAGCAGCAGCAGAACCACAAAGACAAGGACCGCCGACGACACCGTGACCAGATCCACTGCTTCCGTAAATTGTTCCTCCTCGTCGGTGATGGCACTGGAGGTGGAATCCCATCACGCGCAAGCCACCACGTTGCCGACCCCGCCTGGTAGCAGCAGCAACAACAGCCGAATGCCAATTTCGATGCGGGTCTCCAAGCGGTTTTCGTCCTTCGCCTACCGCGTCAAGTCCTTTCGGCACGACCGGCGAGCCGCACGCACCGATCCCGGTTTGCTGCACGGTGACACCCGTCTCCCCGGATTAAGACCCTCCGGTACCAAGAACCACCACACGGGCAACGCAAGCGATGCCGCGACGGTTTCGAGCGGAAGCTCCCGCTCGGGATGCATCACCGACGACGACGGCAATGACGTCGACGATGGCTCGGGAGTTAGCTATCAGCAGTTTGATATCTGGACGAGCAAGCGTCGTCCCCGCACAAAGGGCTGTGCCTACGCCAACGATTCCGTGACCGATCACCATCCCTGCAACGCCTACGCCAGGGAACAGGTCCAGGCGTGGAAGGCCGCCGCCGTTGAGGGACCCAAGCTTGTCCAGCTGGCGGCACTGGGTCTGGCGGGCCTCGTCCTGTCCTCGGTGGTCCTTCTGGCGATCGCGGCCGGCGCTTCCTCGTTTTGGACCCCCGGTGGGGTGGTCGCGGCCTGCCACCTGGTTGTGTCGGTGTGCCTGATTCTTCTGTTCGAGACGCGATCGAAGCGAACCGGGCTCATGTCGGCCGCCTGCCTCTGCGACTCGCGGTCAACGTCGTCGTTGTCGTTGTCGTCGTCGTCGTCGCGAGAGGATCCGGACGACGACGGGCTGGTGCTTCCCATGGATTTGTACCGTGAATACGGCGAGTACCATCCCAGGGTGCTGGGGGCCAAAACCCGGGACGAGGTCCTGCAGCGCATTCCCCTGTTCCGGTATTTGTACGGCCGGGGGTGTCTCTTTGTCTTTGCCGGGTCCATGACGCTGGCGGTGATTCCAGGATCCTGGAAGGACCACCCCGGACCATTCCTCACGTTGTGCTTCCCGGGGCTGGCACTGGTGATTGTCGGGCTGGTGGCGATCATCGCCGGAGTCCACGCCTCCTTTCGGTGGACCCTGCTGACCACGTCGATCCGTTGCAGTGACGAGCACCTGCTCGAAAAGTTTGTGGAGACACGAATCCATTCCAAGCTCGACAGCAACAGCAGCAGCAGTCGCCCGCTTCGGTTGGATCGGAACGAGTTTTCGGTTCTGGTCACGACGCTGGGTCTGGACCTCGACGAGATCGCCATGATCCCCCACGTGTTTTCACTGGAAATCATGCCCCGAGACCAGAACGGGATTGTCTTTGAGGAATTCCGTCGCTGGTGGCGGGGGATTCCCCGTGAGAGCATCCGCAAACCACGCCGCCGCCACCATCGCCACGACACGCCACACAGGGCGTTGGGCTCGCCGTCGTCGTCGTCGTCTCCCAGGGCGAAACCGTCCGTTTCCGAGCCACAGCTAAAGCATTGCGGTCCTCCCGATTCCACACTGGTGTAACGGTGCGAAAAGTTCCATTTGTGACTGCTCTGTATGTATCCACAGTACTATTATTGTTTGTAAATGAGTGCAGTACTACAAGTACCATGCGTATCCATCCATTGCGCGAGAAACTCTTGAACTGGTAAGATACGTCTATCGTTGTTTCCACTGTCTCCGTCTCCATGGAAAGCAAAATCTCACAACAATGTCTGAAACGTCAATTTTTGTATTCGGACCAACGGCGATTTCTTCTTCGTTTGTCATTTATGATGAAAGTTTTTCTCTTCAAGCACTGGCATTTCTCCGAGCTAAGTATACTTGTATTTTACATGCCAACATGAAAACCAAAATATATGTGGTGCAATAGAAGAGAGGGATGCTTTCTTGGTACCACATGAGGATTCTAGCACAAAATTGCCTTGTAAACTGTCTTTGGTACAAAAAAATAAATCAATAGATGAGTTGAAACAAAGCAATGCGTTTTGCAACCCATGACTCGGTCTCGCAGCAAGGCTGTAGACTAGCAATAAAATATTATACTACGTTATTTAATATAACATATAATTAACAGTCACAAAACAGTCACTCCACTCGGCCTTTTTTGTAAGACTCGACCGGTTCTTCATGTTGCATGAAACGTGGTTTTTGGTTCAATCGTTGAACTTAAACGTCGACTACGAGCGAATCATTGGGTGATGACCTATTCAAAGAAAGTCATTTCGACTTCTACGATGGATTTATACTTGCCTTCGTTGACGAGGCTCCGTTATCGCAAATGGAGACGTCAAAGACGTTAGTTTTCGCTGAGGACGTACTGGTCACAGCACAAAGGGTTTGCGACGATCGAAAACAACAATATTGTCGTCTACATCGCTCTAGTTGTGTGCAAGTTATTGGGCTTTGATGGTTTGTTCAAGCACCCGAATCGTTGGATGTCTTTTCGGATGATTGTGATCGCAAAATCTTGCTATGATCCATCGAAAGCACTGTTTCGTCGCCATCCTGGCTTGCGATCCACCATGTCTCGAATTCGGGAAATACGATGCGTTTATCGGAGTCCTTGTCGAGTTCTAAAAAGACGCGATAGGTATATTCATCACTCATCTCCAAGCCAAGACTCCAAAGTAGGTTCGAAAAGTCGCTAATATCGATCATGTTGTCGCTATCCGAATCAGCTTCGACAAACTTGCACCAGAGGAAGGAGGAATCGGTCATCGAAAGACGAAGGCGATCGAGGTGATAGGCGGCGTGTGTACCCGTCAAAATTGCAAAGATTCCCTGTGTCATCAATATACAGCCAGTGTAGAATGTATAGGGGTAGTAGGTAATCGTGAGGTTCATAGAGCCGGTAAATATGTACAAGAGTCCTCGACCCCACAACACGCGGAAGATGGGCAAATATCGAATCAGGAGGCTTCGAATTCTTCCCCGCAAACTCATGGGGTTTCTGTCACCGCAAGCACGCATGTCGAATGCAAGAATCAAGCAGCAGAGCATAGTTGTGTGGAAGGCACTAATGCCAAAGGGGACCGACCAAAACTCTGGCAATACTACGAGGGGATAGATCGTGGTGAACATAGTGCCAATGGCCATCGAAACTGCCATAAACTGGATGAAAACCGGACCTTCTTCTGCGGCGTGTTTCCATCGGATCAGTTGCGCATTGGCAAAGTGATTGTTCGACAAGTACTTGCCACCTTGTGTGATACTGTTCTGTACGATACTATTCTGTGGATACTGAAGATGATGATCGGGCAAGTCGTCCGAATTGATCGTTGGATCTTCCTCGCGCACCGTGAAAGTTGTGCCGCTGTTCACGTTGCTTAGAACAGGTGTTTCAGCGGACCTTCGATTCCGGGAAAATGAAAAGTATTCATCACTTTGGAGTGACTTGTTGGTTTTATTGCTTGCAGATGGTGTCTTAAAAGAGGCTTGATCCTCTTCATTCCCCTGCATTGTATAGGATTTCGTCTCAAAGGTAGAAGTAGCCCTTGAATCGTACATTGTCGACCCAGACGCGGACGCGGACAAGCGAGTACTTTGATTCTCAGATAGTGTCGCACCATGGGATTGATCCTCTTCGTCCCCCCTCATTGTGTAGGATTTCGTCGCAAAGGTAGAAGTGCCCCTTGAATCGTACGTTGTCGACCGAGACGCGGACACGGACGCGGAAATGTGAGAAGTTTGATTCTGACAACTCAGAGTGCGACTACCGCTTCGCCGTTCCGTCTGTTCCGTGGAAATTCTGTCGCGTTCGGCGTCTATGGCGCCATTGATAATGGGTACATTGGCATCGTTATCGATTTCCACGTATACATTATCCCAGTCCATGTTCTCAGCCGGTTCATGTTCAGGCGGCTCCTGGGCCTGTTTCTTCTTGCCACTCAAAAACCCAAATCTCATTGTAGTAGTAGTACGTTTGATGACAAAATGAATGGGTTTGTGTTGAAAAATGCAAAGGAACTAGTTTCGTGAAAGAGTGATCATCATCAGCCTCAGGTGTTGTTCTATTTTTCAGCAGCCGAAATCGCAAAAAAGAAGATAATGAAGGTTTTTGATCAGGAGTATCAAGTTTTGAATACGAGCTTGACTTCTGTGGCGACCTCTTGTGACACAGATCAGTATCGGTATAGTGGAAAAAAAGTTTGAAATTCGCGAACAAGACTATAGGCACAATTTATATCATCATATACAAATACGTATACATCAGATATCGAATACACATGAATCTTTTGTCCATAGTGACTTCTTGTCGCCAATCCTGCTAAAGGCATAAGAAATTGGAAATCATAAGTAAGCCTAAGATGTTCTTTGCGGTACGGTACGGTATGTCAATGAACGAAGGAAATTGTTGGACGACCACTCGACTTACATCAGGTATCGCACATGTGTTCGGTACTTTTACCGGGTTTGTGCCTATTGATACTCCGAAGTAGAAGACAGAAGTAATTTACGAAGTTCGTGCTCGTATTACGGAGTATCGCAAGGAGTAAGATTACATGCGGAATAAAGTACGAGTACTCGTACTTTGTAGCCCGCAGCTGGCTAAGATCTTACGATAACTAAGTTACAGTAATATGGTAGAAATCATAAATACCGTACGATACGGTACTCGTATCCATATGATATACGAGTTCGTTACAAAGTAAAAGTACGAGCTCGTACTCATAAGCTATTTCTTACTTCGCTACCACCTACCGTACCTACCGTACGTACCGCAAACCAGGAGTGATAATAATAGAGGGGTGCGACACGCCGCCTGTCCATCATCCGTTTTCGCTGCATGATACGAGAAGAAAAAATGGGGGTCCTTGAAACCATGATAGAAGGATTTTGTTAAAAACTTCCCCAGCTATTTTTTTAAAAGTCTGTTTTTACTGCATAATGCTAGTAAAACTACTACACTTTCAAATTATAGCAACTCCATCAAAAAGCAATATTAAAATTAGTTACAGGGTTCAGTCTAGACCATTTTTTCATGAGGAAGCTGAATATTCAGCGTTTGGGCTGATTATGCACAGAAATGTATTTATTAACAATTCAAAATTAGAACATTTTTCTTACACACCATTTCAACCTGGTTTAAGAATATTATCTTTCTTTCTACATCCTTATTGAGGATGGATTGCCATAATATGAAACTAGAGTGAGAGAGTAGTTGCTGTTTCTTTTAATGATATTTTTATAACTTCAATACTTAAATTTCTAACTACATTTCTAACTACATGCATGTTATTCCTCCTTCCTTTCCTCAATGCTCCTGCCAGCATCACTGTTGGTGCTACTAGCCCTCTTTCTTGAACCTATAACATCAATCTCCTCCCTCATTGTAAGATTTGTTCCCTTAAATTTGGTCCCTCCTGCAGTAAATGGTTATGATTATATGTTAATCCTGTGGTGTAAAGAGAGAGACAACACAAGATATTGTGAGAAAAACAAGCAGCAAAACGGATGATGGACAGATTGTTTTTGGGTTTGAAATCATTTTTGATGGGACTGACCAGCAAAAATGGATGACAGACAGACTGTTTGTGGGTTTGGAATCATTTTTGGTGGGACTGACCAGCAAAAACGAATGACAGACAGACTGTTGAACCATTTTGTGGTGGTCACCCCACATGTGCTTGTCAAGAAAGCTGCAGATGAACAATACAGCCAAACGCCACTTACTATGTGTCTCTCAAGAGTATAAGGAAGGTGTGTGTGTGATATGAAGGTCAGAAAGTGATTGGAAGTATCTTTGGGAATCAGGTGTTTCACAGTCACTTTTACTAGTAAAATGCAGTAAAAATGGTGATGAAAAAAATTGGCTGGGGAAGTTTTTTCCAAAATCCTCCTATCATGGTTTCAGTGGAAACTGGTCGTGTCGTACCCCTCTATTATTATGACTCCTGCCGCAAATTGATGTAACGAACCGAATGTAAGGAATGGTAGTGCCACGTGGAACCCGTACAAAGTACGAACCAGAGAACACCCTTGTGTATACAAGATCTCACTGTATCACCAACATAGGTACGGTCGTACGAGACGCTACTCAAAATTGCTCACTAGCAGCAACCGGACTGTAAGCAGCAAAATTACAGGCAAAGCACTAACAAGCCTGTAAAGGGTTCTTCCAGCAAGAACCAAGCCTACAGCTCACTCTTTTTGCTCCTAAAACAATTAGTAGTAGAATAAGTTGGCTCATACGTCCAGGTCCAATAGTCTTCCCTATTGTACCCGTACAAGCCCCACTAATCCTCCCAATGTGAGGATTACAACAAGGCCCAACGCGCCTGACCGGCTTCTCCCAACGCAAGACAGCAGATTCCCAACGTGCGAAAGTCAGAGCTAGGCCCAACGTGCCTACCTCAGCCGAACGTGAGGATCACCCCTTACAAGTCCGAGCTAGGCCCCGACGTGCCTGCAGCAGCCGGATATCACACAGAGGCCCGACAAGCCCATATGGTTTCGATAGCCTCTATCGCGCCGATTCCTCCTTACATAAGGACTCCATCTTGGTTTGGTAGTCATCTATTGCATCCTCGATTCCCAGCGTGAGGATCACAGGAAGGCCCAACGCGCCTACCATTACCGCCCCCAACGAGGACGACACAACCACCCTCGGCAAGTGCAGTGCCCGCGAACGGAACAATGACAGACGAACTATATGGAGTTCTTCCAAGGGAGGGGGCCCTTTGGGGATGCCCCTGCTAGGCATGACATCTACCAAGCCATCTACACTCTCTTCACTGAGTCGCAAGGGCCCCGGCTCCTCTCCCTCCTTCTAGATATCTTCAACGCGCAAGCCATTGGTGGCTTGGGTATCTTCCAAGAGGATGCCGCAGGGGTGAACCGGCTCCGGGTCATTCATGGCCTCCGGCAATATCCAGGCACCATCACCCAGCCCTCAGCCAACCTTGGCCGCTCCTTTGGCTACATCGATGATGTAGAAGGACAGGAATGTGAGCTGGTTCAGGTGGACGCAGCCCTGCTATCAAAGGCTGCAGCCAACCGAATTTATCTACTGACTCATCATGAGGCCACAATATCCCTGAACCCTGATCAAGAATATATCCCAGCCATCCCTGACAGGACGGCCCACACTGAGATGCTCCAGGCTCACAAGATGTTCTTTCTCCCCTTTGAAATCGTCCCACTGGTGTTGTGTTGAGGCCTCACTTCTTCCAGCAAGGGCTTGTGGATGTCTGCAAAGCCCTGCTGGAAACCCTACAAGCAGTGGGGACACAACCCACTACTCTCCTTGGTACCATCCAGGTCCTAGAACCCGGCCCATCCTTCCAAGCAGATGCCAGTCTGCGCTCCTACATGAAGAAGAATGTCCTCCTCCAGGACCTACCAAGCCTAGGCCTCCCCACTCCAGCAGACCCAACACTCACTGCAGCCTTCACCGCACTCACGGACCATCAACTGAGACTGAGTGATTCCCTGGACCAAAGAAGACAAGAATCCTCCAAACTGCACACAGTCAGGGAGGTTTGGGGGCCCCTGTATACAGAAAGACTCCTCCTTGTCTGTGGCAAAACAAATGAAGCCAATCTGCCCCCCATCTACAAAGCCTGGGCCAAGAAGAGCAAACACAAGAAGACCCACATGATCCTCCAAAGTCAAGTAGCCACAGATGCATACCACCTTGGCATCCAAGCGCCACTTGTCACCACAGCTGTACTCAAGCGGTTCCAAGACTGCAACTTCTATGGAACCGACCCCTTTGATGTAGCCGATGGAATCCTCCCCCTAGCTTTCACCCCACCAGGAAGGTCAGCAGCTACCCTGAAGAGGGAACATGCGGAAGCTGCCAATGTGGCAGCCTATGATACCATGATCTCCACCCAAGGCAACTCCCTCTCTCTAAAGGACTCCCTTGAACTGCAAAAGACCAAGGCCTACATTCCCTTGGACTGGACTGAAGCCACCACCCAGCTGAAAAGCTACATGGCTGTCCTGGCCACCCTCTTAGGAGCCACACATGATGTGGTGAAGCGCTACCAACAAGGTCTCTCCAGACAAGAATGGCACTTTGTAGGGCCATCCTGATGAAGTGGGGGAGCGCATCCCTCCAGCAATTGTGGTGTACTATTTCCAAGTCCGAGTGAGGGGTTGGCTGGAAGAGCAATGGGAGTCTGACACTACTATTATTTTCCTTCTGAATCCGATTCGTTGAGAGTCTGATTCAAAGGCTTCTGAAGAACAGCAACGCTGCGTTAGTGTGTTAGTAGACGAACGATTGTACTCTACGCGTGACAATTGTGTTTGAATACTTTCGGCAACGGATAATCGGACTACAGGCGAAGCTAGAGAAACGCCAGATCTCTTCTTACTGTGAACTTATTCAGATACAGCGAGACAGACCTTAGTAATGTAGATTACAAGTAGTTGGTAGCAACTAGTGTGAATTTTGGGATATAAATCAGTTGAATGTTAAAAGTATGAGATAAAGTGAAATCTTGCCGAAATGCAAGATATCTCTTTTATTGAGATGAATACGTTGCAACTGCTGTTGCGTAGTGATGAGATTACTTGCTGATTATTTCCGTACATGTATTGGTCGTTGACCATATATATCTGTATGCATGTATATGTATTGTGTGAGAATCACACGCCAACGGTTTTCTTCCCTTGTTCCGTTAGGAAGACTCCATGGATAGTTTATCATTAAGGTCAGGAATTGCTCCCATAGCTCGTGTGATATTTTATGAAGTCAGAGTTTGCTCACCGAAGAACGATGGCAATACTGTAAAACAGGGATTGCTCACCGTTGATGCGCGATGGGAATCGATGCGCCGTGGGAATCGATATGCCTTGGGAATCGATTACTTTGATTGATACGGGACTCATTGATTCGTACGAATAAGGTATCTACCATCTGGTAGCTTTGGTACTTCTGGTCACGAAAGGAATTTAATACTCCCCATGTCTCCTTGTGAAGGGTCATCACGCTCTACATGATGCTTCCATCATCTTGGAGAAGGTCGCCGGTATTACCACAGAAGTGGAAGATGGGCCTGAGCAGTGGATACACAACTGAGTGTCCCCAATGCTTGGTGAGAATGTCTGCACAGTTACCCTTACCTGGGATGTGCATCATTAAAATGAAACCTCTTGCTATCATGCTTCGTACGTAGTGAAACGACAGAATGTTATGACGCTTGTGCAACCTTGCGTAAGGGAAGGTTGACGTTTGGATCATCTTTTCGTTGTCACCCCAAGAGTATGAGATATCATGAACTCGTGTTCCTAGGTATCGGAATGAGTGACGTAAATCGACGATCTGTTCGATGCAAGTTCTTCCTGCAACAAATTCAGCTCCAAAGGTGGCTGTTTCCGTAGTAGACTGCTTCTTCGAGAACCACATCATGGGAGTCTTGTTCGCGAAATGAAGAATGCCGGTTACAGCCTTACCACTGAGAATATCATGCATGAGGTTGGCATCATAGAAATGTGTCAACACTACTGTCTTTCCAAGCGGTGCAGGAGCGTCGTCGGGTAGCTCTTCAGAATGCTCCCCATAGACGGTGTTGGACCAGTCGATGGTGTCGGGTTTAGTCAATATAAAATCGGGTGGTTCCACGCGGAATCTGATTTTAAAATGTCTAAACTTGGAGATATATCCATAGATACGTTTTGCACGTTCGAGATGCCCATCTCGTGGTTGAGCTCTGAAACTGGAGAGTGTCATCACGGCTGTTTGTACGTCGAAACGGCCGATAGCGATGATCCATTGGAGTGAACCGATCATACTTTGGTATTTCTGTATACCAGTTTCTTCGAGAAAGGCTGAGGAGTCCAATTCAGGATGATCGTTCTCTGCAATGGGTGATTGGAACCTAGTGCTAGGTTTGCATCCAAACATTTGTTCGTAAGACGCTTCCATCTTTTCGATGAACTTTATGGGATTCATGCATAGAACACCATGCGCGTCGCGCTCAAATCCGCAACCTAGGTGAAAGTTCATAGGTCCGGATCCCTTCAGTTTGAAGTTATATGGTGACGACTGCAATACCTTCAAGAAGGAATTGGGATCTGCCATGCAGAGACATAGGTCATCGACATATGTGCATATAAGCTCATATACACGTTCACCATGCTTGTTCGTACCAGGCTTGAGGAATATTTCCGGTTCTGCGCGGGATCGTTCGAAGCCGAGTTCGATGAGACAAGCTGCAAGTAAGTCTCCAAAGCACTTGCCTGAAGACCTGAGGCCATATAGGGCTTTGTAAATGATCAACAGGTGATCTTCCAGCGATCCGAATTCGGGACCTGCCTTGATGCATACTTTCTCGCAGGTAACTGCTTCTAAGTAGGCATTACCTATGTCGGTACCCCATGCTTCCAGATCGTTCAGTTCAGCTAGGAATAGACAAATACGTAGGCCGCGGAGAGATACGACACCTGCGTAAACACTGTGGATAGGGGCCTCAGTGAGATTACCGTTAGCAACGAGACGAGCCTTGTGTCTACCGTCGTGCTTGACAGCATATATCATGTGTACCTTGATCTGTTGGAATCCGGGGGGAATGGAGCTTGTCTTGTACACGCCTTTATCAATGAATGTATTGTATTCATTGAGTTGTGCCATTTCCAGAGTGGTGACATCTTCCCATTTGGTGTTTCCGTTGGCTTGATCAAATCGGAGGGCTTCTTCGTGGTTACGAGGTACTTTGAATCCATATTGGTACTGTGGAGTGGTACGGAAAGAACGAAGTTTGGCTTGGTGCACGAGTTGATCAAGTTTCTTGGTTCGTCGTGCTAGGTTGGTGATTCGCTTGAGGCGTTTCCAACCCGGGAGGTCAAGCAAGTTGTTGTCTTTCCCATATGTTGCAACGGTGACAGGGTCATCAGCCGCAATGTTGGCTAGAGGTTCATATGTGCGTTCCATATTTTCCCATTCAATCCAAAGGTTATACT
This sequence comes from Pseudo-nitzschia multiseries, assembly GCA_037355745.1. Taxonomy (NCBI): domain Eukaryota; phylum Bacillariophyta; class Bacillariophyceae; order Bacillariales; family Bacillariaceae; genus Pseudo-nitzschia; species Pseudo-nitzschia multiseries. The sequence goes on along the minus strand of CM074785.1, from coordinate 3,618,066 downwards.
TGGAACCTTTGTATTGAGGATGCTTGTTATCCAGCGGACCTTGGTGTCCTAGGATGCGGCGAAATGACCAAAGTTTGCCGTCTTCTTGTGTTGAATCACGATGGATGTAATTCATGACATCATTGTATGCAATGATATCATTGAGTTCGTCATCAGAGTGTTTGCACTTAAACTTGATGAAGTCTTTGTTGCGTTCAAGACTGTCTTCAACATCGACGATGGTAAGACGCTTCCGGGTGCCATTGGGGTTGGTTACAAGGAAGGATCGTCCTTGTAGATTGGCAATCGGGATCGTAGGAATGGTAATGGGTTTACCATCATCGTCAAATTGTGCGTTACCTTCTTCGTCGGTAACAACTACCTGTGATGGGTCTACGGGGTCTACGGAAGGAGTAGCGGGGTTGGTGTGTGGAGTTGTGACGTCACTAACATCAAAGTATGCTAATTCCGGTGGATCAAAATCATCTTCAGTAAGGAGAACGCCATCGGATGTCTTGCTGAAGATGTGTGTCGTAGGGGGACCATCAAAACTCTCCCCATAGTTGTTAGGGAGTGGAGAAGGTGACCAGCTGGGGCTGTCATCGACTTTCTTATAAAGAAAGCTTGGTAACGAGGGGTGGGCAGGTGGTTGAAGAATAGGTTGAGTGCCAGATGCGTGGGGCGTAGTACCTGGTTGTTCGTTGGGTACAGATGGGATGGTGTCATCGGCAGTGTCAGAATCAGCGGGTGAAACGCTAGGGGGAATTGAGTTGCCCGGTTTTGTAGACGCGTCAATGGGTTTACTCTGAGTGGTATGCTCCCCATGTTTGAATGCTGGAGCTTCCCCAGTGGCGTATAAACGGGGCAAGGAATCCTTGGCGTTACGCCATTTGATGAAACCATCATCAGTGAATAGGCCTGCGCGTTTGTTACAAGACTCAGGCGTAAGAGCAGAGCGGACACCGGACCGGTCAAGTAACTTGTTGGTAACGGGATCCCAGATTCGGAAGCAGAGTCCATTGCCAACATGTTCGGCGATGCCGACGAAGTGGCCTAGGCGTTCGGTAGACTGGGTACCGAAAGGGGAGTCGTTGGTTTTGAAATACACAGGTTCAAACCAGAAGAAACTGGTGTATGCGCTGATGTCGCCAAGTGTACCGGTAGCAATGAAGACCGGTTGTTTATCTGACAGCGTAGGATCAGAAATAACATTGAGGAGACCTGCGACGTATGTCATGCACAGTAGCCATAGATGTGGTGGTGTGCCTGTACGATCCATGACGCGATTGACAATGCGCTTGAACGTTTGGTATCGTCGTTCGAATTGATTCTGGTGTTGGTGATAAGGTTCACTTTGCCAGAGTCCAATCCATAGCATTTTGAGGTAATCGACGACCTTCTTACTGGATTGATAGTTACCGTGGTCGCAAAGTAGGCGAATGAGCCTGCCCCATTTTCGAACAAAGTTCTGGAAGCAAGATAGAAAATCGCCGGTGGTACGCATTTCTTCAACGTGTATAATATGTGACTTGCGACCGAAGAAGATCTGAGCAATCTTGGAGCCACCATCAATTGCTGGGACATCTGAATAGACAGCATTGGACATGACATCGTCATTGAAGGGTCGAACGTTCATGGCCGGTTGTGGGGAATGAAAACGTTTGAAAATGTTTCCATCAGGGCTAACCGCTAATGAACCATATTGGGTTGAGTTTTCAAACGTTGCCTTGATGCGATCGGTGGAAACCCAACAAAAGAAAGGTTTCAGGGATAGGTAGTCATGTTCGTTGGGGTATCTCTTGCGGGGCGTAGCCGCAATACGTGTAGTATCACTGGCAGTGCAATCCGTTGGAAACGCAGTGACTGTCCCAGAGGCTTCAGGTAAAGTGCAACATGCGAGGCGTTCTTGATGAATATAGTCGGTGGAAGTAAGCCAAAAGGAGCAATCGTTGGTTCTATGATCATCAATAGGAAGGAAGGGAGATCGAGTGGATTGGCTGGAATATGAACTGAGGGATGTGACCGTGGAGGAGTCGGGGGATACAGAGATATCCAATCCTTCAAGACAACGTGGGTTTCCATATTCGCCGTAATCGGCATAAGGGAGTTGCTGTGGCTGAGGAGGATATTTCTGGAGAAATTGTTCATCTTTTGCACTGATCGTGGTATCGAGAACAGATGGGTCCCAATGCTTATCGGATGTCATGATAACATGTGGGAGTGTGTCAAACTCAACAGTCGTGTACTTTCGCATCGCAAGGTATGGTAAACCGTGTCGTATGCTAAGAGGCAGTGCATATCCATCGGAGGTGGTGATGACCTGTCCTCCGCCCGCTTTGATGGATGTGTCGTCGACAGTGGAAAAATATGCTTCCATCTGGCCGGAGGACAATATAGAAGGGTGTCGTCCTGTATAGGCACATTCATTGAAAATGAGGATGACGGGGCCTCTGTTCGATATGGAATAAGCTCCGCATGTAGCAATGGGGATATTCTGTACCTGGTGATTGTTAATGCCGGTGACATTGACATATCGTGGTGGGATATCCTTGGAGATGAGGCATGCATCATTGCCGATGATGCAACCATTTGCGCCGCAATCGACCATCGCAAAACCAGGACTAGTAACCGTAGTTTTGTGTATGCGGTATGTGTACGACGTTACTGGACTATCATTAGGAAAGGTGAGATCTTCTTCAGGATTATACCACTGGTGAAAATTGGCAGAATATGATGATGTTCCTACAGGTATTTGGGTGTCACCGTCCTTTTTGTACTGAATGTCAGGGTTTTCGGAAAGGAATCGAGCGGGATGCGCGGGTGACACGGAAGACTTGAGAGGTCGCTGGTCCTTGGATGAAGAGGTTGTTGATTTGTATACACCTAGGGATGCATGGAAAACACCTCTACGATCATTTTCTACAGCAGGATGTAGATCTGCTGCTGAATTGGCATGCTCATCTTTGGTCGAAGTATCGTCTTCTTGGAATGGTACCAAATGTCCATGTTGATATGCCTTCTGGGTAATGGGTTTGACACTGTTGGGGTCAGGTTGGTCCTTGTTAAGTAAGTCGTGTCGTAACGATGCGACCACGATTTTCTTGCCTTCCGGAGAAAAACTAAGCCAACTCTTCATGTCCTGACGTGACAGGGCCTTCCATATGTTTGTAGGTAACCGTGTGGTAGGGTCAGGGGTATGTCCAGCCTTAAATACCGCATAATCTTGATAGTCTCCTTCAAATTCGATAGGGAGAGCATAGTCATCATGGTTTTGGCTTTGTTCAGAGGAGAAATCATGAACGTGTGCACGTACAGTCGACCGAGGAGCAGACATCGCGGACTGGGAATCGAGTCGAGTTGCTTCGAGTAAAAGCGTGATTTTAAGTTCGTGGATAGCAGCGGCTTTGGCGACCGCATCCGTCACGGTGCTATTCGTCCCACCTGGATCCTTGACTTTGGCGAACTGTTCACTTAGCTGAAAGCTGGAATAGCATGCCTGACATAATGCTGATTTTACAGTATGGTACTCAAGGGGCTTGTTGGGAGGACGGAGCTTATTGAGGTGATTTAATTCATCAAACCAATGTGTAATGAATTTCACTTTGGATTCCTTCCAATTGTTGAGATTCAACTTTAGCAACGCTTGTAGCTGAGTCGAATTGTCATATACCTTGGCTTTTGATTTGCTGTGAAGGTTTACGAAATCGAAGTATGCCTTGCGTCCATCACGAGTGGTAGAATGACTGTGTACACACGATGCAGAAAGGTCGCTTTTGAAGACTTTGTTTGGAGGGCTCTGAAAAATGGAGGTGAACAGTCGGTATTGGTAGTTTAACTTGTTGGTTATTACATGAAATTGTTACTTGAAATGTGAGCAGAAAATTGCTCTTTTACTAAAATCACCATGTTGGTGCATCGGACTGCTAATACTCCAATGCACACACTAAATCACTAATAATCGGCATCGACCCGCTAATACTTCGATGCTGCACGTGTCCTTTGTACCGATGGGCTGTATAGATTACCTTGCGCCCTGTAGGTCCGGTACATAAGGCCCTATTTTTAGTAAGAAGGAGAACCGGAATCGGTAAGTGGTAAATTCTCATTCCCACTTCCATTCCCATCTCCAATCATGTTAGTCCATTCCTGCAGAAGCAAGACGACTCGTACGATCGATCACGAGACTCATTCACTCGCATCTCATTCATTCACTCGCGTCTCATTCATTCAATAGTGTTTCGTTCGCGTCTCATTCGTGTCTCATTCTACTCATTCATTCAGTTGCGCGCGCTCGTTCGATCGACTTCAAACACACTCCCCTGCTTCAAAGGATAGATGGACTCAATCGATGATACTGCTCCAGAACTTGCTGTAGGCCGAAAACGCTTCCTCTGTGTCTACCATGGAGAAGCTTGCATCCTTGTTGCTTTTGGGCTTCGTGCAGTACTCATCTTTGCCATAGAATTTGGAGCCATGCTTTTCGAATAGGACTCCAGTAAGGTTCTTGGTAAAGAGGTCACTTGTCATTTCATCGCCTGTCTTCCACATCACCTTGATGATTCCCATTTCCTTTAGCTCTCGTAGGAAATACTGTTTCACTTCAATATGCCTGGTGCGACCTGCTATGGACCAGTTGTTGCAGAAATCAACTGCGCCCTTGTTGTCCACATATATCACCATGGGTAGCTTGATTTGCAATCCGAGACACATCATGACTCTCCAAATGTACAGCATGTCCTGGACACATAGTACGGCTGCATACAGTTCGGCTTCCATAACCGACAGGGCAATGATTGGCATCATTCTGGATCTCGCTGTGACATTGGCACCATTCAGCCAAGTCGACCAGCCGTTGACACTGTGTCGGGACTCATCTTTCGCATACTCCGAGTCACTGAACCCAATCAGCTCAAAAACAAAGTCCTTGGTACCATCCCACACTGCATTTGGGGCTAATGTGAGACCTCTCTTGGGTGTTCCAGCACAATACTTCATCACTCGCTTCAGTGCCTTCATGTGGGACTTCCTTGCTTCAGTCATGAACCTGGACAGCTCCCGGACAGCATTCTGTGTTTCAATTCGCGACCATCTCATCATATGCAATAGGATGGCTGTTCCGGACCTGTACTTGGTTTGGGCTTCCTTGGTGAGAACAGTATCGGTTGGTCCTTCACCTTCTTTCTTCAGCACTGATCCTGGCTCTGCTGGAGTGGTGGGATTGCCTCTGCATTCATCAAGCTCGAACTCATCGACGAATCTTTTGATCTTGACTGGTTGGGTCATTCGGAGTGTCCTGTTCTTCTTGTCCCGCTCAATGTGGCATCCGACATACTCATCCATCTCTCCAACATCCTTGCATTCAAATAGGGACTTGAGTTGCTCCTTGTGCTTCAAAACTTCTGCTGCTTCACCTATGATGCAAAAATCGTCGACCCATAGTAACTTCAAAAGGAGTTTGTTGTTGATCCACTTGAAAAATAGACAGGGGTCAGCTTTGCATCTTTCCATCTTCATGGTATGCATTGCTCCTCAGGCTTCTCTCCAGAATTGGATGGCTGCTTGAATTGTGCCGTAAAGCGTTTTCTGCAATTGGAGGAGTACATATGATGGATATAATTTCTGATAGCCCTCTGGAATCTTGGTGAAAATCTTCTCTCCATTCTGAAATTTGCCATTCAGAAAAGCTCCTTCCACGTCCACAATGTAAGCCATAAAATTTGCCATGACCATCAGGATCATTGCAATGCGAATGGAGATATCGCTAACAACAGGTGAAGACTTGTCTTGGCCATCATAGTGCTCGCCATCTAGCTGCTTGAATCCTCTGACGGCATTCCTGCATCTTACTGTGCCATCAGGTTTCATCTTGTTGGCCCAAGTGGTATCCATGATTTTGGTGCCTGGTGGGATATTGGCTTCATCAATCTCTTCAAAAACTCCATACTTGACCATCTTCTCATGTTCAGCATCAACACCTTCTGTAAACTTGTCGCGCATTGGACTGGCCATAGATTGCTTGTAGTTCATGGTCTTTAGCTCCTTGGTGTTGTCAAAGGCACTCCCCGCCGCGCCAACTAGACTGAGTTCACTCATAGCGCCTTCCTGAGATGGAATAGAGACCGACAGAAGATTGAATTCCTTCAGTGCAGTCATTGCCTTGTGGAACTGGATTTCAGCGTGGGTGAATTGAGCTGCATAGCTTGCCATATCTCCATATCGTACATCCGGATTGAGATGAGAGTTTCTCACAACACGGCCATACCTTGTGGTTGTTACAACATGTGGATCCTCTGCTTCAGTGTCTTCATTGCTGTCGTAGTCCTCATCATCGCTTTCATATTCAATCTTGGTTTCTTCAATATCGTCGGAGTAGTAGTCATATTCATTGTGACTATCGAAGGCAGGGTCCTCTGTGGCTGGGTCAGGTTCAGATTCAGATTCAGGTTGGAAGGGAAGTGCTGGTGCTGTGTCTCCCCCACTTGCATCCTGAAACTGCACTCGTCTGGTGGTGGTGCGCAAAATGGAGACAGGTTGTGGAGGAGGCGGTGCATTGATCGGGAGATCCATATGCCCGTCTTCAAGGAAATCAGCATGAAAATTAATGGCTTCACCTTTGGGAGCAGTGGGTGGAAAATATATTCTCTTCAACCAATAGATATCACGAGTGGTGGTAAACGTGTTCTTCAAGGGATCGTACATCACATAGCAATCGCCAGGCCGGTCAGTGCAATAGCCAGCAAAGAAAGCTGGGTTGCCTCGATAATTGAGTTTGGGACTTGTGGACCTTTTGACCCGGACTACGCCAGCCTCACCAAAAGTTCGAAGGTGGGCGCTGAAAGCAGGGACTTTGCCAGAGAAATGTTGGATCTTGGGCATAGTATTGCCATTCACAGTGACAGCCTCCAACCAGTCCAATTGAACACCACATCTCATAGCCAAGGGGAAGAATCTGAAACGGTACTCCCTAGGGACATTGGCTTGAGAGCAAAGAGCCATTGCGCGACAGACTGAGCGATAGATTGCTGTTTCGACCAAGCTATTCTGCTGAGGAGTATCCACCGAGGTATACTCGAACTTGCAAGAAAATTTCCAATCTGCTGAGGCCAGGCGAGCTTCAAGTGCTGTATTTTCGCCAGCCTTATCACAGCGGATTTGCTTTAGCTGGTGGCCTTTGGACCTCCATTGGTTGAACAACGCGCAAGTGGGTTCAACCATGCCATCCTTGGTGGCAAAGAAATTGACAAACCGGCATGTGGAATACTCATCAACAATCATGCGAAAATGGGGCTTGGTAATGAATGGGGCGGTTAGCTTGTTGCTTTTGGCAGCTTTGGGTGCTTTCACGGAGGACATATCCACAAAGAGTCTTTCTCCAGGCTTGGTAGCAGCAACATGCTCGCTATCAGTAGGAATCACTTTCCTTTTTGCTTTTGCTTTGGCACAATCTTCACATGGGAGCAGTGGACCCCGAGTAATGGTCCAACCGAGCATCTCAGCCGTCCGACGCGTCCTGTTCTCGTCCATGTGGCCCAAAAGGCGGTGGGCTTTGTTGATGTTCATCTTGGTTCCTTCGTCTGTGGTAGTAGTAGCAGTGGCTGCGCTGATGTCAATGTTGTCTGTAGGGTGTGCAATCTGGTATTGAATTTGTGTAGGTTTCTACAAGCGTAGATTTTTAAACGATTTTCGTACCAGATAATTACTGGTATTGAATTTGCGTAGCATTCTATGCCAGTAGCTTTCTACACGCTTTTTGTACTAGATAATTACTGGTATTGAATTCATGTAGATTTCTACGCCAGTAGATTTTTACACAATTTTTGTACCAGATAATTACTGGTATTGAATTTGCGTAGCATTCTACAGCAGTAGATTTCTACATGCTTTTTGTATTAGATAATTCCTGGTATTGAATTGGAGTAGGTTTCTACGCCAGTAGATTTTTACACCATTTTTGTACATATTATTTTCCTTCTGAATCCGATTCGTTGAGAGTCTGATTCAAAGGCTTCTGAAGAACAGCAACGCTGCGTTAGTGTGTTAGTAGAGGAACAATTGTACTCTACGCGTGGAAATTGTGTTTGGATACTTTTGGCAACGGATAATCGGACTACAGGCGAAGCTAGGGAAACGCCAGATCTCTTCTTGCTGTGACTTATTCAGATTGCAGCGAGACAGACCTTAGTATGTAGATTACAAGTAGTTGGTAGCAACTAGTGTGAATTTTGGGATATAAATCAGTTGAATGTTAAAAGTATGAGATAAAGTGAAATCTTGCCGAAATGCAAGATATCTCTTTTATTGAGATGAATACGTTGCAACTGCTGTTGCGTAGTGATGAGATTACTTGCTGATTATTTCCGTACATGTATTGGTCGTTGACCATATATATCTGTATGCATGTATATGTATTGTGTGAGAATCACACGCCAACGGTTTTCTTCCCTTGTTCCGTTAGGAAGACTCCATGGATAGTTTATCATTAAGGTCAGGAATTGCTCCCATAGCTCGTGTGATATTTTATGAAGTCAGAGTTTGCTCACCGAAGAACGATGGCAATACTGTAAAACAGGGATTGCTCACCGTTGATGCGCGATGGGAATCGATGCGCCGTGGGAATCGATATGCCTTGGGAATCGATTACTTTGATTGATACGGGACTCATTGATTCGTACGAATAAGGTATCTACCATCTGGTAGCTTTGGTACTTCTGGTCACGAAAGGAATTTAATACTCCCCATGTCTCCTTGTGAAGGGTCATCACGCTCTACATGATGCTTCCATCATCTTGGAGAAGGTCGCCGGTATTACCACAGAAGTGGAAGATGGGCCTGAGCAGTGGATACACAACGGAGTGACCCCAATGCTTGGTGAGAATGTCTGCACAGTTATCCTTACCTGGGATGTGCATCATTAAAATGAAACCTCTCGCTATCATGCTTCGTACGTAGTGAAACGACAGAATATTATGACGCTTGTGCAACCTTGCGTAAGGGAAGGTTGACGTTTGGATCATCTTTTCGTTGTCACCCCAAGAGTATGAGACATCATGGACTTGTGTTCCTAGGTATCGGAATGAGTGGCGTAAATCGACGATCTGTTCGATGCAAGTTCTTCCTGCAACAAATTCAACTCCAAAGGTGGCTGTCTCCGTAGTAGACTGCTTCTTCGAGAACCACATCATGGGAGTCTTGTTCGCGAAATGAAGAATGCCGGTTACAGCCTTACCACTGAGAATATCATGCATGAGGTTGGCATCATAGAAATGTGTCAACACTACTGTCTTTCCAAGCGGTGTAGGAGCGTCGTCGGGTAGCTCTTCAGATTGCTCCCCATAGACGGTGTTGGACCAGTCGATGGTGTCGGGTTTAGTCAATATAAAATCGGGTGGTTCCACGCGGAATCTGATTTTAAAATGTCTGAACTTGGAGATATATCCATAGATACGTTTTGCACGTTCAAGATGTCCATCTCGTGGCTGAGCTCTGAAACTTGAGAGCGTCATCACGGCTGTTTGTACATCGAAGCGGCCAATAGCGATGATCCATTGGAGTGAACCGATCATACTTTGGTATTTCTGTATACCAGTTTCTTCGAGAAAGGCTGAGGAGTCCAATTCGGGATGATCGTTTTCCGCAATGGGTAATTGGAACCTAGTGCTAGGTTTGCATCCGAACATTTGTTCGTAAGACGCTTCCATCTTTTCGATGAACTTTATGGGATTCATGCATAGAACACCATGTTCGTCGCGCTCAAATCCGCAACCTAGGTGAAAGTTCATAGGTCCGGATCCCTTTAGTTTGAAGCTATATGGTGACGACTGCAATATCTTCAAGAAGGAATTGGGATCTGCCATGCAGAGACATAGGTCATCGACATATGTGCATATAAGCTCATATACACGTTCACCATGCTTGTTCGTTCCGGGTTTGAGGAATATTTCCGGTTCTGCGCGGGATCGTTCGAAGCCGAGTTCGATGAGACAAGCCGCGAGTAAGTCTCCAAAGCACTTGCCTGAAGACCTGAGGCCATATAGGGCTTTGTAAATGATCAACAGGTGATCTTCCAGCGATCCGAATTCGGGGCCTGCCTTGATGCATACTTTCTCGCAGGTAACTGCTTCTAGGTAGGCATTACCTATGTCGGTACCCCATGCTTCTAAGTCGTTGAGTTCAGCTAGGAATAGGCACATACGTAGGCCGCGGAGAGATACGACACCTGCGTAAACACTGTGGATAGGGGCCTCAGTGAGATTACCGTTAGCAACGAGACGAGCCTTGTGTCTACCGTCGTGCTTGACAGCGTATATCATGTGTACCTTGATTTGTTGGAATCCGGGGGGAATGGAGCTTGTCTTGTACACGCCTTTATCAATGAATGTATTGTATTCATTGAGTTGTGCCATTTCCAGAGCAGTGGCATCTTCCCATTTGGTGTTTCCGTTGGCTTGATCAAATCGGAGGGCTTCTTCATGGTTACGAGGTACCTTGAAGCCATATTGGTACTGTGGGGTGGTACGGAAAGACCGAAGTTTAGCTTGATGCACGAGTCGATCGAGTTTCTTGGTTCGTCGTGCTAGGTTGGTGATTCACTTGAGGCGTTTCCAACCCGGGAGGTCAAGCAAGTTGTTGTCTTTCCCATATTTTGCAACGGTGACAGGGTCATCAGCCGCAATGTTGGCCAGGGGTTCATATGTGCGTTCCATATTTTCCCATTCAATCCAGAGGTTATACTTGGAACCTTTGTATTGAGGATGCTTGTTATCCAGTGGGCCTTGGTGTCCTAGGATGCAGCGAAACGACCAGAGTTTGCCGTCTTCTTGTGTTGAATCATGATGGATGTAATTCATGACATCATTGTATGCAATGATATCATTGAGTCCGTCATCGGAGTGTTTGCACTTGAACTTGATGAAGTCTTTGTTGCGTTCAAGGCTGTCTTCAACATCGACGATGGTAAGACGTTTCCGGGTGCCATCTGGATTGGTTACAAGGAAGGATCGTCCTTGTAGATCGGCAATCGGGATCGTAGGAATGGTAATGGGTTTACCGTCATCGTCAAATTGTGCGTTACCTTCTTCGTCGGTAACAACTACCTGTGATGGGTCTACGGAAGGAGTAGCGGGATTGGTGTGTGGAGTTGTGACGTCACTAACATCAAAGTATGCTAATTCCGGTGGATCAAAATCATCTTCAGTAAGGAGAGCGCCATCGGATGTCTTGCTGAAAATGTGTGTCGTAGGAGGACCATCAAGACTCTCCCCATAGTTGTTAGGGAGTGGAGAAGGTGACCAGCTCGGACTGTCATCGACTTTCTTATAAAGAAAGCTTGGTAACGAGGGGTGGGCAGGTAAAGAAAGTGTGTCGTAACAAACAAACGCAAACGGTCTTACGATCGATTGATTTAGTGAGCAAGAGTGTGGTTGTTACTGTTCATTCGGCCTTGTCGTTGTCGACAGGTTAATTACTCATCATATCATCGTGTCGATTTACGGCGTATTACCGCGTAATTCCAAGCATACAAAACACATGTAATTCTTAAGACACAAAACACACGCAAACCATCTTCGATCGGTCTTTCGTGTTACCGTATAATTCACCGTGATATTCTCATTGGAATATCACAGTATTTGTACCTTATTGTGTAGAATTAGTACTAGGTTGTACATAGATTTTAGGGCATGATAGTGTTTTAGAGTTGTTAATTCTTCGAAGAGTGAGCTGATGGGGAGAATTTCCCTAAGAGGCAATCCACATGGATAATCACCGACGATTATTCACTCAGGTTAAATAACCTTACGAATAAGGTTATTTGCCTTCGTGACTCTTCGTACGAACGAATATGCCTTTACACGGTGAATTCTTTTCAGTCCCCTTCAGTCGTAAATCCTCCAACCGTTAAGCGGCTGGATTCTATGACTTAACCTATTTATCGTGAGTCATTGTCGTGTTGAATACCAAACTGTATCCAGTCTACCATCAGAGGCCCTATCAAAAGAAAAATGGGGCGGCGTTTTGCCTTTCATTCTGGCTTGTATCATGGCATTTTGCTCTGATCCTTGCCGGTTTGATATATTGTATTCATGGATCAAATTATCCATTTCGAAATGCTCGTTGCAGATCGAACGTAAATCAACTTGTTGCTTCGGTCGAACGATTGATCGAACATTCCATCGAACGATTGATTTTTATTTTCTTACCACATGCATCGAGAACAATGTTCTCTGAAAACAGCGCCACTCATTAGCTTCGTAAACAAATCAGCAATATTTGTTGAACCTGGTTCCTTTGCAACTCTGATAATTCCTGCTGCAATAGATTCACGCGCTTTGTGGTACGCAATGCTGTTGTGCTTCTTCTTACATGGGCTTTCAGGTCGTGTAACATTTGTGACAACTGAATCATTATCACAATACACATTCGTGCTCCCATCAATAGGAACACCCATCATTCTCAACTTGTACCTTAGACCTTCAACCAATTCGATTGCAATTTTCAAAGCAATGATTTCAGATCCAAAAGTTGATGTCTCAACTGTTGTTTGTCTTTTGGAAAACCAAATGATCGGTGCATTATTAATGAAGATAATAACACCAGTATGAGATCTCCTTGTTGCCTTGCATCCGGCATGATCAGCATCGACAAAACAGCTCATCGTCACATGTTTTCCCAAAGCTTCAGGTATATCTGTTGGTATGACTTCAGTGGCACCAGGATAAAATTCAGACCAGTCACATTTTTGAAATTTACTTTCATCAACACTTGGTACAGTATCATCAAAAACCAGTTTTGACCTGTTGTACTTTTTCAAATATGCAAATATATGAAACAACTGATTCAAATGCCCGATCCTTGCCTGTGCCAGATACCTTGACATCAGTGATACTGGCATTACTATGTCAAGTCTTCCTAGTTCACAAATCCACCTGAGAACTCCAATTAAACCTTGATAGTAATTTTGCAATTCAGGGTTCAATTCTTCTGATATATCAATTTCCGGTCGGTAATCATGTGACAGTGGACTAGATGCTGATTTTGGTAGATACTTGTAGCCATATTTTTCAGTTCCTAACTCTTGTTCGACTGCTGCAACAGCTTTCGCTGTGTACTTAGTGCTTGATAATGACCATCTTGGCTTTGAATCACCTTCAAAGTAGAATTTCCCAATATCAGCTCCCAAATATAGAGTTGGCTCTTCAATCGTATCATCCTTCAATTTGAACTTTCGTTCAATGTTTTCAAGCTGGAACTTTGGATCTTCGCCAGAACATAGGATATCATCTACATATGCAATGAGCATTGCCCAGTATCTGGATCCATCTTTCCTGGTTTCAATTCTTAAGTGCACATCCGGATCTGCCTTGCACGGTGAATATCCAAGATCTCTCAAATGCTGGGTGAGGTATGACCTGAAAGATGCACCAGCAACCGGCAGTCCATACAATGCGCGGACAATCTTACAAGGTCTTCCTGCAAGGTGAGGTGGAAAACCATCTTCTTCTCTCGCTTTTAGGAAGTATTTCTCTTTAATCGGGGCTGTCAAATATGCATTTTGAATATCAGCTGAGAGAACCTTCAAATCATTCAGCGCTGCCAGCAGGAAGAATATTCTTACTGAGTCTCGACTGGGAACCGATGAATAAGTATTTTCTTTGGCCACTGCAGGGACTTTGTGACCGTCCCCTACCAACCTGGCCTTCCTTGTTAGGGACCCAAGCTTGATGTCAAAAATCATGTGGGTTGTTATCTGTTTATGGCCAACTGGAATAACATCATCATCAGAAAATTCAAACGCTGCCATATTATTTGTCATTTCCTTATGAATTGCTCTTTCCCAGTGGTCGGTCCCTGTTTTCTTATCAATAGCCAGCGCTTGTTTGATTGAATGTGGCAATTCAACTCCATATTTGTGAGTCTTCAACCAATACTTTGCTGTTTTGGCCGCTTTAAGGATTCGATCCTTCCTCCTCAAAATTTTGTGCACCCACCATCTGAAAGCTGGTGTTTTTTCAAGATTATTGTTGATAGCATATTCAGCCAATTGCACTGGAAATGACTCTTTCACATCGCTTAGCTTACACCAAGATTCAGTGCCATCTTTCCAACTGGCTAAAATTCTCCAACCTCTAGTTGTAGGTTTATGGGTTTTCCTGCCATTTTTTGCTATAGTTATTGCTTCCACGTCACTTAAAGCAGTGTTGTCTTTTTCATGGTCAATGAGCTCATCCAGTAAAGTGAACATCCGTCCGTCATCATCAACAGAACTATACAGACTCTCTGCAACAATATTTGCCGTGTATTCCTCCATTGTACCATCAGGTAGTTGCAGTTTATACAGCCTCGTGTCTAGTATGGGATTCTCATTTCTGATTCCTATCGGTCTGTTTTGCAAGTCGCGAACCCTGTCCTTGACAATGCACTTGAGTCTTTCATCACCTCTTTCAATGATCACTTCATTTCCCAGATATTCATCTGGTTCATCAACATCTTCTACCGATGCTTCTGGCTCAGCCATTTCAAGTTTCATATCCGGTGTTTTTACTGGTTGATTCTCAAATAGCTCTATTTGGGGCTCTGGGTAGTTTTCCTGGAAGAATGATGCGCTGTCCTTGACTTCATCTCCAATCTTGGATTCAATTGATTTGTCAATGGCTTCCATTCTTCTGAGGATATCTCTGTCCCGCCATTCAAATTCCTTGACGGGTCTCATTGAATTTGTAGATATTGGTATTGCCGACTCGGGCAGTAGCCAAAAACAATCCCCCCCACCTACCCTATTTCCACAGGGACCCAACCATCGCGCCAGCCTTTCAACACCTCGGGTGGAAGAATCACCTTTTTCATAATAAAACACAAAATCATACCATTCTGATGAAGTATATAATGTAATATCCGGTCTATAGCCATGGACCAATTCAAATGGGGTTCTCCCCATTGAAGAAGGGTTGTTGGAGGCTGTTCGCTGCCTGATATTAGCACATAGTTCACCACAAAATGACCATAATCTTCTCGGTGACTTCTTCTTTGCAGACTTGGTTGTGATTGCGCTATCAAGATGACCAATTGCTTGTTCTGCTCGATTTTGGAATGGGCAATGTGGCTGGATGAATGTCTGATGGATATGGTTGCGCTTTACAATTGAATTCCAGTGTGTTTTGTAGGTTCTTGGGGATCCTTGTTCTGGCGCACCATCAGAAATCAAATGCTCTGGAATTCCAATTTCATGAATGAACGTCTTCAGTCCTTGGTGGGCTTGTGATTTGTCCTGTATTGGTATAAATACTTCAAACCCATTTCCATTTGTAAAGATCTGTGCACATTTTTCTTGCCTCATAATACTCGTGGTTCTTGCATGCCATGTATCAGTGTACCAGGTTCCTTGTGCGACTCTTTTGTTCCTGAAGCGCTGAGTAGGCAGTCGCTTCATCAATGGTGATTGCAAATTCCTGAGTGCCTTCTGTGTCGTGACTTTCAATGTCTGCTCAGCTTTCTTGAAACTAATATTCCAAGTTTTGGCTAGGCGTTCACAGTCAACTTTGTTTGGACCTTCAATTGTTATCACTGATGGCCCCCATTGATTTCTTCTGTCAAGAGACCTTCTTTCAAGTGTATTGTCAATTTCTTGCAAGCTAGGGGCCTGTTTTGATTCTGCTTCAGGAGCTTCCATAAAGTCAAATTCTGTATCATCAAACAGAAATTGGTCTACCCTTCGCGCGCTTGAAATATTCCTTACTGAAGAAATCCGATGAGCAATATTTCCATCTGTTGCAATCTGGCATTCAGTTAGCATTCTCCTTGTGGATACTTGATGGACCCTCATCAGTTTGCATTGCTGCATGACACTTGGATGCCGTTCTTTTCCTAAGCTGGTCTTGGGGAGGTTATTTGTAACATTACTAGCAGGTTCTGTTACAACAGAACTTTCCTCCATTGCTTGATCCTCTTCGGTCGACATAGCTTGAAGGCTGAATTGGTCCCCTGAAATTGGATCTCCATTGTCAATGGCTAGCTCGGCCATCCTGAACTTCAGTGAATGTGGATCCCAGGGGGTATCATTTGTTGCGATCAAATGTTGACATTCATCAAGTTCCATTCTTGTGGGCTTTCTTGTGGGGAAATATGAGATCACATTCCTCATACTCAGTTTGATAAAAACTGTCTTCGGATCATCATCCTCCAGTGGAGTTTGAATTGTAATTCCATGCTTGGATCTTGGATCAAATTGGCGAGGTGTCTCTTCAACAGAGTTGAAATTGCAGTCCCTCACTTGATTTGGGCATATCAAGCTGTTTTTCAATTTGTCCCCAAAGTACAGTGCTTGATGGAACACTATGATATATACTTGGCCTGATGTTGGATTCGTCCATGCAGTCGCACAGCTTCCAATGGGTATTTTCTTGATGGGCTTGTATTCTTCAGAAAAAGGTGCAACATCAACGTGTGTTGTGATTTGGTCAGGATTCAGCAATACCATATTGCTTCCTGCTGCGGTAGTATCTGCATGTGAGTCTAACTCACAATATCCTTCTTCATTTTCCCCATCATCAAAACCTACAGGGACATTCATCTGGTATAATGACCGGCTCACCATTTTTAACAATTTGTGTTCTAGTGATAGTGTCCGGTTATTATGTCATTTCTTAGATTTTGATCCAAAACTGTCACCAGCGCCTTCATTTGTTTCTTTCTTTCTAGTCTCAGCAGCCTTGAGATTTCGTTTCTTTTTAGCCTGTCTCATCTGGTAAAGCTCCTGGCGCTGTTCTTTTGACATTGTTTTATAAACACTTGTTGGGTAAGGCTTGCACTCAACTTTTCCTGTAAAAGTTCCAGTTGTCTTTTGCTTTTTGTTGCTGGTTGTGCCCATAGAATACAAACTTCTGGAACCTCTTTTACTCTTCCCTGTTGCAAGCTTTTTCAATCCAAGACGGTTGGTGAATAGAATCAAACATTCATTGAAGTTGTCACGATAGTCTTTGCTCTCATCAATTGCATCTGCTTTTGCAGCATCAAGTCGCTCATCACTGATTGAATTGATAAAATCCCAGACAAATCTTCTTTCATTATGATTCTTTTCAAATCTCAGAATTGTTCCGTGAAAAGCAGTCCAATTTCGCTTGTGCTTGTTCCAGTCATAACCCTTGGAATCTCCAGTGTAGTGTGAATCTTTCATATCCTGATATGTCTTATTCAGAACCATAGTGATATTGGTATCAGTGTAAGCATGTTGCATGAGGGAAATGAAAGCGTTTCTGGCATTACCAGAATTCAGTGCAGTGTTTTGGAAATGTGCCACATATTCCCACCCAGGACCCTTTCTTGTTGCATCACACAGCAACCTCCAGACAACATTGTTGTCCTCATCATACTGGGGACCTGACAGGACGCCACATCTTTCATTGTAATCACTCCAAGTTGGATAAGTATCTGTTGTACTTTGCCCAACTGTTCCAGCCCTGGCTTCATCCGTAACTTCTTCCTTTTCTTGGGGTCTTATGACATACAAGATTGGGAATCCCTCAGAGTTGAATCTGTATCTCAGGTTTTGTCGGAAGCCTTCCTCCCATTCCCTGAATTTTGTGAGATCCTTCAGCTCGGGTGGAGTTGCCTTTTCCTGTGATTTCACACTTGATTCCATCATCTTGATTCTGAATTGCTGCAGTTCCAGGTTGTTTGGGTTTGCGTTCCAGTCGATAGCCCTTGGCTTGACTCCAATCAATGGTTGATACCGGGCCCAATTTGCCCAAGTTAGGAGCCTCGATGATAGCCTGTTACCATAGTGGATACTTTTTGGATTAGGACAGTCCGGACTGATAGATTTCAATCCGTGCATGAACGATTTAATGCTTTCCTTATTGAGGTCTGTGATTTCGCGAATATTAGACATCCCTCCCCTCATAATTTCTTCAGCTGATTCATAGTTGATACCGAAATCCATTAGGCTGCTCCTGAAAGCAAGCTGTTCTGGGTTCAGAAATCTACCATTGTTGAATCCCCTGATTTTTATCCTGGGTTGGGATGACCTTCTTCCCAGCCGTTCAGCTCTTGCGTTCTCTGCATTTTGGTCAGCATCGTTTCCTTCATCCTCATTTTCGCTATCCGCGTCATCTGGATTCACACCCTTTCTTTCTGCATCTCTCATTGCCCTGACTCTTTTCTTTATTTCTTGGTCGATGATTCTCTTCATGGTTGAGTTTGATTCTGGGTCCTCAAAGGCCCTTTCCATGACTTCCATGATTTTATCTTCCAAATCTTCCTTTTCTTGCATACCTCTTCCATTGTTTTCATTAGAATTCTGTGAATCGTCATCGTCTGAATCGTCATCGTCATCCACTTCCATTTTTGTTTCTTCCATGTCGTCGTCCGCTCTAGTTCGTACCATGGTGATGAATTGCTAACGGAGTTTCGAATTATATTGGAGGAGTATGGATGGTCGATTCGTAGGGGAAGGTTCGAAATGTTCGTTTCGGAATATTCGTTTTGTGATATTCGTTTTGGGTGGTATTCAGTGTGAGTCGGAGGTGGTATGTGGGAGAGAGAAGGTAATCGGGGTTTGGATGTGAGGGATGGGTATTTTGTTTGTGACTGCCGAGTGATTTGTATTGTTTGTATTTGTATATCCGGATCGAATTTTTTGTTCCGGTTTTGTTTATACTTTCTGACTATACTTTCTGACTATTCGGATCGAATTTTCGTTCCGTTTAGTTTTGTATGTGTGAGCTTTTGCTTTTGTTGCAAATCAAGATTGTGAGCTTTCCTATCCTTTCTCGGGATTTTGCTCATTCTGTATTTCTGTGGTGAAAGGTTGAAAGATTGTTTCCTGAGAATTTAGTGTTCTCTTCTCCTTTTTTTGGATCTTTGCGATCTTTCGTTCTTTGAGATTTGGTGTTCTCGATTCTAGAGCAGATGTTCTTTCGCAATCTGTTCTTTCGCAATCTGTTCTTCGCGGTTTGTTTCCCACCACATAATAGTTTAGGCTCAATCTTCTAGCTCGCGTCATTCTTGTTTTCAGTGAAAGATCAGTGTTCTCGGATATTGATTCCTTTCAACTGATGCCAACCTGGGCGGCTCTTTCGACTGAGCCGTCCAGCTCCTTTTCCCTTGCTTGTTTTGCTGGATCTCGAAACCCGGTGGAGCCACCACCTTGGTTCGATTCTTTGGTCTCTTCTTTCAGGGAGACCGCCCTGGTGTTGGTCTGTTCCAGGGCTCCACAGGCAACTGCCTCTTTTACATCCTTGAGGGTTGATGCCGGTAGCTGATCAGGCTAATCCGGATTAGTCTTCGAGCTCAACTGCGTTTCGTTGGGAAACGCTATTCGGTCCTCCACAGCTCGTAGAAAGTGCTGTGGGTCTGATAAACTAAAGAAAGTGTGTCGTAACAAACAAACGCAAACGGTCTTACGATCGATTGATTTAGTGAGCAAGAGTGTGGTTGTTACTGTTCATTCGGCCTTGTCGTTGTCGACAGGTTAATTACTCATCATATCATCGTGTCGATTTACGGCGTATTACCGCGTAATTCCAAGCATACAAAACACATGTAATTCTTAAGACACAAAACACACGCAAACCATCTTCGATCGGTCTTTCGTGTTACCGTATAATTCACCGTGATATTCTCATTGGAATATCACAGTATTTGTACCTTATTGTGTAGAATTAGTACTAGGTTGTACATAGATTTTAGGGCATGATAGTGTTTTAGAGTTGTTAATTCTTCGAAGAGTGAGCTGATGGGGAGAATTTCCCTAAGAGGCAATCCACATGGATAATCACCGACGATTATTCACTCAGGTTAAATAACCTTACGAATAAGGTTATTTGCCTTCATGACTCTTCCTACGAACGAATATGCCTTTACACGGTGAATTCTTTTCACAGGTGGTTGAAGAATTGGTTGAGTGCCAGATGCGTGGGGCGCAATATCTGGTTGTTTGTTGGGTACAGATGGGACGGTGTCATCGGCAGTGTCAGAATCAGTGGGTGAAACGCTAGGGGGAACTGAGTTGGTTGGTTTTGTAGATTCGTCAATGAGTTTACTCTGATTGGTATGCTCCCCATGTTTGAATGCTGGAGCTTCCCCAGTGGCGTATAAACGGGGCAAGGAATCCTTGGCGTTACGCCATTTGATGAAACCATCATCAGTAAATAAGCCCGCGCGTTTGTTACGAGACTCAGGCGTAAGAGCAGAGCGGACACCGGACCGGTCAAGTAACTTGTTGGTAACGGGATCCCAGATTCGGAAGCAGAGTCCATTGCCAACATGTTCGGCGATGCCGACGAAGTGGCCTAGGCGTTCGGTAGACTGGGTACCGAAAGGGGAGTCGTTGGTTTTGAAATACACAGGTTCAAACCAGAAGAAACTTGTGTATGCGCTGATGTCGCCAAGTGTACCAGTGGCAATGAAGATCGGCTGTTTATCGGATAGCGTAGGATCAGAAATAACATTGAGGAGACCCGCGACGTATGTCATACACAGTAGCCATAGGTGTGGTGGTGTGCCTGTACGGTCCATGACGCGGTTGACAATGCGCTTGAACGTTTGGTATCGTCGTTCGAATTGATTCTGGTGTTGGTGATAAGGTTCACTTTGCCAGAGTCCAATCCATAACATTTTGAGGTAATCGACGACCTTCTTACTGGATTGATAGTTACCGTGGTCGCAAAGTAGGCGAATGGGCCTGCCCCATTTTTGAACAAAGTTCTGGAAGCAAGATAGGAAGTCGCCGGTGGTACGCATTTCCTCAACGTGTATAATATGTGATTTGCGGCCAAAGAAGATCTGAGCAATCTTGGAGCCACCATCAATTGCTGGGACATCTGAATAGACAGCATCGGACATAACATCGTCATTGAAGGGTGGAACGTTCATGGCCGGTTGTGGGGAATGAAAACGTTTGAAAATGTTTCCATCAGGGCTAACCGCTAATGAACCATATTGGGTTGAGTTTTCAAACGTTGCCTTGATGCGATCGGTGGAAACCCAACAAAAGAAAGGTTTCAGGGATAGGTAGTCATGTTCGTTGGGGTATCTCTTGCGGGGCGTAGCCGCAATACGTGTAGTATCACTGGCAGTGCAATCCGTTGGAAACGCAGTGACTGTCCCAGAGGCTTCAGGTAAAGTGCAACATGCGAGGCGTTCTTGATGAATATAGTCGGTGGAAGTAAGCCAAAAGGAGCAATCGTTGGTTCTATGATCATCAATAGGAAGGAAGGGAGATCGAGTGGAATGGCTGGAATACAAACTGAGGGATGTGACCGTGGAGGACCCGGGGGATACAGAGATATCTAATCCTTCAAGACAGCGTGGGTTCCCATATTCGTCGTAATCGGCATAAGGGAGTTGCTGTGGCTGGGGAGGATATTTCTGGAGAAATTGTTCATCCTTGGCACTGATCGTGGTATCGAGAACTGATGGGTCCCAATGCTTATCGGATGTCATGATAACATGTGGGAGTGTGTCAAACTCAACAGCCGTATACTTTTGCATCGCAAGGTATGGTAAACCGTGTTGTATGCTAAGAGGCAGTGCATATCCATCGGAGGTGGTGATGACCTGTCCGCCACCCGCTTTGATGGATGTGTCGTCGACAGTGGAAAAATATGCTTCCATCTGGCCGGAGGACAATATAGAAGGGTGTCGTCCTGTATAGGCACACTCGTTGAAAATGAGGATGACGGGGCCTCTGTTCGACATGGAATATGCCCCGCATGTAGCAATGGGGATATTTTGTACCTGATGATTGTTAATGCCAGTGACATTAACATATCGCGGTGGGATATCCTTGGAGATGAGGCATGCATCATTGCCGATGATGCAACCATTTGCTCCGCGATCGACCATCGCAAAACCAGGGCTAGTGACCGTAGTTTTATGTATGCGGTATGTGTATGACGTTACTGGGCAGTCGTCAGGGAAGGTGAGATCTTCTTCAGGAGTATACCACTGGTGAAAATTGGCGGAATATGATGATGTTCCTACAGGTATTTGGGTGTCACCGTCCTTTTTGTACTGAATGTCAGGGTTGTTGGAAAGGAATTGAGCGGGATGCGCGGGTGACACGGAAGACTTGAGAGGTCGCTGGTCCTTGGATGAAGAGGTCGTTGATTTGTATACACCTAGGGATGCATGGAAAACACCTCTACGATCATTTTCTACAGCAGGATGTAGATCTGCTGCGGAATTGGCATGCTCATCGTTGGTCAAAGTATCGTCTTCTCGAAATGATACCGAATGTCCATGTTGGTATGCCTTCCGGGTAATGGGTTTGACACTGTTAGGGTCAGGTTGGTCCGTGTTAAGTAAGTCGTGTCGCAATGAGGCGACCACGATTTTCTTGCCTTCCGGGGAAAAACTAAGCCAACTCTTCATGTCCTGACGTGACAAGGCCTTCCATATGTTTGTAGGTAACCTTGTGGTAGGGTCAGGGGTACGTCCAGCTTTAAATACAGCATAATCTTGATAGTCTCCTTCAAATTCGATAGGGAGAGCATAGTCATCATGGTTTTGGCTCGATTCAGAAGAAAAATCATGAACATGTGCACGCACGGTCGACCGAGGAGCGGACATCGCGGACTGGGAATCAAGTCGAGTTGCTTCGAGTAAAAGCGTGATTTTAAGATCGTGGATAGCAGCTGCTTCGGCGACTGCATCCGTCACGGTGCTATTCGTCCCACCTGGATCCTTGACTTTGGCAAACTGTTCACTTAGCTGAAAGCTGGAATAGCATGCTTGACGCAGTGCCGATTTTACGGTATGGTATTCGAGGGGCTTGTTGGGAGGACGAAGTTTATTGAGGTGATTTAATTCATCAAACCAATGTGTAATGAATTTCACTTTGGATTCCTTCCAATTGTTGAGGTTCAACTTTAGCAACGCTTGTAGCTGAGTCGAATTGTCGTATACCTTGGCTTTTGATTTGCTGTGAAGGTTTACGAAATCGAAGTATGCCTTGCGTCCATCACGAGTGGTAGAATGACTGTGTACACACGATGCAGAAAGGTCGCTTTTGAAGACTTCCAACATAAGTACCCAGAAGAAGGCACATTGTTTGACGTAGAGATCACGGGTGTAACCCACAAGCGAAGCTGGAGGCCAAGTTTCATCAAGGAAGGTCTCGGTGTCGATGTCGTATGCCTCGAGTTTAGCCTTGAAACCAACGAGCCAGTGTTCGAATCTTGAGTCATTCGTGAGGGGCGTAAAGGACTTTTCATCCCGTGCTTTTCGGCACCAAGATTCGTACTTTACCTGCTGAGGGGACTTTTTGCTACTTCCCGCCGGAGGAGGTGGGGGGTTCAGAGCGGATTCATTACGCATGCGTTGGGCACGCTCTTTGCGGAAAGTCTCGAATTCCTTATATGCATATGACTTCACATCCTTCCAAGTTCTCAAGTCTTCTGCTAGAGCGGCATCGTTTTCTTGTAAATCGATAGCAAAATCCGCAAGTGCTTCTACGTGCCTTTGAACGGTCCGAGGGATATGCGTTGGTAGCCCTCCTTCAGTGTAGGTAAGCTTGCGTGCAAAATCCGGTTCGATAAGTGCGTCAAGAAATGCATTCCACTGGCATAATCCGCCTTCCTTGAGGGCTAAGCACAGTTTACTATCGGCTTCACTTCTTACGCTGAGTAGGGATACGAGTATCTTCTTCATATCAGTATCGAAACTGGAAAGTGGTTGGCAACAGCGACTTCTGCGTCATCCTTCTCTTCGCCGCCGGGCATCGTCGGTATGTTCGGCATCTGTATCGGTTCCGATCCTTTGAGAGAATTGCGCGGTGACTGGGAATGAGAACTACTTCGTGTACGCATATGCCAGCGTAGAGAACGAATTCAGGTCCGTTCTTGTCCCTCTTTGTGTGCAAGCCTTCTTAGAGCTTGCGACTGTTAATCTATTATTTTCCTTCTGAATCCGATTCGTTGAGAGACTGATTCAAAGGCTTCTGAGGAACAGCAACGCTGCGTTAGTGTGTTAGTAGACGAACGATTGTACTCTACGCGTGATAAATGTGTTTGGATACTTTCGGCAACGGATAATCAGACTACAGGCGAAGCTAGGGAAACGCCAGATCTCTTCTTGCTGTGACTTATTCAGATTGCAGCGAGACAGACCTTAGTATGTAGATTACAAGTAGTTGGTAACAACTAGTGTGAATTTTGGGATTTAAATCAGTTGAATGTTAAAAGTATGAGATAAAGTGAAATCTTGCTGAGATGCAAGATATCTCTTTTATTGAGATGAATACGTTGCAACTGCTGTTGCGTAGTGCTGGGATTACTCGCTGATTATTTCCGTACATGTATTAGTCGTTGACCATATATATCTGTATGCATGTATATGTATTGTGTGAGAATCACACGCCAACGGTTTTCTTCTCTTGTTCCGTTAGGAAGACTTCATGATATGTTTATCATTAAGGTCAGGAATTGCTCCCGTAGCTCGTGTGATATTTTATGAAATCAGAGTTTGCTCACCGAAGAACAATGGCAATATTGTAAAACAGGGATTGCTCACCGTTGATGCGCGATGGGAATCGATGCGCCGTGGGAATCGATATGCCGTGGGAATCGATTACTTAGATTGATACGGGACTCATTGATTTGTACGAATAGGAAATCTACCCTCTGGTAGCTTTGGTACTTCTGGTCACGAAAGGAATTTAATACACCACCCAGCGACATGCTGGCCTCTCCCCCCAGCAACGTGCTGGCCACTCCACCCAGCAACGTGCTGGCCGCTCCAACCAGCAATGTGCTGGCCACTCCACCCAGCAACGGGCTCGCCAACCCCACACCTCCCAACAGGCTGGATCTGCACGTCGAACGCGCCATCCAGCTCTACAATCAAAGCCCAAGCTGGGAGGACTTCATCCAGACCATCCGCGGGCAAGGAGACATCCACCCCAAGGTGGGCACTCTCCCCCATCCAGCCGGGAGCCTCCTTGACCTGTATCGGACGGAAAGCACCCCCGTGTCCATGTCTGGATCCCCTTGGGACCCTGCCCGGATTGCAGCGGCCATCACCAGAGGGCCTCACCAATCCTCCCACCAGGGCATTGACTTCCTTTGTGAAGAGTATGCCAACATGATGGACAAGCAACAATGGACTGTTCTCCCAGCCAGCCTCATCCGCGGCCTTCCCGGCCTCCGTCTCAGCCCACTGGGTCTACTTCCCCAAAGAGACCGGCGCCCCCGAATGATCTCAGATTACACATACTCTGAGGTTAACCAAGACACCATCCCCCTTGCCCCAGCAGAAGCCATGCAGTTTGGCTGCACCCTTCCCCGGCTCCTCACCAAGCTGCACAGGACCAACCACCGGTTTGGGTCTGTCTACATGTCCAATATTGACCTAGCAGATGGCTTCTATCAAGTCCAGTTGAACCCTGCCGACACCATGAAGCTCGGAGTCCTGTTCCCCGCTCAAGCAGGGGAGGATCCTCTCATTGGCATCCCCCTCACCAACCCTATGGGGTGGAAATCCAGTCCACCCAACTTCTGTGTCTTTACCAAAACCATTGCTGACCTGACCAACGCGACTCTCGCCACTGGGCTAGAACAGGCCAGGCGCACGCCCCATTGCATGGACCTCCTCTCAGAAGCCACACCAGACGTACCTCCAGCTCCTATGGCAGCCGCGTCGCCTTCGGCGCAGAGCCGCCCTACGGTCCCTCCTTGTAAGACCCCTACTAGTACCACCCCCAGCAAAACGCCCATTCGATACTGGGATGTCTATGTCGATGACTTCTGCAGCCTTGCTCAAGGCAACCAATGGACCCAACGCGCCATCAAGCAGGTTCTCTTCCAGTCTCTCGACAAAGTCCTCTGGCCCCTAGATGCCACTGATACCCCCTTTTGACAGGAACCAGCTTCCCTCAAGAAAATGCTCCAGTGGGACGCCACTTGGACCACCCGGAAAGTTATCCTTGGCTGGCTCATTGATTCCATCCACAAAATCATCAGCCTTCCACCCCATCAACTGGAACGCCTACATGCAATCCTTCATTCCATTCCCCCCGCACAGCGCCATGTCCCCATCAAACAATGGCACCAAGTCCTTGGTGAACTCCAGTCTATGGCTATTGCCATCCCCGGCTCCATTGGCCTCTTCTCCATCCTCCAAGGAGCATTCTGCCACCAAGAACCTGGCAGGCAGTGCATCCGGCTCACCAAACGAGTCCACAGCTTCCTACGAGACTTTCAATGGCTTGCCACCGGCCTCTCCAACCGGCCTACTTCCATTGCTAAGCTAGTGCCAGATACCTTCCCGGCCACCCTGGGCGCCTGTAATGCCTCGGGGTCTGGCATGGGAGGCATCCACTTTGTGCCCCTCCCCAACGGCGCCGTACAGCCCATCCTGTGGAGGCATGCATTCCCCAAGTGGGTATCCATCCAACTGGTCTCCTTTGACAACCCTGAAGGCACCATCAACAACAGTGATCTTGAACTGGCAGGCTCCATTGCCCACAATGATATACTTGCGCAGGCTGCCTGTGTTCAAACCCGAACCACCCACAACTGCTATGACAACACAGCCACTGTCTATTGGCAACGGAAAGGCGCCACCACTACCACAGGGCCTGCCGCTTACCTGCTCAGGATCCAGGCCCTGCACCAACCGCTCCACCACTATGTCCCCCTCAGGGATTACACCATCCCAGGCCCGGTCAACCATCTGGCTGACCTACTCTCTCAATCTGCCCTCTCTGACACTGCCTTGCTCCATCATTTCAACACCCAATATCCATAGGACTTGCCCTGGCTTTCTGCGTTGACCTTGGTGCTATCCAGCAGACCATGCGCGCTTCAGTCCCTGAACTCTATGCCTGCCAAACGTTCCCATTAGAATCAATGGGTTCAATTCTGTTTGTCTCAAGGCTTTGACCCACACCTCCAATCAGTCCAAGATCCAATCCCCCCTCCTCCAAGTCTTTGCAAAACGACTCCATGACGGACGACTCTCCTGTAGCCACAAGCCCCTCCAATCTTGCACAGTATTGGACATCATCAGGTCAGTGGGCCAGACGCTGGCCCTCTTGGGGTCCAAAGACCCCAGAACAAACTCCACTGGCAGTCTTGACTTCAGGCTAACAGCCCAGTTCAAGGGCTATGCGAAACTCGACCCAGCACCTTGCAGGGTCAAACCAGTCCCAATCACCCTTGTCATGCATGCACTCTGATTTGCATACTATGACTCCCCATCCCCCTCCTGACAGGCCATTGCCAACATGATTTGCATCGCCTTCTTCTTCTGTCTACGCCCTGGTGAGTACACTGGTACTACCAGGGACGACCAAGCCTTCCACCTCCAAGATGTCTCCTTCTATCTTGGCTCCAAAATTGTCCAACACGATGGCCCTGTTCATGAGCTCCTTGCTGCTACCTCTGTTACCCTCACCTTCACCACACAGATGAATGGTGACAAAGGTGAAGTAGTGGCTCATGCCAGGAGTGGTGACTCCCTCTGCTGCCCCGTCGCAGCGTGCGCTCGCCAAGTCCTCCATCTCAGGCGCTGCTGCCCTCACAGCTCCCCCTTCCGCCCCACCCTCAAGCTGGCCAGTTACTTCAACCAGGGAGTGTTAACCCTAGGTTGAGCAGCAACTTTCACCTCCTCCATGAGGGTCTATGTCCAGACCCTCTATAGTACCACTGGCATCTCCCCCACAGCAATCTCTGCTCGATCCCTTCGAGCAGGCGGGGCTATGGTCCTGCTGCACGGCAAATGCGATTCTAATGTCATCAAGCTCCTTGCCTGTTGGCACAGTGATTGCATAACGAGGTACTTGCATCAGCAGTCCCTCCCCATCTTCAAGAACCTTGTCTCTGTAATGTTCAACAATGGAACATACTCCTTCCTGCCAGAGGAGTGGGTGCCGGCTGCAGCCCCCACTCCACCTGGCAGCTCCCTCTGATTCCCCTCTGGTGAATCCTCCTCTCTGCATCATCCCTGATGCTTCTACCCACCCTCGCTGTCCTCCTTGTCCCCTCCACGTCCATCTCCAGCCAGCTCCCACCCTGTGGCTATGGCCCAATGGCAGAAATGGCTTAACAGCCAAAGCTGTGCGCAGGTGTGTGGGCAAAGCAACACGGGACCGGACCCAGCCTGCACAAACTAGTAGCCACAGGCTGGCAATTCCCGGATCCCCCTCTAGCATTGCTTGACCCACCAACACACCAATGAACTACAAGCATTGCACATCCAGTACTACAAGTAGGTAGGCTACTGAGGCTATCACAAACGCAGTTAACGTAGTGAGTGATAGTTGATGTAGCGAACCAAATGTAAGGAATGGTAGTGCCACGTGGAACCCGTACAAAGTACGAACCAGAGAACACCCTTGAGTATACAAGATCTCACTGTATCACCAACGTAGGTACGGCCGTACGAGACGCTACTCAAAATTGCTCACTAGCAGCAACCGGACTGTAAGCAGCAAAATTACAGGCAAAGCACTAACAAGCCTGTAAAGGGTTCTTCCAGCAAGAACCAAGCCTACAGCTCACTCTTTTTGCTCCTAAAACACTTAGTAGTAGAATAAGTTGGCCCACCACGCCCGCCCGCAGAAAAGGCTTAACAGCCAAAGCTGTGCGCAGGTGTGTGGGCAAAGCAACACGGGACCGGACCCAGCCTGCACAAACTAGTAGCCACAGGCTGGCAATTCCCGGATCCCCCTCTAGCATTGCTTAACCCACCAACACACCTATGAACTACAAGCATTGCACATCCAGTACTACAAGTAGGTAGGCTACTGAGGCTATCACAAACGCAGTTAACGTAGTGAGTGATAGCCGCAACCGCAACAAGACCAAGCACGTTTCATACGTAGATACCTTAACAAGCTATCCCTAAGGGATAGTCACCCTTGCCACGTCGTACTGTACGGAGTACGAGTGCCGTACCCTACTACTCGTACTGTACTGGCACTCGTACCAGTACGTACGGAGTATGTCTGGATGTGGTATTCAGCCCTGTACGACTGCCTGAATTCCCACGATTCATAATAATCTGAAATCTAATGTCAGACCAAATGACACCCCAGCCAGCTCTTCAATATTGAAGTGCAAATGATGTACATATCTTAGTTCCTCTATGTGCAAGATGTTAGATTTCAAGTTCAACACCTTTGCAACTGTAATAAATACAAGCTCAACACTGCTCCTCTTCGGAGTAGTTCACAGAGCTTGCTCACAATCTTAGTTTTAGTTCACTTTCAACACATGCATACCTACACATTGTATTACTATGTTACCGACAAGCTACTGTGTTATTCCTTTCAAGTTTGACTTTGACCAAGAGTCCCTTGAGAATATAGAGTTTAAGCACACAAGTACTACCAATGGAGTCTCAGAGACTGTCAAGGTTATAAAGTAGTACCTCTCATTACTGCCGGAGCATCCCTTTTCCAAGTCCTTTTTACCATTAATAAATTCTTGCATGTTAGGAAAACTCTTTCCTTAACAACAGGACCCAAGCAATATGACAAGTTTGCTGATATCCTCAGAGACTATGCCAACAGGAACTGGTGGAACGAGTATGTGTCTGCCCCAGCAAACCGGACTGTGGAAAACTTCCCAACTACCATTGATGCATTCATCACTTACAAATTCAACAACAGCACCAACGCATATCGATGCCACAAAAGATTTCTCAACAACATCAAGAAGACCACCAACATGACTGTACACCAGTTTGTCTCCACCATGGTTACCTTTCACAACCATGTGATCCTACGACTGCTTCCAGGACATCCACCTACAAATGCAGCCATCAATGATGAAGACTTCAAGAGTTTGATTTTCAAATCCATGCCTACCAAATGGAAAGACTCCTATGAAGAACACCACTCTCCCTACAAGGATACCCTTACACAGATTGTGACAAGGATGGAGAGATACCAAAACAAGGAAAACAAGAAAAGTAAGAAAAATAATCAACAAGATAATTCCTCTCAAAACAGGAATACCAGCAACAACAATAGCAACAGCAACCGGAACAACAAGAATCGCCACAATTGTAACAATTGCAATGGGAATAATTGCAATAAGAACAACCAATTGAACGGCAACAACAGCCAGAACCAGCAACAAGGCTCCAACAACAGCCAAGGCAACAACAACAATCCCTCCACAAGAGTAGCTGATAGCTCACCATGTCCTACACTATTCACCTGGGGGCAAATCACACTTGGGGCCAATGCTATCTTAATGCCAAGAATCCAAACCAACCTAACAGGAACAACGATAACAACAGCAATGATGCACATGTGAATAACTGCAATTCCAACAGCAACAACAGCAATTGATCAAGCAATTCATCCTATGGTAACAAGGCAACTCAGATGAGCCAGAACAACACATGTGTGTGTTCATCAATGAACCAGAAGAAACACCACCTCCACCAGAACCTTAGTAGCCAGATCTCTTCCAAGTAGATATGGGTGCCGATGCCGATGCCGATGCCGATGCCGAATACTATAATTCGGATCTTCAGAGATTCCCTGAAGCACAAACCATGGATTCCCACAATGACGATGTTGATCTTGCTCCAACCACGGTCAGTGTCTGCAACTCCACTAATGGCACATCTGGAAAGTACTACCTGAAGACTCTCTTTGATTCCGGATCAACCAACAATCTCATTGTTGAATTGTCTATCCCTGCGGACACTAAGAAGTACTTCCCTGCTCAACCAATCCAAATGCAAACAACCAATGGTAGAGCCACTTGTAATCAACGTGTGATCCTGGAGAATATCATCTTTTCAGAGTTATCATACTCCATGAGAGTATTGAAGATCAAGTGTTTTGTCGTCACCCAAAATATCAACTACCACCTTCCCATTGGCCGCCAGACCATGAGAGATCTTGGAATGAAGATGGACTTTGAAGCTTGCACCATAGTATGGTATGAAAAGATCATGCACTTCCACCTTTGGAACTTCTTCGATAATAAGTCCATGCTCCTCCACAAGGTCATATCAGCAGTGCCTCACTCTGTTGCTGAAAGCTATTCCAACCAAGCTACTCAACAAGCATATGTGGATGGCACCTCCAAGTATGAGAAGACAGACCTGTACAAGCTAGCATCTGAACAAAAACACCTCTTGAACCATGAGAAATCTTACTAGCTGAAGATTCTCCTTGAAAATGAAGAACTTCTCGAAGACCTGAATGACAAGGAATTAGGCATTTTCCCTAATCAAGAGTTCCACATTGATCTCCAGCAAGACGCAAAGCCATATCACATCAAGCAGCCATATCCAATTTCACTCCACCAACAGGAAGTTGTGAAGACAGAAATCAATTGACAAGTTAAACTTGGCATTCTTGAAAGATGATATCCACCCAAATGGGGAATGCCAACATTTGTAGTCCCCAAACCAGATGGCTCCTGTAGATTCGGGTCATTAGTGACTTTCGGGAGCTCAACAAAGTCACCAAGAAACTTCACTATCCACTACCAAAGATCCAAGATATCTTCCACAGAAAAAGAGGGTTCAAAGATGTCACCCTTATTAATGTCAGCATGCAGCTCCACACCTTCAAGCTCGATGAAGCCTCCACTTGGTTCTGTGTGGTCCTTGTTACAGCATTTGAAAAATTTCCTTCTAAGACTTCCCATGGGCTTCCTCAACTCTCCAAGTTGGGCCCAAGGCTGCATGGAACAGATTCTTCTCCATCTGAAGGACATTGAAGTATCCATTGATGATATCAGAATCTTCTATGACACCCTTGAATCTCACTGCAAATCTGTCTCTTCTGTCCTTTTCTTGCTCAAAGCCCACAACTTTGCAGTCAAACCCTCCAAATGCCATTGGTTCCAATTGCAAGCACCATGGCTAGGCCACATCATTTCCAGAGATGGAATCAGAACAAATCCAAACAAGATAGATCCAATCTTGAAACTGGCTTTTCCCTCAACAATCACCCAACTCCAATCCTTTGTTGGGATGATCAACTTCTATCGCAACTTCGATCCAAAATGTGCAGAAGTCCTTGCTCCTCTGACAGATCTCTCTGGTAGATCCAAAGGAAAGCTCATCCCAACTCCAGAGCTCATGAATGCCTTCAACAAAGCCAAGGCCCTCATTGCAAAGGGCATCTTGCTCACTTTCCCTGATCCAAACAAGCCTTTTCATGTCTACACCAACGCCTCCGATTACCAACTTGGTGCTGTGGTAATCCAACGTCCGATAACTGTCACGCGACCTTTTTTTTTCGTCGCAAGGTACTTTTGCAACCCCTGCTTGTGTGTAATTTTAACACGAGCCCCCCCTGTGATTCACTAGGTCAGTATCATGCCCAATTTTCTAACTCTCAATCCCTGGGTCGCGATTATTTTTTCCTTGGGTCATGAATAATTATTATTAATTTTTAATAAAACCTACCCGTACGCTCGCAAATCACACCTACTAAAATTAAATACGCAAGGTCATGACTCACAACCAAGCCCCCCCCTGTGACTTGGTGGCTTCGTATCATGCTCATTTTTCTAACTCTCAATCCCTGGTTTGCGATTTTTTTTTTCCTTGGGTCATGAACAATTATTATTAGTTTTTAATATCACCTACCCGTACGTTCGCGAATCACACCTAGTAAAATTAAATACGCAAGGTCGTGACTCACAACCAGTAAAATTTAACATTAGTGCTCGCAACACACAAACCTTAAAATGTATCTCCATTGCTCGCGACACACTACCCTTATAATTTAATATTTGTGCTCGCAACACACAATCCTTAAAATTTAATATCATCGCTTGCAACTACCTACCACTACAGTTGAATTTTTCAGGTCAAGAATTTGTCTAGTAGTATCATATACAAAATATGTATGATATGTATGAGTACTCCTTTCCGTACATTTTAATCATTTGTGTCACACAATGTACTATTAATTGCAACGGTATGCAATGTATGTAGAATATGTACCTTTTACCCTAATCACTCTTCCCGAAGATTTACCCATGTTGTACTACGTGTGAACCCACCCGCGTTGTCGTCAAATTAGTGAATGGACTGACACAATGAACAGTAATGATTCTGAAAACAATGCCTAAACTTCCTCCATTCCGCCAAGCAATTGCATCAATACAGGATCAATATAGTTGTCATCCTCATTTTCCTCTTCAGCAAGACTACTGGCAACAGTGTCACCATCTTTCGATACAGTACCGGTAGTTTTTTTTTGACTTGAATCTTTCCAGCATCATTTTCTCCAAATGTTTACCCGTTTCGGGATCTTCTCTTAACGATTGTACCTTCTTGCACAATCTAGCGAACACTTGCCTTGCTCCGCTGTTCTGTTCCGTTTGATTGTTCCGTTTTGTCATTCCGTTTCATCCCTTTGTCCTTCTTATGTCCTTTTGTTGGTTTGTTGTTCCTGAAGAATAAAAATAAGAGAAAGAAAGATCAGAAGCAAATAGAATCTCCAACAAATTGCTGTCATTGTCACTCACTACTGTTTCTCGTTGTTTTCTTTCATTGGTGATCCGTTGTTTCTGTGCTTTTCATTTTTTTTAATACCGTGCCAATCAAGAAGGATGTGTTGTTTTTTGTGTGGTTTTGATTTGGGGTATGTACAGTTTTCCGTGTGTGTACAGTTTTTGTGTGTGAACTTTTCTGTTGTTCCATTCTGTCATTCTGTCCCATTGTTCCGTTCCATTGTTCCGTTCTGTTTCATTGGTTGTTCTGTTTTAAGTGCCCTCCTTTCCTTCGTTGGTTCGTTTGATTGTTGTTCTGTTTCAATAAAAATAAAAATGAAAGAAAGAAAGATCAGAAACAAATAGTATCTCAAACAAATTGCCGTCATTGTCACTCACTGCTGTTGTTCTGTTGTTCCATTCTATCGTTCCTTTTTTTAATTCGTTGTTCCATTTTGAGTGTCGTTCTCTCCCTCGTTGGTTTGTTTGATTGTTGTTTCATTTCAATAACAATAAAAATAAAAATAAAAGAAAGAAAGATCAGAAACAAATAGAATCTCCAACGAATTGCTGTTATTGTCACTGACTAGTGTTTCTTCTTTGTTGTTCGGTTGTTCGGTTGTTCCGTTGTTTGTGACTGTCAGACAACATTCATTTTCCCTGCTTCAAAAAAAACTGTGCCAACCAAGAAGCATGTGTTGCGTTTTGTGTGGTGGTTCAGTGTGTATACAGTTTTCCATGTGTGTGTGGTTTTGTGTGTGTTGTGTGTGCTATGCACCCTGACTTCTTCCATGTGCCTGGTTTGTGCACGGCCTTTATTTTCTGTATAAGTAAAGCATGTACAAGTGCACGCCACCCCTCCTGCGCCATAGTTTTTTCAAAGAGGAAATTATGATTACACAAAGGTTATGTATCTAAATCCTCAACCCATCTGTAGAATATGGTAGCCAGTCAGTGGTTCGAAACTCCCTTGGGTCAGTATGGTACCTATCTACGTACACTTTTGCACAGTACCCAACTATGCACCTTTTTGCATGCAATATTAGCTACAACTAGTAGTACTGGTAATATCTGCACCATTCTTTTGTCCGAGAATAATAAAAAACAGCACCTCCATTTCAATGAAACAACTTATGAATTATTTGCATTTGACACTCATTAAAGTACGTTTTTGGTGATTGGATTATACAAAGTAGTAAATGTTCTTCCTATTATGGACTTGACCTCATACTTTGCCTGTCATTACCCAATAAGTCATTTTGTGCCCTGGATTTGCACCAATAATGTTCTCTTGTGTGCCATTTGGAGAGACAAACCACAACAGTTTCAGCAATCTGTGGGGCAATATTGTTACCAATATGCGTCATAGGAGTCACGAAAAAATCATTCATGGCCTGGACCAGATACTTTGTAAGTCATTACCCAATAAGTCAGTTTGTGCCCTGGATTTGCAACAAAAATACCCTCTGGTGTGTCATTTGGAGACACAAACCACAACATTTTCAGCATTATGTGTGGCAATGTTGTTCCCAATATGCATCAGATGAGTCATGAGAAATATATTCATGCACGGCACCAAAAACTTTGAGAGTCATTACCCAATATTTTTCCTCCCATTCCAGTACCCAAATGCACTCATTAGTTTGTGACACACAAACTATCAAAGATAACTCACTTCTGTTTCTTTCATGATTCATCTTATCCATTACAGGAACAATATTCATGGACTAATCACCCAAAATATCTGATTTTCTAATTTCTAATTGCAAATTAGTGTGTATTTTGCCTCCCATTCCAGTACCCAAATGCACTCATTAGGTGGTGACACACAAACTATCAAAGATAACTCACTTCTGTTTCTTTCATCATTCATCTTATCCATTATCGAAACAATATTCATGGAGTTATCACCCAAAATATCTGATTTTCTAATTTCTAATTGCAAATTAGTGTGTGTTTTTCCTCCCATTCCAGTACCCAAATGCACTCATTAGGTGGTGACACACCAAACATCACACATAGCTCACTTCTGTTTCTTTCATGATTCATCTTATCCATAACAGGAACAATATTCATGGACTAATCACCAAAAGTATGTGATTTTCTAATTTTTAATTGCAAATTAGTGTGTATTCTTCCTCCAAATCCAGGACCCAAATGCACTCATTAGTTTGTGACACACAAACTATCAAAGATAACTCACTTCTGTTTCTTTCATGATTCATCTTATCCATTACAGGAACAATATTCATGGACTAATCACCCAAAATATCTGATTTTCTAATTTCTAATTGCAAATTAGTGTGTATTTTGCCTCCCATTCCAGTACCCAAATGCACTCATTAGGTGGTGACACACAAACTATCAAAGATAACTCACTTCTGTTTCTTTCATCATTCATCTTATCCATTATCGAAACAATATTCATGGAGTTGTCACCCAAAATATCTGATTTTCTAATTTCTAATTGCAAATTAGTGTGTATTTTTCCTCAGGCGGGACTTCCCCATAAAGAGATATAATCTGGTAGGTGAAAGTACAGATGATTCTTGATTAGTTTTGTTCCCATCCCTTTCCTGTGACATGTTGAGTTTATACAATTGATAAAGTGCACGATTGTTTTTGGGAGATTCTTTAAGGAAGCATATTTCATCCGACCGTGTTTAAGAAATTCTTCCATCGATAGAATGAGCTGAATTACCTCTATCTGTTTCTTTACAAAACAATGGTCACCAATAATGTCAGATCCATGTTTGGAAACAATAGCAATCAGAAGAGAAATAAGCATTCCAGAGAAATCATGCCCTTCTTTCTTTGTGGTTGATAGAAGCTGAGTCCCAAATTTGGTGTGAGGAAAATCTCTATCAGACTGCCGTGATAACAAACCACCGTACCGTTGTGCTAAATGGTCAATACTGTTAGCAACAGCCACGCCGTGATTCAAATTGGGGGCATAAACACATGGAACACTTCCGCGGAGCAACAATTCAATTGACTCGACGGCCCGTTTGGCAGTACCAAGCTGGTGCATGTGCAAACATTCACCGGGAGTTGCAAAATGAATGTTGTTCTGATTAGTACCAAAGCATAAATCATGAAATACATTCCTTATGTTATGATGAGAGCTGTTTTTGAAGTTCTTATTGATATCGTTTAGATCAGTGCCAGGAAAACAATGGAAATCGACAGGCGACCAATTCTTTGTTGCAGGTTGAACAGAAGGAATGTTTATGTTTGGAGAATAACAGTTGCAGTAACTGCACATCCGCATGACACCCTTATTGAAGGAGCCATATTTTCCACACAATTTATCGTGAAGTTCTGTGTCGCCAATAACATAGGCAATGGCAAATTTCATTTTTACCTTCCACTGTTGATTGGCGTACGGAAGATAATTCCATTCAATACCACCGTCTTCGTCACACGCGGCTTTGAAGGAACGAAATGCTACTTCCAAACCATTGTGAAGATTCTGAATTTTTTCCTTCGAAGTGGCAGGACGAGAGTGTCTGGTTGACTCCCATTCGGGGTCGGGATGGAAGTAAATAGTTGTCCATGCTTCAGGTCGAGCGCGGGTCTCCACATTAAAGATACCGAGTGTCATGTTCAAAGGTGTTAACGTAAGTCGTCCGTGCGCATCCAAAGATATGCCGTCCATGTAAAATATAATAGGAACAAGAATTTCTTGCGAATTGGGATTGCAAATTTCTTTCCAAGAAGATTTCCACCACGAGCCGTGATGCAATTCTGAGATTACAGAATGAGGATTCAACTCAGGATTATTGTCGGGAGATAGAGGGGTGGAATAGTCGGGAAAGGAGAGGTTTTCTTCTATCATTAGCTGCTGGTCAGAAAGAAGAGAATAAATGGCATCCTTAAAAGAACGGACATACACCTGAGTGGGCTTATTATCAGGTAACCAATTCAGTATATGAGGATGAAATTTCATATCAGAGAGACCCAGATTGGATTGGAGATTGTCAAAAATTGTTTTCCGAGATCTAATTTTGGCATCGCAAAAATCAAAATCCGGTCTCATTTGACTTTTCTTTGCCCACTGGAAAATTGATTTGAATGTGTTCAGTGGCAATTTATGCCTGGCCATTAAATTCATGAGTTCCAATTCTGCAAGAAGATGATGGGGCGGCGGTAGTTTGGTGTGGCTTTGAAATGCCACCTCTCTTTCATTCAGATTAATGATTTCATGAAAAGATGGTGGTGGAGGGGCTGGCTGAGCAGTAGCGACGTTAACATCAGAACCATTAGTGTGATCTTCTTCGTTGTCCCCACAATCTATGTTGTTGGTAGAATTGTTGTCGTTATTTTCATTTACGTGAACAACATCGTCATCCTCGTCATTGGAATTGTCGATATCATTATTCAGCCGGAATGCATCTTCATCTTGAACAGCAGAAACAGCCATGTGAGATTCAATGGCGTTCCGATCCATTGGCGGTAAAAAGACATCATGTACAATCTGTCGGTTTAGAACAGAATGAAGACCTGTGGCTGATTGACTTGTGACGGTGTGGTGGGAGAGATGGGAAGGGGGAACAGATGGGCCGTTTTGTGTCATAGTCATTCCAAAATCTGACGGAGAATGTTGAACAGACGGCAAGGTAGGCTGCACTTTGATAGAGGTGGAGAAGTTATAGATCTTTCGTTTAATTAGACCCTGACTATGGTAAAGATCGCGGCACGTATCTCTATGCCAGAGATGTGTTCTTAGCCCGGTGGAGACGTATTTCAAGTTACCATTTGAAATGGATTTATATCCTAAAAAACTCCTTTGATTCTTTTCCTTTCTTATCCCAGCAACCACAGCAGTAGAATCAAAGAGAGGTTTTAATAACAGGAGGCATGATGCTGCTGAGTTGTTTGAAGGAAAATATCAGTAGAATGGGTCGAAAGGACGGAGGTCGAAAAGATGAATCGTTGAAAGGAAAAAATTAAATGTATTATTTTGTGTGTGATGTGTTTTCTTGTACGGTAGATTTCCTTACTACCATACTTTGATTGCAAAAATGGTCCGTACAGTAAATGCATTACTACTTAGTGATGATTGCAACATTCCTCGTACAATATGTTTAGTAGTGTACAGCCAGTACAGTCAACAGAAAAGTTGGGAAGATGAAAATAGTCATTCGTGCATAAGTTTTACACAAAATAGTGCTTGTCACGAAAAGAATATGATATCCTTAACCCTAAAATAGTTATTTTATTTGAGGAGTGACGAGATATTGTCTCGAAAGTAAAGGTGTGCGACGCGCGAGGTTTTTTAGTAGACACGCGACCTAAAAAGATAGGAAATTTTAAAAATAGGGTCGAGAATTTTAAAAATACCGCGCGATAGCCCATGGGGGGTAGAGAAACAGTTCTTGGACGTTATCCATCACAGGAACAATATTCATTGACTTATCACCCAAAATATGTGATTTTCTAATTTGTAATTGCAAATTAGTGTGTATTTTGCCTCCAAATCCAGTACCCAAATGCCCTTATTAGGTGGTGACACACTAACTATTACAGATAACTCACTTCTGTTTCTTTCATGATTCATCTTATCCATAACAGGAACAATATGCATGGACTAATCACAAAAATTATCTGATTTTCTAATTTTGAATTCCAAATTAGTGTACATTCTTCCTCCAAATCCAGTACCCAAATGCACTCATTAGTTTGTGACACACAAACTATCAAAGATAACTCACTTCTGTTTCTTTCATGATTCATCTTATCCATTACAGGAGCAATATTCATTGACCTATCACCCAAAATATCTGATTTTCTAATTTTTAATTGCAAATTAGTGTGTATTCTTCCTCCAAATCCAGGACCCAAATGCACTCATTAGGTGGTGACGCACAAACTATGACAGATAAGTCACTTCTGTTTCTTTTATGATTCAACTCATCCATAACAGGAACAATATTCATGGATTAATCACCAAAACTATCTGATTATTTATTTTCTAATTGCAGATTAGAGCCTGAAACGCCGTTCCGGTTAGAGAATTCTGAAACGCCGTTCCATGATTGTTGACATGAATTGTACAAAAAAACCTTTCACCACCCCAACAACAGAAGTCATTACTATCATACTTACATTACTACTACTACTACCATAATACACCCGGACACATATCTACGAAAAGAGCATTTTTTGGAACGGCGTTCCAAAAAAAGGAAAGAAGGGATAACGGTGGTGAAATCGTGTAGGAAGGTACGTACTGGTGTAGATATATACTCAAATTTGTTACCAGAAATTATCTAGTACGAAAACGGTGTATACAGCTACTGCTGTAGATATCTACGCAAAGTCGTTACCAGAAATTATCTAGTACTCAAAATTGTGTAGGAAGGTACTGATGTAGATTTCTACGCAAATTTGTTACCAGAAATTATCTAGTACAAAAACGGTGTAACTGCTGTAGATATCTACTCAAATTTGTTGCCAGAAATTATCTAGTACGAAAACGATGTAGAAAGCTACTCCTGTAGATATCTACTCAAATTTGTTACCAGAAATTATCTGCTACAAAAATTGTGTAGGAATCTGCTGCTGTAGATATGTACGCAAATTCGTTACCAGAAATTATCTAGTACGAAAACGGTGTAGAAAGCTACTGCTGTAGATTTCTACGCAAATTCGTTACCAGAAATTATCTAGTACAAAAACGGTGTAGAAACCTACTGCTGTAGATATCTACGCAAATTCAATACCAGAAATTATCTAGTACGAAAATTGTGTATAAAGCTACTGCCGTAGAATGCTAGGCAAATTCGTTACCAGAAATTATCTAGTACAAAAATTGTGTAGAAAGCTACAATCGTAGAATGCTACGCAAATTTGTTACCAGAAATTATCTAGTACAAAAATGATGTAGAAAGGTACAGTCGTAGAAAGATACGCAAATTCAATACCAGAAATTATCTAGTAGGAAAATTGTGTAGAAAGCTACTGTCATAGGATGCTACACAAATGCGTTACCAGAAAATATCTAGTACAAAAATTGTGTAGAAAGCTACATTTGTAGAAAGCTACGCAAGTTCAATACCAGTAATTATCTAGTACGAAAAGCGTGTAGAAAGCTACTGCTGTAGAATTTTACGCAAATTCATTACCAGTAAGATCACCGTCACACATGTGGTACGGTACATGAAAAATCTCACTATCACTGGTACATGAAAGATCTCACTGTATCACAGGTTGAGAACATTAACTAAAAAATAAGGGCTATATAGAGCGCGTCGCGCGCGCTTATTCTTTGTTATTATATATTCAAAACGCGCGCGACGCACGATTTATTTACTTAACCTTCTGATTTTAATTAAGAAAATCAAATCATTGTTCATTGTTCTATATTTACTGCATTAGATCTCACAGGTTAAGTATCGATTTTTTTTTTCGAACACACAGCGAAAAGTAAAAAATCTCTCTCTCTCTCTCTCTCTCTCTCACACACACACACACACACACACACACAGCGAAAAGTGATTTTACAGTGTGGTTTTACAGTGTGGTTTTACAGTGTGATTTTACAGTGTGTGTGTTTTTTTTTGTCGCAAGGCAAAAACTACTCTTTCCCTTCATAATCTTACCGAACTTATCTTGAGCAGAGTTGCTTTACCATACTTGTACGATAAAGCACTCCGTCCGAGAACGCGGGATCCCACTGAACTGATCAGCAATGATCACTAGGCAGGGAATTCAGGCTCGAGATATTTTAGTCCGAAACAACTGCCTTGGCTGAAAAAAGACAATAGAGACCAGGACGAGAGAGGCATTGCTTGATAGATATTGTTTGAGGGCCCGCAAACACGTCTTGAAAAGTAACAAATCTGCATCCCTTGTGTATTCATATCAACAGGATCAAGATCCAGTAAGAATTCTACAAATCTACGGCAGCAGCAAGAACAACGACAACAAATAAAGAATCGAACGGATCAAGTCAGAACAAGCAACAGTACAAATGAGAGAGATAGAAGAAGGCAACGACGTGAGATAGCTAGACAATGATACTGCCTCTGGCATTGCTGATAATGAATTTCCTCCCTTCTGTTTTTCTTCTTATTTTCATAGAACCGGATCGGAACAACGAATTGGAACAACGGATCGGAACAACAGACCGGTACGATTGAGAGAGATAGAGAATGATTAGACTGCCTCCAGCATTGCTGATAATGTATTTCCTGCCTTCTGTTTTTCTTCTTATTTTCATAGGACCGGATCGGCACAACGATCATCGGAACAACAGATCCAAACAAGGAACAGGCAACAGCAACCGTCGGCAACAGCAACAACAATTGTTGGCAAAAGCAATCGTTGGCAACACCAACCGTCGGCAACAGCAACAACAATTGTCGGCAAGAACAAAAGGAAACCAACAGTGTAGGTTGGTAGCATGTAGATTATATTATTCTGTTGTTATTATTTACTCTACATCAATAGATACTCATTCGTTTTGTTCAATTATTATGTATTGTTATAGATCCGCAACAGCAACAACAATCCAACCGCAAACAACAACAACGTCGTCGGCAAAATACCCCTAGGCAACAATGGCAACGAATCGTTGGCATCAAACCGCAACCGGGAACGATCGCAGCAACCGGGAACCATCGAACCGCAACCGGGAACGATCGAGCCGCAACCGGGAACCATCAGCAACAACAATCGAATCGAGCAGCAGCAGCGAGAGCAACGCAGCAACCGGGAACAATCGAAGCAACCGGGAACCATCAAACCGCAACCAGGAACAATCGAACCGCAACCGGGCACCATCAAACCAACCGGGAACCATCACAGCAACCGGGAACAATCGAAGCAACCGGGAAAAATCGCAGCAACCGGGAACCATCAGCAACAACAATCGAATCAAGCGGCAGCAGCGAGAGCAACGCAGCAACCGGGAACAATCAAAGAAACCGGGAACCATTGAACCGGAACTGGGAACGATCTAACCGCAACCGGGCACCATCAAAGCAACCGGGAACCATCGCAGCAAACGGGAACAATCAAAGCAACCAGGAACAATTGCAGCAACCGGGAACCATCGTAGCAACTGGGACTTTCAAGCAATTGGGAACCATCAGCAACAACAATCGAATCAAGCGGCAGCAGCGAGAGCAACACAGCAACCGGGAACAATCGAAGTAACCGGGAACCATCGAACCGAGCAAGAGCAACCAGGAACGATCGAACCGGAAAGCGAGAGCAACAGCAGCGAGAGCAACAGCAACCAGGAACGGTTGAACCGGAAAGCGAGAGCAACAGCAGCGAGAGCAACAGTAGCGAGAGCAACAGCAACTGGGAACGATCGAACTGCAAAGCAACAGCTAGAGCAACAGTGAGAGCAACCAGGAACAATCAAACCGGAAAGCGCATCCGGCAATGAATCGACGAATCAACAAGAACACCACCGCCCCTTTTCCTAACGGCGCTCCTACTCCAACGGCAATTCGTCTCCTACTCCAACGCTGCTCCTCGCCGTCGTCGTCACAATTCGTCTCCTACTCCAACGCCAATTGGATTCGTCTCCTACTCCAACGCCAATTGGATTCCTCTCCTAGACAAACGCTAATTGGATTTGTCTCCTACTCCAACGACAATTGGATTCCTCTCCTACTACAAGAACGCCAATTCGATTCGTCTCCTACTCCAACGCCAATTCGGTTCGTCAATCACATTGTTGTTGGAGATGTCATCATCGGCAATGCGTCGGCGGCGACAAGAACAAAGGGATTCAAAAGAAAACCAAAGCTAATTGCAGAAAGAGCAAAACAACAAAGAGCAATGAGACAACAAAAAGGTACAAGAAGTAGACAGAGAATGACTTCAAATTTTCTCCAAAACGCAGCACCATTGACAACAATCCACCAGACTTACAAACACCTGTTGGAGATAAAACCACAGAAGGCACATCGAAGTATAAAGGAAATTGTCCAACATGCCGAGCAAATAGCATTGAAAACAGTTCACAAGAAAGGGTTTCAAGGAAAATTCATGGAAACACAATGGGGTTTGAAAACAGTTGGAGAAAAGGAATAAAGCTCAAAACGGCGCTCAAAACAGCGCTCAAAACGGCGCTTGATTGCCATTCAATTGCCATTGGATTGCCATTCCCTGTCAAGAAATAGTAGAGTAACATGCTGGCATTCGAATCTGGTAGGGTTTGTACATGTCTGCCTCCATTGCCTCCTCTATCCAAGGGAAAAGAGATGGGCCGGAGTAGGGTCATTGTTGTCTTTGTCGTTGGCTCGTTTTTTTGTATCTTCATCATTCAGATTCGTCTTATTCGCCATTGAATACCATTCCCAATAAAAATTGAAGTAGAGTAACGTGTAGGTATTTGAGTTGGTGTCATTTTGTACTATTTGTACCGTGGTGAGCCCTTATGGTCTGTTCTAGGGTAGGAGAAATAGAATGGTTGTCAAAATGGAAATGTTGTTTGTTGTATCTTCATAATTTGCCATTGGATTGCCCTTCAATTGCCATTCCCGGTCAGCAAATCAGTAGAGTAACATGATGGCGTTCAAACCTGGTAGGGGTTGTACATGTCTGCCTCCATTCTCTCCTTTATCCAAGGGGAAAGAGATGGGTCGGAGTAGGGCCACCAGTAGTTGTCATTGTCTTTGCTGTTTGAATACCCTTCCTGATCGAAAATGAAGTAGAGTAACGTGTAGGTATTTGAGTTGGTGTCATTTTGTACTATTTGTATGGTGGTGAACCTTCATGGTCTGTTCTAGTGAAGGAGAAACAGAAGGGTTGTTGCAGGGTTGTCAAAATGGAAGTTAATGACACCGGTGATTTTGATGATCGGAATTCCTATCAAAAATAAATAATGTCTTTGAGGGTTTTTCTGCTGCTGTGTTTGCAGGGTCTTTTCACTTGTTCTGTTTTTGAAGAGATATCAGTGTACAGAGCACACACATGTTCATTACCTGTAGACTTGTACATGGTTTTTGTACTGAAAAACAAGTCGTAGAATCGAATCGTAGTAGATCGAATCGGAGAATCAAATCGTAGACGAATCGTAGTAGATGGATCAAATACAATCGTAATGGAAGCTTGGTGATGCGATTGTATGATAGATGAGAAGTCATCGGATGTGAATAACAATCGATGGAAACCTTGTGGTCATAGATCGATTCGCATAATTGAATCGTAGAAAATGATTGGTCAAATTCAATTTTGGATACACATCGGATCGTAGACGACAATCGAATACAATCGTAATCGAAGCTTGGTTGGAGAATCGAGTCGGAGAATTGAAGTCGATTATCGATTTGTAGATGCAACCATAATCGATTAGTAGATATCAAGCTTGGAATGAATCGGAGAATCGAATCGGTTGCTTGGATCAGAGAATCGATTGATTTGGGTAATCGAATCAAGGATAGATCGAATCGT
This sequence comes from Pseudo-nitzschia multiseries, assembly GCA_037355745.1. NCBI lineage: Eukaryota > Bacillariophyta > Bacillariophyceae > Bacillariales > Bacillariaceae > Pseudo-nitzschia > Pseudo-nitzschia multiseries. The sequence continues at coordinate 3,573,262 of CM074785.1, read as the reverse complement.
AGAATCTAATCGATTGAGTATCACATCAAAGATGAGTGAGTAACAATCGCTGGATCGAATCTTAGAATCGAATCGAGAATGCGATTGATCAAATACAATCGTAGAATCTAATCGATTGAGTATCACATCGATGATGAATGGCGAATCGTAGAGATCGATTGATCTTATCGTAGAAGATACCATAATTGATTCGTAGGGAATCGGTTTGGATATTGTGATGTCCCATGAATCGAACATTAGATTTAACGGTTGTAGATACCAGAGTTGGAGGAATCCAGACATGCCCCATATCAAGCAATGTCATCGTAAGTCCAATTAGCAACCAAGAGAGTAGCATGTAGGTGATACAGCTTGAGCTTGATAGCACCACGATGCCGTTTGGTGAAGCACACAGCAGGCAAGTCGTAGGTCAAAGAATGTGCCCCATAAATAGTAGCCTCCCGATTAGGGCAAGAAGGTGCACCAGACTGTGAATAGACATGGACTGGGTTTGGAATGGCACTATCGTTGGCATGAACTGAGCTTGGAACAACACTATCCTTAGAAAATGCCCCAGATGGTGGAAGTTGCATTGAAGGAATGCAAGTACTAGGCTTGTGAGAAGAAAATTGCTTGGGTGAACGGTAGAATGTCACAGTAGCAGATTTAGGATGAAACGTCCATGCTGTATTAGATGAAGGCTTAGGATAAGGACGTGGGGAGTGACGCTTTGGAGTAGTATGAGAGGCATCATCAGGTGGAGTGTCCGGGTGGACAGTAGGAATGGTTGAAGAGACAACTCTACGAAAACGGACTGATTCGGTGCTAGGGAAGTAAGTCCAAGTGTAGGTTGGAGTACGTGTGGAAGCAGGGAGATCAGTATTGGGAGCTAACCGGTGGGTATCAAGGGATTCAAGAGGGTTCCCATTCTGGGTAGTAGTAGGAATGGCAGGCGTTTCGCAAGCAGGATTAGGTGCTTGAGATGGGAAGGAAGCAGATGCTTGAGTTGTAACAGGAACATGTGCTGGAGGCGTGACGAGAACAGGTACTGGAGGCGTGACGGAAGCAGATACCAAAGATGACACTGGCAGTAAGGCGGGTGGTTTTGTCAGGCAAGATTGATCTTGTACGCTGGGTTGTGACGCCAGAATAGCAGCATTAGCCTTGGTTGGAACAACAGTCATTTCAGGGTGCTGGTTGCGCACATTACAAAAGTCAAGGAAAGCATCCCGATTGTATTGATTACAAAAGTCAAGGAAAGCATCCCGAGTGTACTGACTGTGGTCATACCAATAACAGCCATCTTGGAGCATGATATCATTTATAAAATCAACAAATGAAGTTAATGTATGTTGATCTTTTGCTCTGGTAGAACGGGGGTCGGTCTGTGCTTGGTATTTTAGTTCAGAGCCATATTCATCAGCAATATATGCATATTCATAAATGTCACAAATGAAATGGTTCCAGGTGGTTGCTCCTGCTATAATGAGAACTTCACAAATGTGGTTGCATGCCTCTTGAGGAACATCCAGTGTTGCATTTAGGATTTCTGCAAGTTTCAAATCAAATGATGGAAACAGTAATCTGAGATCAGGGCCGTAAATGGACATAGTGGCACTATGCTGTCGTTGCGGTTGTTGTTTATGTGGTGTCCTTCTTGTACTGAGAAAATTTGATATCTCTGTCAATATTGGGAGATAGAGGACCAGGATGGTACCGGTACGTCCGCAATAATGAGGAGAAGTCGTTTTCGATGTGATACGACGGGCAGGGGATGTGGCGAAGCAACGAAATTTCGACAAAGGATATTCGATTACTTCGAAAATCGATGAAAATTCGATGTCGTTGTTGTCGACGTTGGTGGCGTGTCAACAATACTAGGTATCGTCGTCGGTCGTTTGCAATAGCGATGGTGGTTTCTTCCTGTATTTGCTATTAAGCGGTGAAATGGTGTCGTTGACGAAGGAATGATCGTAGATTCTGTTGTTCTTGATGCGCAGCGGTGAAACACAACAATTCGTTTTCCTTTTCTGTTGTTGTAGAAACAATCGGGCGATGTTGGTGAATACGTTGTCGCTATTGGCATCGGCTGTGGCGTTGGCAATAAATAGCGTCAGCGATTTTGATGGAATACAACGGGCCGGTGAAGATGTGATGTCGTCGGCGAATAAGCAATCGTAGATTTGGTGATTGATTGTAGAATCAAATGGTAAGCATCGTACGAGTGTTTCTGATAAGGCAATTATTGATGGAACAATTGCAGTCGGTGGTTTATGGTGCTCAGCACAATCAATTTGGTGGGCGTCGGGATCCGAATACGAGATATGGTGTCACAGTGGGTGTGTCACCTGGATTGCGACGTGGAGAAATTGGAATCTGTCGAGTGAGAGATTCTTGGATGGAGAGATTGCTATTGGCGTGTCCAATGCAATGGGCTTCTAATAAAGACTTCAGCGTGTCCGATTGGTGTCTTTCTTGTGTGTAATCGGATCAGAGAACTATCGATCGTCGGCCGTAGTCGAGCGTTCGATGATCTGCTGTCGGATTGTCGTGGCGGTTCGGATTGGTTGCAGCGGTGCTTCTTATGCAAGCTGCCTGAGAGCTTGCGACTGTTAATCTATTATTTTCCTTCTGAATCCGATTCGTTGAGAGACTGATTCAAAGGCTTCTGACAAACAGCAACGCTGCGTTAGTGTGTTAGTAGACGAACGATTGTACTCTATGCGTGATAAATGTGTTTGGATACTTTCGCAACGGATAATCGGACTACAGGCGAAGCTAGGGAGATGCCAGATCTCTTCTTGCTGTGACTTATTCAGATTGCAGCGAGACAGACCTTAGTATGTAGATTACAAGTAGTTGATAGCAACTAGTGTGAATTTTGGGATTTAAATCAGTTGAATGTTAAAAGTATAAGATAAAGAGAGTAATCTTGCTGGAGAGCATGATATCTCTTTTAGTGCAGTGATGAATACAGTACACCGCTAATCGTACAGCACTGTAGAATCACATGCTATCATGAGAAGCTTCCTTCTAATCGTACAGCACTGTAGAAGGATGTGCTTATCATGAGAAGCTTCTTTCTAATCGTGATCATCGAAACAGCTGTTACAAGAAGCTTCTTCGAACCTTCCTTTTGATCATGAGTATCGAAACACATGATTGGGAGTATCAAAATGGCTATACCGGAACCAGGCACTTCACTTTGTTTTGGTCATGAAAACAAAAGGAATCTTGCTTCCGATCTTAAGTATTGAACTTCGATCGTGAAAACAGAAAAGAAATGGGCCTTCCCGGTCATTTTCCATAAGATATGAGCTGGATGCAGTCATCGAACATTCCAATTCGGTCGTGGAAGAACCTTGCTTCTGATCTTAAGTATCGAACTTCGATCATGAAACAGAAAGAATGGGCCTTCCCGGTCATTTACCATAAGATATGAGAATATTCCAATCCTGTTTACAGAAAGTATGGGCCTTCCCGGTCATTCGGTCTTCGAGAAGGATATTCCAATCCTGCTTACAGAGGTGCGTATGACTCGGTCGGTATTATCATACCACTCCAGCTGTAGTACTGTAAATTACGTAGAAATCTACGTAAGTTTAAGTACCGGCCTGTGGTTCCCTCTACATACGTACGGAAGGAATTTAATAGTATTTATTGTGGTATTTTGTACACAGTGTGGAACGCAACAACGGAGCAAATAAACACTTCTTAAAATAGTTTTATTTCATATCTTGGGTTAAGGTTAAGAAGTTTGGTAGCGAGAAATAGATTTTTTAATCAATTTAGTCAAAATTGAGAGATCAACGGACATTTTGAGTCATCGGGGAGAGTTTTGGTTGCAACCTGTGGGGGGTCAAAACTCTTCACCACAAAAATTGTGAATTTAAAAAATGCCCTTGCGCATAACAAAGGAAGGGTTGATTTTCTGAAAATAGGGCTTGCGAGGGGTTGCGTTGGGTCGCGTGACAGTTATCGGACGAAGAAGCAAGAATTATCCTCTGCTTCTCACAAAAACTCAACGCCGCTCAACGGAATTACGCAACGGTCAACAAAGAGATGCTTTGTATTGTTGAAGTTTTCGAAGATTTCAGACCAATCCTTTGGGGTGCAGAAATTATAGTGTGGACTGACCACATCAACTTGACTTGCCAAAACCTCACAAGCCACCCGATTATGACTTGGAGAATGCTCCTTGAAGAATTTTCCCCTGTATTCAAATACATCCAAGACAAAGACAATGTGATTGTGGATGCCCTCTGAAGGCTCCCTCTTCAGCAAACCCTGGAGGAAAAGAAGGAATTCCCAACTCCAATGGCTTCAGAAAGTGCTCCAAAGGACAATCCAACCAATGATCCAACTAACAATCCAACCAACACCCTTTGTTCCCTTTCTGACTTGTTCATCAACCACCCAAAAGACATCCCCATGTACCCTTAGCCTTTGCTCAGCTTGCAGCAGACCAAGCTGTCAATGAAGATATCTCTACCAATTGGTGGAGTTGTTAGTTGAACGTTTAACACTAACCCTAGGAGTTGACAACGTAACCTTGTAGACGGAGTTTATGTGGGGGGGGTTTGGGGGGGGGGAAAATACGTAGAAATATTAAAAAAATCTGTTTTTAACAAGTAGACTTGGTACAAACGCTACGACTAAAAATCGTAAAAAACAGTACCCAAACATTTATTTACGGAAATGAGATGCTTCTTCTAAAAGCAATAGTAATATGTAGTGCCGCGCGTTCATTTTTATGGTAGCGAGCTCTCATTTTTATGGTTGCAAGTAACCATAAGATTTAACCTGAATAAAGAAAAAATCACACGATTAAAATCTGTCTTAGATCAAGTTGGTCGTCACGTCGTCATCAACCTTGCCAGATGAGAGAGTTGGTGAGAAATAATATCGGACTTGTTAGAATTGGTACAATTTGTACAAGAATGAGTCGGACTTGATGTATTTACAGCCATCTACTCTGAATTCGATCGAAAAAGCCAACAAACTGAGGCGCAAAATATTGTACCGTACCGTACGTACGGTGAGTGGACTTGATGTATTTACAGCCATCTATCTACTCTGAATTCGATCAAAAAAGCCAGCAAACCGAGGAGTGAAATATTGTACCGTACGGTGAGTGTACCGGTACAAGATAAAAATACCACAATTAATACCCAGTACCAAAACCATGTAGAAGTCTACAGGAAATAAACATATGTGTGCTCCGCACACCGAAGTCCCTTCAAAAAAAGAACAAGACGAAAGACCCTGAAAACACACCGAAAAACTCACTCCTAAGACAATTTTTTTGATGGGAAGTCCGATCATCGAAATCACGAATGTCGGCCCATGATGTTTGAAGTCGATCGAACAAGGGTTTCGATCATACTACGGTAGTCATCTTGCTTCTACAGGAATCTTCTCGTACGAATGAATGAATGAGACACGAATGAATGAATGAGACACGAATGAATTGATTTTTTTTTCGTACGTACGAGATTGATTTTTTTTTCTCGTACGTACGAGATGATTTTTTTTTTTCGTACGTGTAGGATTCTACACTACTACAAAATCATGTAGAATTCTACATGATGTACTAGATACTTCGTACGCGAAAAAAAAATCTCTCTCACACAAACACACAGTAATTTTATTTTCTACCTCGGGACAAAAGAAATCACTTTTTCTACCCCCAGACAAAAAAATCACTTTTTCTACCTCGCAACAAAAAAAAAAAACACTTCATAATCAGCCTTCTGACATCCAACTTATTTGAGTAGAGTTGCTATTTGCCACTCCGTCGGTGAACGTGGGATTCCACCTTATACTTCTTTATCAGTATTCGGCAGGTTATCCGTGCTCTTATATTTTAGTCTGAAATAACAGCCTTGTACTGGAAAAAGAATTAGCTCGCATTGGACAAGAGGTGGTTTGCTCGATAGATAGTAGTGTTCTTGGACTTGATCACCCAAACATATACATCTTGAGAGCAATAAATCTGCATCCATTGCTTCTATATCAACAGGCACGAGGTACTGTTTTTCGTGACAGAGGAAATAAGAATTCTGCAAATCTACGGCAGCAGCAACAACAACAATTTCATTGGGACGATTTTCGGAACGTCCGAACAAGCAAAGGTAAGGCAACGGCTACGGCAATTGATTGGTCTTCCACTCCACCGGCATTACTGATAATGTATTTCCTCTCTGTTTTTCTTCTTATTTTCATAGGACCGGATCAGAAGCAACGACTCGAAACCAACGGATTGGAATCAACGGATCGGAAGTAGCAACCATCAAATCGTCAGCAACGGATCGGAAGCAGCGGATCAGAATCAACGGATCAAGGTGCGGTGGTCGTCTTCCCTGTAGGTGCGGGGAATTTTTCCGGTTGGTGATAATTACGATCGGCATATACATTATATTATTCTGTTGTTATTATTAACTCTATGTAGTACATCAATAGATACTCACCCATTTTGTTCAATTGGCAACAACGGCAACGAATCGTCGGCAACGAATAGCTCCTCCTCCTCCACCGGTGATCCACCCGAATAGCTCCTCCACCGGCGCAAAGCAACAACAGCAACTGGGCCGGGGCTTGGAAGGCCATTTTTTAGCCAAATTTTGCCCATCATCTTTCCCATCCATGTTGAGTCGTTTTTTTCTGATCCGCTGGATCAATCAATTCGAAACTTGGGCGGCGTGTTCTTATATATGTAATGAAGAGGATCCTGCAATATCGTTGCTGTTGGTGCCGTTGGTGCAGAGATATCTGCTGTGACTGTTGTTTGGGTTGCTTCCTTGAAATGTAGCCAAATTTTGCCCCTCTGCTTCACCGGTTCGATTCTTCTGATCCGCTGGATCAATCAATTCGAAACTTGGGCGGCGTGTTCTTATATATGCAATGAAGAGGATCCTGCAATATCGTTGCTGTTGGTGTCGTTGATATGGAGATATCTGCTGTGACTGTTATTTGGGGTGTTTCTTTGAAATACAGCCAAATTTTGCCCCTCTGCTTCACCGGTTCGATTCTTCTGATCCGCTCAATCAATCGATCCGAAACTTGGTCGGCGTGTTCTTATATATGTAATGAAGAGGATCCTGCAATATCGTTGCTGTTGGTGTCGTTGATATGGAGATATCTGCTGTGACTGTTATTTGGGGTGTTTCTTTGAAATACAACCAAATTTTCCCAATCTGCTTCACCGGTTCGATTCTTCTATTCCTCTCAATCAATCAATCCGAAACTTGGTCGGCGTGTTCTTATATATGTAATGAAGAGGATCCTGCAATATCGTTGCTGTTGGTGTCGTTGATATGGAGATATCTGCTGTGACTGTTATTTGGGGTGTTTCTTTGAAATACAACCAAATTTTCCCAATCTGCTTCACCGGTTCGATTCTTCTGATCCGCTCAATCAATCGATCCGAAACTTGGTCGGCGTGTTCTTATATATGTAATGAAGAGGACCCTGCAATATCGTTGCTGTTGGTGTCGTTGATATGGAGATATCTGCTGTGACTGTTATTTGGGGTGTTTCTTTGAAATACAACCAAATTTTCCCAATCTGCTTCACCGGTTCGATTCTTCTGATCCGCTCAATCAATCGATCCGAAACTTGGAGGACATCTCCTTCTAGACGTAATAAAGAGGTCTGTGCAATATCGTTGGAAGCGGCGACCTCGGTATGGAGATATCTGCTGTCACCGTTATTTGGATTGCTTCCTTGAAATACAACCAAATTTTCCCAATCTGCTTCACCGGTTTGATTCTTCCAATCCACTCAATCAATCGATTCGAAACTTGCAGGCCTTGTCCTTCTCGATATTATAAAGGGATCCCTGCAATATCGTTGCCCGCGGTGACTTCAGTATGGAGATATTAATATTCACCGTTTTTTCCCTTTGTTTACCTTCAAAATGGACTTTGTGTGTCCAATGCTTTGCCGGTTAGATACTTCCAATCCACTCAATCAATCGATTCGAAACTTGCAGGCCTTGTCCTTCTCGATATTATGAAGGGATCCCTGCAATATCGTTGCCCGCGGTGACTTCAGTATGGAGATATTAATATTCACCGTTGTTTTCCCTTGTTTACCTTCAAAATGGACTTTGTGTGTCCAATGCTTTGCCGGTTAGATGCTTCCAATCCACTCAATCAATCGATTCGAAACTTGCAGGCCTTGTCCTTCTCGATATTATGAAGGGATCCCTGCAATATCGTTGCCCGCGGTGACTTCAGTATGGAGATATTAATATTCACCGTTGTTTTCCCTTGTTTGCCTTCAAAATGGACCTTGTGTGTCCAATGATTTGCCGGTTAGATACTTCCAATCCACTCAATCAATCGATTCGAAACTTGCAGGCCTTGTCCTTCTTCATATAATGAAGAGATCCCTGCAATATCGTTGCCCGCGGCGCCTTCAGTATGGAGATATCTGCTGTCCCTTGGGTTTGGAGGGGGTGTTTTCTGTGGAGGTGAAAATTCGGATTTGGAGTCCTCTGCTACTAGGCCCTCCTATTGCTTCTAACGCGTACAGCAGATCCGGGTTGATGACTGAGATAGAAAGCTTTGCACTGTGTTCAAATCTGGTGGGTTTTTGGGTTGATGATTGAATTAGATTTTGGTTAGGGACTGGAAAGATTTGCACTGTGTTCAAATCTGGTGGGTTTTTGAGTTGACGATTGAATTATATTTTGGTTAGGGACTGGAAAGATTTGCACTGTGTTCAAATCTGGTGGGTTTTTGGGTTGACCATTGAATTATATTTTGGTAAGGGACTGGAAAGATTTTCACTGTGTTCAAATCTGGTGGGTTAATGGAATGACGATATAATAATATTTTGGTGGGGGATGTGCAAAATTTGCACTGTGTTCAAATCTGGTGGGTTTTTGTTTGGTTGGGGACTGGCAGGATTTGCACTGTGTTCAAATCTGGTGGGTTTTTGGGTTGATGACTGAGTTATATTTTGGTGGGGGATCTGCAGTAGTTGCACTGACTTCAAATCAGGTGGGTTTTTGGGTTAACGATTCAATTATATTTTGGTTGGGGACTGCCAGGATTTGCACTGTGTTCAAATCTGGTTGGTTTTTGGGTTGATGACTGAATTATATTTTGGTTAGGGACTGGAAAGATTTGCACTTTGTTCAAATCAGGTGGGTTTTTGGTTTGATAACTGAGATCTATTTTGGTCGGGTACTGCCAGGATTTGCACTGTGTTCAAATCTGGTGGGTTTTTGGGTTGATGACTGAATTATATTTTGGTTAGGGACTGGAAAGATTTGCACTGTGTTCAAATCTGGTGGGTTTTTGGGTTCATGACAGGGTTATATTTTGGTCGGGGACTGGAAAGATTTGCACTGTGTTCAAATCTAGTGGGTTTTTGGGTTGATCACTGAATTATATTTTGGTTAGGGACTGGAAAGATTTGCACTGTGTTCAAATCTGGTGGGTTTTTGGGTTCATGACTGAATTATATTTTTGTCGGGGAGTGGCAGGATTTGCACGGTGCTGAAATCTGGTGGGTTTTTGGGTCGATGACTGCGTTATATTTTAGTCGGGGACTGGCAGGATTTGCACTGTGCTAAAATCTGGTGGGTTTTTGGTTTCATGACTGAGTTATATTTTGGTTAGGGACTGGAAAGATTTGCACTGTGTCTAAATCTGGTGGGTTTTAGGGTTGACAATTTAATTATATATTGTTTAGGGACTGAAAAGATTTGCACTGTGTTCAAATCAGGTTGGTTTTTGGGTTGATGACTGAGTTATATTTTAGTCGCGGATTGGCAGGATTTGCATTGTGGTAAAATCTTGTTGGTTTTTGAATTGATGACTGAGTTATATTTTGGTTAAGGACTGGAGAGATTTGCACTGTGTTCAAATCTGGTGGGTTTTAGGGTTGACGATTTAATTATATTTTGGTTAGGGACTGGAAAGATTTGCACTGTGTTCAAATCAGGTTGGTTTTTGGGTTGATGACTGAGTTATATTTTAGTCGCGGATTGGCAGGATTTGCATTGTGCTAAAATCTTGTTGGTTTTTGAATTGATGACTGAGTTATATTTTGGTTAGGGACTGGAAAAATTTGCACTGTGTCTAAATCAGGTGGGTTTTAGGGTTGACGATTTAATTATATTTTGGTTAGGGACTGGAAAGATTTGCACTGTGTTCAAATCTTGTTGGTTTTTGGGTTGATGACTGCGTTATATTTTGGTCGGGGACTGGAAAGATTTGCACTGTGTTCAAATCTGGTGGGTTTTTTGGTTGATGACTGCGTTATATTTTGGCCGGGGACTGGCAGGATTTGCACTGTGCTAAAATCTGGTAGGTTTTTGAATTGATGACTGAGTTATATTTTGGTTAGGGACTGGAGAGATTTGCACTGTGTTCAAATCTGGTGAGTTTTAGAGTTGACGATTTAATTATATTTTGGTTCAGTTCTGAAAGCAAAGATTTGCACTGTGTTCAAATCGGGTTGGTTTTTGGGTTGATGACTGAGTTATATTTTAGTCGGGAATTGGCAGGATTTGCACTGTGCTAAAATCTTGTGTGTTTTTTGGTTGATGACTGCGTTATATTTTAGTCGGGAATTGGCGGGATTTGCACTGTTCTAAAATCTGGTTGGTTTTTGAATTGATGACTGAGTTATATTTTGGTTAGGGACTGGAGAGATTTGCACTGTGTTCAAATCTGGTGAGTTTTAGAGTTGACGATTTAATTATATTTTGGTTCGGTTCTGAAAAGATTTGCACTGTGTTCAAATCTGGTTGGTTTTTTGGTTGATGGCTGAGTTATATTTTAGTTGGGGATTGGCAGGATTTCCACTGTGCTAAAATCTTGTGTGTTTTTGGGTTGATGACTGAGTTATATTTTGGTCGGGAATTGGCAGGATTTGCACAGTGCTAAAATCTGGTGGGTTTTTGGTTTGATGACTGAGTTATATTTAAGTTGGGAATTGGCAGGATTTGCACTGTGCTAAAATCTGGTTGATTTTTGAATTGATGACTGAGTTATATTTTGGTTAGGGACTGGAAAGATTTGCACTGTGTCTAAATCTGGTGGGTTTTAGGGTTGACGATTTAACTATATTTTGGTTAGGGACTGAAAAGATTTGCACTGTGTTCAAATCAGGTTGGTTTTTGGGTTGATGACTGAGTTATATTTAAGTCGCGGATTGGCAGGATTTGCACTGTGCTAAAATCTTGTTGGTTTTTGAATTGATGACTGAGTTATATTTTGGTTAGGGACTGGAAAGATTTGCACTGTCTTCAAATCTAATGGATTTTTGGGTTGATGACTGAGTTATATTTTAGTCGGGAATTGGCAGGATTTGCACTGTGCTAAAATCTGGTGGGTTTTTGAATTGATGACTCAGTTATATTTTGGTTAGGGACTGGAAAGATTTGCACTGTGTCTAAATCTGGTGGGTTTTAGGATTGACGATTTAATTATATTTTGGTTTGGGACTGAAAAGATTTGCACTGTGTTCAAATCTGGTTGGTTTTTTGGTTGATGGCTGAGTTATATTTTAGTCGGGGATTGGCAGGATTTGCACTGTGTTAAAATCTTGTGTGTTTTTGGGTTGATGACTGAGTTATATTTAAATCAGGAATTGGCAGGATTTGCACTGTGCTGAAATCTGGTGGGTTTTTTAATTGATGACTGAGTTATATTTTGGTTAGGGACTGGAAAGATTTGCACTGTGTCTAAATCTGGTGGGTTTTAGGGTTGACGATTTAATTATATTTTGGTTTGGGACTGGAAAGATTTGCACTGTGTTCAAATCTTGTTGGTTTTTGGGTTGATGACTGCGTTATATTTTAGTCGGGGATTGGCAGGATTTGCACTGTGCTCAAATCTGGTTGGTTTTTGAATTGATGACTCAGTTATATTTTGGTTAGGGATTGGTAGGATTTGCACTGTGCCAAAATCTGGTTGGTTTTTGGGTTGATGACTGAGTTATATTTTGATTAGGGACTGAAAAGATTTGCACTGTGTTCAAATCTGGTTTGTTTTTTGGTTGATGACTGAGTTATATTTTAGTCGGGGATTGGCAGGATTTGCACTGTGCTAAAATCTTGTGTGTTTTTGGGTTGATGACTGAGTTATATTTTGGTCGGGAATTGGCAGGATTTGCACAGTGATAAAATCTGGTGGGTTTTTGGGTTGATGACTGAGTTATATTTTAGTCGGGAATTGGCGGGATTTGCACTGTTCTAAAATCTGGTTGGTTTTTGAATTGATGACTGAGTCATATTTTGTTTAGGGACTGGAGAGATTTGCACTGGGTTCAAATCTGGTGAGTTTTAGAGTTGACGATTTAATTATATTTTGGTTCGGTTCTGAAAAGATTTTTACTGTGTTCAAATCTGGTTGGTTTTTTGGTTGATGACTGAGTTATATTTTAGTCGGTGATTGGTAGGATTTGCACTGTGCTAAAATCTTGTTGGTTTTTGAATTGATGACTGCGTTATATTTTGATTAGGGACTGGAAAGATTTGCACTGTGTTCAAATCTGGTGGGTTTTTGGGTTGATGACTGAGTTATATTTTAGTCGGGAATTGGCAGGATTTGCACTGTGCTCAAATATGGTGGGTTTTTTAATTGATGACTGAGTTATATTTTGGTTAGGGACTGGTAAGATTTGCACTGTGTCTAAATCAGGTGGGTTTTAGGGTTGTTGACAATTTAATTATATTTTGGTTAGGGACTGAAAAGATTTGCACTGTGTTCAAATCAGGTTGGTTTTTGGGTTGATCACTGAGTTATATTTAAGTCGCGGATTGGCAGGATTTGCACTGTGCTAAAATCTTGTTGGTTTTTGAATTGATGACTGAGTTATATTTTGGTTAGGGACTGGAGAGATTTGCACTGTGTCTAAATCAGGTGGGTTTTAGGGTTGACGATCTAATTATATTTTGGTTAGGGACTGGAAAGATTTGCACTGTGTTCAAATCTGGTTGGTTTTTGGGTTGATGACTGAGTTATATTTTAGTCGGGGATTGGCAGGATTTGCACTGTGCCAAAATCTTGTTGGTTTTTGGGTTGATGACTGAGTTATATTTTGATTAGGGACTGGAAAGATTTGCACTGTGTTCAAATCTGGTGGGTTTTGGGGTTGATGACTGAGTTATATTTTAGTCGGGAATTGGCAGGATTTGCACTGTGCTAAAATCTGGTGGGTTTTTGAATTGATGACTGAGTTATATTTTGGTTAGGGACTGGAAAGATTTGCACTGTGTCTAAATCAGGTGGGTTTTAGGGTTGACAATTTAATTATATTTTGGTTAGGGACTGAAAAGATTTGCACTGTGTTCAAATCAGGTTGGTTTTTGGGTTGATCACTGAGTTATATTTAAGTCGCGGATTGGCAGGATTTGCACTGTGCTAAAATCTTGTTGGTTTTTGGGTTGATGACTGAGTTATATTTTGGTTAGGGACTGGAAAGATTTGCACTGTCTTCAAATCTAGTGGATTTTTGGGTTGATGACTGAGTTATATTTTAGTCGGGAATTGGCAGGATTTGCACTGTGCTAAAATCTGGTTGGTTTTTGAATTGATAACTGAGTTATATTTTGGTTCGGGACTGGAAAGATTTGCACTGTGTCTAAATCTGGTGGGTTTTAGAGTTGACGATTTAATTATATTTTGGTTCGGGACTGAAAAGATTTGCACTGTGTTCAAATCTGGTTGGTTTTTTGGTTGATGGCTGAATTATATTGTTGTCGGGGATTGGCAGGATTTCCACTGTGCTAAAATCTGGTGGATTTTTGGGTTGATGACTGCGTTATATTTTGGTCAGGGACTGGCAGGATTTGCACAGTGATAAAATCTGGTGGGTTTTTGGGTTGATGGCTGAGTTATATTTTAGTCGGAGATTGGCAGGATTTGCACTGTGCTAAAATCTTGTGTGTTTTTGGGTTGATGACTGAGTTATATTTTGGTCGGGGATTGGCAGGATTTGCACTGTGCTAAAATCTGGTGGGTTTTTGGGTTGATGACTGAGTTATATTTTAGTCGGGAATTGGCAGGATTTGCACTGTGCTCAAATCTGGTTGGTTTTTGAATTGATGACTGAGTTATATTTTGGTTAAGGACGGGAAAGATTTGCACTGTGTCTAAATCTGGTGGGTTTTAGGATTGACGATTTAACTATATTTTGGTTCGGGACTGAAAAGATTTGCACTGTGTTCAAATCTGGATTGTTTTTTGGTTGATGGCTGAATTATATTTAAGTCGGGGATTGGCAGGATTTGCACTTTGCTAAAATCTGGTGGGTTTTTGGGTTGATGACTGCGTTATATTTTGGTCGGGGACTGGCAGGATTTGCACAGTGCTAAAATCTGGTGGGTTTTTGGGTTGATGACTGACGTATATTTTAGTCGAGAATTTGCAAGATTTGCACTGTGCTAAAATCTGGTGGGTTTTTGAATTGATGACTGAAATATATATTTTGGTTAGGGACTGGAGAGATTTGCACTGTGTTCAAATCTGGTGAGTTTTAGAGTTGACGATTTAATTATATTTTGGTTCGGTTCTGAAAAGATTTGCACTGTGTTCAAATCTGGTTGGTTTTTTGGTTGATGGCTGAGTTATATTTTAGTTGGGGATTGGCAGGATTTCCACTGTGCTAAAATCTTGTGTGTTTTTGGGTTGATGACTGAGTTATATTTTGGTCAGGAATTGGCAGGATTTGCACAGTGCTAAAATCTGGTGGGTTTTTGGTTTGATGACTGAGTTATATTTAAGTCAGGAATTGGCAGGATTTGCACTGTGCTAAAATCTGGTGGGTTTTTTAATTGATGACTGAGTTATATTTTGGTTAGGGACTGGAAAGATTTGCACTGTGTCTAAATCTGGTGGGTTTTAGGGTTGACGATTTAATTATATTTTGGTTAGGGACTGAAAAGATTTGCACTGTGTTCAAATCAGGTTGGTTTTTGGGTTGATGACTGAGTTATATTTAAGTCGCGGATTGGCAGGATTTGCACTGTGCTAAAATCTTGTTGGTTTTTGAATTGATGACTGAGTTATATTTTGGTAAGGGACTGGAGAGATTTGCACTGTGTCTAAATCAGGTGGGTTTTAGGGTTGACGATCTAATTATATTTTGGTTAGGGACTGGAAAGATTTGCACTGTGTTCAAATCTGGTTGGTTTTTGGGTTGATGACTGAGTTATATTTTAGTCCGGGATTGGCAGGATTTGCACTGTGCCAAAATCTTGTTGGTTTTTGAATTGATGACTGAGTTATATTTTGATTAGGGACTGGAAAGATTTGCACTGTGTTCAAATCTGGTGGGTTTTTGGGTTGATGACTGAGTTATATTTTAGTCGGGAATTGGCAGGATTTGCACTGTGCTAAAATCTGGTGGGTTTTTGAATTGATGACTCAGTTATATTTTGGTTAGGGACTGGAAAGATTTGCACTGTGTCTAAATCTGGTGGGTTTTAGGATTGACGATTTAATTATATTTTGGTTCGGGACTGAAAAGATTTGCACTGTGTTCAAATCTGGTTTGTTTTTTGGTTGATGGCTGAATTATATTTTAGTCGGGGACTGGCAGGATTTCCACTTTGCTAAAATCTGGTGGGTTTTTGGGTTGATGACTGCATTATATTTTGGTCGGGGACTGGCAGGATTTGCACAGTGATAAAATCTGATGGGTTTTTGGGTTGATGACTGAGTTCTATTTTAGTCGGGAATTGGCAAAATTTGCACTGTGTCTAAATCTGGTTGGTTTTTGGGTTGATGACTGAGTTATATTTTGGTTAGGGACTGGAAAGATTTGCACTGTGTTCAAATCTGGTGAGTTTTAGGGTTAACGATTTAATTATATTTTGGTTAGGGAATGGAAAGATTTGCACTGTGTTCAAATCATGTGGGTTTTTGGGTTTATTACTTAGTTATATTTTGGTCGGGGATTGGCAGGATTTGCACTGTGCTAAATTATGGTGAATTTTGGTTGATGACTGAGTTATATTTTGGTTAGGGACTGGAGAGATTTGCACTGCGCAAAAATCCGGTGGGTTTTGGTATTGATGACTGAGTTTTATTTTGGTCGTGGACTTGCAGGATTTGCACAGTGCTCAAACCTAGTGGGTTTTTGGGTTCATGACTGAGTTATATTTTAATCGTAGAACTTCATACCATAACTTTACTGACACATACTTACAATACATACAATAACTACGTACGCAACAACTCCACAGGGCCCCAGCAAAGCACTAATCCAAGGTACACAACTAAGAATTTCAGTGGTACCCACTTGTGAATTGTTGAATCCACCAACGGTCAAAAGAAAATTGTACTTCCTCCAAACCGAGTACAAGCCACAATCAAATATTACCACCATGTGCTTGGCCATGTCAGCGCTGAAAGATTGTATTGAACCATTAACCAATTTGTATGTGCTTGAAAATCTTGTGATGCCTGCCAAAGGTACAAGAACAGCCACCAAAACCATGACCAACTTCCAACCAAAGAACACTAACATATTCCCTGGGATACCATTGCAATCAATGGAATCGGCCCTTGGAAGATCAAGATCCCCGACCATGGAACAATTACATTCAATGGATTCACCATCATGGATATGTGCACCAACCTCCTGGAGATAATCTGTGCCCCACAAGTCAACCCAACTGGCCTCATGGCTGTCCATGCTCTTGACAATGGTTGGCTCTCCAGATACCCCAAACCGGTGAATTGCATCTTTGACCAAGGAGCCAACTTCATGAGCAATGATTTCAGAATTCACCTTGATAATCTTGGAATCAAACCCAAGGTTTGCTTTGTCTGCAATCCACAGTCAAATGTTGTCCTTGAAAGAGTACACAATACCCCCAAGTCTGTGATGAGAACAGAGCTCAATACCAATCCACCACAGACCCTTCAGGAAGTAACATACATTGTTGGTAGTGTCTTTGTGTCCGCTCAATTTGCTGGTAGATCAACCATCAACAAGACTTTTGGAATGGTACCAGGATCCCTTGTATTCCATAGAGATATGTTTCTTCCCATTCTGGTGATTAAAGACTTGGCCATTGTCAGGAACAAACGCCAAGCTCAGATAGATATGAATGCCATGAAGGAGAACAGCCACCAAAAGTTGCGTGATTATCGTGTTGGAGACCAAATTATGATGAAGAATGAAAAGAAAATTCCAGCTGATTTAGAAGCAAGAAGCAAGGGTCCATACACCATCACCCAAATTCATACAAATGGAACAGTTTCCTTCCTCTTAGATGATCATGTTATCCAACGGATGAATGTTCGGAACCTCAAACCGTATCACACCAATTAAAAATTTACTGTCTACCAAATACTGATTGCATGCAAGCACAAAAATTCTGTGCAACCAATTGAAGTTTTTAGGAGAAGAAAAAGGAAGTGTGGTATTCAGCCCTGTACGACTGAATTCCTCCCACGATTCATAAAAATCTGAAATCTGATGTCAGACCAAATGACACCCCAACCTATTAAATTCCTTTCGTACGTATGTAGAGGGAACCACAGGTCGGTACTTGAACTTACGTAGATTCCTACGTAATTTACAGTACTACAGCTGGAGTGGTACGATAATACCGACCGAGTCATATGCACCTCTGTAAGCAGGATTGGAATATTCTTCTCGAAGACCGAATGACCAGGAAGGCCCATACTTTCTGTAAACAGGATTGGAATATTCTTCTATCTATGGTAAATGACCGGGAAGGCCCATTCTTTCTGTTTTCACGACCGAAGGTCGATACTTAAGATCAGAAGCAAGGTTCGTTCACGATCGAATTGGAGTGTTTGATGACTGCATCCAGCTCATATCTTATGGAAAATGACCGGGAAGGCCCATTTCTTTTCTGTTTTCACGATCGAAGTTCAATACTTAAGATCGGAAGCAAGATTCCTTTTGTTTTCATGACCAAACCAAAGTAAATTGCCTGGTTCCGGCATAGCCTTTTTGATACTTCCAATCATGTGTTTCGATACTCATGATCAAAAGGGAGGTTTGAAGAAGCTTCTTGTAACAGCTGTTTCAATGATCACGATTAGAAGGAAGCTTCTAATCGAGAAGGAAGCTTCTCATGATAGCATGTGATTCTACAGTGCTGTACGATTAGCAGTGTACTGTATTCATCACTGCACTAAAAGAGATATCATGCTCTCCAGCAAGATTACTCTCTTACCTTATACTTTTAACATTCAACTGATTTATATCCCAAAATTCACACTAGTTGCTACCAACTACTTGTAATCTACATACTAAGGTCTGTCTCGCTGCAATCTGAATAAGTCACAGCAAGAGGAGATCTGGCGTTTCCCTAGTCTTGCCTGTAGTCCAATTATCCGTTGCCGAAAGTATCCAACCACAATTGTCACGCGTAGAGTACAATCGTTCGTCTACTAACACACTAACGCAGCGTTGCTGTTTGTCAGAAGCCTTTGAATCAAACTCTCAACGAATCGGATTCAGAAGGAAAATAATAGATTAACAGTCGCAAGCTCTCAGGCAGCTTGCATAAGAAGAACAGTCGACGACAATCCGACAGAAGACCCATCGATTCGATAGTTCTCTGATCCGATTACACACAAAGACACCAATCGGACACGCTGAAGTCTTTATTAGAAGCCCATTGCATTGGACACGCCAATAGCAATATCTCCATCCAAGAACAACGTTCCCCGGATTATATATTTTCCGCGTCTACAATCCTCGTGACACCAACTTTGTCAGGACCCGTCCACGCCCATTTGATTGTGCTAAGCACCAGAAACCACCGACTGCAATTGTTCCATCAATAATTGCCTTTTCAGAACCACTCGTACGATGCTTACCATTTGATTCTACAATCAATCACCAAACCTACGATTGCTTATTCGCCGCCACCAACAACGACGATCCGATTAAACGAATTTTTCGTCGCTTCACCACTTCACCGGCCCGTCGTATTCCATCGAAATCGCCGACGCTATTTGTTATCAACGCCGCCGCCAGCAACAACAACAACAGGAAACGAAATTTCGTTGCTTCGTCACTTCAACGACCCGTCGTATCTCATCGAAAACGACTTCCCAAGATCTTCGATTTCCACTGTGTACGACAACACATCGGTTTTCAAAGTAATCGAATACCTCTTGTCAACGATTCGTTGCTTCGCCACATCTCCTGCGCGTCTTATCACATCGAAAACGACTTCTCCTCATTATTGCGGACGTATCGGTACCATCCTGGTCCTCTATCTCCCAATATTGACAGAGATATCAAATTTTCTCAGTACAAGAAGGACACCACATCAACAACAACCGCAACAACAGCATAGTGCCGCTATGTCCATTTACGATCCTGATCTCAGTCCACTGTTTCCATCATTTGATTCGAAACTTGCACACGTCCTAAATGCAACACTGAATGTTCCTCAAGAAGCATGCAACCACATTTGTGAAGTTCTCATTAAAGCAGGAGTAACCACCTGGAACCATTTCATTTGTGACATTTATGAATATGCCTATATTGTTGATGAATATGGCTCTGAACTAAAATACCAAGCTCAGACCGACCCCCGTTCTACCAGTGCAAAAGATCAACACACATTAACTTCATTTGTTGATTTTATAAATGATATCATGCTCCAAGTTGACTGTTACTGGTATGACCACAGTCAGTACACCCGGGATGCCTTCCTTGCCTTTTGTAATGCGCGCAACCAGCACCCTGAGCTGACTGCTGTTCCAACCAAGGCTAATGCTGCTATTCTGGCGTCACAACCCAGCGTACAAGCTCAATCTTACCTGACAAAACCACCAGTCTTACTGCCGGTGCCATCTTCAATATCTGCTTCCATCACGCCTCCAGTACCTGTTCTCGTCATGCCTCCAGCACATGTTCCTGTTACAACTCAAGCATCTGCTTCCTTCCCATCCCAAGCACCTAAACCTGCTTGCGAAACGCCTGCCATTTCTCCTATTGCCAACAATGAGAACCCGCTTGGATCTCCTGAAACGCATAAGTTAGCTCGTCCCAATACTGATCTCGTTCCTGCTCCTATCGGTACTCCATCCTACACTTGGACTTACTTCCCCAGCACTGAATCAGTTCGATTCAAACGAGTAATCTCTTCAACCATTCCTATTGTCCACCCGGACACTCCACCTGGTGATGTTTTCTCTACACCGAACCATAAGCGTCACTCCCCACGTCTTTCCCCTAAGCCTTCATCTAATACAGCATGGACGTTTCATCCTAAATCTGCTACTGTGACATTCCACCGGTCACCCAAGAAATTTTCTTCCCACAAGCCTGGTACTTGCATTCCTTTGGTGCAACTTCCACCATCTAAGTCATGTACTAAGAAAAGCGTCGTTCCAAGCTCAGTCACTGCCATCGTTCCAAGTTCAGGTCAAGCCTATCCACAGCATGGCGCTGCATCTTCTTGCCCAGATTGGAAGCCTAATTATGGGGCACATTCTTTGACCTACGACTTGCCTGCTGTGTGCATCACCAAACGCCATCGTGATGCTATCAAGCTCAAGCTGTACCACCTACATGCTACCTTGATGCTTGCTAATTGGCTCTATGACGCTGTCACCTGACATGTACGATACGACTCAACTTCTACAATCATTCCAAGGTTTTCTATCCAACACGACAGATACTTGCCATGCCGTCTTTCCGACTATCTTGCAGGGGCATTTTCTTCTGTACAAGACAGCCATCATGACTATTTGCAAGTTGATATCTACGAATCGATTTACACGCTTCAATCCATGATTGGTCTCTACAATTGTTTCATATGACTTGATCAATCGCTCTCTACGATTCGCCATTCATCTTTGATCTAATACTCAATCGTTCTCTAGTACGATTGAACCAAATCTCTATACAATGGTTCATAGTGTCCACGAATCAATCGATTTCTACGAATCAATCGATTTCTACGTTTTTGATTTTACGATTCGATTCTACGATCCAATCTACGATCACAGGGTTTCCATCATTCATCTTTGATTTGATACTCAATCGATTCCATTCTCCGATCAAGCTTCGATTACGATTGTATTTGATCAATCACATCCTACGATTTGATTCTACAATCCGATCTACTACGATTCGATTCTACGAATAGATTCTCAAGTTACGCTCGTCTTCTATGACTTGTTTCCAAGTATCCAACAATCGATCAAACTCTACGATTGTGAATACACAACGGTTGTATTTGACCGATTCGATCTACTACGATTCAATTCTACGATTTGATTCTATTCTCTGATCCAAGCAACCGATTCGATTCTCCGATTCATTTCAAGCTTGATATCTACTAATCGATTATGGTTGCATCTACAAATCGATTCCCTACCAATCGACTAGATTCCCCGATCATCGGATTCAGAAGGAAAATAATACAACCAGCTCTTCAATATTGAAGTGTGGATGATATACATATCTTAGTTCCTCTATGTGCAAGATGTTGGGTTTCAAGTTCAACACCTTTGCAACTGTAATAAATACAAGCTCAACACTGCTCTTCAGAGTAGTTTACAGAGCTTGCTCACAATCTTAGTTTTAGTTCACTTTCAACACATACATCATACCTACACATTGTACTACGTTTCCTTCAATTTTAGGCATACCGGTACGGTACGACATTCGAACACTGGAAGAAAACGGGAATCCAGAGAATGAATCAATCAATGCACACCTGGGCCACAAATTTCAAGCTCAATGATGTGTGTGTCATGTGTGAGAAAAAATGTGATGTTACGAGTCGAATCTGTGACGATCATCTCTTTCGATTGGAACTTTTACCGAACACATCAACATCTGGTACTATTTGTACCCTACATCGTAACCTAGACTTCGCGGATTCATGTTGTCATCAACTTTTCTAGCAGTCTACAAGTAAGATACTCGTATCGTACCGGTAGAACTTTTCATCAACAGATATTCTTTCTTTGTTTTTCGATAAGCGTCATTCCAAACACAAATCCTGCACTGTAGCAACGCCATGGGACGTTTGAGTATGTTTCGGATCGGAATCTTCTCACTGTGGGTGGTGACGGTATTATCGTTTGCCCCGACTACTCGCAATGTGATAGCATCGATTCGGACCCGAAAGAGCAATGATCGGATTTCTCACTTCGATGCTCTTCGATCGAGTGTCTGTTTTGCGAAGGATGAAATGAAAGCTTCGGAACAGGAAAAAGAAGTCGAGACCATCCCAGAAATCCAGGAATTGAGAAAGAATCTTCGAAAGTGGTCGAAAATGGCATCTCCAGACGCACCGACCGAAGCCACCAAAGTCTTGAAAATGATGTTTCGGCATTATAGAACCAATCCTGGTGTTGAAAACGACCACGATCCTAAAGATGGACGAAGAAGGATCCGTACCATTGTCGATGCCATCGATTGCACCCAGGTCATCAACGCCTGGAGCAAGTCGAGACGACACGATGCTCCCAAACAGGCACTTGCGATATTGAAGGAGATGATCGGATCTTTCGAACAAGACGGAAACTCGTGCATTCGACCGGATAGCGTCGCGTACAACTCGGTTATGAATGCGTATGCACGACGAGGAGATTTTAAAGGCGCCTCGGTGGTTTTTGCCATGCAAACGAACGATTTCAAAGAGCAGGGCAACACTATGGCCAAGCCTGATGCCTACACTTTTAGCACTATGATCAATGCCTGTTCTCGATCCAACCGCAAGGGGGTTTCGGAAACTGCAGGAAAGCTACTGACGACAATGAACGAGTGGTATGCCCGAGGAGATCTCGAACAAGGCCCAAGCATAGTTGTCTACAATGCTGTCATCAATTGTTTCAGCAAATCCAACACACCGGATGCTCCGGATCGTGCTCGAACCATTTTAGAAACCATGATTTCTCGGTACAACAACGAGAGTACGAAAAATAGTGATGACGAAAACGTTGTGAGACCCAATGCCATCACGTATAATTCTGTATTGAATGCCCACGCCAGGCAAGGGGATGTGAAGGGAGCCACGGAGATATTTGGAATGATGAAGAACGATTTTGAGTCTGGGAACGCAGCTGCCAAACTTCAGGTGCAGACCTACAATATACTCATTGATGCATGGTCTAAATCTAACAAAGTTAATGCACCACAAGAAGCCGAGTCTTTGTTCGAGGAAATCGTTCGCATGCAGTCGGAAGGGAAATTCGATCAGGAAGAAGGCCCTGATATTATCACGTACAGCGCTGTCATCAATTGCTACAGTAAGTCCAAAGTCCAAGATGCTCCAACTCGAGCTCGAAAACTGCTACAGACCATGATCTCCGAGTACGAAAATGGCAGCAAAAAGGGCAACGTGCGGCCCGATAAAGTCGTATATGGCGCGGTAATGAACACCCACGCAAGGCAAGGAGATATTAAAGGAGCTACTGAAGTCTTCGAAATGATGAAAAAGGACTTCCATTCAGGAAACCAAAAGGCCGAACCAAATGTCCCCTCGTACAATATCTTGATCGACGCATGGTCCAAATCCAACAAGGAAGATGCATCGAAACAAGCCGAACTCTTGATGAAGGAAATGATCCAGATGCATGCGGATGGCGTTCTGAAGGAGGGACCCGATGCCATCACGTATGGTGCCGTCATCAATTGCTACAGTAAATCCAATCTGAAAGATGCGCCACGCCGTGCTCGCGACCTTCTTGAGACTATGATAGCTCAGTGCGATGGCGACGACACCAAGAAAGACGTTCGACCAAACACGATAACGTATGCTGGCGTAATGGATGCTCATGCACGCCAGGGCGATGTCGAAGGAGCAACAGAAGTGTTCGAGATGCTGAAGCAGGATCCAAATTGCGAACCCAACGTTCAAACCTACACGATTCTCATCGACGCCTGGTCGAAATCCAACGACGAAGATGCACCGCTGCAAGCCGCGTTGTTATTGAGGGAAATGGTGGGAATGGGATCTGCCAATCGCCAGAACCTGAGAAAAGGACAGTCTAAAGCTAGCTCCTTGCAGCAGGGTTCCCTAAGTCGGGCCCGAGGAGTCCTCAAAGACTTGCACGCTCGGTACGAGTGCTGGGACAAGACCACTCATCCCGATACCGTTACCTACAATGCAGTGATGAACGCTTTTGCGAAACAGGGTGACGTGGAAGGCGCCACCGATGCCTTTAGGTTGATTGAACAGGACTTCGAGTCGGGGAACAACTGCAATGCCCTGGTGGACGTTCGAACCTACAACATTTTGCTGGATGCGTGGGCCAAGTCGGGCAATGAAGAGGCTCCGGCCGAGTCGGAAAAGATTCTGAACTTAATGAATTGGCGATTCAACAATGGAGAATTTGACAAGCGACCAGATGCTGTAACTTATCGCACTGTGATACAATGCCTGGAACTTTTTGAAGGGACAGAGGACAGAATCAAAGAATTGAAAGCCAGTTTATCGTCCCTAGCATGAATGATCTCCGGCAACGCTAAGCCAATCATCGGCACCGAAAGATGTCCGACAGATGCATCTGCGCATACTAGAAACAGTAAGTTTTCTCCGAAAAATATCGAAATTTGTGTGATATCTACTTCCCGGCATCGTGTTGGATGCCAGTTGCGCTGTCACCGCTCGTGTGTCCGTTACTGTCGGGATACAGTACTATTCAAAAGGGGAACGCTGTCAAAGCGTTGCCCTTTCGTTTCGCTCAGTCTTTGGACGATCAAAATTCGGCCATTCACTTCATTTTGATATCAGACGAGCAATACACTTCGTTTCGTTCACTAAGAATCTGTAAGGTCTTGCCCACCGTCGCTAACTGCTTGTGCTTTTACATGTTTGGTCAAACTAAATCAAATGAACTGAACTGAACTGAACTGAACTGAACTAATCTCACTCCAACTCATTTTGATGGTACCAGAGCACTTCTGTCACGCAAGTGATGCTCTGTGTCCGATAAATGCGCGACACCAACAGGACGTGTAAGAAAAATTCGAAATACCCAAATCACTGAACTATGACTACACCACCACATGCCGATGAATGAGTGAATGACATCCATTCACTGATGCTGGTCAAAGGATTTACTCAACAATTCACTAATTACCGGAAAGAACACCAAATACAGGTAACTCTGGCACAATGATTTCAGTATGGACGTTGACCAAAACTACTGACCGCAAAGATTCGACGAGGAGTGAATTATCACATGACAATGTTCGATACTCTTGGTTTGATACACGGAAAGTGAAGCGTGCGATCTAGCCGTCAGCAGCTGGATATGGTACTTTCTCCTCCGCATGCATTAATGCAAATAAGCAATAATGTAACACCGATGAAGGATGCTACGTAGATTTATCCAGGAGTCATAATAATAGAGGGGTGCGACATGCTGCCTGTCCATCATCCGTTTTCGCTGCATGATACGAGAAGAAAAAATGGGGGTCCTTGAAACCATGATAGAAGGATTTTGTTAAAAACTTCCCCAGCTAAATTTTTAAAAGTCTGTTTTTACTGCATAATGCTAGTAAAACTACTACACTTTCAAATTATAGCAACTCCATCAAGAAGCAATATTAAAATTAGTTACAGGGTTCAGTCTAGACCATTTTTTTATGAGGAAGCTGAATATTCAGCTCGTTTGGGCTGATTATGCACAGAAATGTATTTATTAACGATTCAAAATTAGAATATTTTTCTTACACACCATTTCAACCTAGTTTAAGAATATTATCTTTCTTTCTACATCCTTATTGAGGATGGATTGCCATAATATGAAACTAGAGTGAGAGAGTAGTTGCTGTTTCTTTTAATGACATTTTTATAACTTCAACACTTTAATATTCTAACTGCATGCATGTTATTCCTCCTTCCTTTCCTCAATACTCCTGCCAGCATCACTGTTGCTACTAGCTCTCTTTCTTGAACCTATAACATCAATCTCCTCCCTCATTGTAAGATTTGTTCCCTTAAACTTGGTCCCTCTTGCAGCATGCTCCTCTCTGTATGCTCTGATCTCCTCACTGAATCTGACATTGATCACCTTGTCAACAACCAACTCTGCAAGATATTGTGGGGAAAAAGCAGCGAAAACGGATGACAGACAGACTGTTTGTGGGTTTGGAATCATTTTTGGTGGGACTGACCAGCGAAAACGGATGACAGACAGATTGTTGAACCATTTTTTGGTGGTCACCCCACATGTGCTTGTCAAGAAGGCTGCAGATGAACAATACAGCCAAACGCCACTTACTATGTGTCTCTCAAGAGTATAAGGAAGGTGTGTGTGTAATATGAAGGTCAGAAAGTGATTGGAAGTATCTTTGGGAATCAGGTGTTTCACAGTCACTTTTACTAGTAAAATGCAGTAAAAATGGTGATGAAAAAAATTGACTGGGGAAGTTTTTTCCAAAATCCTCCTATCATGGTTTCAGTGGAAACTGGTCGTGTCGCACCCCTCTATTATTATGACTCCTGGATTTATCAGAAGGGAACCTTTTTGTTTCGTATTGTTTCCTATTGTTTGACATTGCATAGTGTGATAATATTACAGCAGCCTCATTTGTCGTGCATTGATTTTTATCTGGAGGGGACTTGGAATTGTATTAAGTCCGTTTACAATCCGTATTGAGTGTATTGGGTGCCAGCTACTAAAATTCTGATGGGCACGCTTCTGTTGAGCTCGGTATCATGCATTTGATTGAAGCCCAGCATTCGTCAATGCGTCACAAATCCTCTTCCTCGTGACAAGAGTGCCGGTATTCCAACCCCAAGAATGGAATGAAAAGAACGTCAAAGAGGGTCAGGGTACTACAATAGAACATCAAACAATCGTTCTACTACTACATCTTCATTTCCTTGCCAATGAATGTTCTGCCAGTGTGAAGCGTCATACTTTTAAACCCATACCTGGTTCCAGCCTTTTAAAAAAGTATCCACTAGATAGTACTAAAGGTAACGAGGCCCCCCGGGCCGAGGAAACAAGCAGCTAGAGTGGTACCAAGTAACACCCCTCCTCCCCATGATACTACAGAGGAGAACAAGAAGAGGAAAGGGATTTTTACATGGTAATCCCATGGTTCCAAGGTTGAGCACAAAAGAGGAGGAGGAGGAAGTCCTTGTTGCTAGCTACGGTACTGGCATTGCTTAGTGTTTCTGTAACAGTTTCAATGCTGCTGCAGGGGGGAGCAAGGATAAACCGGTATTGATTGGTGGTACTATATGTAACTACCCCTCCTCCGTTTTGGTTGGCACGAATCAACCCCTATCTAAAGAAAAATTCTTGGCGCGAACCAAATGACTCCTCGTAGTATCCGGGGGGGGGGGGGGGGGGGGGGGGGGGAGTTTTCTTTAGGCTGCTTCCTTTTTCCTCAGGCCGGGGGCCCTCGTAAAAAGGAAGCAGCCTAAAGAAAACTCCCCCCCGGATACTACGAGGAGGAGAGCAAGGAGGAGGGGTGGTTAGGTATGTAATACCATGGTTGTAAGGGAGAGCACAAAGGGAAGGAGGGGGGAGCTTCTGCTTGCTATCAAGCGTTGGTTGCTTGTTGTTGCTGCTGTTGGGGGGGGAGGGGGGGGACTTCTTGCTAGCCAGTGTCTGATGCTTTCGCAGGGGGACAAGGATAAATCTGCTCTCTCCACAGTCCCACGTGTTGTATGTGTGAAAAAATACTAAAGTACCACTTTCGATACTAAAGTACCACTGTTGGTTCTAAAGTATTTTTTCCAACATCGTGTTGAGCAACTCAAAATGTATTTTTAGGATATTTTTACACACAACTTCGTGTGTTGAACAACTAAGTACTTGTTCAAGTTCAACACGTGGAGTTGTGTGTGAAAATATCCTAAAAATACATTTTGAGTTGCTCAACACGGTGTTGGAAAAATTACTGTACCGTACGGTAGGATCTAGTAGAATCCCTACTAAATCCTGGATTTTGGAAACTTCCCCAACAGTAGGATCTAGTAGTATCTCTACTAATGTTTGAGGTTGATCGAAAACAGGCCGCGTGCGACCAAAAATGGGTCGCGCGCGCAACTAAAAAATAGACGCGTGCGATTCAAAGATAAGCGCGACTAGGAATCGGATCAATCAAATCATCTTGCTTCTGCAGGAATGAGACACAAGTGAATGAATGAGACACGAATGAGAGATGCGCGCGCTTGATTGAGACGGGCGGTCAATCGAATGAAGAAGGAGAAGGAATGAGAATTTTCTCTTGGAATGTGGAGAAGGGCCATCATCAGCATGTGGAGAAAAGATCATCTGTTCCCGGATGATGTGGCTCGAAAAGTATCTTCTCCAAATGACCCCTTAAGTACAAGAATCTACAGGGCACAAGGTAGAGGCCTACAGCCCTTGGTAATAAAGGTACAGGGCATGTGAGAATTGCACTGGAGTATTAGCGGGCCGGTGCAAATATTAGTGATTTAGCGTGTGCATCGAGTATTGACAGACTGATGCACCAATTTTAGTGATCTTAGGAAAAAGTGGATTCATCCGCTCACAATTCAGAATAATTCAATGTCGTAAACAAAACAGTAATAAGAATAACAGTTAGCAAAACACCACTTTCCACCTCAAATTTTGGAGCCCTTCAAACAACTAAGTCCTGGATTTTAGAAACTTAATCACGCATAATTTTTCAGTCGTTATTACCGTTCAAAAGTATTTTTAGTGTTTTGTCTTAAGTAACTTAGTGTTTTTAAGCGTTTCTCAACGACCGACGCCAGGTGTTGATCAATATATATGGCAATGAGGGAACTAACTCATGGGAATAGCAGAAATATCATCAGCGATTTATTTTATTGCTTCTCACTTGTTTAGAGTCCCACCCCAGTAAACTCCGTCTAAAGGTTACGTTGTCAACTCTCTTAGGGTTAGTGTTAAACGTTCAACTAACAACTCCACCAATAATATATTACTCCCTCCGTCCCAAAATATTTAGACATTATGGCCACTTTTTGGTGTCCCTAAATATTTAGACATTATGAAATTTATGTCTGTAGGAACATGTAAAACTAGTACGGAGCACACTCCCGATCAGTAAAACTCGACTCCCTACCAGTACACATGTTTTTTTACGTGCGTTGAGTTTTTTTAAACCGACCCGAGCACATAAAATGGTTCTCTTTGGAACACCTTTGAAAGGACAAGAATGTTCTTACTGTTTATAACCACTATGCCCCTACAAAAATTCAGTGTCTTACTAGCTTGCATGTGAAAGTATTGAGACGTTAAAACGACCAGCAGAACCCTCTTAACCGGAGGAATCACTTTTGCAAGGCGTGACAGCCCTTCCTTAATTCCCTATGAAAGGTACACGAATACCACTGAAATGTCTAACGTTTAACCCATCATGAGGAGCTATCACGCACTACGTTTGTGATAGCCTCAGTAGCCTACCTACTTGTAGTACTGGATGTGCAGGTTTATAGTTCATAGGTGTGTTGGTGGGTTAAGCAATGCTAGAGGGGGATCCGGGAATCGCCAGCCTGTGCCTAGTTTTTGCAGGCTGGTCCGGTCCCTTGCTTTGCCCACACACCGGCGCACAGCTTTGGCTGTTAAGCCTTTTCTGCGGGCGGGCGTGGTGGGCCTTTTACTTATTCTACTGCTAATCGTTTTAGGAGCAAAAAGAGTGAGCTGTAGGCTTGGTTCTTGCTGGAGGAATCCTTTGCGGGCTTGTTGGTGCTTTGCCTATAATTTGCTGCTTACAGCCGTTTGCTGCTTACAGTTCGATTGCTGCATGCAGTTCGTACCTACGTTGGTGATACAGTGAGATCTTGTATACTCAAGGGTGTTCTTTGGTTCGTACGTCGTATGTTCCACGTGGCACTACCATTCCTTACATTCGGTTCGCTACATCAACTATCACGCACTACGTTTGTGATAGCCTCAGTAGCCTACCTACTTGTAGTACTGGATGTGCAGGTTTATAGTTCATAGGTGTGTTGGTGGGTTAAGCAATGCTAGAGGGGGATCCGGAATCGCCAGCCTGTGCCTAGTTTTTGCAGGCTGGTCCGGTCCCTTGCTTTGCCCACACACCGGCGCACAGCTTTGGCTGTTAAGCCTTTTCTGCCAATAGGCCAGATGGCCACAGGGTGGGAAGTGGCCGGAGATGAACCTGGAGGGGGCTTGGAGGACAGTGAGGGTGGGAGAAGCCTCATGGAGGATTCAGAGAGGAAGAGTCCCCAGAGGGGGGTCAGAGAGAGCTGCCAGGGGGAGTGGGGGCCGCGGCCGGCACCCACTCGTCAGGCAGGAAGGAGTATGTTCCATTGTTGAACATGACAGAGGCAAGGTTCTTGAAGATGGGGAGGGACTGCTGGTGCAAGTACCTCATCATGCAGTCACTGTGCCATCTTGCCAGGAGCTTGATGACATTAGAATCACATTTGCCCTGGAGCAGTGCCATAGCCCCTCCCGCTCGAAGGGAGCGGGCGGAGATTGCCGCAGGGGAGATGCCTGTGGTATGGTAGAGGGTCTGGGCATAGACTCGCATGGAGGATGTGACAGTTGCCGCGCGCACTAGGGTGAGAACCCCCTTGTCAAAGTAACTGGCAAGTGTGAGGTCTGGGCTGAAGGGGTGGGTGCTAGTACAGCAGCCCCTGAGGTGGAGCACTTGGCGCGCGCATGCTGCCACAGGGCAGCAGAGGGAGTCTCCACTGCGTGCATGAGCCACTACTTCACCTTTGTCTCCATTCTTCTGTGTAGTGAAGGTGAGGGTAACAGAGGTAGCAGCAAGAAGCTCATGCGGGGGACCATCATGGTGGACAAGTTTGGAGCCCAGGTAGAAGGAGACCTCCTTGAGGTGGAAGGCTTGGTCGTCCCTGGTAGTACCCGTGTACTCACCAGGTCTGAGGCAGAAGAAGAAGGCTATGCAGATCATGTTTGCAATGGCCTGCCTGGCAGGGGAAGGGTAGTCATGGTATGCAAAGCGGAGCGCATGCATGACAAGGGTGATTGGGACTGGTTTGACCCGGCAAGGGGCTGGGTCCAGTTTGGCATAGGCCTTGAACTGGGCGGTTAGCCTGAAGTCAAGACTGCCAGTTGAGTTGGTTCTGGGGTCTTTGGCCCCCAAGCGGGCCAGCGTCTGGCCCACTGACCTGAGGGTGTCCGATACTGTGCGAGATCTGATGGGCTTGCGGCTACAGGAGAGCCGGCCATCATGGAGGCGCTGGGCAAAGACTTGGAGGATGGGGATGGGATCTGTAACAGAGTGGAGGGTTGGTTCAAAGCCTTGAGACACACAGAATTGAACCCATTGATCCCAATGGGCATCCTTTCTGCGGGCATAGAGTTCAGTGACTGAAGCGCGCATGGTCTTCTGGATAGAGCTAAGGTCAGAGCAGAATGCATGGGAGGCTTCAGGGGACATAAGATCCAGGGCAAGTCCTGGGGGTAGATGGTGTTGAAATGATTGAGAAGGGCGGTGTCAGAGAGGTCAGAGCGAGAGAGCAAATCAGCTAGGTGATTCACGGGTCCAGGTATGTAATCCCTGAGAGGGATATATTGGTGGATACGCTGGTGCATGGATTGAATCCGAAGGAGGTAGGCTGCAGGCCCAGTAGTGGTGGTGGCGCCTTTCCGTTGCCAATAGACCGCTGCTGTGTTGTCATAGCAGTTGTGAGTGGTTCTGGATTGGACACAAGCGGTTTGGGCCAGGATGTCATTGTGGGCAATGGAGCCCGCCAGCTCAAGGTCACTGTTGGTGATGGTGCCATTGGGGTTGTCAAAGGTGACGAGTTGGGAGGAGACCCACTTGGGGAATGCATGCCGCCACATGATGGGCTGCACCTTGCCATTTGGGAGGGGGACAAAATGAATGCCCCCCATGCCCAGCCCAGAGGCATCACAGGCGCCCATGGTGGCAGGGAAAGGCTCGGGCACCAGTTCTGCAATGGAAGTGGGCCGGTTGGCGAGATCATTGGCCAGCCATTGGAAGTCGCGAAGGAAGCTATGGACGCGCTTGGTGAGCCGGAGGCGCTGCCTGCCCGGTTCCTGGTGTCGGAAGGCTTCTTGAAGTATGGAGAAGAGGCCAATGGCGCCAGGGATGGCAAGGGCCATCGATCTGAGTTCCCCCAGGACTTGGTGCCATTGTTTGATAGGAACATGGCGCTGGGTGGGGGAAATGGAGTGAAGAATCTCCTGTAGCCGGGTCACTCGATGGGGGGGGAGGCTGATGGTTTTGTGGATGGAATCAATGAGCCAGCCCAGGATGACTTTCTTGGTGGTCCATCTGGCGTCGCCTTGGCGCATTTTCTTGAGGGAAGCTGGTTCCTGTCTGAAGGGGGTGTCCGAGGCATCGAGTGGCCGGAAGACTTTGTCCAGAGACTGGAAGAGCACCCTTTTGATGGCGCGTCGGGTCCATTGGTTGCCTTGCGCAAGGCCACAGAAGTCATCCACATAGACATCCCAGTATCGCACCGGCTTCTTGCTGGGAGTGGTACTATGAGGAGTGGTGCATCGTGGAGTGGACAGATGGGGCAAGGGGGGCCGGGTGGGCTCGGGGGGAGCCGGAGGCGGGGCTGGCGTGGCTTCAGAGGGGAGATCCAGTCGGTGGGGTGTGATCCTGGCCTCTGCCAGCCCTGTGGAGAGTGTGGCATTGGCCAAGTCGGCAATGGTTTCAGTGAAGGCACAGAAGTTGGGGGGGCTGGATTTCCAGCCCATTGGATTGGTGAGGGGGATTCCAATGAGGGGTGGCTCGCCCTGTCGGGAAGGGAACAGCACTCCTAGCTTCATGGTGTCTTCTGGTTTCAACTGGACCCGGTAGAATCCATCAGCTAGGTCTATTTTGGACATGTACACTGGACCGAACCTGGCGTTGGCGCGGTGCAGCTTGGAGAGGAGCCGGGGAAGTGTGTGGCCAAATTGCATGGCTTCGGCTGGGGCGAGAGGGATGGTGTCTTGGTTAACTTCAGAGTAGGTGTAATCTGAGATCATGCGGGGGCGCCGGCCTCACTGGGGGACTAGCCCCAGTGGACTCAGCCGGAGGTTAGGAAGGTGGTGGATGAGGCTGGCTGGGAGGACAGTCCATTGCTGTTTGTCCATCATGTCGGCATATTCTTCCCGAAGGAAATCGATGCCCAGGTGGGAGGATTGATGGGGCCCCCTGGCGAGAGCCCCAGCAAGCCGGGCAGTGTTCCAAGGGGAGGTGTTCATGGAGGCTGGGGTTCCCTCCTGCCCAAAGTGGGCTAAGAGGGGGCCCGCTGGGTGGGGGATAGTACCCACACGGGGGTGGATGTCACCTCTACCCCGGATGG
The DNA here is from genome assembly GCA_037355745.1 of Pseudo-nitzschia multiseries. Lineage (NCBI taxonomy): Eukaryota > Bacillariophyta > Bacillariophyceae > Bacillariales > Bacillariaceae > Pseudo-nitzschia > Pseudo-nitzschia multiseries. Next base: position 3,540,066 of record CM074785.1, on the reverse strand, counting down.
TCCGGATGAAGTTTCCCCAACTCGTACTGTGGTGGTACACTGAGGTAGCTCGGGTGATGTGTTCGTCTAGCCTGTCCCTGGGGTAGGTACTAGGAGCGGCCAGCGCGGTGCTGGGAGGAGAAGGAGAAGGTTCCAGCACGGCGCTGGGAGGAGAGGGGGGATTCAGCACGTCGGCGCTGGGAGGAGAGGGAGGGTCTAGCGCGTCGCTGGGAGGGGAGGGGGATGGAGAGCCCAAGGCCGGGCAGGGTGGAAAAGCCAGCGGAGAGAGTCCCAGCAAGTCGATGGGTGGAGGGGAGCCCAGCGCGGTGCGGGGCGGAGGAGTTGGAGGTCCCAGCCGGTGGCTGGGTGGAGGAGATCCCAGCCCGGCGCTGGGTGGAGTAGGCACCCGTGGGGGTGGAGGAGATCCCAGCCCGGCGCTGGGTGGAGTAGGCACCCGTGGGGGTGCTGGACCGAGGGTAGGGTCATACAGGCGAAAGAGAACGGGCGTGGGGGGCTTACCTAAATCCCTAGGGAGGGGAGGACCGAACTGTTGGGGGATGGGTCGGCTCCGGTGGAGCGGCGAGGGTGGGGGCCGATGGCTCTGCACGTGTGTTGAAACCACGTGTGGTGAAACCAGGCGGTGGAGGGGCCGGCGGGGAGGGGATGGTGGCTCCGGGGGGGAGCGGGAAGGAGATGGGATGGGTGTGGCTGATGGGGTTGCCCGGATGGGGGGGGGAGGAGTGCGGCTGAATCGAAGGTGGTGAGGGAAGTGATTGGGTGGGGGTGCTGTCGTGGCCCCCGAGGCAAGTAGAGTGAGAGGGGGCGCAGCGCCAAGTGATTGGCGCTTGCCAGGTTTTCAGGCAGCATAGGCCTCTTGGCACCATTCCCAGAGCGGTTCCTTCTCTGTTGGCGTGATGTCGACATGGTCATGAATATTGCGGCAGCCGGTGAAGTAGCGGCCTCTGATGTGCCAGGAATGGCAGCGTTCTTTCCCATCGGGCCGTTTGAGAGGTGTTTTGCCCTTGGCTTTCATGGAAGAGATGACTAATCTCATTGCTTTGTTTTTGATTTTAGCAGTGAGGGGATTGGAGGGGTCAGAGAGCCTGGGATCTCTGTTTGGATTGTGAAGCTGATCATCGCGAGGGCGGGGGGTTCCCCCCCCTCCCCCCCCTCCTGTAGGTTGGGATGGAGGGGCTCCTGTCGGAGGGGCGATTGGCAGCGTGAGGGCTCGTAAGGCATCGACATTGGACACATTTGGGAGCCAGTTGAGGTTCTGGGTCATTCTGAACCTGTGGATGTCTTCCCCAAAGTCCGGGGAAGGGAGGGTGGTGTCTGCTTCCCATTGTTCTTCTAGCCACCCCCGGATACGGACCTGGAAGTAGTACACCACTATTGCAGGAGTGATCCGGTCGCCTAGTTCATCTGCAATGGCCCTTCTGAGGGGCATTTGTTGCCACTCTAACCTGGAGAGACCCCGTTGGTAAGACTTCACCACATTATGTGTGGCGCCTAGGAGGGTGGCTAGTACAGCAAGGTAGCTTTTCAGCTGAGTGGTAGCCTCGGTCCAATCGAGGGGGATGTAGGCTTTGGTCTTTTGCAAGTCTAGGGAGTCCTTGAGTGAGAGAGAGTTGCCGTGGGTGGAAATCATGGTGTCATACGCAGCTACATTAGCAGCCGCTTCATGTTCCCTCTTTAGGGTAGCTGCTGATCCTCCTGGAGGGGTGAAGGCTAGAGGGAGTATGCCATCTGCTACATCAAAGGGGTCGGTCCCATAGAAGTTGCAATCTTGGAACCTCTTGAGTACTGCTGTGGTGATGAGGGGTGCCTGGATGCCGAGGTTGTAGGCTTCTGTGGCTACTTGACTTTGGAGGACCATGTGGGTCTTTTCATGTTTGCTTTTCTTGGCCCAGGCTGTGTAGATAGGCGGAAGCTCTGCTTCAGTTGGTTTTCCGCAGAGTAGTAGGAGTCTTTCAGTGTAAAGGTCCCCCCATACTGCCCTGACAGAGTGCAGCTTGGAGGCTTCTTGTCGTCTTTGGTCCAGAGACTCACTCAGCCTTAGTTGCTGGTCTGTAAGGGCTGAGAAGGCTGCCGTGAGGGTGGGGTCTGCTTGTGCTGCAGGGCCTGCTCTGAGGCCCGGGAGGTCTCGAAGGAGGACGTTGCTCTTCATGTAGGCCCGGAGGTTAGCTTCAGCTCTGAAGGAGGGTCCGGGCTCTAGGAGACGTATGGCGCCTAGCAGAGTGGTGGGTTGAGTCCCCACTGCTCGGAGTGTGTCCAATAGGGGTTTGCAGATATTCTCCAGTCCTTGCTGGTGGATGTGAGGTTGGAGGACTTGGAAGGCCTGCTTCGGGGTGAGGCCTCTGCACAACACCAGTGGGACAAATTCAAAGGGTAGGAAACATACCTTATGGGCCTGGAGCATTTCAGTGTGGGCGGTCCCTTCAGGGATAGCGGGGATGTAATCTCTATCCGGATGTTGTGATATGGTGGCTTCATGGTGGGCCATAAGGTACACCCGGCTAGCTGCAGCCCGCGACAGAAGAGCTGCATCCACTTGCACCAGCTCACCCTCTTGTCCTTCTACATCATCGATGTAGCCAAAGGCCCGGCCCCGGTTGGCTGAGGGCTGGGTGATGGTGCCTGGATATCGTCTAAGACCATGGATGACCCGGAGCCGGTCCACCCCAGCTGCATCTTCTTGGAAGATGCCCAAGCCTCCAATAGCTTGGGCATTGAAGATATCGAGAAGTAGAGGGAGGAGTCTCTCCCCGTCGGCCTCCGTGAAGAGAGTGTAGATGGCTTGGTAGACGTCGTGCCTAGCAGGGGCTTCCCCAAAGGGCCCCGCACCTTGGAAGTACTCCCTGTAGTTCATCGAGTGGATTGTCGGGCCGGCGTTAGTAGGAGGCGGCGGGAGCGGCACGATGGATGTCAGCGGTGTCGTTCTAAATACTCTTCTCGTAGGCGCGTTGGGCCTCCGGATGTATCTGGTAGGCGCGTTGGGCCAGCTGTAATCCTCGCGTTGGGAGGGTTACGAGAGTGGCTTGTACGGGTACAATAGGGAAGACTATTGGACCTGGACGTATAAGCCTTTTACTTATTCTACTGCTAATCGTTTTAGGAGCAAAAAGAGTGAGCTGTAGGCTTGGTTCTTGCTGGAGGAATCCTTTGCGGGCTTGTTGGTGCTTTGCCTGTAATTTGCTGCTTACAGCCGTTTGCTGCTTACAGTTCGATTGCTGCATGCAGTTCGTACCTACGTTGGTGATACAGTGAGATCTTGTATACTCAAGGGTGTTCTTTGGTTCGTACGTCGTACGTTCCACGTGGCACTACCATTCCTTACATTCGGTTCGCTACATCAATTGATTAAGGAGAGTTCAACCCAAAAAGCCCGGTTGGCATCCATTGAGTATCGGGGTATTGACGTCATTTCAAGTATTAACGTCCATACTGTCTAAATATTTTGGGACAGAGGGAGTAAGTACTACGAAGTACGCACCAGTGTCTGAGTGCATCGTGACGACTAAGACGATTTGGCAGCCGACAAATGCATTCGGCAAAAATTTCCGGTACAGGGACTCGAACCCTGGTATCCTGCGTGAGAGGCAAGTATGCTAACCACCTACATCATACCGGATGATTTCCTTGCCTTACCGTCAAAATTTTATTATTTATTATTCACAAATTTTAAACGCTCCACCGACATCACACCCAAACTATCTGAAGCCGAGAGACGATTTGGCTTCGACGATGCTGGCTGGATAGGTAGGAGTGAACGGGAAGGACAGAGTTGCCTTCGATGCGTAACAAAAAGATCCCCACGTGCAAATTCGCGAAGCGCAACCGCAATCGGAGAGGTACGCTTTCCTTACGGAGCCATTTAGCAAGAGATATGGCATGGTTGCTGGTGTATGTTCCGGTCAGCGGCCCAGCACGACACGACACGACACGACACGATGCATCCCTCGCCTCGGCTCCGGAGCAGCGTTTTTATAGCATCTGTAGTACCACCAATGCGGCTCGGGAACGGTTCGTCTTTGGCATTGTTGTATCGGTTTCCGGTAAAGATGCAGGCAGTGGAATGGATTTTTGGATGAGATGCAACTTGCACTACTATTCAACAATGCTTCTATTTCCAAAAATATTCTATGGGTATTACACACGCAGATTGCATGTACAATTGCGTCGTTGCGTAGTGCGGGGCTCGCTTCCCGTTGCTAGTGTTGCGTTGTGTTGTGTTGTGTGTTGTGTGTTGTGTTGCATTGCATTGCGCGGTTCCGTCCTTCCCTGAATTTCTTCCGAATCCAATCCCGGTCTATTCGTCGTCAACTCGTCGTCTATTCGTCGTTCCCCTCTCCCGCTGCGCCTTCGGCTTCGGCGTCGTCGTCTTTTTTCTTGGGAATCAAATAGGAGGGTTTTCCGGGCGGGGGTCGGGATGGTTTCGAGGGTTTCGCAGCGGGAGCCTCTGGTGGTTTCTCGGCAGTGTCGGTGTCGGTGTCGGTGTTACCGGAAGTTTCGGTGTTGTCCTTCTCGTCGTCTTTTTTGGGAATCAGATACGACGGCTTTCCGGGAGGAGGCTTGTTGCTGCCGCTCTGTGGTACTGTGGCGGAGTTGGCATTGGCATTGGCATTGGCATTAGCGGTCTTGTAGCCCTCCACAACCTCGTCTAGCTTGGGTTTCAGCACCCCCAGGATCTGCGCCTTAGTTTCATCGGACTTCGACTGGGGCTTGCCAGTGTTCTGGGCCCCTTTTTCGGCTTCCTTATCGACCGCCGTCTTGAGAAAACCCACGGCCTGTTGCTTGAGGTTTTCGACCTGGTCGGGATTTTTCTGAATAAAGTCGGTGGCCTGCTCCGTGATCTTTCCGAAGAAGCCCATGAATCCGTTGTTGTTGTTGTTGCTCATGGTTGTTGTCGTTGTCGTTGTCGTTGTTGTCGTTGTCGTTGTCGTTGTTGTCGTTGCGTCTCGAATGGAGGAATATTTATTTGTATTTTTCTCGTCTGCTTCGGACGATGCTTTCAATTTCTTCCAGTGATTTGGGGGGTACAATAGCGACCCGGTCACGGTGAGTGTGCCAATCGCTGTCGTAGAGTGGATGATGCACTGGGCCTGTGTATCCTTTGTCGATCGCTGCCGTCGGAGTAATCTTACGCTCAATTACTCGTACCGTTGTTGTTGTACCGTACCGTACAGAACATCATTCCGATGAATGGATTGAATAATATTGTACCGTACGAGTTCGTACGAACGTTATCTTACTCGTATGTAATGAACTATTTTTTGGAGTATTGAGTGATTCCCACCAGATTAAAACGAATAAAATTAATAGAAAAACGCATAAAAAGTATGTGTTTTCTACATAGATCTATCCATTTCTGAATAAAAACTGTCAGTCGACATGTGTCCGACTGACAGTTTTTATTCACTTTTTTAACACTGAATAGATTTCAACGGAATCTTAAAATCAAACATTTCAGTCTTAATCAATCGTGTGCACCTCTCGCACCTCTCTTGCCGGGCATGCTTGCATGCTATTTTTGGTGATCATCGCTAATTTTGCTCAGCTGAAAAATTGCAATTGCAAAGAGTACGAAAATACGAAAAGACCAGTAAGAAACAGCAACAACAGTACGACTTGTCTCTCTAGCAAGAAATCAGCAGAAATTCAACTTCAACACTTTCTTTCCATCGAGCTGACGCAGGGCAAGGGCAAGAATGTCCTTCTACCCCTTCACTACAATCGCTCTCGTTGCTCTCGCTAGTAGTTTATTAGAGGATGATTCATCCGAAGAAGATGAATCGATTCGATCGCATCGGTGGTGGATTCGATCGATGCCCTCACAAAAAGAAATACCATCCATCATAACAATCAACAACATGGCACCGACTGCTGCACAGACTGGCAGCAGTGGAAGGAAAGCCGGCATTGCCAACTACACAAAGCCCGAGTTGGAGCACTTGTTCAAATGCATGAGAAGTATCCTACCAATTGGCCCAGAAGAGTGGGACGCGGTTACAAGTCTACATGCTGAAAAATATCCTGGTAGGGACACTGATTCAATCAGGAACAAATACATTCGTTTGTACCGGAAGAAGATGCCAACTGGTGATCCCATCCAGAAATGGGATGTTAAACAAGCCAAGGAAATCAAGTATCTTATTGGTGATAGAGCCTCCATTGTGGATGGAGAAGACATATTTGATATTGAAACAGGGGAGTTTGTCCCTGCTGATGACGAGGAGGAGCCATCCGGCCCTCCACCACTTCCACTTTGTCAACCAACTCAACCAACTCAACCAACTCAACTGTCTCAATCAACCCAAAGATCGACTCAAGGATCGACTCAAGGATCGACTCAAGGATCGACTCAAGGAGGAACGGAGGAGGACAACCGTCCCGTCCCACTTCTACTTGGTCAACCAACTCAGCCTACACGTCCTGTCCCACTTCTACTTGGTCAACCAACTCAGCCTACACAAATCGATGAAGTAGCAACGGAGCTTACTCCTACCAGTACCATTAGTGGTGTTAGCACGAACAAAAAGAGAGCTTACGGTCGCAAGGACACACATTTGATGAGTGTGATTGCTGCAGCATTGAGAGAGGGAAGAGAGGATCGAAAGCTTCATATGCAGGCATTGGAATCCCATCGAGCGGCATTGGAACTCCAACAACGACGGCAGGACAAGGCCGACGAAGAGAAGAAGGTGGCAGATGAAGAGAAGAAGGTGGCAGATCGAGAGAGGAAGTTGATGTTCCAGGTACTTGTTGGTCTTGCTAGTGATGTTGGTGCAAAGAACACTCCCAACGGGAAGCTGAAAAGAAAACTGGAACACCTTAGATTGTGTGCCGACGACAGCAGCGCCGACGACAGCAGTGACAGCGATGGCGATGACGAATGACAAACCGATTTGTCGATGAATCGATCGATTAGTAGGATCGATTAGTTAGTTAGTTAGTTAGTTAGTTAGTTAAAATAAAAGAATCGATTATTAGTTAAGAAACTCAACAACAACACCAACGTTGCTCCAGACAGAAACTTAGGCTACAAAGAGAATACAAAAACTCTATTGCAACACCTTAAAAGAGGGATTCAAAACCACTAGAGGTGCGCTGGATCAAAATTATTCGAACGTGTTGTCGACTGCTCTAAATAGTAGTCCTACGACTAATCAATCGATGGATCAAATCAATCGTACGACTATTCGATCGATTGAGGTGCGGACTGTTGATCAATACGACTAGTAATGCTAATTTGTAACTACTAGTATCGATTATCATCTAAGATCTGCTACTAATCGATCGGATCGAATACATCATCTGCAGTTTCTGTTGGTACCAATCCATAGGAGAAAAAGCCTTCAGTTCGACTCATGTACGTGTTGAGTATGGTGTTGATTCCAATTTTAGCTGTCTGGAAGTTGTAGAGACAAACAAGGAGCTTCAGAATAACCGTCCTGTCTCCTGTTTCTTCCAAGAGAATGCTGTCCTTCATCCGGGGGAAACCCCCTTGGATCTGTCGCATTCCCCATTCAGAAAGCTGTCGGACGCTGGTAGCAGCGCGATTCACTAAGAGATCTGCTGCATTGAAAGGATCATGTTGGGAACTCCGTATGAGGAATGGCTTTCTAGACAGTTTGAAAGCCGAATCAACAATAAGCTTTGCTAGATATTTATCATACATGAGCTCCATCTTTTCATAGAGGCCATAGTCGGCTTGAGTACTATCATGCCAACAACCTGGAGCATTCAAGATGCAACCCCGGATCCTACCGTCCGGAGCAAAGATGAAAACACTGTTGACGTATGTCCCACAAGTCCAACCATTGTAGTATTGGTTTTGCTTCATCCAGTTACCAGACTGTTGGATATGGAGTTTGAGCCCATCGCAGGCACCCCACACTCTGTGAGGTCGTAACACAGGATACTTTGCAGCAATAGCATCGACGTATTGTTGAATCTCTTCTTCGTTTGGCAAGCAAACTTTTGCAGCAGGATGGTGTTGTAATACAGAAAGAAGGACCTTGCGACCGAATTTCAGCCATCTGTACATAGGAGAAGCTGTTAATCCAAACGCTAGAGCAACTGCTCTTGCTGCTGATCCTCTGGTTCGGAACCAGAATAAGACAAGACCAAGGCAGCCAGTAGCATCGAATTGGTTTGTTGTGGAACGAATTTTCTTCGTTCTAATAACTCCAGTGTTCTTATCGACAGTGTACGAATTGTAGAGTGGCTCAAATATATCTAGGAGCTCTCTGAATACTACATGGTCGACTCCACAGCAGTTGAGAAGGGCTTGATCATTGCCTGATCGATAGAGATACATGAAAGGCGATTGGCTGTATCGCTTAATTGCAATCCTAGGAGTTCTACGATCCCTTCTTCTCTTATCTTCCTCGCCAAGCAGTGGATTGTTGTAATCGGGGGTTAAGTAGTTCTCCTCATAGTATTGTTCTAGTAACTCCAGGGCCATGTTGATTGTCGATTGTAGAGTGTTTCGCAAAAGAGTGCTTCGAAAAAGAGTGTTTGCTTGTATTTGCTTGCTGGAGAGAAACGTGAGTGTTTTAGCGAGGATATCTACTACTAGTAATTTTACCAGCAAAGCCAATCGATACGGTACATAGAAAATTCTGAAAATTTCAACTGCCGGCCTGCCGGCCAAAATAGGCCGGCAGGTGGCGCGGTTAGTGATTAAACAGACAGTTACTGTTTCTTCTTTAGGGATTCCGAATTCCAAATTTGGCAGTGAATAAAAGTATTCGTCCGTTGGATGTGATAAAAAAGTATTCATTCTATATACTTTTTATTAACTTTCGAATCTATTCACTTTCATCTGGTGGGAATCACTCATTACTACTACTCCGTACTTCGTACCATACTAGTGTATTCTCGGAGATAGCCGTTGACCGTCAGGCCCAGTGCGCGTTGTTGTTAGAGAGCTCATTCAAGAAGGGCCACACCACTCAGCAGTCAGTTGCTATCAGGCTGCACCATCTCTTATGTCCCAACCAACCAACGCCATAACAAGAAAGAAAGTTCGTGGACCAATTGACCTAGAAAAGGCTGCCAACAAGGAAGCACTTGCCGCACATGAAGAAGACATGATCGCCAGCACCAAACCCCTACTACTAGTAGTAGTAGCTAGCTAGTACTAGTGATTGAACTCCTTATCACCTCCTGCCTGGAGATTCAAACCAAGCTGGAAAGCACCCATCACACCTAGTATTTGCTGACAAGGTAGTGTATGAGGGAGACACCCGCCCAAGAAGACTCCAATGATGACACCAGTGCAGCCCCTGGTGGAGCTACTACGCACAGCACTCAAAACAACCAACAATGAACAAGTGGCCCAAATAGTACTAGTAGCATCTCAAGAGCAACTGCTGTTCCAGGCGATATTAGATGGCAATTGCAGCAACAGGAATAGAAGTACAACAACAACAACAACTACTACTACTACACCACCACCACCAACAACAACAAGAACGACAACTGCTGTAACAATATCTAACTGAGCTGCCTACTATGGCAATAAAAGACCAATGCAACAAGCGGAGAGATAAATTCCTTACAAGCAAAGAAGAACAAACCCATTTATTTTGATGTACTAACCACCAATGACACTGCAGGGAATGATGCCATCACGCAACAACACACTACTACATCATGCACAACTTTGGTAGTGGAAGAGGAGATCAGCAGAGATTGATCACCAGGAGCGGTGATTGCTTTGACCTCACTACTACTAGAGTGTCAGACAATAAATCAAGAGAGGCAGTGCAAGACAAGCTGTTTTATCTGGATTCTCCCACCACCTCAGAGATGAAACCGCTCCACAACAAGTTCAAAAATTGTACAGAGAAGTCGCCGCCCACAAGCAGCAGCAACATCATGTGTGTGTGTATATATATATATATATACATCCCTACTACCTATTCAGAAGAGAAGCAGACCACACCAGAGGATTCACCATTGGTGATGCCTCTTGGAGTGACCTAGCACCGGCACAATTTGAATTAGCAATCATTGCTGAATGGGAAAACTTGCTGTGGTACTCAGCATTGAGAGGAGATAAAGCCGCCCCAGATGCATGCATGGGAGGAATGAAGGCAGCCATTCAAAGCTTTGAAGGAGGTCAAGGATATGAAGCTATCCAGCAGGGTGTCATTGGAAAAACACAATAAAATTCAGAGCACACTATCCTCCATGCACAGAATACGGCCAGAAATCTACCCAACCAGCAGAAGGACAGCAAATCGTCGTCATTGGAGGAATATTTTTTGATACAAAGATTACCTCAGGCTCAGGGTCTTCCTGAAAGACAAACCAAGTTCAATCAGCAATTCAGAGGAAGCAAGTCAGCAGCCCAATTATTGGCAGTATCATTGATTGAGTCTATCATCCTTTGAAGCAGGGGAGTGTGTTTGAGGTCGATCGAAATGAGTGACGCGCGCGAACTAAACCAGACGCGTGCGAACTAAAACAGGGCGCGCGATTGAACAAATGAGACACGAGTGAACAAATGAGACACAAATGAGATAAGAATCGATCGTACAATTAATCTTGCTTCTACAGGAATGGGCCACCATGAATGGAGGCGGGAATGGTAAGTGGGAATGAGATTTTACCACTTACCGACCCGGTTCTCCGTCTTACTAAAAATAGGTCCTTATGTACCGAATCTACGGGGCACAAGGTAAAGGCCTACGGCCCTTGGTACAATGGCACGTGCAGCACATCAGAGTATTAGCGGGCCGATGTGGATATTAGTGATTTAGTGTGTGCATTGGAGTATTAGCGGATCGATGCACCAATTTAGTAATCTTAGAAAAGAGTGGATGAATCTGCTCACAATTTCAAATAACAATTTCATGTAATAACCAATTCAAGTTAGCCAAAACGACAGTTTTCTCCTCATCTTTCAGAGCCCTCCAAACATCCGGTGTATGTGAAGACATGGTCCTTGAGCTCTGGGATTGGTCCTTTGAACGTGTTCTATGATGATTCAAATTTGCCGTTGGACGTTTCTTTCTTCTTCCTTTTTTACTGGAGTTCAATTTTCGGCTTCCATTCCCTTCACTCTCTGTCTTATCGGTTTTACTGTCCTTATCTTCAGACATCTTGTTATCATACAACCTATAGACGGTAACTTGGAAACTCATGTTGATACTCAAAATACAGGCTAGCACATTATGATACAATCGCTTGGACACTTCGGACGTATTGTTTCTGAGACTAGAATGATCAATCATATAAAATGTCCACTATATTTAATTTTCCAAGTTATGAGCTGATAAGCTCTATCACACACTCACCTCGGACAGGAGACAATCATTATTACTTCCAGCTCCAAACACAGCAAGAGGAACACGAATGCACATGTAATGCGCAACTATGTATGCACACGCATTAGCATTACGAAACAATAATAATAATAATAATACCGTAGTGTGATATACTTTCCTCCGACGAGAGCAACGCCTATTTTCTACCGAGTACAAAGCTGTCGTTTCCAACCGTGATTTGATTTAGATAGTCTACTGTAGTGTGTTGCGTTGCGTTGCGTTGCGGATCTCCTTCGATTGTGGCAAGCCTCTTCAATCAAAATCTGCGTGTCGATGGATGGATAGATGGATGGATGGATGGATTGGCACCACTTTCGAAATCAATCCGACCGACCGACCGACCGATCTAGGTAGTTATCTCTCGTTCGTCTTTCCATTATTTTGTTACGGCCGATTTCTTTTCTGCAATAGGGCCCGGGCCAAAATCTTGTCGGTTGGTTGGTTGGTTGGTTTCGTTATGAATGTCATACCCTGTCCGCGGGAAATTAGGCGAGTTGAGTTGAGTTGAGTTGAGTTCCGACCGGTTTCCTTTCATGGCAAAAACCAAAAACCAAATCCGACCCAATACACACAAACGGCTGCGAATTGCGCATTGCGAATTGCGCATTGCAACGCGGACGAGACGAGTCACCCGAAGAAAAACAGAACAGAAATATGCGTGTATTCCCCCCCCCAAAAAAAATATCCGAGCAGCAGCAGCATCGATTGTTCCATCTCCGGAACGACGATCCAGAAAGGTGTTGTTTGGTTCACGATCACAAAAAAGCAGTTGATCACGGACCGAGCGACCGAGCGACCGATTGACCCGAGCACCGCTTTTTTCTGGATCCTTGGATATTGCTCTGCTGCGTTGTTGTTGTTGTTGTTGCTGTTGCGTCGAACCAAAGAGTCGTGATAATAGTATAGTACGGAGGATGCGTCGGGTTAGCCAGGCCAGGCCAGGCCAAGCTAGACCGGTGGATCGAATCTACCGATCGAATCTATCGATCGAGGCTGTTCCTGCTCCTGCTGCTTCCAGGACGTGGCCGTACTCGTCGCTCCCGTCCGGACAATCGAGGATTCCGTCGTTGATCCGGGACGCGTAGATCCACACCTCGTCGCTGTTGTTGTTGTCGTTGTTGTCGTTGTTGTCGTTGTTGTTGTCCTTTGTTGTTGTTTTCGATTTCGTTTTCGTTCGGCGGCCGCACACGAATTTCTTCTGCTGGGCCACCACGTGCGAGCAGGCGGACGTGTCGGGCTCGTCCCGTCCGTCCTCCAGGCAATCGCAGTAATCGTCGTTTCGGAATCCCACCGTTCCGTCTCCGCAGGTGACGATTTCCGGTTTGACCACCGTGTTCGTGTTCGTGTTCGGACGGCGGGCGTGCGCGTAGACCTCGTCGGCGGCGGCGGCAACAGCAGCGGCCACGGGTGGTGGGTTGGAATCGGAGGATCCGTCTCCGTCTTCGTGTTCCTCCCCTCTGGTCGTCGATTGCTTCCGCCGCTGCCGCCGCAAATGGTGTTTCTTTGATCCGGTACTCCGGGCGAGACCCACACCTGCTGCTGCTACTGCTGCTGCTGCTGCTGCTGCCACCTCCTCCTCCTCGTTGTCGGAACCGGAACCGGCATGTGAATGTGCGTGTGCATCGGGAGTCATCGGTCCCTGAAAGGCGTCGTCGACATCGACGATGTTTTGCTTCTCGAGGTGATCAAAGTGGCGGTCTTGATCCCGGGAGTGTTTGCGTTTTCGGTGTTTCGTCTTTTCTCCCTTCGAATCGTTGTTGTTGTTGTTGTTGTTGTTGTTCTCGCGCTCGTGAATGTGGTGGTGGTGGTTGTGCTTGGGAGACATCCCGTTCGGGTGGTAATTGTCGACGACGCTGTGGTAGTTTTGTCGGTTGTCGTGGAGCTTTTGGTATACGTACTGGACCTCGTGTTGCAGCTGGTGGTGGTAGTCGACCTGCGTCCACGAAAAGGGCAGCAATCCAACCGACAGCGTCGCCGTGACGATCGCGGCGGCGAGACCTCCAAGAAGCAACCGGCAGGCCCTCCAGAGGATGACGCGACGGCGTTGTTTTTGCTTTTGTTGGTGGTGTCGCCGATGCGTGTGCGTGTGCGTGTGCGGTGTGTGGTGGTGTCGCTGGAAGCGAGATCCGGCGGGGCCACCCATTCCGACAACGGCGAGGCCGAGATTTTCGGCGCTTCGGTGGGATTTGAGAAGACTCAGACTCGCGGGGACAGCGGCGGTGGTGGTGGTTGCTGCTGCTGCTGCTGCTGCTGCTGCCGATGTCGTGCCATTCGTGTTGATGTTGTTGTTGTTGTTGCCCTCGGTGTGGTGCCGGGCCCGCAGCCGCAATTTCGAATCGTCCACCATTTTGCCGTATTCTATTCTTGTTTGTTTATAAGGGCCGAATAGATGGAAGACAGTATTGACTTGTAAAGCAACGTCTTTTGCCTTCCTTTCTATTGTACCGTACGGTATTCTTACCGGTACCTGTTGTATTTCCCAAGTGTACCGTATTTAGTTTGGGGCTGTAACCACGAGTACAAGTACGAGTAGTGTCAACAAAAAGGTAGGCATGCTTTACCTTCCAAAATGAACAAAATGCCAGGCTCGGGGCCAGGAAAGAAAAAAGTAACAATCTTAGGCATTTATCGGCGCGTTAGATAGTGCTCCTGGATCCACACGTAATTTACGTAAGACATAGGTAAGATTACGGTACGATTACAGATCGGTACGTACGGTATTACTTCTATTTAATTTTTTAATACAGATACCGGTACGAGTACCACATATGCGAGCGCATAATTAATATTCTTACCCCCAGTATTCTTACTTTGTATTCCCCCTTCTATTATGTTGTTTTTACATACCGTACCGTGAGAGTTCGTACCGTACGGTACACAAAAAAAACGCAACTTAAAATTGGTGGAGTTGTTGGTTGAACGTTTAACACTAACCCTAAGAAATGACAACGTAACCTTCTAGACGGAGTGTACTGGGGGGGGTTTGGGGGGGGGAAAACGTAGAAATATTTAAAAATCTGTTTTTAACAAATAGCCTTGGTACAAACGTTATGACTAAAAATCGCTAAAAAGCTTAGCCAAACATTGGCAGGATTCGCACTGTCTTCAAATTTGGTGAGTTTTTGGGCGTCACATAAACGATGCTCATGCTTTCGTCAAATTCCTGCGATGTTTTTAAAAATTCCGAAACATTTTGTTGCGCGCACAATAAATAATTCTCTACCTATTTTTGCATGCAACAATTTCAAGTAGGTCTATTTTCGCCACCATTTTTTTTCAGCCCTCGTACCATGCTTGCTTCAGAATCTTTCTATTCTACAATTTTGTTTCATGCTTACCCCGATAAAATTTATTCGCCATTCAATTTTTGTTTTTTCCACACGAAACTCATGTTTTGTAATAATATCCTCTATGTACACTGATATTGTTGTAGCGTTGATACAAATTTCTTAACAAATATACGAGCTTCTTGATAACCAGCAATGTATTCTGTTACGTTGCTTTCACAATACTCACACTACATTTATCGAATATCAAAAGCCAACAACCATATTTTTGTACTAATAAGAAAGTATTTTATCCACATTTGCAATAATCTCCAACATTTCACAATATTCACGCTACACATATCAAATGCCGAAATACAACTAACATATTTTGTAACAAATATGAAAGTATTTTATCAGCTTTTGCAAATACCTTGTTTATTGTATTATATTGGAACAGAAGACCCGGAACAATATTGTGCAAACTGTAAAATAATACTCTGTAATAAACTAGCCGTTCTACTATAATGATGTTGTTATCACCAATTACTCTGGTTCATTTTTCAAGTATTCGAGGTATAATTTGTATTCCTTGGTATCCTCGCCAAGAATCTCAAGCAAGCTACGTTTTCGCTTCCCTCTTTTTCCCTTTTTACTTTCTTCCTCCTCCTCCTTATCTTGTTGTTTATGATTGCCATTTTGTTTTTGGTACATTTTAAGGAGTTCCGTCTCTAATTCTTTCGACTGTTGTTCCTCCCTTTGTTCTTCTAATTCACTTACTAGGTATTTGTAAAGATCTTGTCCCTCATTACTCCATCCCTCCTTATTTCCTGACTTACCGTCAGTGAAATTTTTTCTCAACCTCGTGCCCTTGGTTGTGTTTAGCCACGAGTTGTAGTCATTGTAAAGGTAAAGCAATGCAAAAGCTTCATCGCTTGGGGTGAAAATGTTACTGACTGTCATTCTGACTGATTTTCTTTTGAAGTCTGTCTGTTTTGGTGACACAGCTCCAAGAATTGTTTTCATGAAATATTTGAATTCTGGTGAACTTTTCCGCTGATAGTCTTTGTGCAATTGGTACCTATTTTCTGAGTTCACGTCTTGGGTGTCCGTGATTAGAACCGTTCCTGGGAAACTATCTGGTATCTGCTTGTTCCTTTTATTGTCTACATGTCAGTGTTAATATGACCAAAATGTTAGAAAGGATTATGAAAGAGTGCATGCCGGCAATCATTTTATTGTTGGTTGCTTACCTTTGTAGTTTTTCCTTGCAAGAGTTTGAGCATTGTGCCTACACGTAGTGACTGCTCGGCAATAAATTCCATTCCACTTTTGTTCCTTTATAGCGATCATATTTGGTATTTCATTGTTATTCGTTAGTTTTGCAATGTTGAATATTGTTGCCTTCACAGATGTATTCTCTGGCGGGAATTTAAATTTCCTGAACGCTGTTTCTTTGACGTGTTTGACAATGTTGTTTTCCAAGTTATCGTTATCAGATTCTTTTGTTGTCTGTAGAATATTTCTGTTGCTACTGTTGGTGGTTCTATATGTTTGGCTATCGTTTGTGTTTGTTTGGTCACTTCCCAATACACTGCTGTGCGGGCTGTTTGTGTTATTGGTAACAACGGTTTTACCTGTCACCGGACTGCAACTACTAAGTTCTACCATCATTTCTTTGTTAAATTGTGCACCTCAACTTACCGTTTTTTCCTTTGATTGATTTGGCGCGCTATTTTTATGATAATAATGTTGTTTGTAGGAAGCGTTTGGCATGTTTTTTTCATTCATACTGTACGCGCTGTAAGTGCTTGATTTACTGCCTCCTGGGAAGTGCTGTATTACTATTAATTGTACTACCTGTGAGTGTTGTTTTACTGGCGCCTGCCTATCTTTTGTTTGTGCGTGCCGTGATATTCTGCAATGTGGTGTCCTGAAAATTTTGGCGCGGACCCGAACATTTTGATGTTCCCTACCCTACCATACTGTACCATATCATTCCGTATATTCTCATATTTATTGTTTTTCCATTTTCTGCAATGGCGTTGCAGGAAATGCCTTTTTTTGTTTCTTGGGGGAACTCGTGCAATGTGGTTGACACTACCCCCTTAATCACTTTTGGCGCGGACCACAATCCGTAGGTTCCACCAAGGGTAATCGTACGTAGCCCAAGCATTGATTCTTGTACCTATTGTTTTTCATTTTCTGCAACGGCGTTGCAGGAAAAGCCCTTTTTGTTGTTTTGTTATTTTCTATGGAGTACATTTTTCGAATGTACCGACGTCTTTTTGTAGTCCATCAAAAACAGACTAACTTTAAGTAGTGTAACTTTCCTCGTCAGGATATGATTGGTTCTTGATATAGATGTTAACGTGTCCAGTGGATCGATTCCTCTGTAGGGACGTGTACATAGGGTAGTCTCCATAATTTTTTGTTATTATTTTTTGATTTTTGTATGAACAAGTAACCAAAATAGTGATTGTTAGTCAGGTTTTGAGTGCAAAAGTGTGTCATTCGAGGCAATTGAAGGATGAATATTGCTCATACTATGTATTGGGTAGACTATGAAACAATATTGACAATTCTCAGGCTGATACTTTAGTCAGTATGAATTTTATAATAATGTTTGTCCCTGGCCATGCATGTACCAAACTAGTGATTGCTAGTGAGTTTTTGAGTGCAAAAGTGTGTCATTCGAGGCAATTTCAGGATGAATATTGCTCATACTTTGGATTGGTTAGACAATTAAACAATATTGATATTTCTCCTCCTGATACTTTAGTCAGTATGAATTTTATAATAATGTTAGTCCCTGGCCATGCATCATGTACGAAAATAGTGATTGTTAGTCAGGTTTTGAGTGCAAAAGTGTGTCATTCGAGGCCATTGAAGGATGAATATTGCTCACACTATGTATTGGGTAGACTATGAAACAATATTGACAATTCTCAGGCTGATACTTTAGTCAGTATGAATTTTATAATAATGTTTGTCCCTGGCCATGCATGTACCAAACTAGTGATTGCTAGTCAGTTTTTGATTGCAAATCTGTGTCATTGTCTGAAATTTCAGGATGAATATTGCTCATACTATGTATTGGGTAGACTATGAAACAATATTGACAATTTTCAGGCTGATACTTTACTAGTCAGTATGAATTTTTCAGTAATGTTCTTAGTCTGAACAATGCTCAATAAGTCAGTTTGTGCCCTGTAACTGCACCAAAACTAACCTCTTTTGTGCCATTTGGAGAGACAAACCACCACATTTCCAGCATTCTGTGGGGAAAAGTTGTTCCTAATACGTATTTGATGAGTCCTGATAAATGTATTCATGGCTTGGATTCGATAGTTTTGGAATCATTACCCAATTATAAGTCAGTTTGTGCCCAGTAACTGCACCAAAAATAACATCTTTTGTGCCATTTGGAGTGACAACCCACCACATTTCCAGCATTCTGTGGGGAAAAGTTGTTCCCAATATTCATTTGATCAGTCATGATAAATGTATTCATGGCTTGGACCGGATACTTTGGGAGTCATTACCCAATAAGTCAGTTTGTGCCCTGGAATTGTACCAAAAATACCATCATGTTTTCCATTTGAAGAGACAAACCACCACATTTCCAGCATTCTGTGGGGAAAAGTTGTTCCCAATATGCATTTGATGAGTCATGATGAATGTATTCATGGCTTGGACCGGCTACTTTTGGAGTCATTACCCAATAAGTCAGTTTTTGCCCTGGAATTGTACCAAAAATACCCTCACGTTTTCCATTGGGATAGACAAACCACAACATTTCCAGCATTCTGTGGGGCAAAGTTGTTCCCAATATGCATTTGAGGAGTCATGATAAATGTGTTAATGGCACAGACCGGATACTTTTGTAGTCATTACCCAATAAGTCAGTTTGTGCCCTGGAATTCTTGCACCAAAAATACCCTCATGTTTGCCATTTTCATAGACAAACCACAACATTTCCAGCATTCTGTGGGGCAAAGTTGTTCCCAATATGCATTTGATGAGTCATGATAAATGTATTAATGGCCCAGACTGGATACTTTTGTAGTCATTACCCAATAAGTCAGTTTGTGCCCTGGAATTGCACAAAAAATACCCAAATTCAACACCAGAAATTATCTAGCACAAAAAGCATGTAGTAATCTACTGGCGTAGAATGCCACGCAAATTCAATACCAGAAATTATCTAGTACAAAAAGCATGTAGAAATCTATTGTCGTAGAATGCCACACAAATTCAATACCAGTAATCGTCTGGTACAAAAATCGTGTAAAAATCTACTGGCGTAGAAACCTACTCCAATTCAATACCAGGAATTATCTAATACAAAAAGCGTGTAGAAATCTACTGGCGTAGAATGCTACGAAAATTCAATACCAGTAATTATCTGGTACGAAAATCGTGTATAAATCTACTGGCGTAGAAATCTACATGAATTCAATACCAGTAATTATCTAGTACAAAAAGTGAGTAGAAAGCTACTGGCATAGAATGCTACGCAAATTCAATACCAGTAATTATCTGGTACGAAAACCGTGTAAAAATCTACGCTTGTAGAAACCTACACGAATTCAATACCAGTAATTATCTAGTACAAAAATCCTGTAGAAAGCTACTGGAATAGAATGCTACGCAAATTCAATACCAGTAATTATCTGGTACAAAAATCGTGTAAAAATCTACTGGCGTAGAAATCTACATGAATTCAATACCAGTAATTATGTAGTACAAAAAGCGTGTAGAAAGCTACTGCCGTAGAATGCTACGCAAATTCAATACCAGTAATTACCTGGTACAAAAATTGTGTATAAATCTACGCTTGTAGAAACCTACACAAATTCAATACCACTGTGGTTGGAGCAAGGTCGAGGTCGGTGTTGCTGGGAGCAACATCTTGTCTGTTGTTGTCGGAATCGATGTTTTCAGTGGGGAATCTTTCAAGATCTGTGTTGTAGTATTCTTCATCGATGTCCATATCTACATGGAAGAGGTCTGGCCAAGGAGTTGCTTTCGTACGTATGTAAGGGAACCACAGGCCGGTACTTAAACTTACGTATATTCCTACGTAATTTACAGTACTACAGCTGAAAGTGGTACGATACTACCGATCGAGTCATATGCACCTCTGTAAGCAAGATTGGAGTATCCCTGTAAGCAGGATTGGAATATTCTTCTCGAAGACTGAATGACCAGGAAGGCCCATACTTTCTGTAAACAGGATTGGAATATTCTCATATATATGGTAAATGACCGGGAAGGCCCATTCTTTCTGTTTTCACGACCGAAGTTCGATACTTAAGATCGGAAGCAAGATTCCTTTTGTTTTCATGACCAAAAACAAGGTGAATTGCCTGGTTCCGGTATAGCCATTTTGATACTTCCCATCATGTGTTTCGATACTCATGATCAAAAGGGAGGTTCGAAGAAGCTTCTTGTAACAGCTGTTTTGATAATCACGATTAGAAGGAAGCTTCTCATGATAGCAGTGATTCTACAGTGCTGTACGATTAGCGGTGTACTGTATTCATCACTGCACTAAAAGAGATATCATGCTCTCCAGCAAGATTACTCTCTTATCTTATACTTTTAACATTCAACTGATTTATATCCCAAAATTCACACTAGTTGCTACCAACTACTTGTAATCTACATTACTAAGGTCTGTCTTGCTGTATCTGAATAAGTTCACAGTAAGAAGAGATCTGGCGTTTCCATAGTCTCGCCTGTAGTCCGATTATCCGTTGCCGAAAGTATCCAACCACAACTGTCACGCATAGAGTACAATCGTTCGTCTACTAACACACTAACGCAGCGTTGCTGTTCTTCAGAAGCCTTTGAATCAGACTCTCACTGGACCGGATTCAGAAGGAAAATAATAGGATGGTTTCTTCTGGTTCATTGATGAAGACACACATGTGTTGTTCAGGTTCATGGAAGTTACTGTCATGCAAAGAGGAGGTACTAGTGGATCGATTGCTGTTGTTGTTGGAACTGCGATCATTCACATGCAAGTCAGTATTGTCCCTGTTATTGTACTGATTGGAATTGTTGCCATACTTGTTGGTGTAGCATTGGCCCCAAGTGTGGTTTGTACCAGGGTGGATTGGACATGGTGAGTCATTGGAGATTTGTGTTGCGCCCTTGCTGCTGCTGTTGTTGTTGTTGTTGTTGTTGTTGTTGCCTTGGTTGTTGTTTTGTTGGTTGTTGTTGTTGTTTCAATTGCGGTTGTTTCAATTGTTTTGGTTGTTTTGATTGTTGTTGCCATTTTGGTTGTTTTGATTGTTGTTGCCATTGTTGTTGCCATTGTTGTTGCTGTTATTGCTGTTTGGAGATGGATTATCTGATGATTTCTTTTTGCAATTCTGTGCATATTGATACCGTTTGAACCTCATCATCATTTCAGAGAGGGAATCCCTATGAGGAGAGTGGTGTTGCTGGTAGGTGTGCTTCCAATCCTCGGGTGTTGATTCGAAGATTAGGTTCTTGAACTCTCTCTCTCTCTCTCTTTGATCTCTGCATCGTCTGGTGGGTGTCCGGGGAGTAGTGGAAGGATGACATGGTTGTGGAAGTTGACTTGTGCTACGAATTGGTGTACTGTCATGGTGGTTGTCTTCTTGATATTGGTGAGAAATCTTCTGTGATTTTGATATGCATCAAGGTTGTTGTCAAACTTGTAGTTGACAAATTCTTCCACTGTGGTTTGGAAGTTATCCACAGTTCTCTGTGGAACATTGGTTGATACGTAGCTGTTCCACCAGCTACTGCCGGTGTAGTCTCTGAGGAGGTCTACAAACTTGCCGTAGAGTCTTGGTCCGGTGGTTAGGTTGAGCATCTTCTTGGACCGTATGAACTCATTGATGGTAAAAAGGATTTGTAGTTTGGTTGATCCTGCAGTAATCAAGGGAATCTTAATCTTGGTTACTTCTTGAACCCCATTAACTTCTTGTGTATTCTTGAAGTCTACTTTGTCAATAGACTCTTGGTCGAAGTCAAACTTGAAAGGGATGACGGAGTAAGACATTGTTTCTCTTGTTCTTACTGGACAATCTTCAGGATCAATTGGAGGTTGTTTATTAGTTGTTGTAGTAGTAGTGTTTACTCGAGTAGTTGAAGTAGTCTTTACCGGTAGTGATAAGGTCGAAGCAGTTATTCGACTGTTTAAACAGTGTCGTCGTATGCCTCTAGAAAAAGGTACTAAAATAAGGTTTATGTATCATTGGTTAAAAACTAAGATTGTGAGCTAGCTCCTTTGTCAACCACTCCGAGGAGCAGTTGGGTGCTTGTAACAGTAAACAGCTGTTGAATCAAAATTCAATTTACAGCTTACATAGAAGATTTGGATATGTTCTTCATCCAGTCTTCAATATCAAAGACCGGCTTGCTTTTCAGATTTTCTTGAATCGTGGGTAATTTCAATCGTGAGCGTTGGAATACGTACCACTATTGTTACAGAGCTCACTTTGACCGAAATTGTTCCATTCATACCCGAACGCGTACCGTACCGTACGTGTTCATAATTATTGGTAAATCGTTCGTCTAATCAACGAATACCGGTATGATCTCAACACTTTTACCGTACGGTACAGTAACAATAACAAATTTTGGTTCTCACTACGGTATGATAGACTACTAGGCCCTATCAGGATTCGCATAATATAACAACAATATTTTACAGTAATCTCAGTTCGGTCTAATATTGCATGCAACGAACGATGCCATTTTTGAGGATTGCAAACAGCACCAATCAATCACATAAGTCCTTCAAAAGAATGAATGAAACGTGCACCATACATCAGGCCCAGAGGACCTACGGTAGAGCGCGGTAAATCGAAAAGATCCCGGAACGCAACACAGTATTTGCAACTAATTTTAACTACGGTACAGTAAGATTATTATGAATACATGCATATTATTATCATTACTGAGTATGAGTATGAGTACTCGCAAGATTGATTCATTCAATCCTGCTTACCGTTCATCCAGCAATTCATACTTAATAATAACAATAATATCACAAAACTCTGGGCCGGGTGTTCAGGTGAATCCCGAGTAGCACCCGTCGTCGAACTTATCGAAAAAACATTTTGTCAAGACCGGACCCCGGACCAACAAGTTTGTTTGATCATCGACAGACAGAACAACAAACCGCTCTGCTACCGTATATGCCTTCGAAAGAAGACAAATCTACACATCCGGACAGCCGACTTGGGAAACCGATAAATCCAACAGCAACACGAACAAGAACAAGAACACGAACACGAACACGAACACGATGGATGGAGGGAGGGATGGATGGAACGAGAACACAAAGTTCAGACTCTACAGAGGGAAGACATGACACGATCCAACGATTGCACCAGAGAACAGAAGGGAAGGGAACGAATGCAAATCAATAATAATAATGATAATTCAAAAGTTGCACTAGCGAAGAGTCAATCACTGCACGACCGACCATAAGCAAACGAAAAACAATTTGACTTCTATTGGATCGCCTCACGAATTGTTTTACTTATGGGCTGGGTACCAGGTACCCCAGTCCATTAGATCACAACGGCAATAGAATGTGGAAGGAGAAGTAATACCAGTAATCTTACTATAATATGCGCTAAACAATTCTCGTTGTCGTATCCCACGCGAAAAGAACAAGGTTTTGTGATGATTTTGATCTGATGTGCACTGCTAGCTAGAGCGTCTTATCTAGTGTATTATTAGACAATGTACTCGAGAGGAGCTCGAAATGACGTTGAAAGAAGAAGTTTCTATAGCAATAAAATATTATAATGCTTATGGTATTATTATTATTATTGTACAGTTGTAGTATGTACTCGTACTCTTATATGTTTAATCTCTATATCAAAATTGTATTGTTTTGTGACGCTACATGGCGTAGCTGCTATAAACGATCTTCTAATTCTAACTCATTTCACCCCTACTCGCTGACCCAGTGACGGTCGGCGGCGAGCCGATCGCTGGATGTCTTTGAGTGGTCGATCTCGCTTTAGCTTGGTTCGTTTTGTGCTGCTGCTGCTGCTGCTGCTGCTGCTGTTACTGTTCTGGACAATGGGCACCGCGGACCAACGGTGTTGCTCCTGCTCGCTGGACCAGGAGCGGGGGATTGGCCTGATCATTGTTGTTTCGCTGTCCTCCAATGGATCCCCCAGCAGGTTCTTGTTGAGATCGAAATCCTTGCACAATTCACGACGGAGATAGGTGCTGCTCTTGACGGCGATCGGTGCTCGATCCTTGGTAACACTCGCTCCGGCGCGCACGCACTGTTGTTGTTGTTGTTGTTGTTGCTGTTGTTGTTGTCGTCGTCCTCCGAGCCCGACCTTGATGATGCCGGTTCGACCACTACCACCACCACTACTACCACCTGTACCACTCTCGGACCATCGTGCATTGTTGTTCGTAGTATTCTTGTCGTTTGACCCTCTCGATAAGCTCAGTTTCTTGAACAAGGTGGACCGTTTCAGCATGGCCGAGGAAGCATCGTTCAATTTCATGTTGAGAAGCTCCAGATCGTTTTCGATTCCACGTTGTCGTGCCTCGGCAACAAAGCATTCCGAATGCCGCTTGTAGAAGTCGGCGAGCCATTGCTCCTTGTTGTCTTGTGATCTCCTTGTTTCTTCCGTTGTGGTTGTGGTGGTGGTTGTGGTTGTTGTTGTTGTTGTGGCTGTGGCTGTGGCTGTGGTGGTAGTAAGATTGCAGTTTGTGTTTGTGTTTGTTGTTAATTTTGATTTTGTTGTGCCAACAACAACATCAACACCTTCGTCGAACCGGATGGCCTGGGCCTCGAGGACGAGCTGGCGGACGTTATTCATGCGCAAGGATCTATCGCGCTTTTCTTTTCGGAGGGACGATGGTCCACTCAAGAGCTCGCGGGTCTCGTACAAACTGAACGAGCGATAGTCTCTCGGTGTATACCATATCGAGGATCCGTAGGGGAGATGGGATTTTACTCGGATTGTGTTGTTGGCGGCGTTGGGTTGTTGGAAGCGGACTCGCTTCGATTGAATCACCGTGTTGTTCGACAACGACGACAGAGATGTATTGTTATTGTTACTGTTATTGGAGGGTGCGATTGCAAGATTCGACTTACACATCATTGTTTCGAATTCGAATGAATGTTTGTGTGTGTGTGTGTGTGTGTGTGTGTGATTGATGCCTTTGTTTTTGGGATTTGATTTAATTGTTTTGTGGGGGGAGATACCGTAGAATTGATTGTCGATTGTCGAACACGAGACACGATGGTTTGGAATACAATATTTGAGGACAAGAAGAACTTTGTGTTGGGCCCGGAGCTTTGAATTTCCAAAAGAATGGCGTTGGTTCTCCATCCAATCAGTAGCTATACACCCGATGGTCTCAATTTCAAGGAACGTTAAATAATTCTGATCCCTATTGAACGAAAAGAACAAATTCTTTCGTTCTTATGATACATTTTGAAACTCTTGGGTCGCTCTAAACTTCAATAGAAGTGACTATAATGAAATCTCGGAGAATGAAAATTGACTTTGAAATCATAAGCCTAAATCAAAAACAAACATGTGACATAGAGATGCTCGACCCTGCTCATGATTACGAGTAAGTAGTACGAGTACCAGCCGCTTTCGGAATTCATTTTTTTTTCATTTTTCTGAGGGCTCTACAAAATTTGGATCAAACCAATTTTGTCCCTGTGTCATTGAAGAAGCAGTCTTATATTGAACAAGAATGTGTGCAAGTGGATCGCAATCTTTGGCTTTATTCAATACGAAAAAACGAGCTACGAAGCATGATGCCGATGTTAAATAAGATTTCGGTATGAACGACTTCGCCGCATGAGAGAGTAAGATTACTGCTACCGGTACGTAAGATTACCAGGTATTCGGAAAATACCGCGCAAGTAGTAATAATGTCAGAAAGCGAGAGAGAACATAGATGTCACTTCAACAAAAACAGCGAAAAACAGTATTTCGGCGTCTTTCAATATCCACACTACCGGTACGGTACGGTACGGTACGGTACGGTAGAAACAACTGGATGTCGATGACAGTCGATGATGCGAACTGTGTGTGTGTGACAGTGTGTGTTGTCAACTACGGATATAGGTAAGATTACTGTTACTTTGCACTTCCCGAGGATGCTGTCAACTGCTTCCTGAGGAAGTTCCGTACGGTATGAGTACGGTAAGATACTCGTACCTTATGCGATACTCCAGTTTGTATTTTGTTTTTTCGATCCGACTACCTACCGTAAGCACTACAAGTACGGTATAGTACGCGCCATTTGCAAACAATATTTCGCCGAGGCACACACAAACCGAAAACACACAGAACACTCTGCGTGACAATAAGATCGAATATAGAGTTCAGGTGTGAAAGAAACATAATGTTATAATATTATTGTTATATTATTATTATTATTATTATACGCCTGCGAGATTGCGTGGAACAGACTTTACTATCTCGTACGGTACGTAGTACGGTGAGCGAACGAATTCTGTTGTCTTCTCGAGCGAGAACAACTCGTGGTTGTGTCTGTGTAGCTTCACAACAAACGTCACCATGGCATTATGATAATATTGTTGGAAATAGAGGATAATTGTGAAACAAACCGAAGGGTAGAGTTGGAAATCTCGCCGTATCGATCAATCCGATCTCCTAAGTAAACAAAACGAAACGAAACGAAACGAAACGAAACGGAGCACCATAACAAATTCCACAGCATAGAGAATTAGACCGTACAATACTCACTCACTTATTGCAATCTAACAAGCGAACAGCGACGATAGACTCACTCACTCACTCACTCACTCACTCTTATTGCAATCTGATTTATTATGATCTTGTGAAACTCTCGAACTCCCCCCATTGGCAACTAACAACAGCAAAGGAATCCATCAATCAACAAACAACAAACTCTCAGCAGCGCAATCCAGAGGTGACTGCTGTTTACCGAGACTAACTACTCGCACCACTTTACGACGAAGTAGTTATACTAGTATTATTGAAGCCTTTTGTTATCACGACAGCACAGCACAGCACAGCACAGCGCAGCATGTGCAAGAAAGTTGATTGCTCCCACTGCGGGAAACCCACCTGGATGGGGTGTGGCATGCACGTTCAAAAGGCCCTGGAAGAAGTCCCCTTTGAAGAACGCTGTCCCAATTGGCCGATGGTAGGTACCGAAGCCAGCGTAGCGTAGCGTAGCGTACTAGTGTATCGTAAAGCACGAAACGGAAACGGAAACAACCGTGGGTCTGTTGTCGGTCGGTCGTCGAAGGAATGAATGGAGCCAGCCAGCCAGACAAGAAGGCTCGCAGTATTGTATTCAATAAGAATGAAAACAACAATAATCAAAAACAGCCTGACGGAGTTTTGTTCCCTGTTTTGTTTCTCGCTTTGCGCCCGAACACTATACAACACTATACAACACTATACAACACTATACAACACAATACAACACAACACAACACTATAACTCAACACAAACAACAGGGAGCTTCCAAACCGTGCAATTTCAAGCACAACACCCAGGTTGCTACGAGCCCCCCTAGTCCGCCACCCAAAACAACGACAGAATGAATGAATGACTAAATGAATGTGCGAATTAACAACACCAAAATGGATGGCACGGCGGTAGTGGTGGTAGGAGTGGTGGTAGTGGTGGTAGTAGGCAATAGATTCAAGTGGAACGCGCCCCGGGCACCATTATTTCACGTTTCGAGTGGAGTGCAATACAATGCTACACTACACTACCAACGCATGCATGCATGCATGCATGCATTCTCGGCACCAGCTCCGACCATTCTGCCAACCCTGCCGTCTCGTACCGTACTTTCCGTAGCTGTTATAATCAAAACCCATTATTATTACTATTTTATTATAATCTAATGATACAGTACCGTACTTTCCGTAGCTGTTATAATCAAAACCCATCATTATTACTATTTTATTATAATCTAATGATACAAATTTATTGATTGCCGATTTCTAAACGACACCCGAATTCTCCGATCGTTCCCCGGTAGCAGCACAGGATCCAAAACTCCTTCCTACCCCAAACGTCGTTTGTTTGTGTTTGTGTTTGTGTTTGTGTTTGTGTTTGCTTGTGTGGTTTCCTCTTTCGTTGCTCGGATGTGCCGGCTGCGAAACCCGTTGTTGTTGTTGTTGTTGTTATTGGTTCCTGCCCCCGGCAGATCGTCATTCTACGCGTGCGTTGTTAGTTAGTTAGCATGTTTGATGTTTTGTGTCGTGTTTGGACATCATGCTCCTCCCGCACCCGTCTCGAAGAAGAACGAAACCCATGCTGCATTGCATTGCATTGCATCGCACACTCCTCCTCCTAAATTATTACTCCTACTACTACTACTACTCCTGCTGTTGTTATTGCTGTTAATTTACTTGGAGCCTCATCCACCCGCGGCTCCGGCGTTCTTGGCAGCGGCCTCGACCTGTTCCCTCGTCAACTGGATCCGTGTTTGGGTGATCGGAGGTTGTGCCCCCCGTCGCTTGGCGGATCGCGGAGGGGGGGAACGTGCCGCAGCTGCTTTTGCTGCATCTGCTGTTGCATCTGTTCCGACTGCGACTCCGACTGCCTCGGTGCCCCCGAACGCGGCTTCGGCTTCGGCCCGCGTTGTCGCCCTGCCCGCTGCCTCCAGAATGGAAGGAACGTCCACGCAGTCGGCAAAAATCTCGACAAAACGCTCGGCGGATTCCAGTTCCGGATCCGAATCTGGATCCAGACCCGCGGTCTCGTCGTTGTCGTTCTTGTTGTTGTCGTTATTATTATTGTGGCTCTTCTCCTCCCGCGTTCCGGCAATATCGGGCACCTCGGGAATGAATCCAAACGCCGATTGTTGCGGCAAGAATTTGTCGAAATAGGACGTCACCGCCGTCTTGCAGTTCTCCAGCGAGTAGTACCCCTCCGTGGGGAGCCGGTTGAAGACGGATCCCAACACCGGAACGCCCCTGGCCCCGAAATACGCCGCGTTGAGGTTGTGCGAATCGACGGCATCGCCGACGCCCTTCTTGCCCACCAGCAGGACCGGTACCGGAACCCGTCGTCGTCGTCGGTTGCGGTTGTCGTTGTCTGATAGTGGCAGTGGCACCCCGCAGGCCCGTGCCACGGAGGCATTGTCCGTCCCGCAGATGGATCCGACCGCCGGGTATCCCACCCCGTCGACGATGACGTACCTCTTGTTGTTGTTGTTGTTGTTGTTGTTGCGGGTGGTGGTGGTGGTGGTGGTCGTGGTCGTGGCAATGTCGTCGACGGCGGCCCCGGCGCGGTCCAGAAGCTCGGCGCTGGACTCGGTGGCTCCCTCCAGAAATGCCCGGGTGAATCCCTTGTAGTAGACGATCGGCCCGATGGCGCGGTGCGCGACCCCGAGCTTGTCGCAGTATCTTTCCACCAGCTGGTGCTTGGCCTCGCACTGGGTGGCCGGTTTGATGTAGGCGATCTCCGAGGGGGGAACACCCAGCTTGCCCACCATCGTTCCGATGAGGCCCATGCAGACGGAGGATTTTCCGACCCGGGATCGATCGCCGGCCACAAAAATCCGGA
Source organism: Pseudo-nitzschia multiseries (assembly GCA_037355745.1). Classification (NCBI taxonomy): domain Eukaryota; phylum Bacillariophyta; class Bacillariophyceae; order Bacillariales; family Bacillariaceae; genus Pseudo-nitzschia; species Pseudo-nitzschia multiseries. Next base: position 3,510,917 of record CM074785.1, on the reverse strand, counting down.
CGTCGCGGTCGCGATTGTTGCGATTGTTGCCGTGGCCGTGACAGTCGCCGTCGCCGTCACTTCCGACGACAACCGGTGGTGGTGGTGGTGGTGGGTGCGACAACGACGGCGAGAGGCGCTCGCCGCTGCCGGATCCTCCCGCCAGGAATTCCCGCAGGGCCTCGTAAATTGCTCCGGAAACGATTCGGTGCAAGGGGGTGGATGGTGGGACGGCCGACGACCCTGTCGTTGTCGTTGTTGTTGTTGTTGTTGTCGTCGTCGTTGCCACCACCGACAGGAGCGCCCCCAGGTCCCGAGCCCGGAGTCCGCGCACGGGACGCACGAGGACGGATCCCGCGTTTGCGTTTGCGTCGCCGTCTCCATCAGTACCTCCGCGATCGGCGACCAGGACCAGCGCCGGGAGTTCTTCCGGAGCCGAGAGCTCGTGGATCGCGCAATCGACGCCGGACGGATCGCCGTGACGATCGACGAGGGTGGAGACCACCGCCGTGGGGCACGCCGAGTAGTAGTAGTAGTGGTAGTAGTAGTGGTAGTAGTCGCAGTTGTTGTCGTCGCGAAGAAGCGCGTCCGCGTCCGCGTTGTCGGCGGAATGGTGGTGGTTGTGGTTGTGGTTGTTGTTGTTTGGTTCCCCCTCTGCCGGATTCGGCAGCGAACGTGTTCGTGCTTGTCTTTGTGTTTGGGTGTTCCAGACCCGATCGCAGGCCTCACCAAACAGCGCCGACAGTGTTTTCAGTGCCTGCAACTCGGGGGAATCGCCGTCACCATCGCCGTCGCCATCGCCGTCACCATTATCGCCCTCATCGTCGTTGTCCTTGTCCTTTTGCGGAGAGAGAGGCCAGAGGCGGTTCCACGATCCGTGCAACAGCACCAGAGACAGGGATCCTCTTTCGTCGTTGTGGCTCGACTTCGACACCGACTTCGACGAGCATTCCTCGACCGAGACGTTGCAGCGAATCCGGGAACTTCTCGGAGGAGGTGGTGGTGGCTGTTGCACGGCGTTGCTGTTGCTGCCAATGTTACTGCCAATGTTTCTGCCAATGATGTTGCTTCTGCTTTCCGATTCCGCCATCGTGTTGTGTTGTGTTGTGTTGTCTCAACAAGCAAGGAATGAATGAATGAATCCTTCGCAATGAAATTCAGCCGATAATGACAAGGTGGAGATGGATTTTACTCTGTTGTCTTGTCTTGTCTTGTATTGTATTGAGTATTGTATTGAGTATTGTATTATTGGATGCAATCGCCCGGGGTGTCTGTGTCGACAGACAAGACTGTTAACCTTGGTGTTGTTTTCGTTGTGGCACTGTACGGTACCTTACCTTAGTATATCCCGCACAAAACAAAGGACTCCGGGAAATGGGAAACGATGCAGCGATGCTTTCAACTACGGTATGAATGATTCTTGCAACGAGATCAAACGAAGCCGAACAGAACAAATAATAATGATATGCTGTTGTGGTTTGTTGCGTTGCGTTGCGTTGCGTTGCGTTGTGTTGCCAAAGAATGGAAACGTATCTTTACACTGTATTTTGTTGTTGTTGTTGTTGTTGTTTCGGCGAACGAACGAACGAACGAACGAATGAAGGAAGGAAGGAAGGAAGGAAGGAAAGAATCAATCAATCAATCAATTCAATTCAATTTCAAATGCATTCAACGAAATCAATCTACGGTACGGTACGGTACCGTACCGTACCGTACAGTATCCTGGAACCATGGAAAACTAAGTTAGTACAGTACGTGGTATCGTGCGTCCTGCGTCCTGCGGCACCGTCCATCCTTGTACTGGTACGAGTACGTACATACCGGATCATACCATATCTTTCCTATGTATGCTATTAACTGAATCTCCTCCTACGGGCATACTACCGTCTGCGGTACCGGTACGAGTGCGAACTCCTACCGCACAGTAATTACGTTACATCGTGATTCGTGATAATTAGACCCGTGTCCGCCGAGGCTTCCCAACGCGTTGAACGGTAAGGGTGTTCCCTTGCACACTCTAGGCACGTGCAAAACCCCAGATTTGTGTGAATCAACAAGCAGTAATTAAGTTACTTACTACGGAGTACTTCGTAGGTCGTACTAATCTTGCTCCGTCCATTCGTAATTACCGTACCGGTATTACGGTTTGTACCGTAATTACGAGCACAGGATTACGAGAAGAGTTGAGTCGAGTCGAGTCGAGTCGAGTCTGCCAGAAATTATAAGCAATGTTACCGTGCCGAGCCGAGCCGAGCCGAGCCGTGCCGCGTGACAAAAAAATACTTTTACGTACGCGGGACGCATAATATTGGCACAAAACCGAACACTTATGTACTACGGTACTCGTATTGTATCTTCTTATTGATGGGCTGGTACGCGCACTGGTACACGCGATCTTAACCGGGAACAGTTTACTACGGGTAAGTGTTTAGCTACCGGATATCATCGGACGGTGGTATCGTGCTCGTGCTCGTGCTCGTGCTCGTGCCGGTTTCAAAAAAATTCTAATCTTATTACTGTAGGTAGTGCAAATAATAGTAAGCAATGTTGGTACGATACGAACGCTACTTCTACCGGTACTAGCTTGTACGGTACGAGTTTGAAACTCGAAGCCGTGCGTCGTGTACGAGTACGAGTAACTCCTGTTCGCACCGTACCGTATTAAAAAAACATTGGTTCGAATTACGGTACGAGTACAATGCTACGGAACGATGTGGGTTTGGTGCGTGCCGCAAAACACCGTAATACCGAAAATGTAGAAGTAACAAACAACATGTACCGTACGGTACATCACCACCCGATTACGCGGGACCACTCGACACACACACACACACACACACATCCATAGTTGGTTTGGACGAGACGAGACGAGACTACCGGTAGACTAGACGAGACTAGAAAAACAACAGCATCTAGCAACCCGAAGGGCACTCGCTCCAACAACTTTATATTACAACATTCATTCATTCATTCATCCATTCATTCATTCATTCATTCGTTGAGTGAGCGTTCATCCGCTTCCTCGGTGATCCAACAACAACAACAACAGCAACAACAACGGCATTTGTTGTCACAAGTGGAGTTTTGCATGGATCGGAGAGCGATTCGAATCCCGAACAGAGAAGCAAACGAAGACGACAGCAGCAACAGCAGCAGCAGCAGCGGATTGAGCAGTGCGAGCAACAGCAGCAGCAGCAGCAGCAGCAACAGCAGCAGCGGATTGAGCAGTGCGAGCAGCAGCAGCATTGGTGACAAGGACCACGACCGCGATCACGATCACACAGCCATGGCCCAACCGCAGAGAAATGGAGTCCGACACAGCAACGGAGGTAGCAACAACAGCAGCAGCAGCAGCAGCAGCGGCAACGGCAAACAAGACGGCAACGGCAAACAAGACGGCAAAAATGTTCCCTTGTCCAGGTGCTTTGCGTGGATAGCATTTGTGTCGTTGATTGGATTTCTTTTGGGACAGGATATCGCAAAGCGGGATCCGCAAACGAGAGAGTGGCTGGGTTCGATGCTACAGCTGCAGCTGCAGGGACAGCTGCAGGGACAGCCCGTGTCGGCATCCTCCTCCTCGTCCTCCTCGGCGCCCAATCAAACCCAGACCCAGGCATCTCCAACGCCCACATCTACACCAACGTCTATACCGACGTCTACACCAACGTCTACACCGACGCCACCCCTCCTGCAACAATACCTTGCCGAACACGAACAACGAACGATCGTTCTTCCCCGATTCGATTCCGAAGCGGAAACGAAGCGAAGGCAGGAACTGTCCGAGGCCACAACCGCATCCCGCCGCAAGGCATTCGCCGAATTCATCGTACATCCGGTCCTGATGGTCTCCGGAACCAGCGAACACCAGGAGGATCCCTCGAAACGAGTGGCGATCGCCGTGGACGCACACAAGGACGCACGGCTGGCAAAGGAACTCTTGCAAGAAATAGCCCTCCATTCGGGCACGGAGGAAGTTACCGTGTTGTGGGTCGAAACACAAACACAAACACAAACACAAACACAAACCGATACGGAGCAAGCGGTCACGTCCCTCCCGGAGCACTGGGGTTGTCCGATACAGGACCACGATCTCAATACAAATAGAGATCGGAATATGAATTTGAATTTGAATTTGAATCCGAACGGAGAAACGAAGACGAAGACGAAGACGAGGACGGACTCCATCAATCCGCTGCTGGCCGGCTGTCGATTCCTCGACGAGACAACGGGCTGCCCGTTCGATCTTCTGGAATCCATATCTACAGCCACATCCACATCATCCACATCATCAACATCATCATCATCATCGTCCAGCATCGACCTGAAGTGCCTTTACGTCGATCCCTCCTGGGCAAACGAGAAGGACACGGAAGACTACATCGAAAACCAGCTCCTGCCCGAGAAGGGATTCGACGTGGCATTTGTCCTGTCGGGATGCGACGCCAAGAACCTATCGGAACGATACTGGGAAGTAGACCTGTACGCGGCCACGGATTCGATAGCGGTCACCTGCTCCGGACCACGCCGGCCACCCGGACGCTCCATTACGGCAACGGGAATCTCGGACCAACGAAAGCGCATCGAAACCATCGAGACGCTCCTGACGCAAAGCGACGAAAAACCGGAGGAAAACCTGTACCAGCGCATCGTCGATTACGACGTACAGGGACTCAACATTGCCGTGGCCTTTCACAAGAACACGGAGGGAGGTCTGTGGAAGTGGCACTTTCACGAGGCAAACTACCAGCACGAGCTATACTGGAGACTGGGACTGGAACAAGAACAAGAACAAGAACAGGAACAGGAACAGGAACAAGACAGCCCACGTACACTTACACGCACACTTACACGCACACGCACACGTACACGTACACCGACGCATTTCGATGCGGCGACCATGATCCCGCTCCAGTTTCCCTCCCGACAGAGCGGCGAGTCCTACTGCCGCTATCTCGAGGAGCTCGGAACACTCGGCAAGGACGACAACGATGACGATTACGACTACAACGACGACGACGACGACATTGCCTTTTGCCAGTTTGGATACAATCCAAACATTCCAAACATTCCAATTCCGGGAAACATTTACGTTGCCAAGTCCACACAGGGAGAAAATTCGGGACGGGGGGTCTTTACGGACGTCGACATACTCGAAGAAGGAACCATGATTGGAATGGAATCCAACGTTCACGCCGTCCGGTACCCGCCCCTCACCAAATGGATCACCTACCAAATGATGGACATAAAGGCATACACCAGCTACGACGACGAGCTCGATACGAGTGGCGACGACGACGACGACGACGATTTCATGGAAGACGACGACCACGACGGAGACTCCCCCCTCATGAAGTGGAACCTACACCGTTCCGTATCCACCTATGGAGAAGCCTACGGATTCGACGACGAACCCTGGGGCGTCGTAGAAACCAATGTATACTCGAACATCATGACATTTGTCAACCACGGATGCAACGGAACGGCAAACATCGGATACAACGTACCGGGAATAACCGAGTTCACAATAGACACGCACGCCGAAAACTTTGTCGTCCCCGACGACTACAAGCAGTCATCGATATATCCCTACGTTCCACACCGGGACCGGACCTTTGGGAACACCATCACGACATCCTCCGTGGAGCACGCACCCATATACAAGGGGCAGGAACTCTTTGACAACTACATGGAATTCGGGGGGGAAACCTTTTTTGTCACACAGATCCTCGAACTCAAGAGGGACTGCTCCGGGGGACTCGGCACGGTGGAGCTCCAGCAGATGCGCAGCCTCCAGAAAAAACAGGAGAAGCAGCAAAGCCACAAACACAAGCACAACCAGATACACCACACCAAACACCCAAGCCACGACCGGAGGAATGGTGGTCCCAGAGATGCCGCAAATTCGAATTCGAATTCGAATTCGAATTCAAATCCAGGAAATGCAAATCCAGATTTAAGTTTGCCGGAAACTCACAGCAGCACCAGCGCCAGCGCCAGCGCCAGCAACGACGAGCTGTAACCAAACCAAAACGCGAACGCGAACGCGAACACATTCTCACACATTCTCATAACTTCCATTCGATGCCGCATCAAACAAGCCGTCCATCCCATTCGTGTGCCTAATTTAGCGAGACAATATTAAACGACAAATACTACTTCTACTTCTACTACTACTCGGGTATCTAATCATAATAATATATAGATGAACCAATGATGTACCGTACGAGTGCGTACTGTCCACCCGACGAACGAACGAACGAACGAACGATTCATTCTTCCAGTAAGTGCGTACACTTACACTTGCACTTACACGTAACATCGTAGCAGCAGCAGCTATCACTCACTACATTCGTGATAGCCTCAGTAGCCAGCCTACTTGTAGTACTGTATGTGCAATGCTTGTAGTTCATGGGTGTGTTGGTGGGTTAAGCAAATGCTAGAGGGGGAGCCGGGAACTTCAGCCTGTTGGTTGTTTTGCAGGCTGGAGTCCGGTCCCTTAGTTTGCTGTGCCCACACACACCGGCGCACAGCCTGGCTTAACAGCTTGGGCAGTTAAGCCTTTGGCTGTTAAGCCTTTTCTGCGGGCGGGCGTGGTGGGCCAGTTTATTCTACTACTAATCGTTTTAGGAGCAAAAGAGTGAGCTGCTTGCTTGGATTTCCTTGAGGGATCCTTTACCGGCTTGTTCTAGTGCTAGCCTGTAATTTTTGTGGTTCCTTTTTGGAGCTTTCCTTGCATACGAGTCTTTCGGTCGCAAGCAATCCATTCCTTCGGGCCTTTCAGTGATACAGTGACACAGTGATACATCTTATCCGGTGATACAGGGAATCGTCGTATTCTTTCTGGTAGGAAGTGTAGGCTTGCGCTTTGCTGGGTGAATCCTTTGCCGGCTTGTTAAGGCTACCCGAGGTTCAAGCGTGTGCTTAGAAGCTGGTTTTAGTGATACAGGGAAATCGATCGTATACCTTCTGGTAGGGTTAGAAGCTGGTTTTAGTGATACAGGGAAATCGATCGTATCGATCGTATTCCTTCTGGTAGGGCGTGTGGTAGGCTTGCGCTTTGCTGGAGGAATCCTATGCTGGCTTGTTGAGGCTATCGGGGTTCTAAGCGTGTGCTTAGAAGCTGGTTTCAGTGATAGTGAAATCTACTAGATTTCTACTAGGTTTTCCCCCGGTCTGGCTCTCTACCGGTTGTAGGGAGTGCCACGTGGCACTACCATTACTTTCATTCGGCTCGCTACATCAACTATCACTCACTACATTCGTGATAGCCTCAGTAGCCAGCCTACTTGTAGTACTGTATGTGCAATGCTTGTAGTTCATGGGTGTGTTGGTGGGTTAAGCAAATGCTAGAGGGGGAGCCGGGAACTTCAGCCTGTTGGTTGTTTTGCAGGCTGGAGTCCGGTCCCTTAGTTTGCTGTGCCCACACACACCGGCGCACAGCCTGGCTTAACAGCTTGGGCAGTTAAGCCTTTGGTTGTTAAGCCTTTTCTGCCATTGGGCCACAAGCCACAGGGTGGGAGCTGGATGGAGACTGGGCCGGGAAGGGACCGGAGGCCAGACCGCGAGGGTGGGAGATTCCCCAAGAGGAATCAGAGAGAGTTGCCAGGGGGAGTGGGGGCGGCGGCCGGCACCCACTCGTCTGGCAGGAAGGAGTATGTTCCATTGTTGAACATTACAGAGGCAAGATTCTGGAAGATGGGGAGGGACTGCTGGTGCAAATACCTCATCATGCAGTCACTGTGCCATCTGGCGAGGAGCTTGATGACATTAGAATCACATTTGCCCTGGAGCAGTGCCGTAGCCCCTCCCGCTTGAAGGGAGCGGGCAGAGATTGCTGCAGGGGAGATGCCTGTGGTATGGTAGAGGGTCTGGGCATAGACTCTCATGGAGGATGTGACAGTTGCGGCGCGAACAAGGGTGAGAACCCCATTGTCAAAGTAACTGGCAAGCTTGAGTTCTGGGCTGAAGGGGTGGTTGCTAGTGCAGCAGCCCCTGAGGTGGAGCACCTGGCGCGCGCATGCTGCTACAGGGCAGCAGAGGCAGTCACCACTTCTGGCATGAGCAACTACCTCACCTTTGTCCCCATTCTTCTGTGTGGTGAATGTGAGGGTGACAGAGGTAGCAGCAAGGAGCTCATGTGCAGGGCCATCGTGGTGGACAAATTTGGAGCCAAGGTAGAAGGAGACCTCCTTGAGGTGGAAGGCTTGGTCGTCCCTGGTAGTACCAGTGTACTCACCAGGTCTGAGGCAGAAGAAGAAGGCTATGCAGATCATGTTGGCAATAGCCTGCCTGGAAGGGGAAGGGTAGTCATGGTATGCAAAGCGGAGTGCATGCATGACAAGGGTGATTGGGACTGGTTTTACCCGGCAAGGGGCTGGGTCCAATTTTGCATAGGCCTTGAATTGGGCCGTTAGCCTGAAGTCAAGACTGCCGGTAGAGTTGGTGCGGGGGTCTTTGGACCCCAAGCGGGCCAGCGTCTGGCCCACTGACCTGAGGGTGTCCGATACTGTGCGAGATCTGATGGGCTTGCGGCTATATGAGAGTCGGCCATCATGGAGGCGCTGGGCAAAGACTTGGAGGATGGGGATTGGATCTGTAACAGAGTGGAGGGTTGGTTCAAAGCCTTGAGACAAACAGAATTGAACCCATTGATTCCAATGGGCATCCTTGCGCTTGGCATAGAGCTCAGTGACTGAAGCGCGCATGGTCTCCTGGATAGAGCCAAGGTCAGAGCAGAATGCATGGGAGGCTTCAGGGGACATAAGATCCAGGGCAAGTCCTGGGGGTAGTTGGTGTTGAAATGATTGAGAAGGGCAGTGTCAGAGAGGTCAGAGCGAGAGAGCAAATCAGCTAGGTGATTCACAGGGCCAGGGATGTAATCCCTGAGGGGGACATATTGGTGGAGACGCTGGTGCAAGGACTGAATCCGCAGGAGGTAAGCTGCAGGCCCAGTAGTAGTGGTGGCTTCTTTCCTTTGCCAATAGACAGCGGCTGTGTTGTCATAGCAGTTGTGAGTGGTTCTGGAGTGGACACAGGCAGCTTGGGCAAGGATGTCATTGTGGGCAATGGAACCAGCGAGCTCAAGGTCACTGTTGGTGATGGTGCCATTGGGGTTGTCAAAGGTGACTAATTGGGAGGAGACCCACTTGGGGAATGCATGCCTCCACATGATGGGCTGCACCGCGCCGGTGGGAAGGGGGACAAAATGAATGCCCCCCATGCCCAGCCCAGAGGCATCACAAGCGCCCATGGTGGCAGGGAAAGGATCTGGCACCAGTTCTGCAATGGAAGTAGGCCTGTTGGATAGATCAGTGGCCAGCCATTGGAAGTCCCGAAGGAAGCTATGGACGCGCTTGGTGAGGCGGAGGCGCTGCCTTCCTGGTTCCTGGTGTTGGAAGGCTTCTTGGAGGATGGAGAAGAGGCCAATGGCGCCAGGGATGGCAAGGGCCATCGATCGGAGCTCCCCAAGGACTTGGTGCCATTGTTGGATAGGGACATGGCGCTGGTTGGGGGAAATTGAATGAAGAATCTCCTGTAGCCGGGCCACTCGATGGGGAGGAAGGCTGATGGTTTTGTTGATGAAATCAATGAGCCAGCCCAGGATGACTTTCTTGGTGGTCCATTTGGCGTCCCCTTGGCGCATTTTCTTGAGGGAGGCTGGTTCCTGTCTGACATGAAGGGAGTGTCAGAGGCATCCAGGGGCCGGAAGACTTTGTCCAGAGACTGGAAGAGCACCCGCTTGATGGCGCGGCGGGTCCATTGGGTGCCCTGAGCAAGGCCACAGAAGTCATCCACATAGACATCCCAGTATCGAACCGGCTTTTTGCTGGGTGTGGTGCTTTGGGTGGCCGCTGGAGCTTCTGGTGGGGTTGTTGCTGTGCAGGCTGTGGAAGCGGGGGATGCGTCTGGCGTTTCTTCAGATGGGATATCAAGGCGGTGTGGCGTGCGTCGGGCTGCTGCCAACCCTGTGGAGAGAGTGGAGTTGGCTAGGTCTGCAATGGTTTCCGTGAAGGCACAGAAGTTTGGTGGACTGGATTTCCACCCCATGGGGTTTGTGAGGGGGATGCCAATGAGAGGTGCCTCCCCTGGACAAGAGGGGAAAAGGACTCCTAGCTTCATGGTGTCGTCCGGATTCAACTGGACCCGGTAGAAGCCATCCGCGAGGTCAATCTTGGACATGTAGACTGGGCCAAACCGAGGGTTCGCCCGGTGCATCTTGGTAAGGAGCCGGGGAAGGGTGCGTCCAAATTGCATGGAGTCAGCAGGGGCGAGCGGGATGGTGTCTTGGTTAACCTCAGAGTAGGTGTAATCTGAGATCATTCAGGGGCGTCGGCCTTGCTGTGGGACCAGCCCCAGAGGGCTAAGACGCAGGCCAGGAAGGTCTTGGATGAGGCTGGCTGGGAGGACAGTCCATTGCTGCTTGTCCATCATGTCGGCATATTCCTCTCGCAGGAAGTCGATGCCCTGCCGGGAGGATTGGTGGGGGCCCCTGGCGAGGGCCCCAGCAATCCGAGCAGTGTTCCAAGGGGGGTCGGTCATGGAGGCAGGAGTGCCATCTGTCCCGAAGTGGGCTAAGAGGCGACTGGCTGGATGGGGGATGGTACCCACATCGGGGTGGATGTCACCTTGTCCGCGGATGGTCCGGATGAAATCCCCCCAGCTAGTGCTGTTTTCGTAGACAGTGATAGCCTGGTTGATGTGCACGTCCAGCCTGTCTACTGGGTAGGGGGATGTAGTTACTAGGGGCGCAGCCCCAGTAGGTGAGGGCTTGGCGAATGTAAAAGGTGCGGATGTAGGGATGGGGGGCTCAGACCTGGGTGATGCAGGCGGTGGTGCTGGGACTAGGGGCTCGGGCCTAGGCGTCGGTGGGGGGGTGACTAGGAGCTCGGGCCTAGGCAAAGGGTTGGCAGTGACTAGGAGCTCGGGCCTAGGCAATGGGTTGGCATTGGCTAGGAGCTCGGGCCTAGGCAAAGGCAATGGGTTCGCAGTGACTAGGAGATCGGACCCAGGCAATGTGGAAGAGGATGAAGGACTTGGTGGGATGGTGGGTGCTTCCCCCAAGGGGATGGTGGGTGCTTCCGTGGAATCTATAGAACTTGTAGAAATTCGGGAAGGCACATACAAGTTGAGAGGGGTACATGCGCGCGCATGCTGGTTGTGCTTACCTAATTCATGTGTGATTCGTAAGTGAGGATTAGATTCGTGATTAGATGATGGATTGTTACTTAGTATGATCCCCCCAAGGCCAGTGTGGGTTGGGGAGGGCTCCGCGCCCAAGTGAGGGCGCGTACCAACCGGTCAGGCATATGCCTCTTGGCACCATTGCCAGAGTAGATCTTGTTTGGTGGGAGTGATGGCCACGTGGTCATATATGTGCTTGCAGCTGCTGAAGCAGGCACCCTTGATGTGCCATGAGTGGCATCTCTCTTGGCCATCTGGTCTGGAGAGGGGGCCTTTCCCTTTGTCTCTCATAGCTTGGATGGCTTCCCTCATTTTTGCTGACTCCAGTTTCTTGACAATGGGATGATTGTTGTCTTGGAGGCGGGAGTCCTGGTGTGGATTGGTGAGTCGCGTCTGCGTTGGGGTTGTCGAGTTGCGGACTCCCGGGCTGCTGGAGGGAATGGTGCTGTTGTTGTTGTGGCTACTCCCCTTGGCGCCCGCCTTGGTGGGGGATGGAGGAGGATCTGGTCTTTGTTTGAAGTCGATCGAACGAACCACGCACGACTGAATGAATGAGTGGAATGAGACACGAATGAGACGCGAACGAAACACTAGTGAATGAATGAGACGCGAGTGAATGAATGAGACGCGAGTGAATGAATGAGACGCGAGTGAATGAGTCTCGTGATTGATCGTACGAGTCGTCTTGCTTCTGCAGGAATGGACTAACATGATTGGAGATGGGAATGGAAGTGGGAATGAGAATTTACCACTTACCGATTCCGGTTCTCCTTCTTACTAAAAATAGGGCCTTATGTACCGGACCTACAGGGCGCAAGGTAATCTATACAGCCCATTGGTACAAAGGACACGTGCAGCATCGAAGTATTAGCGGGTCGATGCCGAATATTAGTGATTTAGTGTGTGCATTGGAGTATTAGCGGGCCAATGCACCAATATGGTGATTTTAGTAAAAGAGCAATTTTCTGCTCACAATTTCAAGTAACAATTTCATGTAATAACCAACAAAGTTAAACTACCAAATACCGACTGTTCACCTCCATTTTCAGAGCCCTCCAAACATTCTTCGAAGAATTACGGAGCGCTCCCGAGGATTCGAACTTGGTCGAAGAAGAGACATTCTTATTCTACAGCAGGCTGACTAATCATCGGAGTCAGCGATTCACTTTTCATCCGCACCTTTCTTCAGCGGACTGCTGGCTAACCAATCGGAGCCAGCGACCTTTCTACAGCAGGCTGGCTAATCATCGGAGCCAGCGAATTATTTTTCATCCGCACGTCTTCAGCGGAACTTTCTACAACTCGTTACTCTTCATCCGCCCTTCTTCAGCGGACTGCTGGCCACTATTTGGAGCCAGCGACTTTTCTACGGTTACTTTTCATCCGCACGTCTTCAGCGGAATACTTCTTTTTTGTCCACCAAGATTGGACCGACATTTGTCAACAGCAGGATCGGTATCGACACACCAGAATCGATAGGGCCGATTATTATCAAGAACCAAGCAACAGCAGGATCGGTATCGCCACACCAGAAGCGATTGGGCCGATTACATTTTTTTCTTTCTGTCGGAATAGGAGTACGACAATTTACGGGATACACATCGGACCCGCAATTTGCAAAATACAGCAAATCACTTACCTTTGAATCGAAAATACGCATCGGAATACGTCGCAACGTTTTGGCGAATACGTGTCCGAAATACGGCAATTTACTTACGTTGCACAACAAGTACGACGATTTGCGAAATACGTATCAGAAATACGCATCGCAGCGATACGCATCGTCAAGCAAGAAGACGACAATTTACTTGGATTGGAACACGACAATTTATTTGGAACGACATCCGACAATTTACTTCCAGCTGAATGGAGGAGGATCAACCAACAAGGCACCAAGAGATAGAGATCGCCTTTTCTGAAGAATCGCCATCAGAAGAGAGCAGTGTACTGTCAAGTTCAGAGAGTAGCGGCACCAGCATTGGAAGCGCAAGCAGCAGCGTCCACACGAAGGGTCCAAGCACGACAAAGTACAAATACAAGATGGTGGAGTATACAGATAGTCAAGTGCCCACATTGGCAAAGGGGGATGAGAAGAAGTTTGAGCGTTGGTACATACAGTTTGAAGCATTTGCAGATAACAAGAAGTACCGCGACATGTTGTCTACCACGCCACACAAGGACCTACCTCCAGAAGGAGAGCTTACACCCCGAGAGGACATGAGTACCGCACAGAAGAAGGCCTACCGGTACCACAACAAAGCACTGAATGATCTGTACAGGGCCTTTGCCGACAACAGGACAGCCCTCGCCATCATGGAGAAGTCCAAGATCGATAGGGGGGGTACAGCCGAACAGAATGCAAAGCTCAGGAAACAGTGGCCCCGAGGGAGAGTACACCGCGTGATTGAAGAGCTCATGAGGGAATACAGAATAATGAACCAGTCCCGCGACCAACAACAATTGGACATTGACCTAAGGAGTCTAAAGTTGACCATTGGCGCCTCTCCACAGGATTTGGTTGACGACATCTACGACTTGCAAAGGCAATACCAATACAAATCCGTTCAACCCACTATGGCACAACTTATTGTGGCCTACAAAAATGCCCTACCGGCCTACCTACTGATGCAGCTTACACCCTTCATTGATTTGCTGCAAGCGAATGGAACCGCCGAATTGGAGTTTTGGGAATCACTCAATGTTCAAGCCAAAAGTTTATATGAATCAGCTCGGCGTATCCAAAGCCGGGGAGGTAAAGGCAAGGAAATGAGCCTGTTTGGTGCTGAAATGACCGATTTTGCTGATCCCAGGGACAAGTGGTCCACCAATGCAGTTTGTTATTGGTGCAAAGAACAAGGTCATAAAGCGTACAACTGTCCCAAACGTGCGGCAGGTCACCCACGTGCCGACGATGATGGCAACAGCAACGGCCACAATGGCAACAATGGTAACAGCAATGGCACCAACGGCAGCCGCAACAACAACAACAATCGGAACAGCAACAACGGCAACAATGGCAACCGTGGCAACGGCAATGGCAACACCAATGGCAACGGCAATCGAAACAACAGGAATGGCTCCAGGGGCCGACGTCGCAAGTGTGGACTTTGTGGTGGCAATCATGGAACATCTGTTTGCTTTGAAGACGAGAAGAATGCGTCCAGACGCCCAAACGGTTGGAAATCCAAGTTGAAGGATGTACAGGGAGCAACAATTGACTATGACTTCTGTCTCTCGGCAATGCAAACCTCTACCACTTCACTCCAACTACTCAATGCCCAGAAGCGGGCCACCAAAGGAGAGGTTGTGCCCGAAGGATTTGATCTACTGTATGATGACAATGTTTTTGTTTTTGATACAGGCGCCACCAGCCACAGTTCCAACAGTCTCCGGTGCGCCACCAATTTGCGAGCTAGTGGTGCCACCATTACTACCCAAAGCGGCGATGAACTGAAAGGATGCCAAGTTGGGGATATTCCCTGTCAGAAGATTGATAAGGATGGAAACAAGGAGTTTCAGACATTGTTGCAGGGTGTGAATTTCAATCCAAACTTTGCATTCAACCTGTTCTCGGCCAACCTGGCTTTGCAGAATGGTTGGATAGCCACCGGCAGTGACAAGACTGGATGGTCACTCAAGAAAGGGAATCTCCAAGTGAATTTTGATATTCAGATCCCCACCTACACGAGCTGTGTGTGGGTTGGCTATTTTGATCGGATTGCACACCCCACAGACAACATTGAAATCAATGCAGCGACTGCTACCACCACTACAGATGAAGGGACCAAGATGAATATCAACAAAGCCCATCGGCTCCTGGGACACATGAATGAGATCAAGACACGCCGCACAGCTGAAACACTTGGCTGGACCATCACGCGTGGTCCGATGCTCCCTTGTGAAGATTGCGCCAAAGCTAAAGCCAAACATAAAGTGATTCCCACCGAAAGTGAACACATCGCCGCCACCAAGCCTGGAGAAAGACTCTTTGTGGATATGTCCTCCGTGAAAGCACCCAAAGCCGCCAAAACTAACAAGCTGACCGCCCCTTTTATCACCAAGCCCCATTTTCGCATGATTGTTGATGAGTATTCCACATGCCGGTTTGTCAATTTCTTTGCCACCAAGGATGGCATGGTTGAACCCACTTGCGCGTTGTTCAACCAATGGAGGTCCAAAGGACAACAGCTCAAGCAAATTCGTTGTGATAAGGCTGGTGAAAATACAGCCCTTGAAGCTCGCCTGGCCTCAGCAGATTGGAAATTTTCTTGCAAGTTCGAGTATACCTCAGTGGATACTCCACAGCAGAACAGCGTGGTCGAAACAGCCATATACAGATCAGTCTGTCACGCCATGGTTCTTTGCTCTCAAGCCAACGTCCCTAGGGAGTACCGGTTCAGATTTTTCCCCTTGGCAATGCGATGTGGTGTACAGTTGGACTGGTTGGAGGCTGTGCCTGTGAATGGCAATACTTTGCCCAAGATCCAACATTTCTCTGGCAAGGTCCCTGCTTTCAGCGCCCACCTCAGAACCTTCGGTGAGGCTGGAGTCGTCCGGGTCAAACGGTCCACAAGTCCAAAACTCAATTATCGAGGCAATCCAGCTTTCTTTGCTGGATATTGCACTGACCGGCCTGGAGATTGCTATGTGATGTATGATCCATTGAAGAACACATTTACAGCTACCCGTGACATCTACTGGCTGAAGCGGATGTATTTTCCACCCACTGCTCCCAAAGGTGAAGCTATTAATTTTCATGCTGATTTTCTTGAGGGTGGCCACCTGGATCTGCCCATCAATGCCACCCCCCCACAACCTGTCTCCATTTTGCGCACCACCCGACATCGACGAGTGCAGTTTCAGGATGAAAGTGGGGGAGACACAGCACCAGCAATTCCCTTCCAACCTGAATCTGAATCTGAACCTGAACCAGAAACAGAGGACCCTGCCTTCGACAGCCATGATGACTACTACTCCGATGATATTGAAGAAACCAAGATGGAATATGAAAGCGAGGATGAGGCCTACGACAGCAATGACGACACTGAAGCAGAGGATCCACATGTTGTAACAACCACAAGGTATGGCCGGGTCGTGAGAAACTCTCATCTCAATCCGGATATTCGCTATGGGGACATGGCAAGCTATGCAGCTCAATTCACCAACGCTGAAATCCAGTTCCACAAGGCAATGACTTCACTGAAAGAATTCAATCTTCTGTCATTCTCTATTCCATCTCAGGAAGGCGCTATGAGTGAACTCAGTCTAGTTGGCGCGGCGGGGAGTGCCTTTGACAACACCAAGGAGCTAAAGACCATGAACTACAAGCAATCTATGGCCAGTCCAATGCGCGACAAGTTTACAGAGGGTGTTGATGCTGAACATGAGAAGATGGTCAAGTATGGAGTTTTTGAAGAGATTGACGAAGCCAATATCCCACCAGGCACCAAAATCATGGATACCACTTGGGCCAACAAGATGAAACCTGACGGCACAGTAAGATGCAGGAATGCCGTCCGAGGGTTCAAGCAGCTAGATGGCGAGCACTATGATGGCCAAGACAAGTCTTCACCTGTTGTTAGCGATATCTCCATTCGCATTGCAATGATCCTGATGGTCATGGCAAATTTTATGGCTTACATTGTGGACTTGGAAGGAGCTTTTCTGAACGGCAAATTTCAGAATGGAGAGAAGATTTTCACCAAGATTCCAGAGGGCTATCAGAAATTCTATCCATCATATATACTCCTCCAATTGCAGAAAACACTTTATGGGACAATTCAAGCTGCCATACAATTCTGGAGAGAAGCACGACGGGCAATGCATACCATGAAGATGGAAAGATGCAAGGCTGACCCCTGTCTATTTTTCAAGTGGATCAACAACAAACTCCTTTTGATGTTACTATGGGTCGACGATTTTTGCATCATGGGTGAAGCAGCAGAAGTTTTGAAGCACAAGGAGCAACTCAAGTCCCTATTTGAATGCAAGGATGTTGGAGAGATGGATGAGTATGTTGGATGCCACATTGAGCGGGACAAGAAGAACAGGACACTCCGTATGACCCAACCGGTCAAGATCAAGAGATTTGTCGATGAGTTCGAGCTTGATGAATGCAGAGGCAATCCCACCACTCCAGCAGAGCCAGGATCAGTGCTGAAGAAAGAAGGTGAAGGACCAACCGATACTGTTCTCACCAAGGAAGCCCAAACCAAGTACAGGTCCGGAACAGCCATCCTTTTGCACATGATGAGATGGTCAAGAATTGAAACACAGAATGCTGTCCGGGAGCTGTCTAGGTTCATGACTGAAGCAAGGAAGTCCCACATGAAGGCGCTGAAGCGAGTGATGAAGTATTGCGCTGGAACACCCAAGAGAGGTCTCACATTAGCCCCAAATGCAGTATGGGATGGTACCAAGGACTTTGTTTTTGAGCTGATTGGATTCAGTGACTCGGAGTATGCAAAAGATGAGTCTCGACACAGTGTCAACGGCTGGTCGACTTGGCTGAATGGCGCCAATGTCACAGCAAGGTCCAGAATGATGCCAATCATTGCCCTGTCAGTTATGGAAGCCGAACTATATGCAGCTGTTCTATGTGTCCAAGACATGCTGTACATTTGGAGAGTCATGATGTGTCTCGGATTGCAAATCAAGCTACCCATGGTGATATATGTGGACAACAAGGGCGCGGTTGATTTCTGCAACAACTGGTCCATAGCAGGTCGCACCAGGCATATTGAAGTGAAACAGTATTTCCTACGAGAGCTAAAGGAAATGGGAATCATCAAGGTGATGTGGAAGACAGGCGATGAAATGACAAGTGACCTCTTTACCAAGAATCTTACTGGAGTCCTATTTGAAAAGCATGGCTCCAAATTCTATGGAAAAGATGAGTACTCCACGAAGGTCAAGATCAACAAGGATACGAGCTTCTCGGCTGTAGACTCCAAGGCAGAAGAAGCGCATGAAGGCTACAGCGATTTCTGGAGTAGTATCATCGATTGAGTCCATCTATTATCCTTTGAAGCAGGGGAGTGTGTTTGAAGTCGATCGAACGAACCACGCGCGACTGAATGAATGAGTGGAATGAGACACGAATGAGACGCGAACGAAACACAAGTGAATGAATGAGACGCGAGTGAATGAATGAGACGCGAGTGAATGAATGAGACGCGAGTGAATGAGTCTCGTGATTGATCGTACGAGTCGTCTTGCTTCTGCAGGAATGGACTAACATGATTGGAGATGGGAATGGAAGTGGGAATGAGAATTTACCACTTACCGATTCCGGTTCTCCTTCTTACTAAAAATAGGGCCTTATGTACCGGACCTACAGGGCGCAAGGTAATCTATACAGCCCATTGGTACAAAGGACACGCGCAGCATCGAAGTATTAGCGGGTCGATGCCGAATATTAGTGATTTAGTGTGTGCATTGGAGTATTAGCGGGCCAATGCACCAATATGGTGATTTTAGTAAAAGAGCAATTTTCTGCTCACAATTTCAAGTAACAATTTCATGTAATAACCAACAAAGTTAAACTACCAAATACCGACTGTTCACCTCCATTTTCAGAGCCCTCCAAACAGTCTTCGAAGGAGTCTCAGGGCAGCCACATTGGAGACATTGGGAAGCCAGTTGAGATTTTGGGTCATCCTGAAGGTGTGGAAGTCCACCCCAAAGTCCGGGGAGGGAAGGACGGAAGCTGCTTCCCACTGCTCCTCAAGCCACCCCCTGACTCGGATTTGGAAGTAGTAGACTACAATGGCAGGGGTGAGGAATTCTCCCACCTCATCTGCAATTGCTCTTCGGAGGGGCATCTGCTGGATCTTGAGCCTGCGGAGGCCTTGTTGGTAGCTGGTGACGACATCATGGTTGAGTCCTAGGATGGTGGCTAGGACAGCCAGGTAGCTCTCCAGCTGGGTGGTGGCTTCAGTCCAGTCGACAGGGATGTAGGCCTTTGTCTTCTGGAGCTCCAGGGAGTCCTTCAAGGTGAGGGAGTTGCCTTCAGTGGAGATCATAGTGTCATATACCGCCACAGTGGCGGCTGCCTCCTGCTCCCTTTTCAGGGTGGCGGCAGACCCACCCGGGGGTGTGAAAGCCATGGGGAGTATTCCATCTGCCACATCAAAGGGGTCAGTACCATGGAAGTTGCCATCCTGGAACCTCTTGAGAGCAGCAGTGGTAATTAGGGGGGCTTGGATCCTCAACTCGGATGCCCTGGCTGCCACTTGGCTTTGGAAGATCATGTGGGTCCTCTCGTGCTTGCTCTTTTGAGCCCAGGCCTGGTAGATGGGGGGGAGGTTAGCTTCGTCCTGTTTACCACAGAGCAGAAGCAAGCGCTGGGTGTACAAGGGGCCCCAAGTGGTCCTCACTGACTGTGACCGCTTGTGGTCCATATTCTCACTTAGCTTTAGTTGGTGGTCTGTGAGGGCCGTGACTGCTGCTGTGAGTGCCGGGTCTCCAGGTGGATCCCAAGGTTGCTCCAATTCTGGCAGGTCCCGGTACATCACCTTGAGCTTCATGTAGTTGGTAAGGCCCGTCTCACTTCTAAAGAATGGACCTGGCTGCTGGAGCTTGGGGCTGCCACCGGGTTCTGTAGCTGTAGTCCCGGCCAACCTGAGAGTGTTAAACAGGGGGATGCAGGACTCCATTAGCCCCGCCCTGTTAAGCTGAGGATGGAGGACCTCCATGGCTTGTTTTGGAGAGAGCCCCTTTCCCAAGAGAAAATGCACCAACTCAAAGGGAATGAAGAAAGACTTGTGGGCCCGTATCAACTCGGAGTGGGCGGTCCCCTCTGGTATCACTGGGATGGACAGTCTTGCTGGGTGCGCCTCCAACTCTGCCAGATGATGATCCAGGGTTAGCACCCGCATGGCTATGGTGGGGGACAGCATGGCTGAATCTACTAGCACCAGTTCCCCAGCTTCCCCTTCATTGTCGTCCAAGTACCCAAAGGCCTTGTTTTTGTTGGGGCTGTGTCGAGCCAAGGGCCCCGGGTACTTTCGAAGGCCATGCACCAATCGGAGGCAGGGCAGGCCTTGGGAGTCAGCTACAAAGATCCCCAGCGCGCCCACAGCCTCAGCCTCAAAGAGGTTGAGTAGATGATCCAAGAGGACCTGGGGGGGGGGAGGCCAGAGTGAAGTAGCTGAAGATGGTGGCATAAGCTTTGTTCCGCTCTGCCGTGCTCCCAAAGGGGCTTGGAGTAGTCCGGAAGTACTCTGAGTAGGTCAACATCTCTAGGTCAGGAAATCTGAGAAACGATGATATCTCGCACAAGCTAGGCGCTGAGTGTGATTGGAGTTCTACTCGCCGCTAGGGGGGTGCGGATAGAGGTGCGAGGAGGTGCGGAACGGTAGACCAATCGATGCGACTGGACGCTTGGAGTAGTCCGGACAGGATACGTCGGTACGCTTGGAAGCTTGTCGGATTCTCGAGGGAAGTGCCGGCCACACGATTAGCAGACGCTTGGGGTGCGGTCGCGGGTATCAAGGCCGGGCCTATTGTAGTGACAAAGGAGCGGTTAAGGTGTGAGGGTGTTAGTAATACTGGCGCTGTCGTTTCGTCGATGCGGTCGATAGTAGCTTCTTTGGCACCCGGCGAGATAGGATGACTATCGCTGCTGATAGGCTGTCGTACGGGTACAATAGGATGACTATTGGACCAGGACGGATTTGCCAGTTTATTCTACTACTAATCGTTTTAGGAGCAAAAGAGTGAGCTGCTTGCTTGGATTTCCTTGAGGGATCCTTTACCGGCTTGTTCTAGTGCTAGCCTGTAATTTTTGTGGTTCCTTTTTGGAGCTTTCCTTGCATACGAGTCTTTCGGTCGCAAGCAATCCATTCCTTCGGGCCTTTCAGTGATACAGTGACACAGTGATACATCTTATCCGGTGATACAGGGAATCGTCGTATTCTTTCTGGTAGGAAGTGTAGGCTTGCGCTTTGCTGGGTGAATCCTTTGCCGGCTTGTTAATGTTGTCGGCGAAAAAAATACGGACTTTGTCGGCATCAAATTCGATTAGAAAAGCCGACAAAACGAAACGACGACCGAGGTGCAGAATATTAACACGGAGTAACAACAGAGGTACGATTATTTTGATGATCGAGTCTTAGAATCAAACGCACCTCCACTACTTGGAAATCCCTAAGTGGTAAAAACGATATCACTTAGGACTACAAACAAAAGACAGTAATCGGTTAGAAACAAGACATATCCAAAGACCTGACCAATAAGTGAACACTTGGAATCCGTAAGTACATTCAAAAGAATATACTTGATATCCCGTGAGGAAATTACTTATTGCAATCAAGAAAATCAATACCGATTCCAGATGGGCCTCATATCTAGCATATATACCGTGAACAAGCATACGCCCCATCGAACAGATTACTTAACAACATGAATGACCAATACCACCAAATGACCGATACGGTAAGACCGACACGACGTTAATACAGCGACAGCAACAGCAGTATCGGTACGAGAATAATAACAGCACTGGGGAAGATCTCTACCACATGAAATACAGCAGAGAGCCCCGATATACAGTGAAAATACGTAGTGAAAATAAGAGCCTCTCTTTGAGCTCACATCTCTTTAAATTTTAATTATCCTATCCTTTTGGTCGATTTTTAGAGTAACAACAGGTTATAGAGCCCTTATAACTCACACGATTGCTGCCCATCCGTAGGATCGTGTATACCTTAAGCTATCTATCTCCGGCCGTTCAGCACCTCCACTGTGGGTTAAATCCAGAGGAAATTCGTAGTGACGCCCATCCGTGTGCTACGCTTCGGCCTCCCCCCATCTCATTCTTTTCTTTCTCCTCCTTACTCGCGTATCAAGGGGTGTATACCAGATCCTTCTACCAAGAATCTTCTTCTGTAATACACGACCAAGCATACGTATCAAGGGGTGTATCTACAGAACATTCTACCAAGAATCTCCTTCTGTAATACACATCTAAGGACGACGATCGAACGATTACGATTACGATTAACCGTTCGACAACACGACGATTGTTCTACAAGAATCTTCTCTCATCCCCCACGATCGATTACAACGGTACCGACGATCATTCATCTTCCTTTGGAACATTCCTTCGGTCATTTCTGCACCTCTGAGGATCGTTCCGACAATCGATCGAATCGAACGATCAAACGACCGACATATTCTCCCGACGATCAATTATTTCTCCATACGTATCAAGGGGTGTTTCTACAGGACACCAATCTACAAGAACGCCAGACTCTCCTCTCATTGGCGATCATTCGCTTTTCGACTACGACGGTTATCGACAGATTAACCACCGCGACGACGACGACGACGAAACACCGCAATAAATTTACGGCTCGACACCCACCATGGTTCCTCCACCAGACGTATACGATTGGTCCAATGTCTATGGGATTGAATTCAAATTCCAAAGTGACAATAACCCCCAAGAAGTCCTTTCTCTCAATGGCACCTATGCAGAAACTGTCCCGCTCACAGCACCCGAGATGTCAACCCTCTTCACATCGGATGCCAATGACGAAGGAGCTAGAACCCTTGGTCCGGCCCCAGTAACTGCACTAAGAGAAGCCTTCTGCAACAGCATCACCTTGGAAATGCTAAACATCGATGAACTAGAAAAGGGACACATAGCCCAGCTCCTTGATTCATGCCCCGTACGATTTGTCAACCCTGGATTATCAAACCAACGGATCAGAACTCCACAGGAATTTGACTCCGCAGGAATAGAAGCTGTCAGACGTGCTGAAGCAGCAAATAACCCAAAACCAGTCGTCACAGTAAGCTTCAACATCAACCAATGGAAGTTCAGAAGAAACTGGAAGACAAATAACCCCGGCAACTATTTCAATGGCATCTACACAGGTGAAGTTCAACACGACGGTGATGGTGAAAATGAGGCCAACAATGATGAAAATGCCACAGCTCCAAACCCGGCGCCCACCGCAACAGGCACCGACATGCAAGAATTGACCACCCTACTCCAACAATTGGTCAACAACGGCAATAACAACAACAACAACAACACCAATGCTGGTGCCAACCATCAATCAACACTTGACCTCCCATGGAATCCGGCGACCTTACCACCACCAGTGAAGGACCGTTACTACAGGAAAGATGAATTCCTCACCAGAGATGACATGAAGGACTTCCCAATCACCTACACCAACTCATCGGGAAATGAAACCATTGTCAGGCAAAACTACTACCTACACAACCTAGGCAGCGGGAGAAATGACCAGCGCCTGATCACCAGAAGTGGTGACTGTTTTGATCTAACCAGAGCTTCTGACAAGTCCAAGGAAGCAGCTAGAGACAAACTATTCCTCTCGGGATTTCCACAGCTAAAGGATGACAGCCACCCTCAGGTCAGAAAGTGGTACAGCAGAGAGATCACTGCACATGCACAGCAGCATCATATTTACATTCACCCTTACTATCTCTACAGACGCGAAGCTGACCATCTTAGAGGATTTACCATTGGTGATGAACTACCACACGACCTACCTGCAAGATATGAATTGGCAATTCACGAATGGGGTAACCTCATCTACACTGCACTCAGAACTGATAAGATCATCCCTGACTCATGTGTTAGAATGAAGTCCACAATTCAAAGCTTTGAAGGAGGACAAGGTTACGAAGCTCTGTACACCGTAATTGCTCAGACACATCCCAACTCATAGAGAGAATCCAATGCAGCCAGAATGGTCAGGAATCCCCCCAACCAAGATGCAAATGAATCCCTTGAAGAATACTACTTCAGATACAAGGATTACTTGCGACTCAGAGTCTTCCTCCAAAACCAACCTGGCACCTTGAGTTCGACAGAAGAAGTCAGTAATTTGATTGCAGGGACCACTCTCAGTCACGAACTCTTTGAGAAATCTGAAGATGAACGCGACTCAGATGACCAATTCAAACGGGACAAGTATAAAGCAGGTAGGCTTCTACAAACCCTGCAAACATATGAGCAAGAGATCAAGGCTGAACAAAAGTACAAGAGGAACACCTCCAAACCGATCCAGTCCAAGCAATTGCCTGTCTCAGGCACTAGACCAGGTCCCCGTCGCAATGATAGGTTTCCAAAGCGCGCTAGCAACAGTACTGTTAGAACACCCTCTACTTTGACTTCTCACTCAATCAGCCTGATTGAATCACTTGGCTACCCGGAGATGGATGAAGAATCTGACGACCCCTTCCTCCACCAAGCATATTGCAATGCTATCACTGCATTCGATAAGCAACCTAGTCTCTTTGACACATCCAGAAAATGCATTGTTTGCCACATGTCCGGTCATAATTTTGATAATTGTCCTGCATTGCAGGATGTTGAGTCCCTGAAGAAACATAGGATTGCTGCAGCTGTTTTTCTGAACAAATCCAATAAACAGACCCAACAACTCTTAGATTCCACCCAACAAATCTCTCAGATCAACATTGGCAATGAAGATCAAGATGAGGTTTCACCTGATGATGCAGTAGAAGAACAAAATTTTTGCGATGACCAAGAATAGAAAGTCTTTCTTGCAGCCATTCTATGACATCACCTCAAGATGATCCCCAAGGTTTTGACAACGTCACAGCGCCCCAAGTGAACAGCTTATGCCCCTCCTTGGACTCCAGCAGTGTCAGCTCCTACGAATCTGTCAAAATTGGTGCCGTCAATCTCCTTCCTAAGGACAGCCTCCAGTCATCAATCCCAATTGATGTCTACTGTGATATGGAATCACTTGAGGCTACGACCCCTACATTGGAATCACACCTGAAAACCAACGAGGATCCCAATTTTGATAGGGACAACCCTACATCAGTTGATACCAATACTGTGCAATCCCTAGTCCCACCAGATCCGATTGCAGCTACAGCCTACTTCCAACATGGTGTCAGAGCTCAGATTGACACCGGTGCAAAAGTTTCCTGCACCAATCTCAAACACATCCTGCACGATTACAAACCTTACACCAGGATGAGGAAATGTCCTGTCAGGCTTACAGCGGCAATAGGAGGAAAAGCAGCTACCTGCATCCCTGAAGGCTTGGGATATTTGCACATCCCAGCACCCAATCACATAGGGTATCTCAAAGTCTTCTTCTACTATTCTCCCTCCCTGTCAACGGCATTACTGAGTGAGAATGATCTCTGTGGAATGACATCTCGCATGCGACATCAGTTCAGTGGGCAGTCAATCCATAAATCATTCATTGACGACTATGACTCAACTGCTCCACAAAACGGCAACCTCACAATTATTTGTCATCACAAGCAGAACACTGCCAGCAGCATTGTCCTCCATGGAAGCATCATTGATGGTCAATGCTATACACACCCAGTACTGATCCCAGACGTTGATATTGCATCTCCATATGCTAATTGTGCAACATCGTCAGCCTATGCTTTGGCGGCTGACATGCAGTTCAAGGAAGCTTGTGAACTGGCCTCCAAAGAAGCCATTAGCAACTACAGGTTTGATATATACACAAATCTTGTCAATCTGCAAAAATGCACTGAAGCAGCGGAAGCTCAGTCTGATACCAGTGACATGCCAAGGTTTGATGCCAAACTGTTTTTCACCAAGATTGTGGACAAAAATATCCCAATCCAAGCCATCAAAACCAAGACATCGAAACTTCTGTGGCACCAAAGGTTGGGACACCCATGCGATGATTTTCTGTATCAAGCTCATAAACACATCCTTGGAGTACCAAAATTCCAACGACAAACCAGTATTCTTGATCAATGCCCAACTTGCATTCAATGTAAGCAAACTAAATCACCCGCAGGCTCACATTCCACAAGAAAGGCTACACAACCGTTTCAAGGATTATCAGTTGACTTTGCATTCTCTGGCGCCAGATCCTCCAACAGCAAACGCAAGCGCGATTATGAAGGCATTCATGGAGAAACAGCTTGGATTCTTATCACAGACCACTATACTGGTATGAAATATGGTGATACACGAATCTCTAAAGCAGCACCACTGCATTGGTTGGAACATTTCTTCTCCCAGCACAACCCAACTTGTGCAAACAAGTATTTTTCAGTTGATCAAGGTGGAGAACTCTATCACAATCCTGATATCAGAAACCTCTTCTCTGCGTTTGGATATTCAATTTTTCCAACTGGTGCTGATGCTTCTCACCAGAATGGTACAGTTGAAAGAGCTCACCGCACTCTTACTAACTCAATGAGGACCATGCTCAGTGGTGCAAATTTGCCCATCAAGTTTTGGCCATTTGCCTTTTACCATGCCCTGAGGTTGTCCAACGCATTTCCTGAAGGCAATCAACAACACTCACCCTTAGAATTGGCAACAGGACGCAAGGAAAACCTTGCTGACTTCCGCACTTTTGGGTGCAGAGTTTGGGTGAGACCCCCAGGCAAGCGATCAATCAAGCTCAAACCTAATGCCCGCAAAGGCATCTTCCTAGGTTTTGTCCCATAACAACTGTAATTCCGGATTATGAGTTAATTAATCTATTTTCTGTTTTTTCTAATGCTTAATCAGGTTTCACATGCAACCTCGTGTTAAGCAATCCTCCATCATGAGACTGCACGTGTATTCTCGTGTTGTAGATTAATTAATCTTTCATCGGCAAATTCGTCGGAGTAACCTGTCTCATTTGTTTGTTTCTAACATAATTGGGCTTCGTGTATCCATTTCGTATATCATTGATATTTTCCATATTTCATTGATATACACATGTATATCATTGACATACTTAGTATTGGATCCTAAGCCCCTGAATTTTCGTGTACTACTTTCTTGTGATATTTCGCTGTGTCCGATTCTTTTATCAATGATCAATTCCTTTGGTCGTGAGTCATTCTTTTGTTTTCTGTGATCGACTTCCTACATTGGCTATATTGCCTTGTTGGTCTTTATATGCCCGAGTGTCGATCCATCAGTAATCTCGTCTCACCATTGCATTCATTGTATTCGTAAGACCGTACATCGTACATTGTTCGTTTCGACGCGCATCTCATTCATGTATGTATGCGCGCGTCGGTCTGTTTCTTATTCGTTCATATTTAACCGCACGTAACGGTTATATCTTGTTTTTACTTAACAACACGATTTGCCGGTTGTTCTCCCCTAAATCCATGATCTTGGTTTAGATTCCTATTGAATTTTTAGAGGGAAGCATACAACATAGTTTTTAGACATGGATTTTTAGTGTGGTTGTTTTATTACTGAATTGTGGTACTTAACTTTGTTTTTACATTGTCATGAATTCATTTAGAAGGTTCCTGAATGCATTACTGTTTAGCGGTTTGGTCAGAATGTCTGCATAGTTGTCCTGTGAGTTAATATGGCTGATAGATACTACTTTTCCAGCTTGGTGTTGTCTGACGAAGTGGTAGGCCAGTGCGATTGATTTCTTGTTGAGTGAACTTGCAGGATTGGTGGAATTAATTACTACACTTTTGTTATCCACATAGATCTCTGCTGGTTTGGTGATTACAACTCCCATCGATCTAAGATGATACCTGAGCATAATAGCCAATGCAACCGCGTCTTTCAGGGCAGTGAATTCAGCTCCAAATGTACTGGTATGAACCGAGGTTTGTCTCTTTGACTTCCAGTAGACTGGCATACACCCAACAAATGCGATCAATCCGGTGATGCTCCTTCCAGTAACTAAATCATGTGCATGGTCGCTGTCACAGAATATATTCAAGTCCATTTCCGGGATTAATGGCACAGGAAACATTGGATCCAGTTCTTCCTTGTAGTATTTGTAGTGATGTGTGAATTCTTCATATTTGAGTTTGACATCCCCGTTCGAACTGATCCTTGGAGGTCTTGAATCCACCAGAATTCCTTTCTTCTTGTACTTCTTCAAATATCCCAAAATGTGTCTAGCCATCCGCAAATGACCTTCTCTTGGCCCAGCTGCAAATCTTGATAATGATGATACTGCAAACGCAATGTCGATTCTTCCAGATAATACCAGCCATTGTCCTAGACCAATAATGTGTTGGAATTCCTTGTGTTCAGATACTGACAGTAATGGAGAATCATCCAGTTCAGGGTGACAATCAGTTTTCATTGGAAGATTTTCTTTCTTGAGGATCACTGAATATTTCTCTTGATATTTCCGAATCACTTCGCTGATATATTTCGTAGAGTTCATCAACAACCGACCATCTTTGATTCTTGTAAGACTTGTACCAAGGTAATACTGGGGTTCTGATTCAACATTTCTCAGTGCAAATTCTTGTTCAATTCTGGCTATCCAATCTTGTGGTTTCTTTCCTATTACCATAAGGTCATCGACATGAGTACCAATATATGTATAGCTTTCTCCTTCTTTCTGTAGCCATAAATCTGGATCTGCCCTTGACGGTCGAAAACCCAAATTCATGAGTGTATCAGCCAGAAAATCCATGAAAGCTCTACCGCTACCTGCCAGTCCGTATAATGCTCTTTGTATTTCTACTTTGCATCCTTTCTTTTCACCAAACTCATCTCCAGCCCACACCCATACTTTTTCTTGAACCGGTGCAGTTGGAAATGCATTTCCCACATCTGCTGTCATCAAATCCAGTTGTTGGTGTTGTGCAATTAGGAATAGTAAGTACACAGATAAACTGTTGATTTGACTGGAGTATGTGTTATATTCACTCGAGTCGACTCTGTGACCGCCTGCCACCAAACGACTCTTGTATCTGCCATCTTCACTCTTGATATCCCAAATCATCTGTAATCTTGCTTGTTGCCAACCTTCCTCTTTTGGAAATTCTTTTTCTGCTGAGTGATACTTGAAACATTTTAGACGTTCCAAATTATCCATCTCCTTCTGGATTGAGTCTTTCCATTTTGTATTGCCAGCTTCAGCATCGAATTGCATACATTCTTCATAGGTATTTGGAATCTTCAGTCCAAACTTTTCACGATTCTTCTTCTTTGCCATTCTTTGATTCCTGGATGGTTTCTTCTTGACTGCGCGTTGAATACTCTTGTGTATTAGGGACTTCATAAATCGTATTCTTCTGACGATGCCAGATTGTTGTTTTATGACTTGCTCTGCCCATGCATTCAATGGTCTGTTATTTCCTCTCCTGCTTTCAACAATGTACTCCTTAATATACTTTGCACATGCCAGTGGTTGGTCTTTCTTCAATTGTGGGAATGGAGTATTCAAAACTGTATTTCCTTGCAACTCATCGATGTATTGCGCCTTGAATACCAAAATCCCATTTTCCCAGAAATGGTCCAAAATCTTTCGGAAATCCATATCCAAATTTACTTCTGTGCTTTCCAAGATATCCTGATGTGTTTCAGCATTGTTGCATCCATCTATATCACTTGGTAACATCTCTTCTTCCATATCTAACGTGTTTTCCTCTTCATCAGCATCAATCTCCCCTGAAGTTGTATTGTCATTTTCATCACGGGCTTCCATTGGATTGGTGCTAGTTGAATTTTCCATTCCTTCAGAGCTCGCGACAAATTTCTCCCCTGAAGATAATAATGGGACTTCATCAGTGCTCTTGATATCTTCCATGTTCTGTTGGTGCTCTGACAGGGAAAGAGTAAACTTCTCTGCCTCCGGGTTGTCGTTCACATATTCATCTTTGGTGCCAATTTCCTTGCGCCTTGTTCTGACTACTGATCTCATCAACACTTGCCTTTTCTGTTTTGGCGTATCAGGTTCAGTCAGAATGTAGTAGGTCATTGCATCACCCGTTGATTCCGCAAAACCCAGGAATCTCCCTTTCAACATGTTGTTTTTGGGACTCTTGAATCTTGGCTCAAAATACCACACTGGCTCATAAAAATGAAATCTCAGGTGGGAAATATCAGGTGTCCAACCTTGGTGCAATTCAAGAGGTACTTTCCAATTCAGGGACTTTCGGGCTGCCAAATTGTTAACTGACACGCACCATTTTGCACACCAATGTGCTAAACTGACTGGCGCCTGAAACATACGTAAACTGTTTTGTACCATCTTGGACAATCTTCCCCATTCAGCTTCACATAGGTTCTGATGGCTGTGGTGTGGTTCACTTGTTCTTGTTTTGATCATATTCTCTCTAAGAATTTGAGTCCACTTTACACCTGTTTCAGATCTTGCATTATCACTGAGTATAGTATCTGGTGCACCATGTTCCCGGAGATAATCCTGTAGCGCATTTGTACATTGAGATTCTGTTTTCAAAGGATGAAAAGACCAAAGCTTTGTCTTGGTGCCACTGAAAAATTGTCCGCCGTTGTGTCCTTGAGATGTCTTTTGCGAAAAGTATGTGTAATCCGTGCTCACTGTTTCATTTTGTCTTCTGTAATGAAATGCCTTGAATCTTTTCCTGTAATGTTTCCTGGGGACTTCTCGATTTTCTTCTTCTATTTCTTCATAGTGTTGAGTGGTATTCTCCAATGTTTTCAAAACAGTCAATTCTGGCAACATCGCAAACCTTTTCCGAAGTTCTAATATTGGTAGTTTTGCAAATTTGAATGTTTCTCTTGCTCTCTTTCTTCTCAACATTGGATATTTGCGCATGTCTGGAGGTGCAGGACTGTTCAGTTCAAATTTTTCCAATGTATCCACTTCTCCTTCCGTCGGTTTGGTAATATGATAATAGACTTTTTCATCGTCATATGAGAATGGTAGAAATGTCGTTCCGATTGTAATCCCACATTTGCTCAACTGTGGTTGCACTCCATTCACCAGTACTCCATGATCACCCATATCGATTGTTGTCAATAGCGATTCACCATCAGTTTGATCTTTATCCTTGGTCACATAAGTGGCATAGTGGACCATTAGAAGTACTGGATCTTCTCTTCCTGGAATAAACGCCTTCGTTACAGCACTGCAAACTGGATGCTCCACATAGGCACTGGTATCATTACTCATGTACGGCCTCATTGCAGACGTCATTCCAGTTTCACCTCCAATTCGAAGCCATGCTTGTTCTGTAACCGTTGGTCTTCTTCCTCCACCACTGTCAATAACAGCAATATTATCATTTTGTTGAACTTCTCTGTATCGATGTATATTTGTGATTGCTGAATTGCCTGTTGTTCGTCTCGGTCTTCTTCCTTGGTAAATTTTTCTGGTTTTTCGTTGGTCCCGCTTGTTATCATTATTGTTGTTCTCATTTTCATCGTCCGAATCAGGATCCATTCTTGCAACGAGATCTGGTACGTCCTCTCCATCACTATCCTCGTTCTCAGTTTCATCAGATTTTATTTCTATCTTATTTCTTCTTGTTGTGTAAAAATAAGAGGATGCATTTCTTCTTGGTGTCGAATTCGCTGCATTCTGCATTTCCTGCTCCGCACCATCGTCCCCCCCAGAATGTAGATGAAATCGTACTGTTTTGAGATCAGTGGAACCGGGAGGGAATAATTCAGTTTCATCAATCGTTCCAATGCTATCCTGGTCACTATCAACATCCGGAGTTTGGGACTCAGTGTGTTCTGCGGATGTGGGCGGCGATGCCGGTGCGTTGGGTGCCATCACACGACGGACGCGACGTTGTCGACTGGATTTGGGAATAAAATGATTCAGTCCATCATCTTGTGGAGGCCCAACAATAACCCCCTCTGGAGTGGAAGGTGGGGTATCACTGTGGCGGATAGCTTGGTTGTATTTGAGGACCCAATCGCGATACGGTTGAGAAAGCTCTTGCCATGTTTCAGGAGGGATTCTGATGATACCTTTGAGGTTGGGGTGAATAGTACCAGTAAGAGTGCCAGTGCCATAGGAGCCCGTACGTTGTCTTTTGTTAGGACCATCAGGGGTGCGGCGGACTCGTTTGTGGCCTCCTCTGTTGCTATCAAATGCAGTGCGAGCAAGCTCTTCATCATGGATTCGAAGCTTAATAATCATTTCTTCTAGGGTCCTGTCGGTTTTATGTTCCAGCAATTCTTCTTTGAATCTCTCCAGATTTGGGTCTCGAATATTGCGAGCAAAAATACTTTTTGCATCCCATTCTGTCATATGGTATGGTGGAATTTTTCGAAGTTTATGGTAGGTCAATTCAAATGTGTTGATATACTCGGAAATATTGCCATTTGGGTGTAACAGGTTGTATCGTAGACGAAGCTTTAGTGTCTCAGCATACGATTCTCTCCGGTTGTCAGAATCATACCAGCCCAATAGTTCTTGCCATGCAGCATGACCATCAAATGTATCTTCATGCTTGATGATTTTTGAATGAGCGCTACCGCCACTGCACGCCGACAACAATGTTCCCCAAAGTGCCTTGTTTTTGCTCGGTGAATTCCGGGCCGCCTCTGCATCATTCATAATTTCCTCATGTCCTGTGGCTGCAAAAGTAGCTGTTGCATCTGATTTCCACTTTGTCCAGTTTTCCTGTTGGCCGTCGAAATCATGAATTGGTTTTGCCTTGAGTAGCTGCTGACCCGTTGCCTTTTCCTTGGCCGATCTCACTTCTTGTCTAAGCGCTTCCATCTCGTCATCCCTGTTGTGTGATTCTTGAATTGTTTGTCTCAGAGTGTTCATTTCTGCTTCATATCTTCTTTCTTTTTCTCGTCCTCGTGCTCTTGCAGCTCTCATCTCTTCCTTTAGTGCATTGATTTCTTCCATTTGGCGTTTGGCTTCTGCTACTTGTCTTCTGAGGTTAACCAGCTCTGCATCTCTGCGTCTACCCTCATATCGTCCGCCAGGTCTTGAACCACTATTATCGTCGTCACTTTCTGATGACGAAGATGATGAGGAAGATGGTGAAGATGAAGATGACGATGGTGCATAGTTGACCCGTCTTGAATGGCGTTTGCGTCGAGTCGTAGGTGGAGTCTGGGTATCATCATCCCCTCTTGTATTCTGTGGTCCATCCGGTACTTCATTCTGTTTCCACCAATCATTGTTTCTCATCATGTAGAAGGCTGGATAGGTGACGGCTCCCAGAGTTTGAAAGAATCTGTTAGTAAAGGTTGGCATGTTGTCGGGTATTTTTCTTTTCGGTTGTTACGTATTTTTTATTTTTGTTTCTTGTTATGTATTTTTTATTTGTGTTTTGATGTTTGTCTTCTTTGTTGTTCTAGCCAAATATCAGTAGTATTCGATAGCTCACGTCCGAGATAATTGCTTATTTCAGTGGTTTCGTACCAGTGTGTTAGATTTGATTCAGTGGTATCAATCGTATAGAACTTTCTGAAATTCGCGGTCGATAAATTCTAAGGTTGATTTTGCTAGTAGGAAATTTCTAGTAGAAACTTCGAGAGAATTTTCCCGTGTCAAGCTCGTAGAGATACTCCGGAATGGATTGTAACTCGTAGGTATGTTTGTTATATATACTTCGTATGAATCTGCGACTGTTAATCAACAACTGTAATTCCGGATTATGAGTTAATTAATCTATTTTCTGTTTTTTCTAATGCTTAATCAGGTTTCACATGCAACCTCGTGTTAAGCAATCCTCCATCATGAGACTGCACGTGTATTCTCGTGTTGTAGATTAATTAATCTTTCATCGGCAAATTCGTCGGAGTAACCTGTCTCATTTGTTTGTTTCTAACATAATTGGGCTTCGTGTATCCATTTCGTATATCATTGATATTTTCCATATTTCATTGATATACACATGTATATCATTGACATACTTAGTATTGGATCCTAAGCCCCTGAATTTTCGTGTACTACTTTCTTGTGATATTTCGCTGTGTCCGATTCTTTTATCAATGATCAATTCCTTTGGTCGTGAGTCATTCTTTTGTTTTCTGTGATCGACTTCCTACATTGGCTATATTGCCTTGTTGGTCTTTATATGCCCGAGTGTCGATCCATCAGTAATCTCGTCTCACCATTGCATTCATTGTATTCGTAAGACCGTACATCGTACATTGTTCGTTTCGACGCGCATCTCATTCATGTATGTATGCGCGCGTCGGTCTGTTTCTTATTCGTTCATATTTAACCGCACGTAACGGTTATATCTTGTTTTTACTTAACAACACGATTTGCCGGTTGTTATCCCATACACTACCAGAAACATCCTTTGGTATGATACTGAGACACACCGCGTCAAAATAGCCACCCATGTCAGGTTTGATGAAGGCATGAATGATCTCCCACTTGCAGACCTCCCCACTAATGTCAAGCACCTGCTCCGGACTGATGACAACACTCCACTTCCTGCGGAACCCAATGAGGTATCATCTAGTGATTTCCAATTCTCCATCACCCCCTTTGCAGATCTCACAAATCTCAGACTCACTGTCTCCCCATCTTGTGCTGATCCAGCATTTGGTCTTCAATATGCCAATGACTCACTGATTGGCAGAGCTTACATCACCGATATCCTTCCAAACAGTCCTGCCTCCAAGCTTTTCTCCTCTCGTAAGAAGACTCTCTCAAAGCTCCGAGGCGCTTATATTGTATCTATCAATCACAATCGTGTGTTTACTGCAGCTGATGTTACCACAGCCTTACAGACCTCTCACGATCGAGGGGTGCGGGATTCTTCAATAGATACACCAATTACATTTGCCCTTGAAGCAAAATTATCTATGAAAGAGGTCAGGAAACACTCCAATGAATATGGTCTCTTTGCTCCCAATACCTCCTGGAAGGAATCCACTGATGAAGAAGATCCACCATTCTTGGACCGGATTTCATCCATCAAGGCTATCCAGCGCATTGGTACCAAATACAAGCAGCTGATACAATCAAGAATCAACCAGGTTGATAGCACTGAGAAACTCCATGCCTCCATCCAAAAACACTTGGCCCCAATCGAAGATGACATGGAGGTTATCATTCCCACCATTGACATTGCATCGCTCAGAGCTATCACTAAGCTTCATAAACCAGGTAATCATGCATTACCTCTAGATGCAGATTCACTGCCAACTGAAGAAATTGAACTCTTAATCAAGGCCATCAATTCAAAAGCAACTACACCTGAAGAACAAGCACTAGGGCACTTCACTTGACGGAATCTCAAGTCTTTATCCACATGGGCAGAATGGGAAGCTGGGGAGCGCAAACAACTTGATCAATTTGAAGATTTGGAAATGTTTGGCTCACCAATTCAATACCCTAAGGACCCAGACGCGATTATTCTCAGGCCTCACTGGCAGTACAGTGTCAAGAGGAATGGTGTCGGCCGCGCAAGACAGTGTTGTAATGGAAGCAAATACGCAGCTCCAACTCTGCATGCCATAGCCATGTCATACTCATCATGTGTTGAACACCCCATCCAAAGACTGTTCTTTGCCATTGCAGCAAGCCTCAATCTCAAAGTCTATGGTGGGGATGCTGCTGACGCATATGCGCATAGTCCAGGACCCAACATTCCTACATACATGACTATTGATGATGGATATGCAGAATGGTACCGGCACAAGCATGGCAAGGACATAGACAGAAGATTGGTGCTCCCTGTCCTTCGAGCACTCCAAGGCCATCCAGAATCTGGACGACTTTGGGAAACCCACATCAACAAAATATTGAAAGGCCCTGATCTCAACTTCAAGACCACCACTCATGACAGAACAATTTACACGACGGTTTTTGAAGGTGAAACAGTCTACATGCTGAGACAGGTTGACAATTTTGCACTGGCTTGCACATCAGAATCCATATCTGACAAGATCTATGATATAATTTGCGCAAAACTGAAGCTTCCTAGAGAAGATGTTGTCCCCTTCACAAAAATGGGATTGCTTGAAGATTTCAATGGAATTGATGTCAAACAGACAGCTGAGTACATTGAACTGTCCTGTGCAAATTACATTGACAGAATCATGACATCCCATGGTTGGGAGACTGACTCTAAGATGAAACCTCATTCCAAGCCATCAGCGCCATTATCAACTGAAGTGCTGAGCCAACTACAATCACATACTGATGGACCGTTAGAAGGCACCAAGGAACATGCGGAACTACAATCCACATCTGGCTTCTCATACAGGACACTCCTAGGTGAAATGATGTTTGCATATGTGAGCTGCCGGCCGGACATAGGCTATGCGGTGACCCTGATGTCAAAGTACAGTTCCAATCCCACTGCATTCCACTATTCCAGTCTGAAGAATATAGCCCGCTATCTCAGAACAACCAGATCTTGGGGAATTAGATTCTACAGACCAAATGCTGAGCCATCTTTACCATCAGGAGAACCATACACCGACGTAGTCCAAGATGCATCACTCCCAGAATTCCCTGAAGATATCAAGCAAGCCACACTGATGTGTTTTGTGGATGCCGCGTATGGCAATGATCCAAAACATCGCAGGTCCACCACAGGATATGTTTTCACTTATGCTGGTGGAGCCATTGTTTACCGATCCAAAGCTCAGTCACTTACTGCACAGAGTTCTACAGAAGCTGAGTTCATTGCTGCTGTCACTGCAGCCAAAACAGCCCGATATCTCAGGTCTATACTCAAGGAATTAGGATTTGTCCAAGTTGGTCCAACTCCTATCTATGAAGACAATGCATCAGCAATTGAAATCATCAATGCCCAGAAGCCGACTGAAAGAACCAGACATATTGAAATCAGGTTCTTTGCCATTCAAGCATGGAAAGAACATGGTGAAATCAAGATGATTCATATTCCTGGAGTTATCAATCCGGCTGATGACCTAACCTAACCATTGGGATGGATATTGCACGCCCGACATGCAAGATATATCATGGGACACTACCCAAGCTAAGTCATTCGATCGCTTCAATCGACCACCGGACCTCATTTCCATTACATTTGGGTTCGATCCAATTGATGGATAGACGGATCGATTCAAGGTAAAACATACACCGACAGTAATTCAACATTGAGTGAACATGTTGGATCAAGAGGTGTGTTGTCGGCGAAAAAAATACGGACTTTGTCGGCATCAAATTCGATTAGAAAAGCCGACAAAACGAAACGACGACCGAGGTGCAGAATATTAACACGGAGTAACGACAGAGGTACGATTATTTCGATGATCGAGTCTTAGAATCAAATGCACCTCCACTACTTGGAAATCCCTAAGTGGTAAAAACGATATCACTTAGGACTACAAACAAAAGACAGTAATCAGTTAGAAACAAGACATATCCAAAGACCTGACCAATAAGTGAACACTTGGAATCCGTAAGTACATTCAAAAGAATATACTTGATATCCCGTGAGGAAATTACTTATTGCAATCAAGAAAATCAATACCGATTCCAGATGGGCCTCATATCTAGCATATATACCGTGAACAAGCATACGCCCCATCGAACAGATTACTTAACAACATGAATGACCAATACCACCAAATGACCGATACGGTAAGACCGACACGATGTTAATACAGTGACAGCAACAGCAGTATCGGTACGAGAATAATAACAGCACCGGGGAAGATCTCTACCACATGAAATACAGCAGAGAGCCCCGATATACAGTGAAAATACGTAGTGAAAATAAGAGCCTCTCTTTGAGCTCACATCTCTTTAAATTTTAATTATCCTATCCTTTTGGTCGATTTTTAGAGTAACAACAGTTAAGGCTACCCGAGGTTCAAGCGTGTGCTTAGAAGCTGGTTTTAGTGATACAGGGAAATCGATCGTATACCTTCTGGTAGGGTTAGAAGCTGGTTTTAGTGATACAGGGAAATCGATCGTATCGATCGTATTCCTTCTGGTAGGGCGTGTGGTAGGCTTGCGCTTTGCTGGAGGAATCCTATGCTGGCTTGTTGAGGCTATCGGGGTTCTAAGCGTGTGCTTAGAAGCTGGTTTCAGTGATAGTGAAATCTACTAGATTTCTACTAGGTTTCCCCCCGGTCTGGCTCTCTACCGGTTGTGGGGAGTGCCACGTGGCACTACCATTACTTTCATTCGGCTCGCTACATCAACAGCAGCAACAACAGTGATGGATGGATGGATTGATGGAGGGAACCGCATCACAGGATTCGATTCGATTCATTCGTCCCGTGGAATGAAGGATTCACAGCAACGGCAACCTGTCCGCGTAGGTTTCTACGAGAGTAGATTTCTACACGTTTTTAGTACTAGATGTTTTCCGGTATTGAATCCGCGTAGGGTTCTACGCGAGTACATTTCTACACGTTGTTAGTACTAGATAATTTTAATGGGACTTCATCTGTGCTTTGAATATCGGTGAGATTCTGCTGGTGCTCTGAAGTTGATAGTCAAAGTTCCGCTGCTTCTGGATCATCATTCACGTATTCATCTTTAGTTCCAATATTTCTTCTTCTTGTTCTCACAACTGATCGCATTAGGACTTGCCGTTTCTCCTTAGGTGATTCTGGTTCAGTCAATATATAATACGTCATCGCATCTCCTGTTGAGTCAGCAAATGCTAAGAATCTTCCTTTTCTCATGTTACTCTTAGGGGATTTGAAACTTGGATTGTACCACTATATTGGCTCGTAGAAGTGGAATCGTAAATGTGATACGTCTGGTGTCCAGCCTTGTGATATTTCTTGTGGGACTTTCCATCCCAATGACTTTCGTGCGGCTAGGTTGTTGATTTGAACACACCACAGGGAGCACCAATTTGCCAATCCGATAGGGGCTTTGAACATTCTCAAGCAATTTTGAATCATTTTCGACAATCGTGCCCATTCTGATTCTGCTGGATTCTGATGATGATAATGTGGCTCTGAAGTTCTTGTTTTGATCATATTTTGTCGCCTAATTTCAGTCCATTGGACTCCCTTTTCTGATTTAGCATTGTCACTGATAATGGTATTGGGCGCCCCTCTTTCACGAAGATAATCCAGCAGGGCATTGGTACATTGTGATTCTGTTTTTAATGGATGGAACGACCACATCTTGGATTTTGTTCCTGCAAAGAATTGACCACCATTATGTCCTTGTGACATCTTTTGGCTGAAGAAGGTGTAATCAGTACTGACGTCCTCATTTTGCCGCTTGTAGTGGAATGCTTTAAATCTTTTCCTGTAGTGTTTTCTTGGAATGGCCCGATTCTCTTCTTCGATTTCCTCGTAAAATTGGGTGGTATTTTCTAGTGTTTTTCTCACTGTTTCTTCTGGTAGCATTCCAAATCTCTTCCTCAATTCCAATATTGGTAGATTTCCAAAGGCGAATTTTTCCCTCGATCTTTTCCTTCTCAACATTGGGTACTGTCTCATATTCGGTGGTGCCGGCGA
The DNA here is from genome assembly GCA_037355745.1 of Pseudo-nitzschia multiseries. Classification (NCBI taxonomy): domain Eukaryota; phylum Bacillariophyta; class Bacillariophyceae; order Bacillariales; family Bacillariaceae; genus Pseudo-nitzschia; species Pseudo-nitzschia multiseries. The sequence goes on along the minus strand of CM074785.1, from coordinate 3,471,652 downwards.
GTTTAATTCAAAAACTTCCAATTCCTTCATTTCTTCCTCTGTTGGTTTTGTGATGTGGTAATAGACTTTTTCATCATCGTAACTGAATGGTAAGAATGTATTTTCAATTGTGATGCCACATTTGTCACTTATTTGGGGTTGCAGTCCATTCACCAATACATTGTGAGAACCCATGTCCATCGTTGTAAGTAGTGATTCCCCATCTGTAAAATCCTTGTCTCGTGAGATGAAGGTTGCGTAGTGTACTAGTAGTATCACTGGTTCCTGGCGTCCTGGAATGAATGCTTTTGTTGCTGCGCTGCATACGGGATATTCCACTAGATCATCATCGTCTTGTGACATGTACGGTTTCATTACTGATGTCATTCCTGTGTCTCCTCCTGTTTTAGTCCATGCCCTGGCCGTAACGGTTGGGCGTTTTCCCCCTCCACTATCAATTACTGCGATATTATCATCCGGTTTTACTTCCCGGTAGCGTCTGAGTGCTTGCAGTTGTTTTTGTCTCCGAGGTGTACCCTGGACAACCTGAGTATTTTTCTTTCTTACAATTGGATTGGGTTTACTCTGTCTTTTCTTGCCGGTGTTGTTGACGCTATCGCTGTCACTGTCGCTGTCGCTGTAGCCGCTTTCACTGTGGTTTTCTGTTTCGTATAAGGTTGTGTTCGTCGTTTTCAACCGTCTAGCTGTGGAAAAGAAGGATGCGGCTCTTGCCCTTCGGGTTGGATTTCTTCTAGGTCTAGGTCCTGTATTCTGTTGGTTTGTTGCTTCTGGCGTGCCATCACCCCCCTCAGAATGCAGGTGGAATCAGACTGTACGAAGTTCGGCGCTCCCTGGGGGGAAAAGAGCAGATTCGTCGATGGACCCAATACTTTCTTCTGGATCCTCGTCAGTAGGTGGCAAAGAAGGTGCTAATGGAAGTGGGTGCGCGATGGGTGCCGGTGTGGAGATTCGTCGGACGCGTCTGGGCTTGTTGCTGGAGCGGTAAATATCTGTATTGTTGAGGCCGTCATCCTGTGGAGCGCCAACAGTAATGTCATCTGGAGTCGGTTGTGGTGATTCCTGGTGACGCGCAGACCGATTGTAAAGAAGAACCCATTCCTTGTGTGGTTTGCACAAGGTGGCCCATGTTGTGGGCGGGATGCGTAAAATGCCTTTAAGGTTGGGGTGTACTGTAGTGAGAGCGCCGTCAGCGACCGGTGGAGGTGCATGTTGCTGGCGTTTTGTCGGTGGTTCTTGAACTTCTGTAACCCTGCAAATAGATCTTTTATTGTCGTTTTTATCTGCCAGTAAATTCAATCGTAGTTCCTCGTCTCGAATTCTAAGCTTCTGCACCATTTCTACCAGGTTCATCTTGGCTCTGCTTTCTTGGAGCTCCATTTTGAGTTGAGCCAAGTCAGGGTCCAATAGATTCCGCGCAAAAGAATTCTTGGCATCGCATTCTCGTATGTTGAAGCGTGGGATTTTACTCCCTTTTTGGTAGATACTCTCAAAATTGTTGATATAGTCGGAAATATTGCCGCCAGGGTGTAGTCTAACCCCTTCCAGTTTTAATTTCATTGTTGCTGCATAGGCCTCTTGTTGGGACTCTGAATCATACCATTCCAACAATTCTTTCCATGCTGCATGGCCATCGCTTGCATCCTCGTGTCTAGTGACTTTGGAAGATGCGCTACCTCCACTGCATGCATTCAGTAGTGTATCACATAATGCGCTGTTCAATGGATGGTCGTTGTCAGCTGCTTCACGACTTTCCATAATGTCTCGGTGTCCAGTGGCATGGAGTGTTGCTTTGGTGTCACATCTCCATTTGATCCAGTTATCTTGGCTACCATCGAAATCCTGGATTTGTCTTGGCTTGAGGCGCTGACGGGCATCCTTTTTGTACTCCTTCTCTTTTTCCTTGAGTTTAGATAGCTCATGAGTCAATCTCTCGATAGCCCTGTCTCGTTCCTCGCACCTTACTTGGTTAGCCTTCTCTCGGTCATTGCTCTTTGCTTGGTTGGTCATTCTTTCAATCCTTCGTTCTTGCTCATCCCATCTTGCTTGGTTTTTGATAGCCTGGACCGTTTGGTTGTTCATGATGTACATGGTTGCTGGGGCAATGATGCAACCGCAGGTGACTATGAGGATTTCCAATAAAGAGAGCATTTCCAATGAAGTGAACATGATGATGATTGTTACAAGGTTGTTTTTGTTTTGGGGTATTTTATTTTGTAGGATTTTCTATTGGCTTAGCAGATGAATGGTGCTATTTTCAGTGGTGTCTGTTTTATGGTGTACAAGATAAGCCAAAGTTTCAGTAGATTCGGGCTGTGGTGTTAGATTTTGTTTCAGTGGGATGATCTTTCAGTGGAATGGTCTTTCAGGTTGGATTATTTTTGATGGTCGGTCGACCGCGAATAATTTTTGCGTTCGGATAATTAATTATTACCAGTAGGGTATTTTGTGTAGATTTTCTGTGGACTTTGTCGGATTCAGTTCGAATTCGTATGTATGTATGATATATAGCTTTCGTATGAGGCTGCGACTGTTAATCAATAACTGGTAATTTGAATTATGATCTAATTAGGTTAGTCTAAGAATCCGGACCTCTATTGGAGTGTTCCGCGTATTCACGTGTAAGCCCTTTTGTTAACACATGCAATCCCTTGTTAGTTGCTAATTAAGCGATTGATCGCTTTATGAAGCAATCGATCGCTTAATTAAGCGATTCCGATCTTCTCTGGATCGATAGTGAAGCATGTGTCACCAACCGGGCATATCAGATCTCATTTGTTGGTGATGGGTTAATCATTGTAGTGCCTTGGCACTTAATCGTAATAACCTTGTATCACTTAGTAAATCCCTTCAGTACTTAGCCTTGGCTGACTGTCCGCGATTACTTTACTTAACAATGACACCCGTCGCCGATCATTCAGTCTGTTATCATATTCAGTTTGCCGCATCACACTGATTAAGGTTAAGTATAACCTAATTGTATACTTGTGGTTCTCGTGACTCGCGTATCCCGGTTAGTACGATGACGATTGTACGGTTATTTACGTACTGTTTCTAATCGCGTCGTATTCTCTCATTTGTATTGGATTACTAAACCAAGCGTGAATACGTTATACGTTCTACGTGTACGTAATACGTAAAGCCGCGACCGTTTTACGTATTACGTGACACGGTTGCGTAATACGTATTACGTAAATTGGATTTACGTATTACGTAAAACGGCTTCACGTAAAACGTTTTACGTATTACGTGAGACGGATTTACGTAAAACGTTTTACGTATTTATTACGTAAAACAATTGCATCTTTTATCACAAGATGGGTGCAATAAGTAAATAATACATAAGCGCTAGTGAGTATCAAAAAGATACTTAAAGCGATGAACAGAGGTACGTGAAAGACCGAGCCCACGTACCCCCATTTGAAAGGAACACAAATTAGTAAAAAGGAGAACGATATGGTCCTGAAACAATTCGATCATAATCTTATTGATAACTCTTTCCAACACCGTAAAAGAGCAACGAAAAGTAAAATAACTAAAAGTAACCAAATTAACCGAAGTTGCCGTACAGCTTTGGTCTTATTAGTTATCAATAAGATTAGCACACCCCAATGCCAGAGGGAACACAAACCGAAGGAATCCCCAGCCCCACAACGAGAGGAGTTACCCCTGACACCAGCATCGACAATTCCAGAAACATAGGCTCCACCTCGATCAGGGACCTGAGAGACCAACTGGTAGAACTCGAACATTACCACAGGGATTTCCTCGAGTACACCGAAGAACAAAACACACAATTACAAACTCAGAACAGGTTACTGTACGACTATACTGAGGACAGTGAGGATAGTGATACTGACGACGAGATGTCCAAGAAGAAAGACCATCATGCGTCGCTCAAGGACCACTTGGATGAGGCACAGACAAAGCCGATAGCAGTACCATCCAGCATAGAGGTATATGAGTTCAAAAAGGCACTAGCCAACGCATTAGCCAAAGTACCCTCCATCAAATATATCCAAGGAGGGGGCTACGCCTTCCTACTGGAGTCAGAAGCACAATACCACGCGAGGGACTCCCAAGCACCTTTCCCCGAGGCTCCACAGGAACCACGAGAACTCGATAGTTCCATCGAGCTCACCTCCGACGCGTACAAACTATGGAAGCGAAGTCGAGCCCTATATGTAGAATGGAACAAGTACGACAGGGAGGCCCTACTGATTACAGACAGAAAATTCCCCAACATGCTTGGAGACCTGAAGAACCCAGGTTCGGACGCCCTCCCCAGAGGGACTACTGTGCGCGAGGCCTTCCGAGCCATGGAGGAAGACCTATGTACGACCGACGCACAGCACCAGCTCACACGTGAACTCACTAAGAAAATGAATGCGTTGACTTACACGCCAAGCCCGATCGGGCCCAAGGAATACTTTCGACAACTTACAAAATATCAATACCAAATCAATCTGCTCCCAGAGACCGCAAACGTCACAGAGGCGCAGATGATAGATTACTCTCGCGAGGCCTTTGCCCGCAGCAAACACGACCCCATCACGCTACACCGAGTAGACGAGGACTGGAAGAAATACCAAGCCACGCTAGTCAAGAGCGGATTCGCCCAATAAAAAAAATTCTGGGGACAACGACTAAAGGAACTATACAGCAGTTACCACAACAATACGTCATCTGCAAACCTAGCCGACATAGAGGCCGATCAACGGTTCACCGATCTCGAAAACAAACAACGTGATCTGGCCAACGTATGCCATGAAATCTATTCACAGGTCACGGAGACAGCCACAGCAGCTTCGACCATGACAATGTCCAACCAATGGGAAACGGCAATGGCAGTCCTCCAAGCCGACGTGAATAGGCTCAAGGCCGCTGACGCAAGTCGTGCCACTAGCAGGCCCGACACGCGCCAACCATCACTCCAAGGGTGGAAACAATACAAGTATTATTGTCACTCGTGTGGAGTGAATCTCACTCACGACGGCCGGAGTTGTTACAGGCGACGCAACAAGACTGGACACCAGGAGGGAGCCACCTTCGACAATCAGATGGGTGGGGCCACCAGGAACACCGAACGATGGCTACAGTGGAATGGCCCCGACCCCAACAACGGCCGGACCACAATAGTTGACGCGCCCTTACACTCTTGACGGTGTGGGAGGGAACACAAAAGTAGCATACATAAACAACCTAGTAATCATGATTCACAATTACTCAGTATCCTACGTGATCCCTCGAGCGAAACACTGCCGCGGCCACCACGCACTGTGACCTTCATGCGTGATGTCGCGTTCCACACCAGGTCCTCACCAGGGTATGGGGCACTAGATTCCGCGGCAACAGACCACTTCGTCCCTGCGACGTACCAGGGTGGGGCACACCAAGACACACCGGGGGCACTGACCGTGGGATGTGCGAATGGGACCAAGATGTTATCAATGGCGACAGACCAATTAGACCTACCCCGACTTCCCCCGTCAGCCCGCGGATGCCACAAATTTGCTGAAGTCGAACTTCCATTGGTATCAGTGCCCAAACTCTGCGGTTCCGGATGCCAAGTAGAGTTCTCTAAAGACAATGTGACTGTGCTCGGTCCCAACCAACGCGTCGTTCTTACTGGTCACCGGGACCCCCTAAGAAACCTATACATGGTTCCCCTCCATCAGCCCGACTCACCTACAGGGACAGCTAAATCTCCAAGGGTGACAGACCCCCCCCCCGCAAAAGGGGAAACAAAACTACGACCGGCGTAACCAACGCCGACCAAAACAATAACGAAAATGAACCTACAATCGGCGTAACCAGCGCCGACCAAAACTATAACGAAACCGCATTCCCAATACACACGGGGGCAGGGGCATACCAGATTCAAGCCATCCCCAAGCTGATCCGATTCTACCATGCGGCTGCAGGATATCCCACCAAAGAGACATGGATCCGAGCTATCGAGCGCGGATCATTTGGCACGTGGCCAGGACTCACGGCACAACGAGTCAACCGATACCTCCCACTCACCGAAGAAACGACTATGGGACACCTACAAATGGTCCGCCAAGGCATCCAAAGCACGCGCAAGAAACCAAAGAACAAAACAACCACAGATACAGAGCCGGCCCGAAAAGACCGAAAGAAGATACACAACGTCAGCGTAGACATAGTATCAGCAAATGAGATGCAACCAACCAACCACGCAGGGCCGCGCGCCAAAGAAGAACCAAAGGAACTCATCGCGTGGGACCTGCCGGGGAGATACCCAGTCACGTCTCGTCGTGGACACCAGTACATATTCCTCATGTACGACTACGATTCCAACTACATCGACGTGGAGCCCATCCAGTCACGCAAGAGCGAAGACCTCCTACAAGGGTTCACGGCATGTTACGCACGCATGAAAGAGGACAACGTGAACGCAAAAATAGTACGTATGGACAACAAGACCTCCAAGAAACTCATAGCGTACATCACGAAGAATAACCTGGATTACCAGCTAGCGTCACCTGGGGACCATCGACTCAACCATGCGGAAAGGGCAATACAGACCTTCAAGAACCACTTTATTGCGGGATTGAACGGGGTGGATGATCAGTTCCCGGTAGATGATTGGGACCTACTGATCCCACAGGCCCTCATTACCCTCAATCTACTACGCGCATCGCGCACCCAGCTGAAACTATTGGCATACGAGCTCATGCACGGAGTCTACGACTACAACAAGCACCCACTCGCCCCTATGGGCTGTCAAGTGATTATTCACGACAGGACTCAAGAACAAGGTGGGTGGCAAGACCATGGCACAAGGGGTTACTACATCGGACCGGCCCTTAAGCACTACAGAAATTACACCTGTGTCGGGGAGGCCAGTCGCGCTAACCGAATCAGCAACACAGTGGCCTTTTTCCCCAAGACCGATATGCCACATACCTCATCTACCGACCGCCTACTCATGATTCTCCAAGACCTGAAGGAAGTCGCAGATAAGCCCCATCCACCAATCCCATATATAGACCAAGGGACCCAAGTGAATGAGGCCCTACGGAGTATACAAAAACTACTACGGCTGGGCACAGGACATAAGCGCAATGGGCCAGAAACAGCCATAGAAACACGCGAACCTCCAAGGGTGGAAACACGCGAACCCACGGGGGTGTCTAACAGGCCCAACACAAAATCAAACAATACGCCAGCGAATGCGCGCGAACCTCCAAGGGTGCTACCCACACAACAGCGCAGCGCCCGCCGGGGACACCCCTGGGCTGTGGGCACCATCATAAGGAAGAAGTTCAACTCCGGGTGGTACGAGGGAGAGGTCATAAGTTATGATCAAACCAACCAATACTACAGGGTAAGATTCACTGACGGGGACACGGCCGACTACACGCACGGTGAGGTATCCCGATACTATAAATCCGACCAATACTACTCCAAACCCAAGGTTAAGCCCAAGGCACTAATGGGAATTTACCCACGCGACCCGGTTCGGCTCCCCGTACCAAAACAGGCCCTACAGACCAACCATTTAACGCATATGCCCCAGTTGGCATGTGGGGGTTCCATATGGGACGATGACTTGAACAAGTGGGCAGCCTACCGTGACCTAATCAAACACCCCAAGGCACAGGTGCAAGAATTATGGCTCAAGTCCGGTGAAGACGAATTCGGTCGACTGTTTCAAGGGTTCAGGCCCAACGAGGTGGAAGGGATGGATGTACTGGATTGGATCGACCGGCATGCAGTGCCAATACATAAGAAGGTCACTTATCCCCGATACACAGTAGCCATACGCCCCAAAAAAGCTGATCCCTATAGGACGCGGATCACAGCAGGAGGCGATCAGTTGGAGTACCACGGTGATGTCTCCACCCGTACAGCGAGTATGGAAACCATAAAAACACATTGGAACAGTGTAGTGTCCACCCCAGGGGCAAAATACTGTACCGGTGACATCTCTAACATGTACTTATGCTCATCACTCGATGAGCCCGAATTCGTGAAATTCCGGTGGGACATGATACCCCCACGAATACGGGCCGCTTACAGTCTAGAGAGACTCAAGCGGGGTGACTACGTATATGCCAGGATCAAAAAGGCGCGGTACGGCCTCAAACAGAGCGGGAAAATCGCACATGATGACCTAGTAGCGCACCTACAAACCTATGGATACCGAAAGGCTCCCCATACTGAGGGACTATTCCTCCATGATGAGCGGGACATAAGTTTCACCCTAGTCGTGGATGATTTTGGGATCAAATACGTCAGACAGGCCGACGTGGATCACCTAGTGGCTGCGGTTGGGGCCAAATACACCTTCAAGGTTGACTGGACCGGCAAACAGTACGTGGGGGTCCACCTGCGTTGGGACTATGAGAAACGCGAGGTCCAGTTGTCCATGGATGGGTACGTGGAACAAGCTCTAAAAGAGTGTGAACACGTTCACCCCACACGTACGTATGCCGGGCCGTCACGGGCGGACGTGCCCGCGTACGGCGCAAAAATACAATATGCAAAACGTGAAGATACTACCTCACTAACAGACGAAGAGATCAAATTCATACAACAAGTTACAGGAAAATTTCTATTCTATGCGCGGGCGGTCGACAACACCATGCTGCATGCCCTCAACGATATCGCGTCGGCCTCAAACAACCAAACCGCATTAACCGCCACTAGGTATTTCCTCAACTACGCAGCGTGCAACCCGGATAGAAAAAGTGTGTCGTAACAAACAAACGCAAATGCAATCGGTCTTACGATCGATTGATTTAGTGAGCAAGAGTAATCATTGTTACAGTTCATTCGGCCTTAGCGGACGACAGGTTAATTACTCATCGTATCGTCAAACCATCGTGTCGGTTATACGGCATATTACCGTGTAATTCTTAGCATACAAAGCACACATAAATAAGACGCAAAACACACGCAAAACCATCTTCGATCGGTCTTTTAACCGTATAATTCACCGTGATATTCTCATTGGAATATCACATTGCTTGTACCTTATTACGTAGAATTAGTACTAGTTTGTACATAGATTTTAGGGCATGATAGTGTTTTAGAGTTGTTAATTCATCGAAGAGTGAGCTGATGGGAAATTTGGTAAAGAGACAAACCACATGGAAACGCCGCCGATTATTCACTCAAGTTAAATAACCTTACGAATAAGGTTATTTGCCCTTATGACTTTTCGTACAGTACGCGTTACACGGTGAATTCTTTTCACGGAAGCCGTCGTCATTTACCAAGCCAGCGACATGATTCTTCGTGTTGACAGCGACGCGGCCTATCTGGTGTGTCTAGGAGCAAAGAGTCGTGCCGGGGGGTACCACTACCTTGGGGACACGAAGGACATTACATTCAATGGACCGGTCCTAGTGTTAGCTAAAATCATAAAAAACGTGATGGCGTCGGCGGCGGAAGCCAAAGTCGCGTCATTATTCCTCAACGCCCGGGAAGCATTACCCATCAGACAATGCCTGATGGAGCTCGGCCATCCTCAACCGGCCACTCCACTGAAAACGGACAATAATACAGCAGAAGGCATATTAAACGGCACAATCAAACAAAAGAGGTCCAAAGCCATTGACATGCGTTTCTATTGGTTAAAAGACAGGGCACAACAAGGGCAATTCAATATTTTCTGGGAACCAGGAAAACATAATCTGGCTGATTACCCTACTAAACACCACCCTGGTAGCCACCATAAGAAAGTGCGGCCGATATACCTATATGAACCGAATAGTCCCAAGACCATCCAAGGGTGTATTGGATTACTAAACCAAGCGTGAATACGTTATACGTTATACGTGTACGTAATACGTAAAGCCGCGACCGTTTTACGTATTACGTGACACGGTTGCGTAATACGTATTACGTAAATTGGATTTACGTATTACGTAAAACGGCTTCACGTAAAACGTTTTACGTATTACGTGAGACGGATTTACGTAAAACGTTTTACGTATTTATTACGTAAAACAATTGCATCTTTTATCACAAGATGGGTGCAATAAGTAAATAATACATAAGCGCTAGTGAGTATCAAAAAGATACTTAAAGCGATGAACAGAGGTACGTGAAAGACCGAGCCCACGTACCCCCATTTGAAAGGAACACAAATTAGTAAAAAGGAGAACGATATGGTCCTGAAACAATTCGATCATAATCTTATTGATAACTCTTTCCAACACCGTAAAAGAGCAACGAAAAGTAAAATAACTAAAAGTAACCAAATTAACCGAAGTTGCCGTACAGCTTTGGTCTTATTAATTTGTTCTGTTCTTCACTTAACAACTCTAATTCTGGTTGTTAATACAAGTTGAGAATGATGGGTGTTCCAATCAATGGAATCACCAATGTGTACTGTGATAATGATTCTGTTGTCACAAATGTTACACGACCTGAAAGCCCATGCAAGAAGAAGCACAACAGCATTGCATACCACAAAGCGCGCGAATCTATTGCAGCAGGAATTATCAGAGTTGCAAAGGAACCAGGTTTAACAAATATTGCTGATTTGTTTACAAAGCTAATGAGTGGCGCTGTTTTCCGGGAACATTGTTCTCGGTGCATGTGGTAAGTAAGGTTCGATTTGAAGCGTTCGACCATGGAATGAAAGAAAATGGATGTTTTGATCCATTGATTACAATATATCAATCGGGCAAGGATCAGGGCAAAATGTCTTGATACAAGCCAGAATGAATGGCAAAATGCCTCCCCATTTCTTTTGATAGGGCCTCTGATGGTAGACTGGATACAGTTTGGTATTCAACATATGACAATGACTTACGATGAAAAAGGTTAAGTCATAGAATACAGCCGCTTAACGGTTGGACGATTTATGACTGAAGGGGACTGAAAAGAATTCACTGTGTAACGCGTATTCGGACGAAAGTCATAAGGGCAATAACCTTATCCTTAAGGTTCTTCCTGAGTGAATGATTTTGGCAACGGCTTTCATGTGGATTGACTCTTAGCGAGAGTTTCCCCATCAGCTCACTCTTTGAAGAATTAACAACTCTAAAACACTATCATGCCCTAAAATCTATGTACAACCTAGTACTAATTCTACACGATAAGGTACAATACTGTGATATTCCAATGAGAATATCACGGTGAATTATACGGTAATACAGTAACACGAAAGACCGATCGAAGATGGTTTGCGTGTGTTTTGTGTCTTATTTACGTGTGCTTTGTATGCTTAGAATTACACGAAAATATGCTGTAAATTAACACGACGATACGACGAGTAATTAACCTGTCGATCGACAAAGACAATGGACTCTAACAATGATTACTCACTAAGTCAATCGACCGTAAGGCCGATCGCGTTTTTGTTTTATTACTGTTACGACGCAGTTTTCTTACAGATTTGAAGACAGTGCAAATCTTGCCAATCCCCGACCAAACTATAACTCAGTCATCAATCCAAAAACTCACCAGATTTGAAAAAAGTGCAAATCCTGCCCATCCCCAACCTAAAATTAACTCAATCATCAACCCAAAAACCCACCAGATTTGAAGACAGTGCAAATCCTGCCCATCCCCAACCTAAAATTAACTCAATCGTTAACCAAAAAACTCACAGAACTTGAAGTCAGTGGAAAACTTGCCAATCCCCGACCAAACTATAACTCAGTCATCAACCGAAAAACCAATCAGATTTGATCACAGTGCAAATCCTGCCCATCCCCAACCTAAAATTAACTCAGTCATCAACCAAAAGACTCACCAGATTTGAAGACAGTGCAAATCCTGCCAATCCCTGACAAAACTATAACTCAGTCATCAACCTAAAAACCCACCAGATTTGAAGACAGTGCAAATCCTGCCCATCCCCAACCTAAAATTTTCTCAATCATCAACCCATGAACCCACCAGATTTGAAGACAGTGCAAATCTTGCCAATCCCCGACCAAACTTTAACTCATTCATCAACCCAAAAACCCAACAGATTTGAAAAAAGTGCAAATCCTGCCAATCCCCCACCAAACTATAACTCAGTCATCAATCCATAGACCCACCAGATTTGAAGAAAGTGCAAATCTTGCCAATCCCCGACCAAACTATAACTCAGTCATCAACCCAAAAACCCACCAGATTTGAAGACAGTACAATTGATGCCAATCCCCGACCAAACTATAACTCAGTCATCAACCTAAAAACCCACCAGATCCGAACACAGTGCAAATCCTGCCCATCCCCAACCTAAAATTAACTCAATCATCAACCCAAAAACCCACCAGATTTGAAGACAGTGCAAATCCTGCCCATCCCCGACCAAACCATAACTCAGTAATCAATCCAAAAACTCACCAGATTTGAAGACAATGCAAATCATGCCAATCCCCGACCAAACTATATCTCAGTCATCAATCCAAAAACCCACCAGATTTGAAGACAGTGCAAATGATGCCAATCCCCGACCAAAATATAACTCAGTCATCAATCCAAAAACTCACCAGATTTGATAAAAGTGCAAATCCTGCCCATCCCTGACCAAACTATAACTCAGTCATCAGCCCCAAAACCCACCAGATTTGAATACAGTGCAAATCTTGCCAATCCCTGACCAAAATATAACTCAGTCATCAATCCAAAAACTCACCAGATTTGAAAAAAGTGCAAATCCTGCCCATCCCCAACCTAAAATTAACTCAATCATCAACCCAAAAACCCACCAGATTTGAAGACAGTGCAGGGGTGAAAGAAACTATTTTTTAAATTTTAAATTTTAGTTCTCCCCCCCCCCCCCCCATCCAGTGCATACTCATACTGTAGTTAGCTACCTTCATACTGATCCTACCAATTGATCTATACTACCAATCAAGTGATGTCATTCTTAAAAGTACAATATTTCAATCGAACTCTCTCATTTTTTGTCGTCGCGTCTTGTTCGAACGACAACAGGGAAAAATTCGATTCGTCTGAGAGTACCGTAGATAGCTGTAAGTACATCAAGTCCGACTCATTCATGTACAAATTGTACCAATTCTAACAAGTCCGATATTATTTCTCACCAACTCTCTCATCTGGCAAGGTTGACGACAATGACGTGACGTGACGACCAACTTGATCTAAGACAGATTTTAATCGTATGATTTTTTTCTTAAATGTTATGGTGACGTGCAACCATAAAAATGAGAGCTCGCTACCATAATAATGAACGCGCGCCACTAAATATTACTATTGCTTTTAGAAGAAGCATCTCATTTCCGTAAATAATTGTTTCAATTCTGTTTTTTTAAAGTTTTTAGTCGTAGCGTTTGTACCAAGTCTACTTGTTAAAAACAGATTTTTAAAATATTTCTACATATTTCCCCCCCCCAAACCCCCCATAAACTCCGTCTAGAAGGTTACGTTGTCAACTCTTAGGGTTAGTGATAAACGTTCAACTAACAACTCCACCAATTAACAACTCTAAACACACTATCATGCCCTAATTTACGTACAATCTAGTACTAATTCTACACGATAAGATATGGAGATTTTACATGTGTTATCCCGTGATACGAATATGCCGGCAAATAACACGACGATGGCCGGTTAATAATTACATGTGCAATTGCGCTTTACCAATTTGGGGCAAATAACACGGTGGTAACGTGCACAAACAATACTGTGGCAAATTACACGGTAATCGATGATTCTGTTGAATTAATAGTAAATCGAGTACTACGAAACCTTAAAGAGTGTAATCAACCCTATTGGTTAGATACAAGTAATTAAACTATGAGCTCACTCGGGATATCCAAGTATCGAGTGAGTCTGGCAATTGGTTGGATGCCAATAACAAATATGATGGATGGTCAGTATTGATTGGCCAATGATAACAACTGTAATTCCGGATTATGAGTTAATTAATCTATTTTCTGTTTTTCCAGCGCTTAACCTGAATCCACGTATAATCCCGTGTTAAGCAATCCTCCATATGAGACTGCACGTGTATTCTCATGTTGTAGATTAACTAATATTTCCTCAGTGAATTTGTCGGAGTAACGTGTCTCATTTTGTTTGTTTCTGACATATTCGGGCTTCGCGTATCCATTTTGTATGTCATTGATATTTCCCATATTTCATTGATATACACATGTATATCATTGACATACTTAGTATTGGATCCTAAGCCTCTGAATTTTCGTGTACTACTTTCTTGTGATATTTCGCTGTGTCCGATTCTTCTATCAATGATCTATTCATTCGATTGTGACTCACTTATTCAGTCATCGTGACCATCAGTTTGTTTTCTGTGATAGACTTCCTTCGGTGCCTATATTGCCTTGTTGGTCTTCATATGCCCGAGTGTCTATCCATCAGTATCAGTAATCTAATCTTGCTCTTCGTATTTCACGGAGCTTCGTAGTTAGTTAGCGTTTCGCCGCGCATCTCATTTACGTATGTGCGCGCGCGTCAATCTGCTTTCTTATTCGTTCATATTTAACCGCACGTAACGGTTATATCTTGTTTTTACTTAACAACACGATTTGCCGGTTGTTCTCCCCTAAATCCATGATCTTGGTTTAGATTCCTATTGAATTTTTAGAGGGAAGCATACAACATAGTTTTTAGACATGGATTTTTAGTGTGGTTGTTTTATTACTGAATTGTGGTACTTAACTTTGTTTTTTACATTGTCATGAACTCATTTAGAAGATTCCTGAATGCATTACTGTTTAGCGGCTTGGTCAGAATGTCTGCATAGTTGTCCTGTGAGTTAATATGGCTGATAGATACGACTTTTCCAGCTTGGTGTTGTCTGACGAAATGGTAGGCCAGTGCGATTGATTTCTTGTTGAGTGAACTTGCAGGATTGGTGGAATTAATTACTACACTTTTGTTATCCACATAGATCTCTGCTGGTTTGGTGATTACAACTCCCATCGATCTAAGATGATATCTGAGCATAATAGCCAATGCAACCGCGTCTTTCAGGGCAGTAAATTCAGCTCCAAATGTACTGGTATGAACCATCGTTTGTCTCTTTGACTTCCAGTAGACTGGCATACATCCGACAAATGCGATCAATCCAGTGATGCTCCTTCCAGTAACTAAATCATGTGCATGGTCGCTGTCACAGAATATATTCAAATCCATTTCCGGGATTAGTGGCACTGGGAACATTGGATCCAGTTCTTCTTTGTAATATTTATAGTGATGTGTAAATTCTTCATATTTGAGTTTAACCTCACCATTTGAACTGATCCTTGGGGGTCTTGGATCCACTAGAATTCCTATCTTCTTGTACTTCTTCAAATATCCCAGAATGTGTCTAGCCATCTGCAAATGACCTTCTCGCGGTCTGGCTGCAAATCTTGAGAGAGATGATACTGCAAATGCAATATCAATTCTTCCAGATAACACCAACCACTGCCCTAGACCAATAATATGTTGGAATTCCTTGTGTTCAGATACTGACAGTAATGGTGAATCATCCAGTTCAGGGTGACAATCAGTTTTCATTGGCAGATTTTCTTTCTTGAGAGTCACTGAATATTTCTCTTGATATTTCCGAATCACTTCACTGATATATTTCGTAGAGTTCATCAACAATCGACCATCTTTGATTCTTGTAAGACTTGTACCAAGGTAATACTGAGGTTCTGATTCAACATTTCTCAGTGCAAATTCTTGTTCAATTCTGGCTATCCAATCTTGTGGTTTCTTTCCTATTACCATAAGGTCATCGACATGAGTACCAATATATGTGTAGCTTTCTCCTTCTTTCTGTAGCCATAAATCTGGATCTGCTCTTGACGGTCGAAAACCCAAATTCATGAGTGTATCAGCCAGAAAATCCATGAAAGCTCTACCGCTACCTGCCAGTCCATACAGCGCTCTTTGTATTTCTACTTTGCATCCTTTCTTTTCACCAAACTCGTCTCCAGCCCACACCCATACTTTTTCTTGAACCGGTGCAGTTGGAAAAGCATTTCCCACATCTGCTGTCATCAAATCCAGTTGTTGGTGTTGGGCAATTAGAAATAGTAAGTACACAGATAAACTGTTGATCTGACTGGAGTATGTGTTGTATTCACTCGAGTCAACTCTGTGTCCTCCTGCTACTAAACGACTTTTGTACCTGCCATCCTCGCTCTTGATATCCCATATCATCTGCAATCTTGCTTGTTGCCAACCTTCTTCTTTTGGAAATTCTTTTTCTGCTGAGTGATATTTGAAACATTTTAGTCGTTCCAAATTATCCATCTCTTTCTGAATTGAATCTTTCCATTTTGTATTGCCAGCTTCAGCATCGAATTGCATACATTCTTCATAGGTATTAGGAATCTTCTGTCCAAACTTTTCTCGATTCTTCTTCTTTGCCATTCTTTGATTCCTGGATGGTTTCTTCTTGACTGCACGTTGAACACTCTTGTGTATCAGGGATTTCATCAATCGTATTCTTCTGACAATACCAGATTGTTGTTTTATTACTTGTTCTGCCCATACTTTCAACGGCCTGTTGTTTCCTCTCCGGCTTTCAACAATGTACTCCTTGATGTACTTTGCACATGCCAGTGGTTGATCTTTCTTCAATTGTGGGAATGGGGTATTCAAGACTGTATTTCCTTGCAGCTCATCGACGTATTGTGCCTTAAATACCAAAATTCCATTTTCCCAGAAATGATCCAAAATCTTCCTGAAGTCCATATTCAAATTCATTTCTGTGCTTTCCAAGATATCCTGGTGAGTTTCAGCATTGTTGCATCCATCTATATCACTTGGTAACGTTTCTTCTTCCATATCCAAAGTGTTTTCTGGATCCACATCTTCTTCATTTGCATCAAGCTCCCCTAAAACCGTATTGTCATTTTCATCCCTTCCTTCCATTGGATTGGTGCTAGTTGAATTCTCCATTCCTTCAGAGCTCGCGACAAATTTCTCCCCTGAAGATAACAATGGGACTTCATCAGTGCTCTTGATATCTTCCATGTTCTGTTGGTGCTCTGACAGAGAAAGAGTAAACTTCTCTGCCTCCGGGTTGTCGTTCACATATTCATCTTTGGTGCCAATTTCCTTGCGTCTTGTTCTGACTACAGATCTCATCAACACTTGTCGTTTCTGTTTTGGTGTATCTGGTTCAGTCAGAATATAATAAGTCATTGCATCCCCCGTTGATTCAGCAAAACCCAGAAATCTCCCTTTCAACATGTTGTTTTTGGGACTCTTGAATCTTGGCTCAAAATACCACACTGGTTCATAAAAATGAAATCTCAGATGGGAGATATCAGGTGTCCAACCTTGGTGCAATTCTAGGGGTACTTTCCAATTCAGGGACTTTCGGGCTGCCAAATTGTTAACTGACACGCACCATTTTGCACACCAATGTGCTAAACTGACTGGCGCCTGAAACATACGTAGACTGTTTTGTACCATCTTGGACAATCTTCCCCATTCAGCTTCACATAGGTTCTGATGGCTGTGATGTGGCTCGCTTGTTCTGGTTTTGATCATATTTTCCCGAAGAATTTGAGTCCACTTTACCCCTGTTTCAGATCTTGCATTATCACTGAGAATCGTATCCGGTGCTCCATGTTCTCGAAGATAACCCTGTAGCGCATTTGTACATTGAGATTCTGTTTTCAGAGGATGAAAAGACCAAAGCTTTGTCTTGGTGCCACTGAAAAATTGTCCCCCGTTGTGTCCTTGAGATGTCTTTTTCGAGAAGTATGTGTAATCAGTGCTCACTGTTTCATTTTGTCTTCTGTAATGAAATGCCTTGAATCTTTTCCTGTAATGTTTCCTGGGGACTTCTCGATTTTCTTCTTCTATTTCTTCATAGTGTTGGGTAGTATTTTCCAATGTTTTCAAAACAGTCAATTCTGGTAACATAGCAAACCTTTTTCGAAGTTCTAATATTGGTAGTTTTGCAAATTTGAATGTTTCTCTTGCTCTTTTCCTTCTCAACATTGGATATTTGCGCATGTCTGGAGGTGCAGGACTGTTCAGTTCGAATTTTTCCAATGTATCCACTTCTCCTTCCGTCGGTTTGGTAATATGAAAATAAACTTTTTCATCATCATATGAAAATGGTAGAAATGTCGTTCCGATTGTAATCCCACATTTGCTCAACTGTGGTTGCACTCCATTCACCAGGACTCCATGATCACCCATATCGATTGTTGTCAATAGTGATTCACCATCAGTTTGATCTTTATCCTTGGTTACAAAAGTTGCATAGTGGACCATTAGAATTACTGGATCTTCTCTTCCTGGAATAAAAGCCTTCGTTACAGCACTGCAAACTGGATGCTCCACATAGGCGTTGGTATCATTACTCATGTACGGTCTCATTGCAGATGTCATTCCAGTTTCTCCTCCAATTCGGAGCCATGCTTGTTCTGTAACCGTTGGTCTTCTTCCTCCACCACTGTCAATAACTGCAATATTGTCATTTTGTTGAACCTCTCTGTATCGATGTATATTTGTGATTGCTGAATTGCCTGTTGTTCTTCTAGGTCTTCTTGCTTGGTATATTTTCCTGATTGCTTTTCGTCGATCACATCGTTCTTCTTTGGTATCATTGTTGTTGCTTTCCTTTTCATCGTCTGAATCGGGTTCTGTTCTTGCCACAAGATCTGGTAGATCTTCTCCCTCAGAATCTTCATCCTCATTTTCGCTATCCTCATCGTCAGTTTCATCAGATTTCATTTCCATCTTATTTCGTCGTGTTGTATAAAAGTACGATGATGCGGTTCTTCTTGGAGTTGGATTCGAATTTGCCGCATTCTGTGTTTCGGCTTCACCGTTACCATCGTCCGCCCCAGTATCCCCCCCGGAATGCAGGTGAAATCGAACCGTTTTGAGTGTAGTAGAGCCCGGAGGAAATAATTCAGTTTCATCAATCGTTCCAAGACTTTGATCACTATCATCGGCCGGAATGGTCGGCTCCTGAGTCGGAAGCGACAACGAACCATGTGCAGTCATCTCAGGTGGGGCCATTACACGGCGCACGCGTCGTTGACGACTAGATTTGGGGATAAAGTGGTTCAATCCATCGTCTTGTGGAGAACCAACAATAACCCCCTCTGGAGTGGGAGGTGGAGTATCACTGTGGCGGATGGCTTGGTTGTATTTGAGTACCGATACGGTTGAGAAAGCTCTTGCCATGTGTCTGGAGGGATTCTGATGATACCTTTGAGGTTAGGGTGAATAGTTCCTGTAAGAGTGCCTGTGCCGTAGGAACCCGTACGTTGTCTTTTGTTAGGACCATCAGGGGTGCGTCGGACGCGTTTGTGGCCTCCTCTGTTGCTATCAAATGCAGCGCGAGCAAGTTCTTCATCATGGATTCGAAGCTTAATAATCATTTCTTCTAGAGTCCTGTCGGTTTTATGTTCCAGCAATTCTTCTTTAAATCTCTCGAGGTTGGGGTCACGAATATTCCGAGCGAATATACTTTTTGTATCCCATTCGGTCATGTGGTATGGTGGAATTTTTCGGAGTTTATGGTAGGTCAATTCAAATGTGTTAATGTACTCAGAAATATTGCCATTGGGATGCAACAGGTTGTATCGTAGACGAAGCTTCAGTGTCTCAGCATAAGATTCTCGCTGGTTATCAGAATCATACCAGCCCAACAGTTCTTGCCATGCCGCATGACCATCAAATGTATCTTCATGCTTGATTATTTTGGAATGGGCACTACCTCCACTGCACGCCGACAGCAATGTTCCCCAAAGTGCCTTGTTCTTAGTTGGTGCATTTCGAGCGGCATCTGGGTCATTCATAATTTCCTCATGTCCTGTTGCAGCAAAAGTAGCTATCGCATCGGATTTCCACTTGGTCCAACTTTCTTGTTGGCCGTCAAAATCATGGATTGGTTTTGCCTTGAGTAGCTGCTGACCAGTTGCCTTTTCTTTGGCCGACCTCACTTCTTGTCTAAGTGCTTCCATCTCGTCATCCTTGTTGCGTGATTCTTGAATTGTTTGTCTGAGTGTGTTCATTTCTGCTTCATATCTTCTTTCTTTTTCTCGTCCTCTTGCTCTTGCAGCTCGCATTTCTTCCTTTAGTGCATTGATTTCTTCCATTTGACGTTTGGCTTCTGCTGCTTGTCTTCTGAGATTAACCAGTTCTGCATCTCTGCGTCTGCCAAGTCTTGAACCACTATTATCCTCGTCACTTTCTGATGATGAAGAAGATGATGAAGATGAAGACGAAGACGACGATGATGCGTAGTTGGCCCGTCTTGAGGGTTGTTTGCGTCGGGTCGGGGAACTGTTTGTTGTCGATGGAATCTGGGTATCCGCATCCTCGCTTGTATTTTGTGGTACATCTGGTACTTCATTCTGTTTCCACCAATCGTTGTTTCTCATCATGTAGAAGGCCGGGTAGGTGACTGCACCCAGAGTTTGGAAGAATCTGTTAGTAAAGGTTGGCATGTTGTCGTGTATTTTCTTTTCGGTTGTTACGTATTTTTATTTTTGTTTCTTGTTATGTATTTTTTTTTTTGTTTTTTTTTTTGATATTCTTCTTTGTTGTTCTAGCCAATTCTCAGTAATATCTGATATGTTTTGTTCAAGATAATGGCTTATTCCAGTAATTTCGTACGGGGGTATTAGATTTTAGTGGTACAAGTACGTATAGAATTTTCTTCAAGTTCGCGATCGATAAATTCTAAGGTTGATTTTCGTTAGTAGGAAATTTCTCGTAAGAAACTCTTAGGAATACTTTACTTCCTGAATGGATTGTAACTCGTCGGTATGTTTGCCACTCCGGAATGGATTGTAATTCGTAGGTATGTTTGTTAGATAGACTTCGTATGAAGCTGCGACTGTTAATCAACAACTGTAATTCCGGATTATGAGTTAATTAATCTATTTTCTGTTTTTCCAGCGCTTAACCTGAATCCACGTATAATCCCGTGTTAAGCAATCCTCCATATGAGACTGCACGTGTATTCTCATGTTGTAGATTAACTAATATTTCCTCAGTGAATTTGTCGGAGTAACGTGTCTCATTTTGTTTGTTTCTGACATATTCGGGCTTCGCGTATCCATTTTGTATGTCATTGATATTTCCCATATTTCATTGATATACACATGTATATCATTGACATACTTAGTATTGGATCCTAAGCCTCTGAATTTTCGTGTACTACTTTCTTGTGATATTTCGCTGTGTCCGATTCTTCTATCAATGATCTATTCATTCGATTGTGACTCATTTATTCAGTCATCGTGACCATCAGTTTGTTTTCTGTGATAGACTTCCTTCGGTGCCTATATTGCCTTGTTGGTCTTCATATGCCCGAGTGTCTATCCATCAGTATCAGTAATCTAATCTTGCTCTTCGTATTTCACGGAGCTTTGTAGTTAGTTAGCGTTTCGCCGCGCATCTCATTTACGTATGTGCGCGCGCGTCAGTCTGCTTTCTTATTCGTTCATATTTAACCGCACGTAACGGTTATATCTTGTTTTTACTTAACAACACGATTTGCCGGTTGTTAAATGATAGTATGAGGAAATTCCTTATTCCGTCAATAACGACTGCCACCTGGCTTTCATTCCCGCGTCAGCGGGTAGGGTATGTATGCATACCATGTTGTGAGTACTCTGTTAGGTTCCTGGCATGCTCGCATGCGGTGATTATCAACACACTCCTTCTACTCGCCAATGACAGGGATCTGGCATGGGTGAAGAGACACTACGGGATGCGCCGTTTGCGAGCCTCCTCATACTGAAGCTTGTATTGGAGATACTCTGCGTCCGTTATGCCCATAATAACATTTCGAAATTTGCGGAATAGTGAACCTTGTAGTGGTTTGGTGAAGTAGTCCGCGATCATGTCACCGGTTGGGCAATACTCTATGGTGATTTCACCTTTCTTTACCCTGTCAGTGATGAGGAAATACCGGATGTTAATGTGTCTGGTCCGTTTGGTACTGGAGGATTCACCATTCATCTCCAGCTTCATCGCGCTCGTGTTGTCCTGATTGAGTATGTTGTTGGCGCCAAGCTTGTGCTCGGTCTGTGCGGCATATCCTTGCCACTGAAGGTAGTAATAACACCATAGGTTGTATGGCATCAAGTCATCCACACCCACCAACTCGGCTTCGGTAGAGCTCTTGGTGTTGAGCTTTTGCTTAGTGGATAGACCCAGCACGGCCCCTTGTCCAAATGTGAGCACCGCACCTGTGTGACTCTTCATGTCAGAGTGTACTGCAAATGACGCATCGACATACCAGTAGGCATTTCCGGTGTTGTCCCACCCCAGCACCAATGGGAGGAAGATGGTGTCCCGAATATATCCCAACACTCTTCGAAGCTTCTTCCAGTCATCCGAATTTGGAGTGGACACTCGCGTGCATAGGAATGCGATTGACGTCGTCTGTATGTCGGGTCGGGCTCTCTTGCTGGCAAACAGGAGTTGTGCCACATGTTTGTGAAAGATCTCAGCATCAATGAGTTTTAGCTTGTCCCCCTCGGCGTTCACCTTAAATCGGTGGTCTGATGCTGGTGTTGGGATCATTCTTCCTTCAGTAAGTTCTTCTGGGAGGTCATGTATGATCCCTTCAGGGTAATCGAACATGCTGAACTTGACCTTTCCGGGTTCACTGTAGTCGATAGTCATACCAACGTAGTCATGGATTCAACCTCTGGTCACTGTGAGGGGGGTTTCCACCCCGAATACCTTGTTAAGATCATCCAACGCTGTGGTCACCACTTCGGGGTCCTTGTGGGATATCTTGAGGTCGTCAACATGCCACACAATGGTGCACTGTGATCCATCGATAAGTTTGTTAGCAGTGCATGTATCGTAGGGGTTGAGTTCAAAGCCCCACGTGGTCAACTGTCCTGATAACTTCTCCCCGAATAAAAGGGCCGCCCGGAGGGTGCCATAGATAGCCTTGTCAGCTTGGGTGTAGAGAACTTGCCCACCCCGTCGTTTCTGCAGGATATACTTGTCATAGAGGGTAGGATCGATGCGGCGGAGCAGTTCTGCCATTGGCCCATCAAATTGGATGTGAACAACCTCTCCTGCCGGCATTGGGGTTTGAAGGAATGCTCCTGGGATGTCTGCAGTGGCAACGTCTCGACCTTCAATTGCGTCGATGAGACAAGTTAGCATGAGACCATGGAGGGAGACAGTGGGTGAGTATGTGTCCTCTCGAGAGATAAAGTCGCGTTGGGATCGCCCATCAGCACACCCTCAAGCTTTGATCTTTCCAAAATGTTTTCGTTTCAAGAACATCAGGTATGGGAGGGCGCGTGTGACCTCATCGCGAGTCATGTCTCTGATGTGAACAGGATGCACCACCTTCCGGGTGTGTAACTGTGCTAGTTCAGCCATGACTGCCTCGACGCCGGCTGCGCCAAACAGCTTCAGCCCAGCCTTAATACCGTATTGTTTGGTCACTAGCGAGGCGTCGATATTGTTGTACGTTGCTATGGCATTGGATATGAACATGTACTTATCTTGGTCAGCTTCCAACTTGCCTACCGCCCGTTGAAACCCTCCGTTAAACACATTTGAGTGGACTGTGGCAAGACTTCGATGATGAACGTCGGGCTGGTACCCTTCGCTTGGCCCATACTTGTTGTGTCCGCGTGTGACGCGTGGTCTGAGGGTCATGCGAGGGAAAGGTTCAGGACCATGGTCCATTCCATCATTGTCGGGCGTATCGATATTGGAATTGTTTTCTGGGTTACGATCCGCTGTGTTGGGGGAGTCGTGAGTGGTGTCACCGGTTGGGTTCTCCATACGATCGTCTGGCTCATGATTGGCGCTGCATGCGCTCGCCAGGCTGGCCCCGTCAGCATTGTTCTCGAGTTCAGAGGCAAAGTCAGTCGTGTCTTCCGCGCCGACCGGCTCAATGGACCCGTCATCCTCGCAGGATTCGTTGTTTTCTGATGTGCTCAGATCAGCTTCTCCATCCACATCACTCACTGCAGGGGCTGCTGGAATTTCTTCGTGAGGAGCTTGTTGTACATCAAGAGGCTCACCATGGTGACTGTCGACATCGACATCGGCGTCGGGAGCGTCTGCGTACTGGATCTGATCTTGTTGCAGGTCATTGAGTTCCTCGGGGTCTAGAGCCTCGACTGAGACGATGTCCTCCTCTGGGTGCGCCTCGCTTGGCGCGAACAAGCAGTCGGAGGCGCCATCGTCAGATCCTACTGACTCGGTGTCCAGGTCGAGAATTGTTGTTTGGGCATGCTTGTCTCCAAACATTATGCCAATAGGAGCGTTTTGCTCAGCCGCGATGGTCTCCACTTGCTCAATGACTGTGTTTGTAATGTGGGCGCCGGTGGCAGTCCGTCGTCGAATCCGCCAAGCGGTGTTGAGATCAAAGAGGTACATGGTGTTTGAGGTCGATCGAACGAGGGTTTCGATCGTACTAGTCTTGCTTCTACAGGAATCTTCTCGTACCGGAACGAATGAATGAGACGCGAATGAAGTAGAATGAGACACGAATGAAGTAGAATGAGACACGAATGAATGAATGAGACATGAGTGAATGAGACGCGTGGTCGATCGTACGAGTCATCCTGCTTCTGCAGGAATGGACTAACATGATTGGAGATGGGAATGGAAGTGGGAATGAGAATTTACCACTTACCGATTCCGGTTCTCCTTCTTACTAAAAATAGACCCTTATGTACCAAATCTACAGGGCGCAAGGTAAACCCCTACAGCCCATGGGTACAAGGGCACGTGCAACACACCGGAGTATTAGCAGGCCGGTGCAATATTAGTGAATTAGTGTGTGTGTTGGAGTATTAGCGGGCCGATGCACCAACATGGTGATTTTAGTGCAAGAGTGGATTCATCTGCTCACAATCTTAGTAACAGAATAACTCAATGTAATAAACAAACAATCAATTCAATAGTCAAAACGCCAATCTCTCCTGCATCTTTCAGAGCCCTCCAAACATACTTCGAAGTATTCAGAAGCGCTCTGGAATATCACCAGCGAGGAGTCGGCAACAAGCTACATCGTCAACCGATGACAAGCAATTGAAGACATTAGAAGAGAGAAGAACTTCATGAAAAGATCCCCAAGAAGAGACAACAGCAAAGACGGAATACTCCAAGAGCGGACGATCGGTATCGCCACACCAGAAGCGATTGGGCCGATTAACATCACATACACACTATCGCCACACCAGAAGCGATAGGGCCGTCGCCACACCAGAAGCGATCGGGCCAATTAACACATCAAATCAAAGATCCCCAAGAAGAGACAACAGCAAAGACGGAATACTCCAAGAGCGGACACAAACAACAAGCAGGATCGGTATCGCCACACCAGAAGCGATTGGGCCGATTAACATCACATACACACTATCGCCACACCAGAAGCGATAGGGCCGTCGCCACACCAGAAGCGATTGGGCCGATTAACATCACATACACACTATCGCCACACCAGAAGCGATAGGGCCGTCGCCACACCAGAAGCGATTGGGCCGATTAACATCACATACACACTATCGCCACACCAGAAGCGATAGGGCCGTCGCCACACCAGAAGCGATAGGACCGATTATCAAATACAAGGAGCCGTATCGACACACCAGAATCGATTGGGCCAATTACAATTTACATCCTATCGACACACCAGAATCGATAGGACCATCGACACATCGAAACTACAACAATTTACTTGCGTACGCATCGAATACGGAAATACACATCGGAATATGGATCGGAATACGACTACAATACGACAATATACGGATCGGAATACGACAATTTTATATACCAAGCAGTAATCAGAGCTCGATTTCAGTCTGCAAGTGGGGGAGCCGACACTGCAATTCACTTGCAACCTGAATTCGAGCATCGAATCGAACGAAATACAACAATTTACTAGCTATCTGCCGGATGGAGGAGGATCAACCAACCCGGCATCAAGAGATAGAGATCGCCTTTTCTGCAGAACCACCAGAAGAAGAAGAAGAAGAAGAAGAGAGCAGCGTACTGTCAAGTTCAGAGAGCAGTAGCGGCACAAGCATTGGAAGCGCAAGCAGCATCCACACAGAGGACCCCAGCAGGAAGACAAAGTACAAATACAAGATGGTGGAGTATACGGATAGCCAAGTGCCCACATTGGCAAAGGGGGATGAGAGCAAGTTCGAGCGTTGGTACACTCAGTTTGAAGCATTCTCGGATAACAGGAAGTACCGGGACATGTTGTCTACCAAGCCACATAAGGACCTACCTCCAGAAGGAGAGCTTACACCCCGAGAGGACATGAGTACCGCACAGAAGAAGGCCTACCGGTACCACAACAAAGCACTGAATGATCTGTACAAGGCCTTCGCCGACAACAGTACAGGCCTAGCCATCATGGAGAAGTCCAAGATCGATAGGGGGGCTACAGTTGAACAGAATGCAGAGCTCCGAAAACAATGGCCCCGAGGTAGAGTACACCGAGTGATAGAAGAGCTCATGAAGGAATACAGGAAAATGAACCAGTCCCGGGACCAAGAGCAATTGGAGATTGATCTAAGGAGTCTAAAGCTGACCATTGGCGCCTCTCCACAGGATTTGATTGAGGACATCTACGAGTTGCAAAGGAAATACCACTACAAATCAGTCCGGCCCACTTTGGCACAACTCATTGTGGCCTACAAAGCTGCCCTACCGCCCTACCTACTGATGCAGCTTACACCCTTCATTGATTTGCTGCAAGCAAATGGAACCTCGGAATTGGAGTTGTGGGAAGCTCTCAATGTCCAAGCCAAAAGTTTGTACGACTCAGCTCGGAGTATCCAAAGCCGGGGTGGTAACGCCAAGGAAATGAGTTTGTTTGGTGCTGAAACAGCCGATTTTGCTGATCCAAGGGACAAGTGGACCACCAACGCAGTTTGTTATTGGTGCAAAGAACAAGGTCACAAAGCATACAACTGTCCTAAACGCACAGCAGGCGACCCGAAAGTGGACAACAACAACAATGGCAACAGCAACAACAACAACAACAACAATGGCAACAGCAACAACAGCAACAACAACAACAACAACAGCAATGGAGGACAGCGCGGACGTCCCAAGTGCAGTATATGTGGTGGAAGACATAAAGACGTAATGTGCTGGGAAGATGACCGGAATGCGCACCAACGACCACCCAATTGGAAACCAAAGAAGAAAAGCGATATGCAAGGAGCTGATCTGCAAGGAGCTGTGATCGATTTCGATTTTCATCTATGAGTGATAGATGATTCCTTTGAAGCAGGGGAGTGTGTTTGAGGTCGATCGAACGAGGGTTTCGATCGTACTAGTCTTGCTTCTACAGGAATCTTCTCGTACCGGAACGAATGAATGAGACGCGAATGAAGTAGAATGAGACACGAATGAAGTAGAATGAGACACGAATGAATGAATGAGACATGAGTGAATGAGACGCGTGGTCGATCGTACGAGTCATCCTGCTTCTGCAGGAATGGACTAACATGATTGGAGATGGGAATGGAAGTGGGAATGAGAATTTACCACTTACCGATTCCGGTTCTCCTTCTTACTAAAAATAGACCCTTATGTACCAAATCTACAGGGCGCAAGGTAAACCCCTACAGCCCATGGGTACAAGGGCACGTGCAACACACCGGAGTATTAGCAGGCCGGTGCAATATTAGTGAATTAGTGTGTGTGTTGGAGTATTAGCGGGCCGATGCACCAACATGGTGATTTTAGTGCAAGAGTGGATTCATCTGCTCACAATCTTAGTAACAGAATAACTCAATGTAATAAACAAACAATCAATTCAATAGTCAAAACGCCAATCTCTCCTGCATCTTTCAGAGCCCTCCAAACACATGGCACCGCTCCGGTCTCCAGTTGGTCGTAAGTAGATCGCATCACGGGCCCGTGGGTTCATTGTGTTGTCACTGGTGTCATCGTGTGCAAGGACGTAGTCCCCGAATTGAAACTTACAGTGCTTCGCTGCGTCCAGGCGGACTCCTGTCATTACTTGTCGGGGGGAAATAGTGTCAGACACTCCTACACGATTGCACCAGTTGTTCAGCCAGAAGATGGCGGCAGACACCATGTTGATGGTAACTCGCCGAGGCAGTTGCTTGAATGGAACCGACGCAAACATGCACCAAATGCGTTCCTTGCATGTTCGGTTGTCTTGTTCTACATATGGCTCATGTTGATTGCGGCCCACTCCTTCGAAACGAACCGGTGGGTCCCTGGACAGCAGAGATTCCTCAAGACAGTTGAATTCATTGTCTCCCGACACTACTGTCACAACCAGCCCACGTGTCGCGTAGAGGCCAATGATGGCTGCAAGCGTGTGGAGGATGGTGGCCTGAGATGAGTCTTCGATGGCCCGAACAGTCCGGAAGTACAGGTGCCGTGACACGCTCCTGAAGAACTTGATTCCATTGACCGTGAAGATGTCCATGCTAAGAGCCACAGACTTGTATCGCAACAGGATGTCAGTCGGTATAGGGTCCACATCCTCGCGGACATGTGTGGGCTGCTGTCGGACAGCCTTGCCTTTGATCACATTGGTGTTGGGGCCGAAGATGTCTTCAGCTATTTTGATGTCCTGCCAGGTGACTGGACAGTTTAGGAGTAGGTTATTGTCGACAATCTTGAGGTAGTCCTTAATGCTGGGGAACCCCATGGAGTCTTGTAACTTGCGGGCCTTAGTGGCCCGTCGAACATCTAGGTCTGAGTACAGTTTCTTTTGCCCCTCCACAGACGTAATAGCGAGAATGATGCCGTCTGTCTCCCTAAGGTCACAGTAGTATAACCCGTTCGATGACCAATCAAACCGACGAGTAGTGCCATCAGGTTTGTGAACAAAGAACGACTGGGTGATCGCGGTATCTAGAGTGATACGATACTGATCCGATACCGAACTGAGGGACAGGATGTTGGCCATTCCTCCTTCTTGATACCAGACGGTACCAAACCCTGGAAGTTCCCCAATCATGTCCACAACCACAATACCCGCGTTGGAATGTATTCGGACCTTGCGGCCTTCGGGGTGGACGCGGATATCACGGAGCAGCGAAGGGTTACTGACACAGTTGCAGGTGGCCTGGCTGTCGAGTAGAATCCAATATGGATCTATGTTCCCATTTGACTGTGAGAACATGTACTCCAACTTGCGGCTGACGCGGTGGTTCGACACCCTGCTCCCGGCAATGACAGTGCTGGTTCCCACACTCCTGGGTTTTGCCGGGGCAGGTTGGCATGTGGAGATGGTGGTGCTGAGTTGAACAAAGCACAGTTCATCATCGAATGCACCGTCTTCAATCCCAGCCATGAGAATTTGGTGGGCTTCGGACACTTTCGATCCACCCGCAAGAACACCATTGCTCGTAAGCGCTGTCTCATTTGTTGTAGTTGTACTATTGTCTTTCTTGTCGGCGTTGTTGTTGGTATTGGAAGACCCGGCCGATCCGCGGCCTCCTGAGTTGTTTGTCTGTCCTGTAGATGTTCGGCCCATTGATTTGTATTTGTTCATCAGCTCGAGAGCCTTGGGTTGTGAGGTGGAGAACACATCTGACCCCAGACTGTAGTTGTCCTTGAGGACGCCAGATAGATTCCGGTGGGTCTTAGTGTTGCACCCATTCACAATCACTACCGACAAGAGCATATCGTCCATTAGTGTATTCACCTTGGCCTTGCTTGGGGCGTCCATCATGATATAGTCGCTATAGGTTGTTCCTGGGTAGACTTTCTTTAGGGCAAGTGAGATCATAGCCTCGGATCTGATCGAGATTCCTGCAGAGGTCATGACATCAAATCTTGCCTTGACCTCCTCAGCATATGTTGCTGCACTTTTATTGGCGTCTTGCTTACACGAGAAGAACCTGTAGATTTTGTTCGCCACGTCCATCATTGGGTGTACTTTGGTAGTGCTGTCGCGGTAGCAGTATTCCCTGAGTAGCTTGAGCATGCTGAGGGTGTCTTGGGCTTCCTCGACGGTCGCCCACGACTCATTTGTTTTAAGGTGTTGCTTCACCTCGGGACTGAGCTGCCCCTCTGTAGTTGAGAACAAGCTCTTTAAGTCCTCGATGTATTGATCATATTTCTTGGCTGATCTCTCTCCCTTCTTGATCCACAGCTCCTCGAGGAGCCGCTTCTTGTCGGGATCAATTACCTCCTCCCCCCTCGTTCCCAGGACCGTGTAATCGGCTGGGCTAGGCATGGGAGGGATGAAGTCGTCCTTGGTCAGCGGTGTTAGATTGATGAGAGTGGTCTTTACCTTGGAGTTCTTCTTACCACCAGCAATTTTCAGTCCCTCATAGAGTTTTTCGTACTGGGTGGACTTGGACCCATCCACAATGATTCCTTTCAGCTCGTCTTGGTCAAGCCCGGTGAACTTTCGCTCTCCAGTGGAGTTGGAGTTAGCACCACTGGTGGCATTAGTGTTGTTCCCTCGTCGGTTCCGGTCACGAGATCTTCCTCCGGCCTGTTGCTGATGATTGTTGTTGCCATTGGCAGTGGGGTTCGGGGTGGACCCCTTCGATGTACCCAGTTGATCCATGGTTGATGTGTTGGAGGATTGTATCGACTACAACAGCAGTAGGTCACCGCTTGGAGGATATGATATCGACTCAACGTGCGGTGTTAGTAGTGTTAGATTGGAGCGCTATGGTGGCTTCAAGTTGACTCAGGCAATCACTGTGTGTCAACTCCCGGTAGTTTAATTACTTGTATGTTGAATTAATAGTAAATCGAGTACTACGAAACCTTAAAGAGTGCAATCAACCCTATTGGTTAGATACAAGTAATTAAACTATGAGCTCACTCGGGATATCCAAGTATCGAGTGAGTCTGGCAATTGGTTGGATGCCAATAACAAATATGATGGATGGTCAGCAACAACTGTAATTCCGGATTATGAGTTAATTAATCTATTTTCTGTTTCTTCGAATACTTAATCGGATTTCACATGCAATCCCGTGTTAAGCAATCCTCCATGATGAGACTGCACGTGCATTCTCATGTTGTAGATTAACTAATATTTCCTCATTGAATTCGTCGGAGAATTGTGTCTCATTTTGTTCGTTTCTAACATAATTGGGCTTCGCGTATCCATTTTATGTGTCATTGATATTTTCCATATTCCATTGACATACACATGTATATCATTGACATACTTAATATCGGATCCTATGCCTCTGTATTTTCGCGTGGTACTTTCTTTTGATATTTCACTGTGTCCGATTCTTCTATCAATGATCTATTCATTTGATTGTGGCTCATTTATTCTGTCATCGTGACCATCAGTTTGTTTTCTGTAATAGACTTCCTTCGATTCCTATATTGCCTTGTTGGTCTTCATATGCTCGAGTGTCTATCCATCAGTAATCTAATCTTGCTCATCCTATTTCACGTAGCTTCGTAGTTAACGTTTCGCCGCGCATCTCATTCACGTACTATGTGCGCGCGCGTCAATCTGTTTTCTTATTCGTTCATATTTAACCGCACGTAACGGTTATATCTTGCTTTTACTTAACAACACGATTTGCCGGTTGTTCTCCCCTAAATCCATGATCTTGATTTAGATTCCTATCGAATTTGTAGAGGGAAGCATACAACATAGTGTTTTAGACATGGGTTTTTAGTGTGGTTGTTTTATTACTGAATTGTGGTACTTAACTTTGTTTTTTACATCGTCATGAATGAATTTAGAAGATTCCTGAATGCATTACTGTTCAATGGCTTGGTGAGGATGTCTGCATAGTTGTCCTGTGAATTAATATGGCTGATTGATACAACTTTTCCGGCTTGGTGTTGTCTGACAAAATGATAGGCTAATGCGATTGACTTCTTGTTGAGTGAACTTGCAGGATTGGTGGAGTTAATTACAACACTCTTGTTATCCACATAGATCTCTGCCGGTTTTGTTATGAAAACTCCCATTGATCTTAGATGGTATCTGAGCATAATGGCCAGCGCAACCGCGTCTTTCAGTGCAGTAAATTCAGCTCCAAACGTACTGGTATTTACTGATGTTTGTCTTTTTGATTTCCAGTAAACAGGCATACACCCAACAAATGCAATCAGTCCACAGTGATACGTCTTCCAGTCACTAAATCATGTGCATGATCACTGTCACAAAATATATTCAAGTCCGTTTCAGAGATTAGTGGCACCGGAAACATTGGATCCAATTCTTCTTTGTAATATTTGTAATGATGTGTAAATTCTTCGTATTTGAGCTTGACGTCACCATTTGAACTGATCCTTGGGGGTCTTGGATCCACTAGAATTCCTTTCTTCTTGTATTTTTTCAAATATCCCAGTATATGTCTAGCCATCCGCAAATGACCTTCTCGCGGTCCAGCTGCAAATCTTGAGAGAGATGACACTGCGAATGCAATATCAATTCTTCCAGATAACACCAACCATTGTCCTAGACCAATATTATGTTGGAATTCCTTGTGTTCCGGTACAGCCAATAAAGGTGAATCATCTAGTTCTGGATGGCAATCGGTTTTCATTGGCAGATTTTCTTTCTTGAGAGTCACTGAATATTTCTCTTGATATTTCCGAATTACTTCACTGATATATTTGGTAGAGTTCATCAATAATCGTCCATCCTTGATTCTTGTAAGACTTGTACCAAGGTAATACTGAGGTTCCGATTCAACATTTCTCAGTGCAAATTCTTGTTCAATTCTGGCTATCCAATCTTGAGGTTTCCGTCCTATAACCATGAGGTCATCAACATGGGTCCCAATATATGTGTAGGCTTCTCCTTCTTTCTGTAACCATAAATCTGGATCTGCTCTTGACGGTCGAAAACCCAAATTCATGAGTGTGTCGGCCAGAAAATCCATAAAAGCTCTACCACTACCTGCCAACCCGTATAGTGCTCTTTGTATTTCTACCTTGCATTCTTTCTTTTCACCAAACTCGTCTCCAGCCCACATCCATACTTTTTTCTTGAACCGGTGCAGTTGGGAACGCGTTTCCCACATCTGCTGTCATCAAATCCAGTTGTTGGTGTTGTGCAATTAAGAATAGTAAATACACAGATAAGCTGTTAATTTGACTGGAGTATGTGTTGTATTCACTCGAGTCGACTCTGTGACCACCTGCTACCAACCGACTCTTGTATCTGCCATCTTCACTCTTGATATCCCAGATCATCTGTAACCTTGCTTGTTGCCAACCTTCCTCTTTTGGAAATTCTTTTTCTGCTGAGTGATATTTGAAACATTTTAGTCGTTCCAAATTATCCATCTCTTTCTGAATTGAATCTTTCCATTTTGTATTGCCAGCTTCAGCATCGAATTGCATGCATTCTTCATAAGTATTTGGAATCTTCTGTCCAAACTTTTCTCGATTCTTCTTCTTTGTCATTCTTTGATTCCTGGATGGTTTCTTCTTGACTGCACGTTGAACACTCTCGTATATTAAGGACTTCATAAATCGTATTCTTCTCACAATACCTGATTGTTGTTTTATTACTTGCTCTGCCCATACATTCAACGGCCTGTTATTTCCTCTCCGGCTTTCAACAATGTATTCCTTTATATACTTTGCACATGCCAGTGGTTGATCTTTCTTCAATTGTGGGAATGGAGTATTCAAAACGGTGTTTCCTTGCAACTCATCAATATATTGCGCCTTAAATACCAAGATGCCATTTTCCCAGAAATGATCCAAAATCTTCCTGAAGTCCATATCCAAATTTACTTCTGTGCTTTCCAAAATATCCTGGTGAGTTTCAGCATTGTTGCATCCATCTATATTGAATTACTAAGTCAAGTGTGAAGTGTACGTATACGCGATACGTAAATTGTGTCATACGTAACGTACAATTTACAAATACGTGAACGTTTTACGAATACGTATTGTTTTACGTAAACGTAATACGTAATACGGATTACGGAATAAGAAACAAGACGTACAAATCCAAAGTGTTCTAGATCTTTTATCACAAGAAGAGCGCAATAAGTAAGGTATACATAAGGACGTGTGAGTATCAAGAGATACTTAAAGCACTGTGTATCGAACGCACAATGCGAGTATCTATGAGTATCAAACTCTTGGTACGCGTATTCCCACACAATGGAAAGACTACGCACACAATGGAAGGACAAATTAGTAAATGAGAGAACAATATGGTCCAGAAACAATCCGATCATAATCTTATCGATAACTCTTTCCAATATCGTAACAGTAACAGATAAAATAACAAATAATAACAACGTAGCGATCCTTGGTCCTATTAGTTATCGATAAGATTACTACACCAGCAATCAACACAACCGATGCCAGAAGGGAACAATACAGAACACAACAATTCTCCAGCCTACCGAGGAGTCACACCAGACACCAGCATCGACACTGAACACGAACTCCGATACCTACGAGGGCGACTAGAGGATCTGACCGAAGATAACTACGACCTACGTGAGTATACACTCAACCAAACCAACCAACTACAAAACCAGAATCAATTATTGGCAGAGTACGGAGAAGAGAGCGACAGTGACGAGAGTGAAGACACCATGTCCAAGAAGAGAGGAGACTACTACGACGCGCTGAAGGATCTGATGGAGCCTGCACAACTGAAGCCGGTCCAAATCCCGACCAGCATCGACGTGTATGAGTT
The DNA here is from genome assembly GCA_037355745.1 of Pseudo-nitzschia multiseries. Lineage (NCBI taxonomy): Eukaryota > Bacillariophyta > Bacillariophyceae > Bacillariales > Bacillariaceae > Pseudo-nitzschia > Pseudo-nitzschia multiseries. The sequence continues at coordinate 3,437,112 of CM074785.1, read as the reverse complement.
CAAGAAAGCTCTTACAAACGCACTGGCCGAAGTGACCTCCACAAAATACATACAGGGGGGAGGATACGCTTTTCTCTTAGAGACAGAGGAACAATACCGGGCTAGGGAGAGGAACCCAAACGCGGTGTATCCCACGACACCCTCGGAACCCTCCGAGCTAGACGGCACAGTGGAGCTTACCTCGGATACTTACAAACTGTGGAAACGTAGCAGAACACTATTCGTGGAATGGAACAAGTACAATTGGGAGGCCCTCCTACTAACCGACAAGAAATTCCCCAGGATGCTCCACGAGTTAAAAGACCCGGGGTTGGAGGCCTTCCCCAGAGGGACCACCGCCCTTGAGGCCTTTCAACACATGGAGGACGAGCTGTGTACGACAGACGTACAGCGCGATTTGACAGCTGAAATAGCTAAGAAGATGCGGGACCTAGACTACACCCCCAGTCCATTGGGCCCCAAAGAATACTTCCGTCTTCTCACCAAATATCAGTACCAAATCAACCTCCTACCGGCTACGGCCAAGGTGACGGCAGCCCAGATGATGGACCACGCCCACATGGCCTTCAAGAGGAGCAAACACGACCCTATTACACTCCACAGAGTGGAGGAAGCATGGAAGCAACACCGGGCGACTATCGACGCGACCTCAGAGGAACAGGAACTATTGCAATACAAACGCTTTTGGGGTCTACGCCTCAAGGAACTATACAGTAGCTACCATGCCACCACCGGGTCAGCCAACAAAGTGGAAATCCAGCATGACCAACGTCTTGCCATCATCAAGGACAACCAACGGGCCCTCGTCAGTGTCTGCCAGGAACTCAAGTCCCAGGCGGAATCGGCAACGGCAGCATCCACCCTCACCATGTCAAGCCACCAGTTGGAGTCCGCCCTATCCGCCCTCACGAGGCAAATGGGAATGTTGGTAGCCAGTCAACAAACCCAAAATGGCACCAGCCCGCAACAGGTCCAGCAGTCCCACCAACCACAGCAACCGGGACGTCGGCAGCACCAGGCTACGAACAAACCACCATCCCAGTGGAAACAGTACAAGCACTACTGTCACTCGTGCGGCGTCAATCTCTCACACGATGGGGGAGATTGCTTCCGGTTCAAACCAAACCACCAAGTAGGGGCCACATTTGCCAACAAAATGGGTGGATCAACCCAACGCGAGGACAGATGGATGAAGTGGAGCCACCCCATCACGCGGGAAACCCACGACAGCCCCTCCCCCTGACGGTGTGGGGAGGAGCACAGTAACATACTTAATCGTCATAGTAGTAACAGCCCCAAGTCAGCGTCATTACTAAGTATCTTACGTGCCCCTTCGAGTCGCACTTCCCGACAGCCCAACAGCAACAACAAACGCGTAACCTTTGCCATGGCCTCCATCACACCCCCGGCGCCCGGATTTGGGGCCCTAGACTCAGCCGCCACCGATCATTTCGTGCCCACCACATATCAGGGAGGCGCCCACCGGGAAACACCCGGCAGCGTCATTGTAGGCTGTGCCAATGGTAGCACTATGGCATCGCAAGCCACCGATGTCCTGGACCTCCCTTTGCTACCACTCGCAGCACGAGGTTGCCATAAGTTCGATGACGTAGACCTCCCCCTCATCTCGGTACCAAAGTTGTGTAACAATGGATGCAGCGTGACGTTTACCAAATATAAAGTGGAGGTCGTGGGCCCCACCAACCACACAGTGTTGCTCGGCGTTCGGGATCCCCTCCGGGACCTTTACATGGTCCCCCTCCATCCAACCAACACAGCTACCCCCCACGTTTCAGACACAGACACAATCACGCAGGGGCCGGCTAAATCTCCAAGGGTGACGAACCCCCCCCCACCATTTTCAGATTCAGACAAACAACTACAGATACACACTGGGGCGGGAGCATATCAGATTCAAGCCGTCCCCAAGCTCATAGCTTTCTACCACGCAGCAGCGGGCTATCCCACCAAGGAAACGTGGATACACGCCATCGAACGAGGTTCATTTGCCACCTGGCCGGGGCTAACTGCCCAACGGGTTAACCGGTTCCTACTGGCGTCAGAAGAAACCACCATGGGCCACCTCCAGATGGTCCGGCAGGGGATACAGAGCACGCGCAAACCAAAGAAGAAATCACCAAAGACAGTCCAAACGACGCCCAACACTCGGTTGTCCCAAGCCCGCCAGAAGAAGACACGCGAAGTCTGCGTGGACATCGTGTCAGCATCAGACATGCAACCAACCAACGATGAACCCAAGGAACTCATAGCGTGGGACCTACCAGGCAGATACCCCGTCACATCACGCCGTGGACACCAATACGTATTCCTGATGTACGATTACGACTCCAACTACATTGACGTGGAACCCATCAAGTCTCGTAAGAGTGAAGACATACTGTATGGGTTCACCCAGTGCTACAATCGAATGAAGGAGAACAACGCCCACGCCAAGATTGTACGAATGGACAATGAGACATCCAAGAAACTAATCACCTACATCACGCGGAACAACTTAGACTACCAATTGGCATCCCCAGGGGACCACCGGCTCAACCACGCGGAGCGGGCAATACAGACCTTCAAGAACCACTTTATAGCCGGGCTGAATGGGGTGGATGATACCTTTCCCATAGACGATTGGGATCTACTAATACCACAAGCGATCATCACCCTCAACCTCTTACGCGCATCCCGTACACAGCCTAAACTGTCCGCGTACGAGCTACGACACGGGATATACGACTACAACAAACACCCAATGGCCCCATTTGGATGTAGAGTCATCATCCATGATAGGACCCAAGAGCGTGGAGCATGGCAGGACCATGGGACGAGAGGTTTCTACGTGGGCCCGGCGTTAAAGCACTACCGGAACTACACGTGTATCGGGGGAAAGAGTAGGACCACCAGGGTGAGCAATACGGTGGCATTTTTCCCAAAAGCCCAGATGCCACAAACATCTTCCACGGATCGATTAATTATGATCCTCCAAGATTTAAAGGAAGTAACTACTAAGCCCCATCCTCCGATTCCCTACGTGGAACAAGGGACTCAGATCAATGAGGCCCTACGTCACATACAAGAACTACTAAGCGTAGAGGCGCAACAGCCCTTAAGTGGAAAGGCGGATCCCCACGAAAAACTGATCGGGCCCAACGCCACATCAACCAGCCCAACTGCGAATGCGCGCGAACCTCCAAGGGTGCAGATAGGACGTGAACCAAATTCTACACAACCACATGCGAAGCCTACGCAACGGCTCAGCGCCCGACGAGGACACCCCTGGGCAATAGGGACCATCATTAGAAAACGATTTAACACGGGGTGGTATGAGGGGGAGGTGACCAGCTATGACCAAACCAATCAGTACTACAAGGTCCAGTTCACCGACGGGGACACCGCTGACTACACTCATGGTGAGATATCCCGGTACTACAAATCAGACCAATACTACTCAAAGTCCAAAATTAAGCCTAAGGCCCTCATGGGGACGTACCAACATGTCCCATTAGGTTTCCCGGTACCAAAGCAAACGAGCAAACGGCAGGCCGGACCAGCATACACCCCCCAGCTTGCGTGTGGAGGCTCCATATGGGACGAAGATTTGAGCAAGTGGGCTGCCTATCGGGATCTCATCAAGCATCCGAAGAACCACGTGCGGGAGTTATGGCTCAAATCAGGTGAAGATGAATTTGGGCGATTATTCCAGGGCTTCCAGTGCAATCATATAGAAGGGATGGATGTGTTGGATTGGATACACAGACAAGATGTACCCGTACACAAGAAAGTAACCTACCCCCGGTACACAGTCGCCATACACCCCGAGAAGGCCGACCCCTATCGGACAAGAATAACCGCGGGGGGAGACCAATTGGAATATCATGGCAGCGTATCAACCCGCACCGCGAGTATGGAGACCATTAAAACCCATTGGAACAGCGTGATATCCACCCCCGGAGCAAAATACTGTACGGGTGACATTTCAAACATGTATTTGTGCTCCACACTCGATGAACCCGAGTACGTAAAATTCAGGTGGGATATGGTTCCTCCACGAATACGTGTCGCCTACAACCTGGAGGAGCTTAGACAAGGGGAATATATTTATGCCCGCATCAAAAAGGCGTGGTACGGACTAAAACAGAGTGGAAAAATAGCGCATGATGACTTGGTAAACCACCTACAACAATACGGCTACCAGAAGGCACCCCACACCGAGGGACTATTTCTCCATGACGAAAGGGACATCAGTTTCACCCTAGTCGTGGACGACTTTGGGATTAAATACACACAACAAGACGACGTCGATCACCTAGTCGAGGCCATAGGGACCAAATACACCTTCAAAGTCGACTGGTCAGGAAAACAATACGTAGGGGTCCACCTACGTTGGGACTACGACAAGCGTGAAGTACAGTTATCGATGGATGGCTACGTGGAACAAGCCCTAAAGGAATTTGAACACGTGAGACCTTCGCGAACATACGCGGGCCCCTCACGCGCTGACATACCGGCCTATGGCGCAAAAATACAATATGCAAAACTTGAGGATACTTCCACATTGACCGACGACGAGATCAAATTCATACAACAAGTCACAGGGAAGTTCCTGTTCTACGCACGGGCCGTGGACAACACAATGCTCCACGCACTCAACGACATAGCGTCAGCCAAGGACAACCAGACGACCCTATTGGCAACAAGACATTTCCTCAATTACGCAGCCTGCAACCCAAACGCCACCATAATCTACAGAGCCAGTGACATGATACTCCGGGTGGATAGCGATGCGGCGTACCTAGTATGCCCAGGGGCCAAGAGCCGAGCAGGGGGATATCACTATCTGGGAGACATGATGGGAAGCACTTTCAATGGGCCGATTCTCGTATTGGCGAAAATAATCAAGAATGTGATGGCATCCGCAGCCGAAGCCGAGGTGGCGTCTTTATTCTTGAACGCAAGAGAGGCGATACCAGTCAGGCAGTGTCTCATCGAGCTGGGGCATCCACAACCAGCTACCCCACTGAAAACCGACAATAACACAGCGGAAGGCATCTTGAACGACACAATCAAACAGAAGAGATCTAAAGCCATCGACATGCGGTTCTACTGGTTAAGAGACAGGGCTGAGCAGGGACAATTTAATATTTTCTGGGAACCGGGAAAACATAACCTGGCGGACTACCCCACCAAACATCATACTGGAAGCCACCATAAGAAGGTGAGACCTATCTATTTGTATGAGACGGACAGTCCAAGGACCATCCAAGGGTGTATTGAATTACTAAGTCAAGTGTGAAGTGTACGTATACGCGATACGTAAATTGTGTCATACGTAACGTACAATTTACAAATACGTGAACGTTTTACGAATACCTATTGTTTTACGTAAACGTAATACGTGATACGGATTACGGAATAAGAAACAAGACGTACGAATCCAAAGTGTTCTAGATCTTTTATCACAAGAAGAGCGCAATAAGTAAGGTATACATAAGGACGTGTGAGTATCAAGAGATACTTAAAGCACTGTGTATCGAACGCACAATGCGAGTATCTATGAGTATCAAACTCTTGGTACGCGTATTCCCACACAATGGAAAGACTACGCACACAATGGAAGGACAAATTAGTAAATGAGAGAACAATATGGTCCAGAAACAATCCGATCATAATCTTATCGATAACTCTTTCCAATATCGTAACAGTAACAGATAAAATAACAAATAATAACAACGTAGCGATCCTTGGTCCTATTAATATCACTTGGTAGCATTTCTTCTTCCATATCCAAAGTGTTATCCGGATCTACATCCTCTTCATCTGCATCAAGCTCCCCTGAAGCCGTATTGTCATTTTCGTCACTTCCTTCCATTGGATTGGTGCTAGTTGAATTTTCCATTCCTTCAGAGCTCACGGCAAATTTCTCCCCTGAAGATAACAATGGGACTTCATCAGTGCTCGTGATATCTTCCATGTTCTGTTGGTGCTCTGACAAAGAAAGAGTAAACTGCTCAGCCTCCGGGCTGTCATTCACATATTCATCTTTGGTGCCGATTTCCTTGCGTCTTGTTCTGACCACAGATCTCATCAACACTTGTCGTTTTTGTTTTGGTTTGTCAGGTTCAGTCAAAATATAATACGTCATTGCATCCCCCGTTGATTCAGCAAAACCCAGAAATCTCCCTTTCAACATGTTGTTTTTGGGACTCTTGAATCTTGGCTCAAAATACCACACTGGTTCATAGAAATGAAATCTCAGGTGGGAGATATCAGGTGTCCAACCTTGGTGCAATTCGAGGGGTACTTTCCAATTCAGCGATTTTCGCGCTGCCAAATTGTTAACTGACACGCACCATTTTAGAAAAAGTTCGGGGTGGACCCCTTCGATGTACCCAGTTGATCCATGGTTGATGTGTTGGAGGACTGTATCGACTACAACAGCAGTAGGTCACCGCTTGGAGGATATGATATCGACTCAACGTGCGGTGTTAGTAGTGTTAGATTGGAGCGCTATGGTGGCTTCAAGTTGACTCAGGCAATCACTGTGTGTCAACTCCCGGTAGTTTAATTACTTGTATGTTGAATTAATAGTAAATCGAGTACTACGAAACCTTAAAGAGTGCAATCAACCCTATTGGTTAGATACAAGTAATTAAACTATGAGCTCACTCGGGATATCCAAGTATCGAGTGAGTCTGGCAATTGGTTGGATGCCAATAACAAATATGATGGATGGTCAGCAACAACTGTAATTCCGGATTATGAGTTAATTAATCTATTTTCTGTTTCTTCGAATACTTAATCGGATTTCACATGCAATCCCGTGTTAAGCAATCCTCCATGATGAGACTGCATGTGCATTCTCATGTTGTAGATTAACTAATATTTCCTCATTGAATTCGTCGGAGAATTGTGTCTCATTTTGTTCGTTTCTAACATAATTGGGCTTCGCGTATCCATTTTATGTGTCATTGATATATTCCATATTCCATTGACATACACATGTATATCATTGACATACTTAATATCGGATCCTATGCCTCTGTATTTTCGCGTGGTACTTTCTTTTGATATTTCACTGTGTCCGATTCTTCTATCAATGATCTATTCATTTGATTGTGGCTCATTTATTCTGTCATCGTGACCATCAGTTTGTTTTCTGTGATAGACTTCCTTCGATTCCTATATTGCCTTGTTGGTCTTCATATGCTCGAGTGTCTATCCATCAGTAATCTAATCTTGCTCATCCTATTTCACGTAGCTTCGTAGTTAACGTTTCGCCGCGCATCTCATTCACGTACTATGTGCGCGCGCGTCAATCTGTTTTCTTATTCGTTCATATTTAACCGCACGTAACGGTTATATCTTGCTTTTACTTAACAACACGATTTGCCGGTTGTTCTCCCCTAAATCCATGATCTTGATTTAGATTCCTATCAAATTTGTAGAGGGAAGCATACAACATAGTGTTTTAGACATGGGTTTTTAGTGTGGTTGTTTTATTACTGAATTGTGGTACTTAACTTTGTTTTTTACATCGTCATGAATGAATTTAGAAGATTCCTGAATGCATTACTGTTCAATGGCTTGGTGAGGATGTCTGCATAGTTGTCCTGTGAATTAATATGGCTGATTGATACAACTTTTCCGGCTTGGTGTTGTCTGACAAAATGATAGGCTAATGCGATTGACTTCTTGTTGAGTGAACTTGCAGGATTGGTGGAGTTAATTACAACACTCTTGTTATCCACATAGATCTCTGCCGGTTTTGTTATGAAAACTCCCATTGATCTTAGATGGTATCTGAGCATAATGGCCAGCGCAACCGCGTCTTTCAGTGCAGTAAATTCAGCTCCAAACGTACTGGTATGTACTGATGTTTGTCTTTTTGATTTCCAGTAAACAGGCATACACCCAACAAATGCAATCAGTCCACAGTGATACGTCTTCCAGTCACTAAATCATGTGCATGATCACTGTCACAAAATATATTCAAGTCCGTTTCAGAGATTAGTGGCACCGGAAACATTGGATCCAATTCTTCTTTGTAATATTTGTAATGATGTGTAAATTCTTCGTATTTGAGCTTGACGTCACCATTTGAACTGATCCTTGGGGGTCTTGGATCCACTAGAATTCCTTTCTTCTTGTATTTTTTCAAATATCCCAGTATATGTCTAGCCATCCGCAAATGACCTTCTCGCGGTCCAGCTGCAAATCTTGAGAGAGATGACACTGCGAATGCAATATCAATTCTTCCAGATAACACCAACCATTGTCCTAGACCAATATTATGTTGGAATTCCTTGTGTTCCGGTACAGCCAATAAAGGTGAATCATCTAGTTCTGGATGGCAATCGGTTTTCATTGGCAGATTTTCTTTCTTGAGAGTCACTGAATATTTCTCTTGATATTTCCGAATTACTTCACTGATATATTTGGTAGAGTTCATCAATAATCGTCCATCCTTGATTCTTGTAAGACTTGTACCAAGGTAATACTGAGGTTCCGATTCAACATTTCTCAGTGCAAATTCTTGTTCAATTCTGGCTATCCAATCTTGAGGTTTCCGTCCTATAACCATGAGGTCATCAACATGGGTCCCAATATATGTGTAGGCTTCTCCTTCTTTCTGTAACCATAAATCTGGATCTGCTCTTGACGGTCGAAAACCCAAATTCATGAGTGTGTCGGCCAGAAAATCCATAAAAGCTCTACCACTACCTGCCAACCCGTATAGTGCTCTTTGTATTTCTACCTTGCATCCTTTCTTTTCACCAAACTCGTCTCCAGCCCACATCCATACTTTTTTCTTGAACCGGTGCAGTTGGGAACGCGTTTCCCACATCTGCTGTCATCAAATCCAGTTGTTGGTGTTGTGCAATTAAGAATAGTAAATACACAGATAAGCTGTTAATTTGACTGGAGTATGTGTTGTATTCACTCGAGTCGACTCTGTGACCACCTGCTACCAACCGACTCTTGTATCTGCCATCTTCACTCTTGATATCCCAGATCATCTGTAACCTTGCTTGTTGCCAACCTTCCTCTTTTGGAAATTCTTTTTCTGCTGAGTGATATTTGAAACATTTTAGTCGTTCCAAATTATCCATCTCTTTCTGAATTGAATCTTTCCATTTTGTATTGCCAGCTTCAGCATCGAATTGCATGCATTCTTCATAAGTATTTGGAATCTTCTGTCCAAACTTTTCTCGATTCTTCTTCTTTGTCATTCTTTGATTCCTGGATGGTTTCTTCTTGACTGCACGTTGTTGAACACTCTCGTATATTAAGGACTTCATAAATCGTATTCTTCTCACAATACCTGATTGTTGTTTTATTACTTGCTCTGCCCATACATTCAACGGCCTGTTATTTCCTCTCCGGCTTTCAACAATGTATTCCTTTATATACTTTGCACATGCCAGTGGTTGATCTTTCTTCAATTGTGGGAATGGAATATTCAAAACGGTGTTTCCTTGCAACTCATCAATATATTGCGCCTTAAATACCAAGATGCCATTTTCCCAGAAATGATCCAAAATCTTCCTGAAGTCCATATCCAAATTTACTTCTGTGCTTTCCAAAATATCCTGGTGAGTTTCAGCATTGTTGCATCCATCTATATTGAATTACTAAGTCAAGTGTGAAGTGTACGTATACGCGATACGTAAATTGTGTCATACGTAACGTACAATTTACAAATACGTGAACGTTTTACGAATACGTATTGTTTTACGTAAACGTAATACGTAATACGGATTACGGAATAAGAAACAAGACGTACAAATCCAAAGTGTTCTAGATCTTTTATCACAAGAAGAGCGCAATAAGTAAGGTATACATAAGGACGTGTGAGTATCAAGAGATACTTAAAGCACTGTGTATCGAACGCACAATGCGAGTATCTATGAGTATCAAACTCTTGGTACGCGTATTCCCACACAATGGAAAGACTACGCACACAATGGAAGGACAAATTAGTAAATGAGAGAACAATATGGTCCAGAAACAATCCAATCATAATCTTATCGATAACTCTTTCCAATATCGTAACAGTAACAGATAAAATAACAAATAATAACAACGTAGCGATCCTTGGTCCTATTAATATCACTTGGTAGCATTTCTTCTTCCATATCCAAAGTGTTATCCGGATCTACATCCTCTTCATCTGCATCAAGCTCCCCTGAAGCCGTATTGTCATTTTCGTCACTTCCTTCCATTGGATTGGTGCTAGTTGAATTTTCCATTCCTTCAGAGCTCACGGCAAATTTCTCCCCTGAAGATAACAATGGGACTTCATCAGTGCTCGTGATATCTTCCATGTTCTGTTGGTGCTCTGACAAAGAAAGAGTAAACTGCTCAGCCTCCGGGCTGTCATTCACATATTCATCTTTGGTGCCGATTTCCTTGCGTCTTGTTCTGACCACAGATCTCATCAACACTTGTCGTTTTTGTTTTGGTTTGTCAGGTTCAGTCAAAATATAATACGTCATTGCATCCCCCGTTGATTCAGCAAAACCCAGAAATCTCCCTTTCAACATGTTGTTTTTGGGACTCTTGAATCTTGGCTCAAAATACCACACTGGTTCATAGAAATGAAATCTCAGGTGGGAGATATCAGGTGTCCAACCTTGGTGCAATTCGAGGGGTACTTTCCAATTCAGCGATTTTCGCGCTGCCAAATTGTTAACTGACACGCACCATTTTAGAAAAAGTTCGGGGTGGACCCCTTCGATGTACCCAGTTGATCCATGGTTGATGTGTTGGAGGACTGTATCGACTACAACAGCAGTAGGTCACCGCTTGGAGGATATGATATCGACTCAACGTGCGGTGTTAGTAGTGTTAGATTGGAGCGCTATGGTGGCTTCAAGTTGACTCAGGCAATCACTGTGTGTCAACTCCCGGTAGTTTAATTACTTGTATGTTGAATTAATAGTAAATCGAGTACTACGAAACCTTAAAGAGTGCAATCAACCCTATTGGTTAGATACAAGTAATTAAACTATGAGCTCACTCGGGATATCCAAGTATCGAGTGAGTCTGGCAATTGGTTGGATGCCAATAACAAATATGATGGATGGTCAGCAACAACTGTAATTCCGGATTATGAGTTAATTAATCTATTTTCTGTTTCTTCGAATACTTAATCGGATTTCACATGCAATCCCGTGTTAAGCAATCCTCCATGATGAGACTGCACGTGCATTCTCATGTTGTAGATTAACTAATATTTCCTCATTGAATTCGTCGGAGAATTGTGTCTCATTTTGTTCGTTTCTAACATAATTGGGCTTCGCGTATCCATTTTATGTGTCATTGATATATTCCATATTCCATTGACATACACATGTATATCATTGACATACTTAATATCGGATCCTATGCCTCTGTATTTTCGCGTGGTACTTTCTTTTGATATTTCACTGTGTCCGATTCTTCTATCAATGATCTATTCATTTGATTGTGGCTCATTTATTCTGTCATCGTGACCATCAGTTTGTTTTCTGTGATAGACTTCCTTCGATTCCTATATTGCCTTGTTGGTCTTCATATGCTCGAGTGTCTATCCATCAGTAATCTAATCTTGCTCATCCTATTTCACGTAGCTTCGTAGTTAACGTTTCGCCGCGCATCTCATTCACGTACTATGTGCGCGCGCGTCAATCTGTTTTCTTATTCGTTCATATTTAACCGCACGTAACGGTTATATCTTGCTTTTACTTAACAACACGATTTGCCGGTTGTTCTCCCCTAAATCCATGATCTTGATTTAGATTCCTATCGAATTTGTAGAGGGAAGCATACAACATAGTGTTTTAGACATGGGTTTTTAGTGTGGTTGTTTTATTACTGAATTGTGGTACTTAACTTTGTTTTTTACATCGTCATGAATGAATTTAGAAGATTCCTGAATGCATTACTGTTCAATGGCTTGGTGAGGATGTCTGCATAGTTGTCCTGTGAATTAATATGGCTGATTGATACAACTTTTCCGGCTTGGTGTTGTCTGACAAAATGATAGGCTAATGCGATTGACTTCTTGTTGAGTGAACTTGCAGGATTGGTGGAGTTAATTACAACACTCTTGTTATCCACATAGATCTCTGCCGGTTTTGTTATGAAAACTCCCATTGATCTTAGATGGTATCTGAGCATAATGGCCAGCGCAACCGCGTCTTTCAGTGCAGTAAATTCAGCTCCAAACGTACTGGTATGTACTGATGTTTGTCTTTTTGATTTCCAGTAAACAGGCATACACCCAACAAATGCAATCAGTCCACAGTGATACGTCTTCCAGTCACTAAATCATGTGCATGATCACTGTCACAAAATATATTCAAGTCCGTTTCAGAGATTAGTGGCACCGGAAACATTGGATCCAATTCTTCTTTGTAATATTTGTAATGATGTGTAAATTCTTCGTATTTGAGCTTGACGTCACCATTTGAACTGATCCTTGGGGGTCTTGGATCCACTAGAATTCCTTTCTTCTTGTATTTTTTCAAATATCCCAGTATATGTCTAGCCATCCGCAAATGACCTTCTCGCGGTCCAGCTGCAAATCTTGAGAGAGATGACACTGCGAATGCAATATCAATTCTTCCAGATAACACCAACCATTGTCCTAGACCAATATTATGTTGGAATTCCTTGTGTTCCGGTACAGCCAATAAAGGTGAATCATCTAGTTCTGGATGGCAATCGGTTTTCATTGGCAGATTTTCTTTCTTGAGAGTCACTGAATATTTCTCTTGATATTTCCGAATTACTTCACTGATATATTTGGTAGAGTTCATCAATAATCGTCCATCCTTGATTCTTGTAAGACTTGTACCAAGGTAATACTGAGGTTCCGATTCAACATTTCTCAGTGCAAATTCTTGTTCAATTCTGGCTATCCAATCTTGAGGTTTCCGTCCTATAACCATGAGGTCATCAACATGGGTCCCAATATATGTGTAGGCTTCTCCTTCTTTCTGTAACCATAAATCTGGATCTGCTCTTGACGGTCGAAAACCCAAATTCATGAGTGTGTCGGCCAGAAAATCCATAAAAGCTCTACCACTACCTGCCAACCCGTATAGTGCTCTTTGTATTTCTACCTTGCATCCTTTCTTTTCACCAAACTCGTCTCCAGCCCACATCCATACTTTTTTCTTGAACCGGTGCAGTTGGGAACGCGTTTCCCACATCTGCTGTCATCAAATCCAGTTGTTGGTGTTGTGCAATTAAGAATAGTAAATACACAGATAAGCTGTTAATTTGACTGGAGTATGTGTTGTATTCACTCGAGTCGACTCTGTGACCACCTGCTACCAACCGACTCTTGTATCTGCCATCTTCACTCTTGATATCCCAGATCATCTGTAACCTTGCTTGTTGCCAACCTTCCTCTTTTGGAAATTCTTTTTCTGCTGAGTGATATTTGAAACATTTTAGTCGTTCCAAATTATCCATCTCTTTCTGAATTGAATCTTTCCATTTTGTATTGCCAGCTTCAGCATCGAATTGCATGCATTCTTCATAAGTATTTGGAATCTTCTGTCCAAACTTTTCTCGATTCTTCTTCTTTGTCATTCTTTGATTCCTGGATGGTTTCTTCTTGACTGCACGTTGAACACTCTCGTATATTAAGGACTTCATAAATCGTATTCTTCTCACAATACCTGATTGTTGTTTTATTACTTGCTCTGCCCATACATTCAACGGCCTGTTATTTCCTCTCCGGCTTTCAACAATGTATTCCTTTATATACTTTGCACATGCCAGTGGTTGATCTTTCTTCAATTGTGGGAATGGAGTATTCAAAACGGTGTTTCCTTGCAACTCATCAATATATTGCGCCTTAAATACCAAGATGCCATTTTCCCAGAAATGATCCAAAATCTTCCTGAAATCCATATTCAAGTTCACTTCTGTGCTTTCCAAGATATCCTGGTGAGTTTCAGCATTGTTGCATCCATCTATATCACTTGGTAGCATTTCTTCTTCCATATCCAAAGTGTTATCCGGATCTACATCCTCTTCATCTGCATCAAGCTCCCCTGAAGCCGTATTGTCATTTTCGTCACTTCCTTCCATTGGATTGGTGCTAGTTGAATTTTCCATTCCTTCAGAGCTCACGGCAAATTTCTCCCCTGAAGATAACAATGGGACTTCATCAGTGCTCGTGATATCTTCCATGTTCTGTTGGTGCTCTGACAGAGAAAGAGTAAACTTCTCTGCCTCCGGGTTGTCGTTCACATATTCATCTTTGGTGCCAATTTCCTTGCGTCTTGTTCTGACTACAGATCTCATCAACACTTGTCGTTTCTGTTTTGGTGTATCTGGTTCAGTCAGAATATAATAAGTCATTGCATCCCCCGTTGATTCAGCAAAACCCAGAAATCTCCCTTTCAACATGTTGTTTTTGGGACTCTTGAATCTTGGCTCAAAATACCACACTGGTTCATAAAAATGAAATCTCAGATGGGAGATATCAGGTGTCCAACCTTGATGCAATTCTAAAGGTACCTTCCAATTCAGAGACTTGCGCGCTGCCAAATTGTTAACTGACACACACCATTTGGCACACCAATGCGCTAGACTGATTGGCGCCTGAAACATACGTAGACTGTTTTGTACCATCTTGGACAATCTTCCCCATTCAGCTTCACATAGGTTCTGATGACTGTGGTGAGGTTCACTTGTTCTGGTCTTAATCATATTTTCTCGAAGAATTTGAGTCCACTTTACCCCTGTTTCAGATCTTGCATTATCACTGAGTATAGTATCCGGTGCTCCATGTTCTCAAAGGTAATCTTGTAGTGCATTAGTACATTGTGATTCTGTTTTCAGAGGATGAAAAGACCAAAGCTTTGTCTTGGTGCCACTGAAAAATTGTCCACCGTTGTGTCCTTGAGATGTCTTCTTCGAAAAGTATGTATAATCAGTGCTCACTGTTTCATTTTGTCTTCTGTAATGAAATGCCTTGAATCTTTTCCTGTAGTGTTTTCTGGGAACTTCACAATTTTCTTCTTCTATTTCTTCATAGTGTTGAGTAGTATTTTCCAATGTTTTCAAGACAGTTAGTTCTGGTAACATTGCAAACCTCTTTCGTAGTTCCAGCATTGGTAGTTTTGCAAATTTGAATGTTTCTCTTGCTCTCTTCCTTCTCAACATTGGGTATTTTCGAATATCTGGTGGTGCTGGGCTGTTCAACTCGAATCTTTCCAATGTATTGACTTCTCCTTCTGTTGGTTTGGTAATTTGAAAATACACTTTTTCGTCATCATACGAAAATGGCAGAAATGTTGTTCCGATTGTAATCCCACATTTGCTCAACTGTGGTTGTACTCCATTTACCAGCACTCCATGATCACCCATATCGATTGTTGTCAATAGTGATTCACCATCAGTTTGATCTTTATCCTTCGTCACATAAGTGGCGTAGTGGACCATTAAAAGTACTGGATCTTCTCTTCCTGGAATAAAAGCCTTCGTTACAGCACTGCAAACTGGATGCTCCACATAAGCACTGGTATCATTACTCATGTACGGCCTCATTGCAGATGTCATTCCAGTTTCTCCTCCAATTCGAAGCCATGCTTGTTCTGTAACCGTTGGTCTTCTTCCTCCACCACTGTCAATAACTGCAATATTATCATTTTGTTGAACTTCTCTGTACCGATGTATATTGGTGGTTGCTGAATTATTTCGTGTTGTTCTTCTAGGTCTTCGTTCTTGGTCGATTTTCCTGTTTACGTTATTTACTGTTTGTCGATCCCGTTGTTCTTTCTCAATATCCTTAACGTTGATTTCGTTTTCGTTTCCTTCGTCCGAATCCGGCGTATCTACGTCCTTGTTTTCGTCGGCGGGTTTGAGTTCCAGCTTGTTTCTTCTTGTTGTGTAGAAGTAAGATGATGCGTTTCTTCTTGGTGTAGAATTCGCTGCATTCTGTGTTACCTCACCATCGTCCCCCCCAGAATGTAGATGAAATCGAACTGTTTTGAGGGCAGTTGTGCCTGGAGGGAATAATTCAGTTTCATCAATCGTCCCAATGCTATCTTGATCACTATCGGCATCCTGAGGAGGTGTCACAGTAGGGAGAGACGGGGTCGGCGATGGCGATTCAGGTGGAGTTAAATTGGTAGTGGGTGCCATGACACGACGAACTGGACGTTGACGACTGGATTTCGGAATGAAATGATTCAATCCATCATCGTGTGGAGAACCAACAGTAACCCCCTCTGGGGTTGGTGGTGGACTATCACTGTGTCGGATAGCTTGGTTGTATTTGAGCACCCAGTCTCAATACAGTTGAGAAAGCTCCTGCCATGTGTCTGGAGGGATTCGGATGATACCCTTGAGGTTAGGGTGAATAGTCCCTGTAAGAGTGCCAGTGCTGTAGGAACCAGTGCGTTGTCTTTTGTTAGGACCATCAGGGGTGCGTCGAACACGTTTGGAGCCTCCTCTGTTGCTATCAAATGCAGTTCGAGCAAGTTCTTCATCATGGATTCGGAGCTTAATAATCATTTCTTCTAAAGTCCGATCTGTTTTGTGTTCCAGCAATTCCTCTTTGAATCTCTCCAGGTTTGGGTCACGAATATTCCGAGCAAATATACTTTTTGCGTCCCATTCAGTCATGTGATATGGTGGGATTTTCCGAAGTTTATGATAGGTCAGTTCAAAAGTGTTAATGTACTCAGAAATATTGCCATTGGGATGCAACTGGTTGTCTCAGCATAAGATTCTCGCTGGTTATCAGAATCATACCAGCCCAATAGTTCTTGCCATGCTGCGTGTCCATCAAATGTATCTTCATGCTTGATTATTTTGGAATGAGCACTACCTCCACTGCATGCCGACAGCAACGTTCCCCAAAGTGCCTTGTTCTTGGTTGGTGCATTTCGAGCAGCATCTGGGTCATTCATAATTTCCTCATGTCCTGTTGCAGCAAAAGTAGCTATCGCATCAGATTTCCACTTTGTCCAATTCTCTTGTTGGCCATCAAAATCATGGATTGGTTTTGCCTTGAGTAACTGCTGACCCGCTGCTTTTTCTTTTGCCGACCTCACTTCTTGTCTAAGCGCTTCCATCTCGTCATCTTTGTTGCGTGATTCTTGAATTGTTTGTCTCAGTGTGTTCATCTCTGCTTCGTATCTTCTTTCTTTTTCTCGTCCTCGAGCTCGTGCAGCTCTCATTTCTTCCTTTAGTGCATTGATTTCTTCCATTTGACGTTTGACTTCTGCTGCTTGTCTTCTAATGTTAACCAATTCTGTATTTTGATGTATCTCGAAACTTGAGGTACTACTATCCTCACTTTCTGATGAGGAAGAAGAAGATGATGATGATGATTCCAGATCTTGGGTGTCCCGTTGTCTTGAGCGTCGTTGGCGTCGAGAACGGGACCTGTTTGTTGTTGTTGAAGTCTGGTCATTCTCCGTTGTATTCTGTGGTACCTCAGTTACTTCATGTTGGCATTTGCTGGAGCTTGAGCTTGGCGAGTCCATTCTGGTAGCCCTGCACGACTGGGTGATGCATGCCTAGAATGGTGGCCAGGACGGCGAGATAGCTCTCCAGTTGGGTGGTAGCTTCCGTCCAGTCGATGGGTAGGTAGGCCTTGGTCTTCTGGAGTTCGAGGGAGTCCTTCAAGGTGATGGAGTTGCCTTCGGTGGAGATCATGGTGTCATAGGCCGCCACAGTTGCTGCAGCTTCCTGTTCCCTCTTCAAGGAGGCGGCGGATCCACCGGGGGGAGTGAAAGCTAGCGGGAGTATGCCGTCCGCCACGTCAAAGGGGTCAGTCCCATGAAAGTTGCCATCTTGGAACTTCTTGAGTGCCGCCGTGGTGACCAAGGGTGCCTGGATGAGGAACTCGGCGGCACATGTGGCTACCTGGCTCTGGAAGATCATATGGGTCTTCTCGTGCTTGCCTTTCTGTGCCCAGGCTTGGTAGATGGGGGGTAGGTCGGCTTCCTCAAGCTTGCCACACAGCAGCAGCAAGCGCTGGGTGTACAAGGGGCCCCAGGTGTTCTTGACCGTGGCAGGGGGGCGACGTTGGTCTAGGCCTTCACTGAGTTTGAGCTGTTGGTTGGCGAGGGCGGTGAGGGTAGCTGCCAGCATGGGATCTACCCCGGCTGGTTGGCTGGGTGCCGGCGGCTGCCCCGGATGGGAGGGTTTCTTCAAGCCCGGGAGGTCCCGGTATAGTACCTGATTGCGCATGTACAAGGTCAGACCGTGCTCCCCTCGAAAGGGGGTGCCGGGTGTGGCAAAGTGGACACCTCCATCAACAATGGTGGGGTCGGTACCAGCAGCTCGGAGGGTATTCAGTAGGGGGGCGCAAGTGAGTGCCAGGTTGAGTGTGTCAAGGTAGGGGTAGATGATGTTCAAGGCGTGGATTGGACTAAGGCCCTTGCCTAGGAGTAAGGGCACCAATTGGAAGGGAATGAAGCAGGCCTTGAAGGGGGTGATGACTTCCATGTGAGGATCATCGCCTAGCACCATGGGGATCATGTGGGAATGATGAGCATGCTTGATGACGTCGAGGTGGCGATCGAGGGACAGCACCAAGGTCTTGGGCGCCTGCTCGAGGAGGGCAGCATCCACTAGCACTAGCTCTCCTGCATCGCCTTCGATGTCATCCAGGTAACCAAAGGCCTATACCTTGTTGGTACTTGGCGCGGTCAAGGGCCCCGGGTACTTCCGAAGGCCATGCACCAATCGGAGGCGCGCCTTTCCAAAGGTGTCGGTCAGGAATATTCCTAGGGCCCCCACAGGTTCTGGTTCGAAGAGGTCCAAGAGCCGGCCCAGGAGAATGGGGGTGGCTGTTTCCTCAGCGAAGTAGTCATAGATGGTTTGGTAGGCCAGGTCCCGAGCAGGTCCCACTCCAAGGGGACTGGGGGTGCTCTGGTAATACTCAGTGTAGGTCAGCATGTTGTAACTGCGCTTGGAGATGGATGGAAGAAGTGAAGCGAGTGGCTACTTGGGCGGCTTGTCGAATCTTCGGAGGAGGGGTGTCGTGCCGGAGGTGTGAGCTTTGAAGCGCAGGGAGACGTTGGAGTCGCCGGTCTGGTCGGCAGCTTGAGGTGCAAGCTTGGAGGCGCAGGGAGAGGTCGGAGTCGCCGGTCTGGAGGTGCGGATCGTCGGCCAAAATCGAGCCGGCTGGACGCTTGGAGGTGCGGACAGTTGGAGAAGTTGGTCTGTTACTCGATCTGAATCAACTAAAGGAAGACGGGAAGCGACTGGCTACTCGGGGGGAGCGGATTGTCGGGGAGTTGGAGTAGTCGTTGATGTGTCACGATCAACTGAAGGTGCAGACCAGTAACCAATTTGATACGCAGACGCTTGGAGGTGCGGTGCTGCGGATTGGCAGAGTAGACCGTATCTTGGTAGCTCACTCGGAATCAACTGGAGGTGCAAGGGATAGCCCGTATCTTACGCCAAATCGATTAGCGGTGCAAAGGTATCGGAGTCGCCGGTCTCTTTCCCGCGTGTCGATTGATTCGCTTCTCGTGTGGTGTCTATCAAGGCCGGGCCTATGGTAAGGTGACAGAGGGAAGCTGTTGAGGTGTGAGTGTGTTAGTAAGAGACTGACTGCTGTATGGGTACACTAGGCAATACTAGGGGACCAGGTACACTAGGCAAGGCTAGGGGACCAACAGATAGGCTTGTCGTACGGGTACAATAGGATAACTATTGGACCAGGACGCGTTACCTATTTATTTATTCTACTACTTATCGGTTTAGGAGCAAAAGAGTGAGCTGTGGGCTTGTGTTCTGCTGGGGGAATCCTCTACAGGCTTGTTAGCGCTTAGCCTGTATTTGCAGAGATTTCGCTTGCAGAGATTTCGCTTGCAGATTTCGCTTGCAGAATTCGCTTGCAGAATTCGATGCTTGCAGAATTCGATGCTTACAGAATTCCCAGTAAGATTTGTACTGGTGTACCTACAGGGAATGTTCGTACGCACCGATGTTGCTGATTGCTGATACAGTGAGATCTTTCTCGAAGTACGTGCGCTGTATACTCAAGGTGGTTCCCTGTATACTCAAGGTGGTTCCCCGGCTGGTCTGTACTTCACTACCATTCCCCTCATTCGGTTTGCTACATCAATTTCTCATAATGTAGAAAGCCGGGTAAGTAAGTGACTGCACCCAATGTTTGAAAAAATCTATTTGTAAAAGTTGGCATGTTGTCGTGTAATTTTTCTTTTTCAGTTGTTACGTATTTTTTTGTTTTTGTTTTTGTTTTTGTCGTTATGTATTTGTTTATCTTGTGTTCCAAGTTGTTCTAGCCAAGTCTCAGCAATATTCGATATATTTTGTTCAAGATAATGGCTTATTTCAGTAATTTCGTACAGTGGTGTTAGATTTGATTCAGTGGTACGGGTAAGTATAGATTTTTGTGAAGTTCGCGATCGATAAATTCTCAGATCACTTTTTGTTAGTAGGAAATTTCACGTAGGAATCTTGTGGTAGAATTCCGGAATGGATTGTAACTTGTAGGTATGTTTGATATCTAGTTTTCGTATGAGGCTGCGACTGTTAATCAACAACTGTAATTCCGGATTATGAGTTAATTAACCTATTTTCTGTTTCTTCGAATACTTAATCGGATTTCACATGCAATCCCGTGTTAAGCAATCCTCCATGATGAGACTGCACGTGCATTCTCATGTTGTAGATTAACTAATATTTCCTCATTGAATTCGTCGGAGAATTGTGTCTCATTTTGTTCGTTTCTAACATAATTGGGCTTTGCGTATCCATTTTATGTGTCATTGATATTTTCCATATTCCATTGACATACACATGTATATCATTGACATACTTAATATCGGATCCTATGCCTCTGTATTTTCGCGTGGTACTTTCTTTTGATATTTCACTGTGTCCGATTCTTCTATCAATGATCTATTCATTTGATTGTGGCTCATTTATTCTGTCATCGTGACCATCAGTTTGTTTTCTGTGATAGACTTCCTTCGATTCCTATATTGCCTTGTTGGTCTTCATATGCCCGAGTGTCTATCCATCAGTAATCTAATCTTGCTCATCCTATTTCACGTAGCTTCGTAGATAATGTTTCGCCGCGCATCTCATTCACGTACTATGTGCGCGCGCGTCAATATGTTTTCTTATTCGTTCATATTTAACCGCACGTAACAGTTGTATCTTGTTTTTACTTAACAACACGATTTGCCGGTTGTTAGTCAGTATTGATTGGCCAATGATATTATGAGGAAATTCCTTGTTCCGTCAATAATGACTGCCACCTGGCTTTCATTCCCGCGTCCACGGGTAGGGTATGTATGTAACAACCGGAATTAGAGTTGTTAAGTGAAAAACAGAATAAATGAGAGAATACGATGTAAGGCGCAATACGTATTACGTATTACGTATACGTATTACGTATACGTACGCATATGAAATACGTATTATGAATACGTAATACGTATTCCGGACGTAATACGTAAAACGTATACGATACATATAACGAACACGTAATACGTATTATGAATACGTAAAACGTATCACGAATACATAATACGTATTATGAATACGTAATACGTATAACCGCAACTAACCAAAGATACACGGGTTACGGCACGCGTATGTTGGATGTGGCAAATTGAGTATGATAAGAAACAGATCTAACAATCAGCGACAAGTACCAATAAATAACGTAATCGCAGACAGCCGGCTAAGGCTAAATACTGTACCGATCTACTAAGTGATACGGGATTACCATGACTAAGTGCCAAGGCACTATCATGATTAATCCATCACAAATGAATGAGACTTGATATGCCTGATTGGTTACGCACGCTTCACTATTGATCCAGAGAATATCCGGATCGCTTAATTAAGCGATCAATCGCTTAATAAGCAAACAACAAGGGATTGCATGTGTTAACAAAAGGGCTAACACGAGAATACGCGGAATACTCCAATAGAGGTCCAGATTCTTAGATTAACCTAATTAGATCATAATTCAAATTACCAGTTATTGATTAACAGTCGCAGCCTCATACGAAAGCTATGTATCATACATATATACGAATTCGAACCAACCGAATCCGACAAAGTCTACAGAAAATCTACACAAAATACCCTACTGGTAATAATTATCCGAACGCGAAAACTATTCGCGATCGACTATCGAAAATAATCCAAACTGAGAGATCATTCCACTGAAACAAAATCTAACACCACAGCCCGAATCTACTGAAACTTTAGCTTACTATCTCGTACACCATAACACAGACACCACTGAAAATAGCACCATTGAGATCTGCAAAGCCGATAGAAAATACTTCGAAAAGAAAAATCTCGACACGAAATAAAAATACCCCGAAAACAAAAACAAAAACAACCTCGTAACAATCATCATGTTCTCTTCATCGGAAATGCTCTCTTTATCGGAAATCCTCATAGTCACCTGCAGCTGCATCATAGCGCCAGCAACCATGTACATCATGAACAACCAAACGGTCCAGGCCATCAAAAACCAAACAAAGAGCAATGACCGAGAGAAGGCTAACCAAGTAAAGTGCGAGGAACGAGACAGGGCCGTCGAGAGATTGACTCATGAATTATCGAAACTTAAGGAAAAAGAGAAGGAGTACAAGAAGGATGCCCGTCAGCGCCTCAAGCCAAGACAAATCCAGGATTTCAACGGTAGCCAAGATAACTGGATCAAATGGAGATGCGATACCAAAGCAACACTCCATGCCACCGGACACCGAGACATTATGGAAAGTCGTGAAGCAGCTGACAATAACCACCCATTGAACAGCGCGTTATGGGGTACATTATTGAACGCATGCAGTGGGGGTGGCGCATCTTCCAAAGTCACCAGACATGAGGATGCTAGTGACGGTCACGCAGCATGGAAAGAATTGTTGGAATGGTATGATTCAGAGTCCCAACAAGAGGCCTATGCAGCAACAATGAAATTAAAATTGGAAGGGGTTAGACTACACCCGGGTGGCAATATTTCCGACTATATCAACAATTTTGAGAGTATCTACCAAAAAGGGAGTAAAATCCCACGGTTCAACATATGTGAATGCGATGCCAAGAATACTTTTGCGCGTAATCTATTGGACCCTGACCTGGCTCAACTCAAAATGGAGCTCCAAGAAAGCAGAGCCAAGATGAACCTGGTGGAAATGGTGCAGAAGCTTCGAATCCGGGATGAAGAACTTCGCTTGAATTTACTGGCAGATAAAAACGACAATAAACGTTCTATTCGCAGGGTTACAGAAGCGCAAGAACCACCAACAAAACGCCAACAATATGCACCTCCACCGGCCAGTGATGGTGTCCTTACTACGGTCTATCCCAATCTTAAAGGCATTTTACGAATCCCGCCTGCAACATGGGCCACCTTGTGCAAACCACACAGGGAATGGGTTCTCCTTTACAATCGATCTGCGTGTCACCAAGAATCACCCCCACCGACACCAGCTGATATCACTCTTGGCGCTCCACAGGATGATGGCCTCAACAATACAGATATCTACCGCGCAAACAACAACAACAAGCCTAGACGCGTCAGGCGAATCTCTAAACCGGCACCCCTTGCACATACCATTCCATTAGCACCCTTGCCACCTCCTGCAGAGGATACAGAAGACAGTATCGGATCCATCAATGAATCCTCTCTTTTCCCCCCAGGGAGCACCGAACTTCGTACAGTCCGATTTCACCTGCATTCTGAGGGGGGAGACGATGATGATGACGATGGCACGCCACAAACAGCAAACCAACAGAATACAGGCCCCAGACCTAGAAGAAATCCAACCAGAAGGGCAAGAGCCGCATCCTTCTTTTCCACGGCTAGACGCTTGAAAATGATGCAACCAATCACATATGAAACAAGTGACAATGAGAGTACTGATGATGATAGTGAGGAGGAAGGAATACCTGATCTAGTGGAACGAACTGCAGTCTACAGTGACAGTGATGATGATAGCAACAACACCGGCAAGAAGAAACGGCAGAGTAAATCCAATCCACCGATCGCGAGAAAGAAAAAGACTACTCAGGGTACACCCAGGAGACAACAACAACTGAAAACACTCAGACGCTACCGGGAAGTAAATCCGGATGATAATATCGCAGTGATTGATAGTGGAGGAGGAAAACGCCCAACCGTTACGGCCAGGGCATGGACTAAAACAGGAGGAGACACAGGAATGACATCAGTAATGAAACCATACATGTCACAAGATGATGATGACCTAGTGGAATATCCTGTGTGCAGCGCAGCAACAAAAGCATTCATTCCAGGACGCCAGGAACCAGTGATACTACTAGTACACTATGCAACCTTCATCTCGCGAGACAAGGATTTTACAGATGGAGAATCACTCCTCACAACCATGGATATGGGTTCTCACAATGTATTGGTGAACGGAGTGCAACCTCAAATAAGTGACAAATGTGGAATCACGGTTGAAAATACATTCTTACCATTCAGCTATGATGACGAAAAAGTCTATTATCACATCACAAAACCAACAGAGGAAGAAATGAAGGAATTGGAAGTCTTTGAATTAAACTCGCCAGCACCACCGAATATGAGACAGTACCCAATGTTGAGAAGGAAAAGATCGAGGGAAAAATTCGCTTTTGGAAATACACCAATATTGGAATTGAGGAAGAGATTTGGAATGCTACCAGAAGAAACAGTGAGAAAAACACTAGAAAATACCACCCAATTTTACAAGGAAATCGAAGAAGAGAATCGGGCCATTCCAAGAAAACACTACAGGAAACGGTTCAAAGCCTTCCACTACAAACAACAAAATGAGGATGTTAGCACCGATTACACCTTCTTCAGCCAAAAGACGTCACAAGGACATAATGGTGGTCAATTCTTTGCAGGCACAAAATCCAAGATGTGGTCGTTCCATCCATTAAAAACAGAGTCACAATGCACCAATGCTCTACTGGATTACCTTCGAGAAAGGGGAGCTCCCAATACCATTATCAGTGACAATGCCAAATCAGAAAAGGGAGTAAAATGGACCGAAATCATGCGACAAAATATGATCAAAACAAAAACTTCCGAGCCACACTACCATGACCAGAATCCAGCAGAGTCAGAATGGGCTCAATTGTCGAAAATGATTCAAAACTGCCTGAGAATGTTTAAAGCCCCTATAGGATTGGCAAATTGGTGTTCTCTGTGGTGCGTTCAAATCAACAACTTAGCCGCAAGAAAATTGTTGGGATGGAAAGTGCCACAAGAAATATCACAAGGCTGGAAACCAGATGTATCACATTTACGATTCCACTTCTACGAGCCAATATGGTGGTACAACCCAAGCTTCAAATCACCTAAAAGCAACATGAGAAAAGGAAGATTCCTAGCATTTGCTGATTCTACAGGAGACGCAATGACGTATTATATATTGACTGAACCAGAATCATCTAAGGAGAAACGACAAGTATTGATGAGATCAGTTGTGAGAACAAGAAGAAGAAATATTGGAACACAAGATGAATATGTGAACGATGACCCAGAAGCAGCGGAATTTCGCCTATCAACTTCAGAGCACCAGCAGAATCTCAACGATATTCAAAGTACGGATGAAGTCCCATTATTGGTGCCAGGCGAGAAATTTGATGCAACTAGCACGGGAATGGAATATTCAACCAGCAACAATCCACTTGATCAACCAGAATCTGAACAAACAGATCCAGGGGAGCAAGAAGAGGAGAATGCAGAAACCCAGCATGAAATTGAAAGTTCGAATCAGGAAGCCCTCCCTAGTATAGTCGACGGAACCAATGACGCAGAAACACACAATAATATACTTGAAAGTAATGATACCAACCTGGACCTTACCTTTCGCAAAATATTGGGCCATTTTTGGAAAGACGGCATACTGATCCTTAAATCACAATATCTGGATGACCTGGAAGGAAACACTGTATTGAATACTCCATTTCCCCAACTACGAAAAGACGAGCCTGTTGCTTGTGCAAAATACATAACAAGATACATCATCGAAGCAGGCGGCCAAAGGGGTAGCCACCCCTTACTGGATTGGTCAAGTTCAGTCCTCAAGCAAGATACAGCAATTACACGCCGTATTCGATTACTACAAGCCAGAAAACCACGTCGAAACACCAATCCGAAGAAAATGTCTAGAAACCAAAGACAAGCCAAGAAGAAAAACAAAGAAAAATTTGGACTACAAATCCCTAATACCTACAACGACTGTGTTTGTATCGATCAAGCTGCTGGAGATACTAAATGGCAAGACTCAATTCAAAAAGAGATGGATAATTTGGATCGGCTCAAGTGTTTCAAATATCATCCAGCTGAGAAAGAATTCCCCAAGTCCGAAGGATGGCAACAAGCAAGGCTCAATATGATCTGGGATATCAAAAGTGAAGACAAACGATACAAGAGCCGGCTGGTTGCAGGGGGGCATTTGGTGGATTCTACTGAATATAATACATATTCCAGCCAAGTCAACAGCCTATCCGTTTACCTATTATTCCTAATTGCACAACACCTAATGACTGCAGATGTGGGAAACGCTTTTCCAACAGCACCGGTCCAAGAAAAAGTATGGTGCTTGGCCACAGATGAATTTGGAGGTAAGAAAGGCTGCAAGGTGGAAATACAACGAGCACTTTATGGACTAGCAGGTTCAGGACGCGCATACGCGGATTTCTTTGCAGACACTCTGATGAATCTAGGATTCAGACCCTCCAGGGCTGACCCAGATCTTTGGATGAAACTGAGTGAAGATAACAAAAGTTACGACTACATTGGAACACATGTCGATGATTTGATGGTAGTGTCAAGGAAGCCTCAGGATTGGATTGCACTGATCGAACAAGAATTTGCACTCAGAAATATCGAATCTGAACCCGGATATTATTTGGGTACAAGCTTGACAAGGATAAAGGATGGGAGATTACTATTGAACTCTACGAAATACATCTCAGAAGTCCTAAGGAAATATCAAGACAAATACAATGTTACTCTACGAAATGAGAATCTACCAATGAAAACAGATTGTCACCCAGAACTAGATGACTCAGAACTACTCAACGAATCGGGCCACAAGGAATTCCAACATATCATCGGTCTAGGACAATGGATAGTATTGTCTGGAAGAATAGACATTGCATACGCCATTTCATCACTATCCAGATTCGCATCCGGACCAAGAGAAGGGCATCTACAAATGGCAAGACATGTGCTAGGATATTTGAAAAAATACAAAAAGAAAGGAATCTTAGTGGACCCACAATCACCCAAAATCCAGTCAATCGGGGAAGCGACAGTGAACTATGAAGAATTTACCCACCAATACAAATACTACAAAGAAGAACTAGATCCGATGTTTCCAACACCACTAATTGCAGAATTAGATTTAAATATCTTCTGAGACAGCAACCATGCACATGATCTGGTAACAGGAAGGAGCATTACCGGTCTGATTGCGTTCGTTGGATCAATGCCAGTATACTGGAAATCAAAACGACAAACATCAGTTCATACCAGCACATTTGGAGCAGAATTCACAGCACTCAAAGATGCAGTGGCACTAGCAATCATGTTGAGGTACCATCTTCGATCCATGGGAATCCGAGTCACCAAGCCAACTGAAATACATGTGGATAACAAAAGCGTAGTAATCAACTCAACCAATCCAGCAAGTACACTAAACAAGAAATCAATCGCACTAGCATATCACTTCGTCAGACAACACCAAGCAGGAAAAATAATCTCCATCAGCCATATCAAGTCTCATGAGAATTACGCGGATGTACTAACAAAACCTCTCAACAGTACCGCACTAAGAAGCCTGCTTAACGAGTTCATGACGATGTAAAGTTAAGTACAAAATAAAATCGAGTAAAAACAATAATAATTGTCCACTTAATTCCTCGAACACAAATCCATGCCTAAAAATATCTTTGTCTGTAAACGATTCAAAATATTATACTAGATATGAAATCTGCCAAGGCAATACAAAAGAATGGCATGGATTTCGGGGAGAACAACCGGAATTAGAGTTGTTAAGTGAAAAACAGAATAAATGAGAGAATACGATGTAAGGCGCAATACGTATTACGTATTACGTATACGTATTACGTATACGTACGCATATGAAATACGTATTATGAATACGTAATACGTATTCCGGACGTAATACGTAAAACGTATACGATACGTATAACGAACACGTAATACGTATTATGAATACGTAAAACGTATCACGAATACATAATACGTATTATGAATACGTAATACGTATAACCGCAACTAACCAAAGATACACGGGTTACGGCACGCGTATGTTGGATGTGGCAAATTGAGTATGATAAGAAACAGATCTAACAATCAGCGACAAGTACCAATAAATAACGTAATCGCAGACAGCCGGCTAAGGCTAAATACTGTACCGATCTACTAAGTGATACGGGATTACCATGACTAAGTGCTAATTGCCAAGGCACTATCATGATTAATCCATCACAAATGAATGAGACTTGATATGCCTGATTGGTTACGCACGCTTCACTATTGATCCAGAGAATATCCGGATCGCTTAATTAAGCGATCAATCGCTTAATAAGCAAACAACAAGGGATTGCATGTGTTAACAAAAGGGCTAACACGAGAATACGCGGAATACTCCAATAGAGGTCCGGATTCTTAGATTAACCTAATTAGATCATAATTCAAATTACCAGTTATTAGTATGCATACCATGTTGTGAGTACTCTGTTAGGTTCCCGGCACGCTCGCATGCGGTGATTATCAACAGATTCACATGAATGAATCGGAGACGACGAAAGTAATTAACCTTCCTTTCGTTCGACTGCATCTAAGATTATTCTTACGATCTTTCTTTTTGTTTTATTACTGCTGTTACGACGCAGTTTTGATACGACGCAGTTTTCTTAATAGGGTAGGGAGTTTTGAAAATACCATGCGATAGCCCGCGGGGGGGTAGAGAAACAGTTCTCGGACGTAGCAAGCTCAAGCGTACCAAGGAAATACAATCGATTCCCTGTATCACCGGATAGATGTATCACTGTATCCCTGAAAAGCTCGTAGGAATGGCTCGCTGCGACCGAAAGACTCGTCTGCAATCGAAATTACAGGCCAGCGCTAAGAACAACAAGCTCCAGCAAATCCAACCCTACAGCTCACTCTTTTTGCTCCTAAAACGATTAGTAGTAGTGATAGTTACCGTACGATACTACAAGCACAACTACAAGCACAGCAGTAACAAGTACCGTACGTACGTACTCCGTACAAGCACAAGAAGATCGACTTGAAGAACAGATCGACAGCCAGAGCGCAAGAGCAAGAACGAAGAAGAATGACGAATCAATCATCGCGGTACAATACAGTAATTATGGTACAAAACAAAAACAAGCTGCTGCTGCACTACAAGACCTAGAAAAATCATTAGTACTGCTTACTTCTTCCGGGTACCTACGTACGGTAGGTTCTGTATTACTAATAACTGGTAATTTGAATTATGATCTAATTAGGTTAATCTAAGAATCCGGACCTCTATTGGAGTGTTCCGCGTATTCTCGTGTTAGCCCTTTTGTTAACACATGTAATCCCTTGTTGTTTGCTTATTAAGCGATTGATCGCTTAATTAAGCGATTCAGATATTCTCTGGATCAATAGTGAAGCGTGTGTAACCAACCAGGTATATCAAGTCTCATTCGTTTGTGATGGATTAATCATGATAGTGCCTTGGCACTTAGTCATGGTAATCCCGTGTCACTTAGTAGATCGGTACAGTATTTAGCCTTAGCCGGCTGTCCGCGATTACATTATTTATTGGTACTTGTCGCTGATTGTTAGATCTGTTTCTTATCATACTCAATTTGCCACATCCAACATACGCGTATTCGATTAGTCATGGTTGTATACGTATTACGTATTCGTGATACATAAGACGTATAACGTATTACGTATACGTAAGACATAATACGTAATACGTAATACGTATTACGTGTACGTAAAACGTAATACGTACAGTAATACGTAATACGTAATTTACGTTTCTTGTTATTATTTTCCTTCTGAATCCGGTCCGTTGAGAGTCTGATTCAAAGGCTTCTGAAGAACAGCAACGCTGCGTTAGTGTGTTAGTAGACGAACAATTGTACTCTACGCGTTGTTTGGAGGGCTCTGAAATATGGAGGTGAACAGTCGGTATTGGTAGATTAACTTGTTGGTTATTACATGAAATTGTTACTTGAAATTGTGAGCAGAAAATTGCTCTTTTACTAAAATCACCATATTGGTGCATCGGACTGCTAATACTCCAATGCACACACTAAATCACTAATAATCGGCATCGACCCGCTAATACTTCGATGCTGCACGTGTCCTTTGTACCGATGGGCTGTATAGATTACCTTGCGCCCTGTAGGTCCGGTACATAAGGCCCTATTTTTAGTAAGAAGGAGAACCGGAATCGGTAAGTGGTAAATTCTCATTCCCACTTCCATTCCCATCTCCAATCATGTTAGTCCATTCCTGCAGAAGCAAGACGACTCGTACGATTGATCACGAGACTCATTCACTCGCGTCTCATTCATTCACTTGCGTCTCATTCATTCACTCGCGTCTCATTCATTCACTAGTGTTTCGTTCGCGTCTCATTCGTGTCTCATTCCACTCATTCATTCAGTCGCGCGTGGTTCGTTCGATCGACTTCAAACACACTCCCCTGCTTCAAAGGATGATAGACTCAATCGATGATACTGCTCCAGAACTTGCTGTAGGCCAAAAACGCTTCCTCTGTGTCTACCGTAGAGAAGCTTGCATCCTTGTTGCTTTTGGCCTTCGTGCAGTACTCATCTTTGCCATAGAATTTGGAGCCATGCTTTTCAAATAGGACTCCAGTAAGATTCTTGGTGAAGAGGTCACTTGTCATTTCATCGCCTGTCTTCCACATCACCTTGATGATGCCCATTTCCTTTAGCTCTCGTAGGAAATACTGTTTCACTTCAATATGCCTGGTGCGACCTGCTATGGACCAATTGTTGCAGAAATCAACTGCGCCCTTGTTGTCCACATATATCACCATGGGTAGCTTGATTTGCAATCCGAGACACATCATGACTCTCCAAATGTACAGCATGTCCTGGACACATAGAACAGCTGCATACAGTTCGGCTTCCATAACCGACAGGGCAATGATTGGCATCATTCTGGATCTCGCTGTGACATTGGCACCATTCAGCCAAGTCGACCAGCCGTTGACACTGTGTCGAGATTCATCTTTTGCATACTCCGAGTCACTGAATCCAATCAGCTCAAAAACAAAGTCCTTGGTACCATCCCACACTGCATTAGGGGCTAGTGTGAGACCTCTCTTGGGTGTTCCAGCGCAATACTTCATCACTCGCTTCAGCGCCTTCATGTGGGACTTCCTTGCTTCAGTCATGAACCTAGACAGCTCCCGGACAGCATTCTGCGTTTCAATTCTCGACCATCTCATCATATGCAATAGGATGGCTGTTCCGGACCTGTACTTGGTTTGGGCATCCTTGGTGAGAACAGTATCGGTTGGTCCTTCACCTTCTTTCTTCAGCACTGATCCTGGCTCTGCTGGAGTGGTGGGATTGCCTCTGCATTCATCAAGCTCGAACTCATCGACAAATCGCTTGATCTTGACTGGTTGGGTCATTCGGAGTGTCCTGTTCTTCTTGTCTCGCTCAATGTGGCATCCAATGTATTCATCCATTTCTCCAACATCCTTGCATTCAAATAGGGACTTGAGTTGCTCCTTGTGCTTCAAAACTTCTGCTGCTTCACCCATGATGCAAAAATCGTCGACCCATAGTAACATCAAAAGGAGTTTGTTGTTGATCCACTTGAAAAATAGACAGGGGTCAGCCTTGCATCTTTCCATCTGCATGGCATGCATTGCTCGGCGCGCTTCTCTCCAGAATTGTATGGCAGCTTGAATTGTCCCATAAAGTGTTTTCTGCAATTGGAGGAGTACATATGATGGGTAGAATTTCTGATATCCCTCTGGAATCTTGGTGAAAATCTTCTCCCCATTCTGGAATTTGCCATTCAGAAAAGCTCCTTCCACGTCCACAATGTAAGCCATAAAATTTGCCATTACCATCAGTATCATTGCAATGCGAATGGAGATATCGCTAACAACAGGTGAAGACTTGTCTTGGCCATCATAATGTTCGCCATCTAGCTTCTTGAACCCTTGGACTGCATTCCTGCATCTTACTGTGCCATCGGGTTTCATCTTGTTGGCCCAAGTGGTATCCATGATTTTGGTGCCTGGTGGGATATTGGCTTCATCAATCTCTTCAAAAACTCCATACTTGACCATCTTCTCATGTTCAGCATCAACACCCTCTGTAAACTTGTCGTGCATTGGACTGGCCATAGATTGCTTGTAGTTCATGGTCTTTAGCTCCTTGGTGTTGTCAAAAGCACTCCCCGCCGCGCCAACTAGACTGAGTTCACTCATAGCGCCTTCCTGAGATGGGATAGAGACCGACAGAAGATTGAATTCGTTCAAGGCAGTCATTGCCTTGTGGAAATGGATTTCAGCATTGGTGAATTGGGCTGCATAGCTTGCCATGTCCCTATAGCGAATATCCGGATTGAGATGAGAGTTTCCCACGACCCGGCCATACCTTGTTGTTGTTACAACATGTGGATCCTCTGCTTCAGTGTCGTCATTGCTGTCGTAGGCCTCATCCTCGCTTTCATATTCCATCTTGGTTTCTTCAATGTCATCGGAGTAGTAGTCATCA
Source organism: Pseudo-nitzschia multiseries (assembly GCA_037355745.1). Taxonomy (NCBI): domain Eukaryota; phylum Bacillariophyta; class Bacillariophyceae; order Bacillariales; family Bacillariaceae; genus Pseudo-nitzschia; species Pseudo-nitzschia multiseries. Next base: position 3,404,316 of record CM074785.1, on the reverse strand, counting down.
TGACTGTCGAAGGCACGGTCCTCTGGTTCTGGTTCAGGTTCAGATTCAGATTCAGGTTGGAAGGGAATTGCTGGTGCTGTGTCTCCCCCACTTACATCCTGAAACTGCACTCGTCGATGTCTGGTGGTGGTGCGCAAAATGGAGACAGGTTGTGGAGGGGTGGCAGTGATGGGCAGATCCAGGTGGCCACCCTCAAGAAAATCAGCATGAAAATTAATAGCTTCACCTTTGGGAGCAGTGGGTGGAAAATACATCCGCTTCAGCCAGTAGATGTCACGGGTAGCTGTAAATGTGTTCTTCAATGGATCATACATTACATAGCAATCGCCAGGCCGGTCAGTACAATATCCAGCAAAGAAAGCTGGATTGCCTCGATAATTGAGTTTTGGACTTGTGGACCGTTTGACCCGGACGACTCCAGCCTCACCGAATGTTCTGAGGTGGGCGCTGAAAGCAGGGACCTTGCCAGAAAAATGTTGGATCTTGGGCATAGTATTGCCATTCACAGTCACAGCCTCCAACCAGTCCAACTGTACACCACATCTCATCGCCAATGGGAAGAATCTGAACCGGTACTCCCTAGGGACGTTGGCTTGAGAGCAAAGAGCCATTGCGCGGCAGACTGAGCGATAGATTGCTGTTTCGACCAAGCTATTCTGCTGAGGGGTATCCACTGAGGTATACTCGAACTTGCAAGAAAATTTCCAATCTGCTGAGGCCAGGCGAGCTTCAAGGGCTGTATTTTCGCCAGCCTTATCACAGCGGATTTGCTTTAGCTGTTGGCCTTTGGACCTCCATTGGTTGAACAACGCGCAAGTGGGTTCAACCATGCCATCCTTGGTGGCAAAGAAATTGACAAACCGGCATGTGGAATACTCATCAACAATCATGCGAAAATTGGGCTTGGTAATGAATGGGGCGGTCAGCTTGTTGTTTTTGGCAGCTTTGGGTGCTTTCACGGAGGACATATCCACAAAGAGTCTTTCTCCAGGTTTGGTGGCCGCAATGTGTTCACTGTCCGTAGGAATCACTTTGCGTTTTGCTTTGGCTTTGGCACAATCTTCACATGGGAGTAGTGGACCGCGAGTAATGGTCCAGCCAAGCGTTGCAGCCGTTCGACGAGTCCTGATCTCATTCATGTGTCCCAGGAGCTTATGGGCCTTGTTGATGTTCATCTTGGTTCCTTCGTCTGTGGTAGTAGTAGCAGTGGCTGCGCTGATGTCAATGTTGTCTGTAGGGTGTGCAATCCGATCAAAATAGCCAACCCACACACAGCTCGTGTAGGTGGGGATCTGAATATCAAAATTCACTTGGAGATTCCCTTTCTTGAGTGACCATCCAGTCTTGTCACTGCCGGTGGCGATCCAACCATTCTGCAAAGCCAAGTTGGCCGAGAACAGGTTGAATGCAAAATTTGGATTGAAATTCACACCCTGCAACAATGTCTGAAACTCCTTGTTTCCATCCTTATCAATCTTCTGACAGGGAATATCCCCAACTTGGCATCCTTTCAGTTCATCGCCACTTTGGGTGGTAATGGTGGCACCACTAGCTCTCAAATTGGTGGCACATTGGAGACTGTTGGAACTGTGGCTGGTTGCGCCTGTATCAAAAACAAAGACATTGTCGTCATACAGTAGATCAAAGCCTTCGGACACAACCTCTCCTTTGGTAGCTCGCTTCTGGGCATTGAGTAGTTGGAGTGAAGTGGTAGAGGTTTGCATTGCTGAGAGACAGAAGTCGTAGTCAATTGTTGCTCCCTGTACATCCTTCAACTTGGATTTCCAACCGTTTGGGCGTCTGGATGCATTCTTCTCGTCTTCAAAACAAACAGATGTTCCATGATTGCCACCACAAAGTCCACAGTTGCGACGTCGGCCCCTGTAGCCATTCCTGTTGTTTCGATTGCCGTTGCCATTGTTGTTGCCATTGTTGTTGCCATTGCCGTTGCCACGGTTGCCATTGTTGCCGTTGTTGTTGTTCTGATTGTTGTTGTTGTTGATGCGGCTGCCGTTGTTGCCATTGCTGTCACCATTGTTGCCATTGTGGCTGTTGTTGTTGTGACCTGCCTCACGTTTGGGACAGTTGTAGGCTTTATGCCCTTGTTCTTTCCACCAGTAACAGACTGCATTGGTGGACCACTTGTCCCTTGGATCAGCAAAATCGGTCATTTCAGCACCAAACAAACTCATCTCCTTGGCTTTACCTCCCCGGCTTTGGATACGCCGAGCTGATTCATATAAACTTTTGGCTTGAATGTTGAGTGATTCCCAAAACTCCAATTTGGTGGTTCCATTCGCTTGCAGCAAATCAATGAAGGGTGTAAGCTGCATCAGTAGGTAGGGCGGTAGGGCATCTTTGTAGGCCACAATAAGTTGTGCCATAGTGGGTTGAACGGATTTGTATTGGTATTGTCTTTGCAAATCGTAGATGTCGTCAACCAAATCCTGTGGAGAGGCGCCAATGGTCAACTTTAGACTCCTTAGGTCAATGTCCAATTGTTGTTGGTCGCGGGACTGGTTCATTATTCTGTATTCCCTCATGAGCTCTTCAATCACTCGATGTACTCTTCCTCGGGGCCACTGTTTCCTGAGCTCTGCATTCTTTTCGGCTGTGCCCCCCCTATCGATCTTGGACTTCTCCATGATGGCTAGGGCTGTCCTGTTGTCGGCAAAGGCCCTGTACAGATCATTCAGTGCTTTGTTGTGGTACCGGTTGGCCTTCTTCTGTGCGGTACTCATGTCCTCTCGGGGTGTAAGCTCTCCTTCTGGAGGTAGGTCCTTGTGTGGCTTGGTAGACAACATGTCACGGTACTTCTTGTTGTCTGCAAATGCTTCAAACTGGATGTACCAACGCTCGAACTTCTTCTCATCCCCCTTTGCCAATGTGGGCACTTGACTATCCGTATACTCCACCATCTTGTATTTGTACTTTGTCGTGCTTGGATCCTTCGTGTGGACGCTGCTGCTTGCGCTTCCAATGCTTGTGCCGCTACTCTCTGAACTTGACAGTACACTACTCTCTTCTGATGGTGATTCTTCAGAAAAGGCGATCTCTATCTCTTGGTGCCGGGTTGGTTGATCCTCCTCCATTCAGCTGTAAGTAAATTGTCGTATGCTCAAAGTAAATTGTCGTATTCCGTTCGACGTAAGTAAATTGTCGTATTTCTCAAAGTAAATTGTCGTATTCCGTTCGACGTAAGTAGATTGTCGTATTTCTGATCCGTATTCCGCAAATCGATTCAAACGTAAGTAAATTGCTGTAGTTTGCAAATTGTGGGTCCGATGTGTATCCCGTAAATTGTCGTACTCCTATTCCGACAGAAAAATAAAAAATATGTGTGTAATTGGCCCAATCGATTCTGGTGTGTCGATACCAATCCTGCTTAATCGGCCCTATCGATTCTGGTGTGTCTATACCGATCCTGCTGTTGAAGAAATGACGGTCCAATCTGGGTGGACAAAAAAAAGAAGTATTCCGCTGAAGACGTGCGGATGAAAAGTAACCGTAGAAAGTTCCGCTGAAGACGTGCGTATGAAAAGTAACCGTAGAAAGTTCCGGATGAAAGAAATGAATTGCTGACTCCGATGATTAGTCAGCCTGCTGTAGAAAGGTCACTGGCCCTGATGTTTGGCCAGCCTGCTGCAAAATAAGAATGTCTCTTCTTCGACCAAGTTCCAATCCTCGGGAGCGCTCCGTAATTCTTTGAAGAATGTTTGGAGGGCTCTGAAATATGGAGGTGAACAGTCGGTATTGGTAGTTTAACTTGTTGGTTATTACATGAAATTGTTACTTGAAATTGTGAGCAGAAAATTGCTCTTTTACTAAAATCACCATATTGGTGCATCGGACTGCTAATACTCCAATGCACACACTAAATCACTAATAATCGGCATCGACCCGCTAATACTTCGATGCTGCACGTGTCCTTTGTACCAATGGGCTGTATAGATTACCTTGCGCCCTGTAGGTCCGGTACATAAGGCCCTATTTTTAGTAAGAAGGAGAACCGGAATCGGTAAGTGGTAAATTCTCATTCCCACTTCCATTCCCATCTCCAATCATGTTAGTCCATTCCTGCAGAAGCAAGACGACTCGTACGATTGATCACGAGACTCATTCACTCGCGTCTCATTCATTCACTCGCGTCTCATTCATTCACTAGTGTTTCGTTCGCGTCTCATTCGTGTCTCATTCCACTCATTCATTCAGTCGCGCGTGGTTCGTTCGATCGACTTCAAACACGCGTGACAATTGTGTTTGGATACTTTCGGCAACGGATAATCGGACTACAGGCGAAGCTAGGGAAACGCCAGATCTCTTCTTGCTATGACTTATTCAGATTGCAGCGAGACAGACCTTAGTATGTAGATTACAAGTAGTTGGTAGCAACTAGTGTGAATTTTGGGATATAAATCAGTTGAATGTTAAAAGTATGAGATAAAGTGAAATCTTGCCGAAATGCAAGATATCTCTTTTATTGAGATGAATACGTTGCAACTGCCGTTGCGTAGTTCTGAGATTACTCGCTGATTATTTCCGTACATGTATTAGTCGTTGACCATATATATCTGTATGCATGTATATGTATTGTGTGAGAATCACACGCCAACGGTTTTCTTCTCTTGTTCCGTTAGGAAGACTTCATGATATGTTTATCATTAAGGTCAGGAATTGCTCCCGTAGCTCGTGTGATATTTTATGAAATCAGAGTTTGCTCACCGAAGAACAATGGCAATACTGTAAGACAGGGATTGCTCACCGTTGATGCGTGATGGGAATCGATGCGCCGTGGGAATCGGTATGCCGTGGGAATCGATTACTTAGATTGATACGGGACTCATTGATTCGTACAAATAGGATATCTACCATCTGGTAGCTTTGGTACTTCTGGTCACGAAAGGAATTTAATACTCCCCATGCCTCCTTGTGAAGGGTCATCAAGCTCTACATGATGCTTCCGTCATCTTGGAGAAGGTCGGGCCTGAGCAGTGGATACACAACTGAGTGTCCCCAATGCTTGGTGAGAATGTCTGCACAGTTATCCTTACCGGGGATGTGCATCATTAAAATTAAACCTCTCGCTATCATGCTTCGTACGTAGTGAAACAATAGAATGTTATGACGCTTGTGCAACCTTGCGTAAGGGAAGGTTGACGTTTGGATCATCTTTTCGTTGTCACCCCAAGAGTAAGAGATATCATGGACTCGTGTTCCTAGGTATCGGAATGAGTGGCGTAAATCAACAATCTGTTCGATGCAAGTCCTTCCTGCAACAAATTCAGCTCCAAAAGTGGCTGTTTCCGTAGTAGACTGCTTCTTCGAGAACCACATCATGGGAGTCTTGTTCGCGAAATGAAGAATGCCGGTTACAGCCTTACCACTGAGAATATCATGCATGAGGTTGGCATCATAGAAATGTGTCAACACTACTGTCTTTCCAAGCGGTGTAGGAGCGTTGCCGGTTAGCTCTTCAGAATGCTCCCCAAAGACGGTGTTGGACCAGTCGATGGTGTCGGGTTTAGTTAATATAAAATCAGGTGGTTCCACGCGGAATCTGATTTTAAAATGTCTAAACTTGGAGATATATCCATAGATACGTTTTGCACGTTTGAGATGCCCATCTCGTGGCTGAGCTCTGAAACTTGAGAGTGTCATCACGGCTGTTTGTACATCGAAACGGCCAATAGCGATGATCCATTGGAGTGAACCGATCATACTTTGGTATTTCTGTATACCAGTTTCTTCGAGAAAGGCTGAGGAGTCCAATTCGGGATGATCGTTCTCCGCAATGGGTGATTGGAACCTAGTGCTAGGTTTGCATCCGAACATTTGTTCGTAAGATGCTTCCATCTTTTCGATGCACTTTATGGGATTCATGCATAGAACACCATGCTCGTCGCGCTCAAATCCGCAACCTAGGTGAAAGTTCATAGGTCCGGATCCCTTCAGTTTGAAGTTATATGGTGACGATTGCAATACCTTCAAGAAGGAATTGGGATCTGCCATGCAGAGACATAGGTCATCGACATATGTGCATATAAGTTCATATACACGTTCACCATGCTTGTTCGTACCAGGCTTGAGGAATATTTCCGGTTCTGCGCGGGATCTTTCGAAGCCGAGTTCGATGAGACAAGCCGCGAGTAAGTCTCCAAAGCACTTGCCTGAAGACCTGAGACCGTATAGGGCTTTGTAAATGATCAGCAGGTGACCCTCCAGCGATCCGAATTCGGGACCTGCCTTGATGCATACTTTCTCGCAGGTAACTGCTTCTAAGTAGGCGTTACCTATGTCGGTACCCCATGCTTCCAAGTCGTTGAGTTCAGCTAGGAATAGGCACATACGTAGGCCGCGGAGAGATACAACACCTGCGTAAACACTGTGGATAGGGGCCTCAGTGAGATTACCGTTAGCAACGAGACGAGCCTTGTGTCTACCGTCGTGCTTGACAGCGTATATCATGTGTACCTTGATCTGTTGGAATCCCGGGGGAATGGAGCTTGTCTTGTACACGCCTTTATCAATGAATGTATTGTACTCATTGAGCTGTGCCATTTCCAGAGTGGTGGCATCTTCCCATTTGGTGTTTCCGTTGGCTTGATCAAATCGGAGGGCTTCTTTGTGGTTACGAGGTACTTTGAATCCATATTGATACTGCGGAGTGGTACGGAAAGAACGTAGTTTGGCTTGGTGCACGAGCCGATCAAGTTTCTTGGTTCGTCGCGCTAGGTTGGTGATTCGCTTGAGTCGTTTCCAACCCGGGAGGTCAAGCAAGTTGTTGTCTTTTCCATATTTTGCAACGGTGACCGGGTCATCAGCCGCAATGTTGGCTAGAGGTTCATATGTGCGTTCCATATTTTCCCATTCAATCCAAAGGTTATACTTGGAACCTTTGTATTGAGGATGCTTGTTATCCAGTGGACCTTGGTGTCCTAGGATGCGGCGAAATGACCAAAGTTTGCCGTCTTCTTGTGTTGAATCACGATGGATGTAATTCATGACATCATTGTATGCAATGATATCATTGAGTTCGTCATCGGAGTGTTTGCACTTGAACTTGATGAAGTCGTTGTTGCGTTCAAGACCGTCTTCTACATCGACGATGGTAAGAGGAAGGATCGTCCTTGGAGATCGGCAATCGGGACCGTAGGAATGGTAATGGGTTTACCATCAGCGTCAAATTGTGCGTTACCTTCTTTGTCGGTAACAACTACCTGTGATGGGTCTACTGAAGGAGTAGCGGGGTTGATGTGTGGAGTTGTGACGTTACTAACATCAAAGTATGCTAATTCCAGTGGATCAAAATCATCTTCAGTAAGGAGAACGCCATTGGAGGTCTTGCTGAAGATGTGTGTCGTAGGAGGACCATCAAAACGCTCCTCATAGTTGTTAGGGAGTGGAGAAGGTGACCAGCTTGGGCTGTCATCGACCTTCTTATATAGAAAGCTCGGTAACGAGGGGTGGGCGGGTGGTTGAAGAATTGGTTGAGTGCCAGATGCGTGGGGCGTAGTATCTGGTTGTTTGTTTGGTACAGATGGGATGGTGTCATCGGCAGTGTCAGAATCAGCGGGTGAAACGCTAGGGGGAATTGAGTTGCCTGGTTGTGTAGACTCATCAATGGGTTTACTCTGATTGGTATGCTCCCCATGTTTGAATGCTGGAGCTTCGCCAGTGGCGTATAAACGGGGCAAGGAATCCTTTGCGTTACGCCATTTGATGAAACCATCATCAGTAAATAGGCCCGCGCGTTTGTTACGTGACTCAGGTGTAAGAGCCGAGCGGTCAAGTAACTTGTTGGTAACGGGATCCCAGATTCGGAAGCAGAGTCCATTGCCAACATGTTCGGCGATGCCGACGAAATGACCTAGGCGTTCGGTAGACTGGGTACCGAAAGGGGAGTCGTTGGTTTTGAAATACACAGGTTCAAACCAGAAGAAACTGTTGTATGCGCTGATGTCGCCAAGTGTACCGGTAGCAATGAAGATCGGTTGTTTATCGGACAGCGTAGGATCAGAAATAACATTGAGGAGACCCGCGACGTATGTCATGCACAGTAGCCATAGATGTGGTGGTGTACCTGTACGATCCATGACGCGATTGACAATGCGCTTGAACGTTTGGTATCGGAGTTCGAATTGATTCTGGTGTTGGTGATAAGGTTCACTTTGCCAGAGTCCAATCCATAACATTTTGAGGTAATCGACGACCTTCTTACTGGATTGGTAGTTACCGTGGTCGCAAAGAAGGCGAATGGGCCTGCCCCATTTTCGAACAAAGTTCTGGAAACAAGATAGGAAATCGCCGGTGGTACGCATTTCCTCAACGTGTACAATATGTGACTTGCGGCCGAAGAAGATCTGAGCAATCTTGGAGCCACCATCAATTGCTGGGACATCTGAATAGACAGCATCGGACATAACATCGTCATTGAAGGGTCGAACGTTCATGGCCGGTTGAGGGGAATGAAACCGTTTGAAAATGTTTCCATCAGGGCTAACCGCTAACGAACCATATTGGGTTGAGTTTTCAAACGTAGCTTTGATGCGATCGGTGGAAACCCAACAAAAGAAAGGTTTCAGGGATAAGTAGTCATGTTCGTTGGGGTATCTTTTGCGGGGCGTAGCTGCAATACGTGTAGTGTCACTGGCAGAACAATCTGTCGAAAACGCAGTGACTGTTCCAGAGACTGCGGGTAGCGCGCAGCATGCGAGACGTTCTTGATGAATGTAGTCGGTGGAAGTAAGCCAAAAGGAGCGATTGTTGGCCCTATGATCATCAATAGGAAGGAAGGGAGATCAAGTGGAATGGCTGGAATACGAACTGAGGGATGTGACCGTGGAGGACCCGGGAGAAATGGAGATATCTAATCCTTCAAGACAGCGTGGGTTCCCATATTCGTCGTAATCGGCATAAGGGAGTTGCTGTGGTTGGGGAGGATATCTCTGGAGAAATTGTTCATCCTTCGCACTGATCGTGGTATTGAGAACAGATGGGTCCCAATGCTTATCGGATGTCATGATAACATGTGGGAGCGTGTCAAACTCAACAGTCGTGTACTTTTGTATCGCAAGGTATGGTAAACCGTGTCGTATGCTAAGAGGCAGTGCATAGCCATCGGAGGTGGTGATGACTTGTCCACCGCCCGCTTTGATGGATGTGTCGTCGACAGTGGAAAAATATGCTTCCATCTGGCCGGATGACAATATAGAAGGGTGTCGTCCTGTATAGGCACATTCATTGAAAATGAGGATGACGGGGCCTCTGTTCGATATGGAATATGCTCTGCATGTAGCAATGGGAATATTTTGTACCTGATGATTGTTAATGCCGGTGACATTAACATAGCGCGGTGGGATATCCTTGGAGATGAGACACGCATCATTACCGATGATGCAGCCATTTGCGCCGCGATCGACCATGGCAAAACCAGGGCTAGTAACCATAGTTTTGTGTATACGGTATGTGTATGACGTTACTGGACCATCGTTAGGAAAGGTGAGATCATCCTCGGGAGTATACCACTGGTGAAAATTGGCGGAATACGATGGTGTTCCCACAGGTATTTGGGTGTCACCGTCCTTTTTGTACTGAATGTCAGGGTTGTCTGAAAGGAATCGAGCGGGATGCGCGGGTGACACGGAAGATTTGAGAGGTCGCTGGTCCTTAGACGAAGAGGTCGTTGATTTGTATACACCTAGGGATGCATGGAAAACACCTCTACGATCATTCTCTACAGCAGGATGAAGGTCTGCTGCGGAATTGGCATGCTCATCTTTGGTCAAAGTATCGTCTTCTCGAAATGATACCGAGTGTTCATGTTGGTATGCCTTCCGGGTAATGGGTTTGACATTGTTGGGGTCAGGTTGGTCTTTGTGGAGTAAGTCGTGTTGTAACGATGCGACCACAATTTTCTTGCCTTCCGGAGAAAAACTGAGCCAACTCTTCATGTCCTGACGTGACAAGGCCTTCCATATGTTTGTAGGCAATCTTGTGGTAGGGTCAGGGGTACGTCCAGCCTTAAATACCGCATAATCTTGATAGTCTCCTTCAAATTCGATAGGGAGAGCATAGTCATCATGGTTTTGGCTTTGTTCAGAGGAGAAATCATGAACGTGTGCACGTACGGTCGACCGAGGAGCAGACATTGCGGACTGGGAATCAAGTCTAGTTGCTTCGAGTAAAAGCGTGATTTTAAGATCGTGGATAGCAGCGGCTTCGGCAACCGCATCCGTTACGGTGCTATTCGTCCCACCTGGATCCTTGACTTTGGCAAACTGCTCGCTTAGCTGGAAGCTGGAATAGCATGCCTGACACAATGCTGATTTAACAGTATGGTACTCAAGGGGCTTGTTGGGAGGACGGAGCTTGTTGAGGTGATTTAATTCATCAAACCAATGTGTAATGAATTTCACTTTGGATTCCTTCCAATTGTTGAGGTTCAACTTGAGCAACGCTTGTAGCTGAGTCGAGTTGTCGTATACCTTTGCTTTTGATTTGCTATGAAGGTTTACGAAATCGAAGTATGCCTTGCGTCCATCACGAGTGGTAGAATGACTGTGTACACATGATGCAGAAAGGTCACTCTTGAAGACTTCCAACATTAGTACCCAGAAGAAGGCACACTGCTTGACGAAGAGATCACGGGTATAACCCAGAAGCGTAGCTGGAGGCCAAGTTTCATCGAGGAATGTCTCTGTATCGATGTCGTATGCCTCGAGTTTAGCTTTGAAACCGACGAGCCAGTGTCCGAATCTTGAGTCATTCGTGAGGGGTGTAAAGGACTTTTCATCTCGTGCTTTTTGGCACCATGATTCGTACTTTACCTGCTGAGGTGACTTTTTGTTACTTCCTGCCGGAGGAGGTGGTGGGTTCAGAACAGATTCGTTACGCAAGCGTTGGGCACGTTCTTCGCGGAATGACTGGAATTCCCTGTATGTATATGACTTTACATCCTTCCAGTTCCTCTCGTCTTCTTCTAGAGCGACATCGGCTTCTTGTAGGTTGATAGCGAAATCCGCAAGTGCTTCTATGCTCCTTTGAATGGATCGAGGGATATGCGTTGGCAATCCTCCCTCCGTATAGGTAAGTTCGCGTGCAAAGTCCGGTTCGATAAGTGCGTCGAGGAACGACTTCCACTCGCATAATCCGCCTTCTTTGAGAGCTAGGCATAACTTGCTAGTAGTCTCACTTGTTACGTTGAGTAAGGATATGAGTATCTTTCTCATATCAGTATCGAAGCTGGGAAAGCGGTTGATAGTGGCGACTTCGGCGTCATTCTTCTCTTCGCCTCCAAGTGCATTGCCGGGCATCAACGGTATGTTCGGCATCTGTGGTGGTTCCGAGCCTTGGAAAGAATTGCGCGGTGACTGAGAATGGGAACTGCTTCGTGTACGATGTGCGATGTACATATGCCAGCGTAGGGATTGTATTCAATTCCGTTCCTGTTCCTTTTTTTGTGTGCAAGCCGTCTTAGAGCTTGCGACTGTTAATCTATTATTTTCCTTCTGAATCCGATTCGTTGAGAGTCTGATTCAAAGGCTTCTGATGAACAGCAACGCTGCGTTAGTGTGTTAGTAGACGAACGGTTGTACTCTACGCGTGACAATTGTGTTTGGATACTTTCGGCAACGGATAATCGGACTACAGGCGAGACTAGGGAAACGCCAGATCTCCTCTTGCTGTGACTTATTCAGATTGCAGCGAGACAGACCTTAGTATGTAGATTACAAGTAGTTGGTAGCAACTAGTGTGAATTTTGGGATATAAATCAGTTGAATGTTAAAAGTATGAGATAAAGTGAAATCTTGCCGAAATGCAAGATATCTCTTTTATTGAGATGAATACGTTGCAACTGCTGTTGCGTAGTGCTGAGATTACTCGCTGATTATTTCCGTACATGTATTAGTCGTTGACCATATATATTTGTATGCATGTATATGTATTGTGTGAGAATCACACGCCAACGGTTTTCTTCTCTTGTTCCGTTAGGAAGACTTCATGATATGTTTATCATTAAGGTCAGGAATTGCTCCCGTAGCTCGTGTGATATTTTATGAAATCAGAGTTTGCTCACCGAAGAACAATGGCAATACTGTAAGACAGGGATTGCTCACCGTTGATGCGCGATGGGAATCGATGCGCCGTGGGAATCGGTATGCCGCGGGAATCGATTACTTAGATGGGTACGGGACTCATTGATTCGTACGAATAGGAAATCCACCCTTTGGTAGCTTTGGTACTTCTGGTCACGAAAGGAATTGAATACTCCACCCTGGATGAACCCGAATTCGTAAAGTTCAGGTGGGACATGATTCCCCCCCGGGTCAGAATGGCGTACGGGTTGGAAGGGCTCAAACAAGGGGAATATGTGTATGCCCTGATCAAGAAGTCATGGTATGGGTTAAAACAAAGTGGAAAGATAGCCCACGACGACCTAGTCGACCACCTCCAGAAGTACGGATACAGCAAGGCACCCCACACAGAGGGACTGTTCCTGCACGATGAACGGGACATTAACTTTACCCTCGTGGTGGATGACTTTGGAATCAAGTACACCCAACAGGAAGATGTAGATCACTTAGTAGCAGCAGTCGGCGCCAAATATACCTTCAAGGTGGATTGGTGGGGAAAACAGTACGTTGGGGTCCACCTGCGATGGGACTACGACAAACGTGAAGTGCAACTATCTATGGACGGTTACGTGGAACAAGCGTTGAAAGAATTCGAACATGTGAGGCCGACACGCACGTACGCTGGCCCTTCACGCGCGGACGTCCCTGCCTACGGCGAAAAAATACAATACGCAAAGCTCGAGGACATGACTACGCTATCGGATGAAGAAATTCGTCCAACAAGTCACAGGAAAATTCCTGTTTTATGCCCGAGCAGTCGATAACACGATGTTACATACACTCAACGATATTGCCTCTGCCAAGAATAACAAGACGACCTTAGCGGCTACCAAATACTTTCTCAACTATGCTGCGTGTAATCCCGATGCGACCATAATCTACAGGGCAAGTGACATGATACTCCGGGTAGATAGCAATGCTGCCTACCTAGTATGTCCAGAGGCCAAGAGCCGAGCTGGGGGTTACCATTACCTGGGGGATACCTCCGATCACACATTCAACGGCGCTATTCTAGTGTTGGCAAAGATAATCAAGAATGTTATGGCATCCGCGGCCAAGGCCGAAGTCGCGTCCTTATTCCTGAACGCAAGGGAAGCGTTACCCATACGACAATGTCTGATTGAACTCGGCCACCCACAACCGACCACTCCAATGAAAACCGACAATAACACAGCAGAGGGCATACTCAATGGTACAATCAAACAAAAGAGGTCCAAAACCATTGATATGCGATTCTATTTAATAAGACCAAAGCTGTACGGCAATGTTTGTTAATTTGATTTCTTTTAGTATTTACGTTATTTTGCTCTTTTACGGTGTTGGAAAGAGTTATTGATAAGATTATGATCGGATTGTTTCTGGACCATATTGTTCTCTCATTTACTGAATTGTCTTTCGTTTGTGTGGGAATACGTGTATCGAGAGTTCGTTACTCATAGATACTCGTATTGGGATTTCGCTACTCAGCGTTCGATACTCAGTGCTTTAAGTATCTCTTGATACTCATGTGAGCTTATGTATATTTTACTTAATGCGCTCTCCTCGTGATAAAGGATCTAGAACACTTTGGAATCGTATGTATTCTTGGAATTGTGTTTACTTGCGGGAATTCCTTTGTATACGTAAATCGTACTTTTACGTATTACGTTTGCGTATTACGTTTTACGTATTATGTATTACGTATTATGTATTACGTATTACGTTTACGTATTACGTTTTACGTATTACGTATTACGTTTACATATTACGTTTTACGTATTACGTTTTACGTATACGTAAATTGTACGTTTTACACGTAAATTGTACGTTTTACGTATTACGTATTTTCAGTAATTCAACACACCCTTGGATGGTCCTTGGACTATCGGGTTCATACAGATATATCGGACGTACCTTCTTATGGTGGCTCCCCGGATGGTGTTTGGTGGGGTAGTCAGCCAGATTATGTTTTCCCGGCTCCCAGAAAATATTGAATTGCCCTTGTTGCGCCCTGTCTTTTAACCAATAGAATCGCATATCAATGGCCTTGGACCGTTTTTGTTTGATTGTACCATTGAGTATGCCCTCTGCTGTGTTATTGTCGGTTTTCATTGGAGTGACCGGTTGAGGGTGGCCGAGTTCAATCAGACATTGCCGGATGGGTAATGCTTCCCGTGCATTCAAGAATAATGATGCTACTTCGGCCTCGGCCGCTGACGCCATAACATTCTTGATTATCTTTGCCAACACCAGGATCGCGCCATTGAATGTGTGATTGGATGTGTCCCCCAGGTAATTATACCCCTTGGCTCGGCTCTTGGCCTCGGGGCATACTAGGTAGGCTGCATCGCTATCTACCCGGAGTATCATGTCACTTGCCCTGTAGATTATGGTCGCGTCGGGATTACACGCAGCATAGTTGAGAAAGTATTTCGTAGCCGCTAAGGTCGTTTTGTTATTCTTGGCTGAGGCTATATTGTTGAGTGCATGTAACATTGTGTTATCGACGGCTCGGGCATAAAACAGGAATTTTCCTCTGACTTGTTGGATGAACTTTATTTCTGCGTCCGACAGGGTGGTCGTGTCCTCGAGTTTTGCGTATTGTATTTTTTCGCCGTAGGTAGGGACATCCGCACGTGAAGGGCCCGCGAACGTGCGTGTCGGCCTCACGTGTTCGAATTCTTTCAACGCTTGTTCCACGTACCCGTCCATAGACAATTGTACTTCACGTTTGTCGTAGTCCCACCGCAGATGAACTCCAACGTACTGTTTCCCCGACCAGTCCACTTTGAATGTATATTTGGCACTTACGGCCGTAACTAGGTGATCCACGTCTTCCTGTTGGGTGTACTTGATCCCAAAGTCATCCACCACGAGGGTAAAGGTAATGTCCCTTTCATCGTGTAGGAACAGGCCTTCGGTGTGGGGTGCCTTCCTGTATCCGTACTTTTGTAGGTGATCAACTAGGTCGTCGTGGGCTATCTTGCCGCTCTGTTTTAACCCATACCATGCCTTCTTGATTCGGGCATATACATATTCTCCCTGCTTGAGCCCTATCAGCTTGTACGCTATTCGGATTCGGGGGGGAATCATGTCCCACCGGAATTTTACATATTCGGGTTCATCCAGCGTGGAGCATAAGTACATGTTGGAAATGTCACCAGTACAGTATTTGGCCCCTGGGGAGGACACCACGCTGTTCCAGTGGGTTTTGATGGTTTCCATGCTTGCTGTCCGGGTGGACACGTTACCATGGTACTCCAGTCGGTCTCCACCGGCGGTGATTCTCGTCCGGTAGGGGTCGGCTTTCTCGGGGCGTATGGCTACTGTATATCTGGGGTACGTGACCCTCTTGTGTATGGGTACGTCCGTTCTCCTGATCCAGTCCAATACGTCCATCCCTTCTATGTTATTCTGTTGAAAGCCCTGGAATAACCGGCCGAACTCGTCCTCGCCTGATTTGAGCCATAATTCTTGTACTTGTGCTTTGGGGTGCCTGATGAGATCACGGTACGCTGCCCATTTGTTCAAGTCCTCGTCCCATATGGACCCCCCACAAGCTAGTTGGGGCTCATATGATAAATCGTTCGTTCGTGGAGCCTGTTTTGGTACGGGAAACTGGGCCGGTTCGCGCGGGTAAACTCCCATTAGGGCCTTGGGCTTAAGCTTAGGTTTTGAGTAATATTGGTCGGACTTGTAGTACCTGGAGACTTCACCGTGTGTGTAGTCCGCAACGTCCCCATCCGTGAAACGTACTTTGTAGAATTGATTGGTTTGGTCATAACTTATGACTTCACCTTCATACCACCCTGAGTTGAACTTCTTTCTAATGATTGTGCCCACCGCCCAGGGGTGTCCCCGGCGGGCGCTGCGTTGTTGTTGTGTCGGTGCCACCCTTGGAGGTTCGCGCGCATTGGATTTCGTATTGGGCCCGTTTGCTACCGTGAGTGGTTTGGGCGCGTTTTTGGTCATATCACGCAGCTGGGCACCTCTGGGCGTATTTTGTTTCGGTCGCGTATTTATGTGCAATAGTTCTTGCAAACTCCTCAGGGCCTCGTTTAGTTGAGTTCCCTGTTCCATATACGGGATTGGTGGATGGGGTTTATTAGCAATTTCTTTTAGGTCCTGGAGTGTCATGAGCAGCCGGTCGGTAGATGAGGTACGTGGCATCGCAGTTTTGGGGAAGAATGCGACGGTGTTGCTGATTCTGGTAGCGCGGCTGGCCGCCCCGACACATGTGTAATTCCTGTAGTGTTTCAAGGCCGGTCCGATGTAGTAGCCCCTCGTTCCATGGTCCTGCCATGCTCCGCGTTCCTGGGCCCTGTCATGGATAATCACACGGCACCCCATAGGGGCGAGGGGGTGTTTGTTGTAGTCGTAGATCCCGCGTCTGAGCTCATATGCCGATAGTTTGGGTTGGGAACGGGATGCGCGTAATAAGTTGAAGGTAATGAGGGCCTGTGGGATCATAGAAAAAGTGTGTCATAACAAACAAACGCAATCGGTCTTACGATCGATTGATTTAGTGAGCAAGAGTAATCATAATCATTGTTACAGTTCATTCGGCCTTGTCGGTGACGATCGACAGGTTAATTAATCGTCGTCAAATTACGCGGTAATACACCGTATAATCGACGGTAATTCTCAGCATACAAAGCACACATAAATAAGACGCAAAACACATGCAAAACCATCTTCGATCGGTCTTTTTACCGTATAATTCGCCGTGATATTCTCATTGGAATATCACATTGCTTGTACCTTATTACGTAGAATTAGTACTAGGTTGTACGGAGGTTTTAGGGCATGATAGTGTTTTAGAGTTGTTAATTCTTCGAAGAGTGAGCTGATGGGGAAATTCGGTAAAGAGACAAACCACATGGAAACACCGACGATTATTCACTCAAGTTAAATAACCTTACGAATAAGGTTATTTGCCCTTATGACTTTTCGTACAGTACGCGTTACACGGTGAATTCTTTTCAGTCCCCTTCAGTCATAAATCCTCCAACCGTTAAGCGGCTGGATTCTATGGCTTAATATGTTCATCGTGAGTTGAATACCAAACTGTATCCAGTCTACCATCAGAGGCCCTATCAAAAAGAAATGGGGCGGCGTTTTGCCTTTCATTCTGGCTTATATCATGGCATTTTGCCCTGATCCTTGCCAGTTTGATATATTGTATTCATGGATCAAATTATCCATTTTTCTTTCGAAATGCTCATTGCAGATCGATTTGTTCCATGATCGGACGAATCAACTTGTTACTTCAATCGAACGATCGATCGAACATTCCACCGAATGATTGATTCTTTACTTTACCACATGCAACGAGAACAATGTTCCCGGAAAATAGCGCCACTCATTAGCTTTGTAAACAAATCAGCAATATTTGTTGAACCTGGTTCCTTTGCAACTCTGATAATTCCTGCTGCAATAGATTCACGCGCTTTGTGGTATGCAATGCTGTTGTGCTTCTTCTTACATGGGCTTTCAGGTCGTGTAACATTTGTGACAACTGAATCATTATCACAATACACATTTGTGCTCCCATCAATTGGAACACCCATCATTCTCAACTTGTACCTTAGACCTTCAACCAATTCGATTGCAATTTTCAAAGCAATGATTTCAGATCCAAAAGTTGATGTCTCAACTGTTGTTTGTCTTTTGGAAAACCAAATGATCGGTGCATTATTAATGAAGATAATAACACCAGTATGAGATCTCCTTGTTGCCTTGCATCCAGCATGGTCAGCATCGACAAAACAGCTCATCGTCACATGTTTTCCCAAAGCTTCAGGCATATCTGTTGGTATGACTTCAGCGGCACTAGGATAAAATTCAGACCAGTCACATTTTTAAAATTTACTTTCATCAACACTTGGTACAGTATCATCAAAAACCAGTTTTGACCTGTTGTACTTTTTCAAATATGCAAATATGTGAAACAACTGATTCAAATGCCCGATCCTTGCCTGTGCCAAATACCTTGACATCAGTGAGACTGGCATTACTATGTCAAGTCTTCCTAGTTCACAAATCCACCTGAGAACTCCAATTAAACCTTGATAGTAATTTTGCAATTCAGGGTTCAATTCTTCTGATATATCAATTTCCGGTCGGTAATCATGTGACAGTGGACTGGATGCTGATTTTGGTAGATACTTGTAGCCATATTTTTCAGTTCCTAACTCTTGTTCGACTGCTGCAACAGCTTTCGCTGTATACTTAGTGCTTGATAATGACCATCTTGGCTTTGAATCACCTTCAAAGTAGAATTTCCCAATATCAGCTCCCAAATACAGAGTTGGCTCTTCAATCGTATCATCCTTCAATTTGAACTTTCGTTCAATGTTTTCAAGCTGGAACTTTGGATCTTCGCCAGAACATAAGATATCGTCTACGTATACAATGAGCATTGCCCAGTATCTGGATCCATTTTTCCTGGTTTCAATTCTTAAGTGCACATCCGGATCTGCCTTGCAAGGTGAATATCCAAGATCTCTCAAATGCTGTGTGAGATATGACCTGAAAGATGCACCAGCAACCGGCAGTCCATACAATGCGCGGACAATCTTGCAAGGCCTTCCTGCAAGGTGAGGTGGAAAACCATCTTCTGCTCTCGCTTTTAGAAAGTATTTCTCTTTAATTGGGGCTGTCAAATATGCATTTTGAATATCAGCTGATAGAACCTTCAAATCATTCAGCGCTGCCAGCAGAAAGAATATTCTTACTGAGTCTCGACTGGGAACTGATGAATAAGTATTTTCTTTGGCCACTGCAGGGACTTTGTGACCGTCCCCTACTAACCTAGCCTTCCTTGTTAGGGATCCAAGCTTGATATCAAAAATCATATGAGTTGTTATCTGCTTATGGCCAACTGGAATAACATCATCATCAGAAAATTCAAACGCTGCCATATTATTTGTCATTTCCTTATGAATTGCTCTTTCCCAGTGGTCGGTCCCTGTTTTCTTATCAATAGCCAGTGCTTGTTTATTGAATGTGGCAATTCAACTCCATATTTGTGAGTCTTCAACCAATACTTTGCTGTTTTGGCCGCTTTAAGGATTCGATCCTTCCTCCTCAAAATTTTGTGCACCCACCATCTGAAAGCTGGTGTTTTCTCAAGATTATTGTTGATAGCATATTCAGCCAATTGCACTGGAAATGACTCTTTCACATCACTTAGCTTACACCAAGATTCAGTGCCATCTTTCCAACTGGCTAAAATTCTCCAACCTCTAGTTGTAGGTTTATGGGTTTTCCTGCCATTTTTGGCTATAGTTGTTGCTTCCTCGTCACTTAAAGCAGTGTTGTCTTTTTCATGGTCAATGAGCTCATCCAGTAAAGTGAACATCCGTCCGTCATCATCAACAGAACTATACAGACTTTCTGCCACAATATTTGCCGTGTATTCCTCCATTGTACCATCGGGTAGTTGCAATTTATACAGCCTCGTGTCTAGTATGGGATTCTCATTTCTGATTCCTATTGGTCTGTTTTGCAAGTCGCGAACCCTGTCCTTGACAACGCACCTGAGTCTTTCATCACCTCTTTCAATGATCACTTCATTTCCCATATATTCATCTGGTTCATCAACATCTTCTACCGATGCTTCTGGCTCAGCCATTTCAAGTTTCATATCCGGTGTTTCTACTGGTTGATTCTCAAATAGCTCTATTTGGGGTTCTGGGTAGTTTTCCTGGAAGAATGATGCGCTATCCTTTACTTGATCTCCAATCTTGGATTCAATTGATTTGTCAATTGCTTCCATTCTTCTGAGGATATCTCTGTCCCGCCATTCAAATTCCTTGACGGGTCTTATTGAATTTGTAGATATTGGTATTGCCGACTCGGGCAGTAGCCAAAAACAATCCCCCCCACCTACCCTATTCCCACAGGGGCCCAACCATCGCGCCAGCCTTTCAACACCTCGGGTGGAAGAATCACCTTTTTCATAATAAAACACAAAATCATACCATTCTGATGAAGTGTATAAAGTAATATCCGGTCTATAGCCATGGACCAATTCAAATGGGGTTCTCCCCATTGAAGAAGGGTTGTTGGAGGCTGTTCGCTGCCTGATATTAGCACATAGTTCACCACAAAATGACCATAATCTTCTCGGTGACTTCTTCTTTGCAGACTTGGTTGTGATTGCACTACCAAGATGGCCAATTGCTTGTTCTGCCCGATTTTGGAATGGGCAATGCGGCTGGATGAATGTCTGATGGATATGGTTGCGCTTTACAATTGAATTCCAGTGTGTTTTGTAGGTTCTTGGGGATCCTTGTTCTGGCGCACCATCAGAAATCAAATGCTCTGGAATTCCAATTTCATGAATGAATGTCTTCAATCCTTGGTGGGCTTGTGATTTGTCCTGTATTGGTATAAATACTTCAAATCCATTTCCATTTGTAAAGATCTGTGCACATTTTTCTTGCCTCATAATACTCGTGGTTCTTGCATGCCAGGTATCAGTGTACCAGGTTCCTTGTGCGACTCTCTTGTTCCTGAAGCGCTGAGTAGGCAGCCGCTTCATCAATGGTGATTGCAAATTCCTGAGTGCCTTCTGCGTCGTGACTTGCAATGTCTGCTCAGCTTTCTTAAAACTAATGTTCCAAGTTTTGGCTAGGCGTTCACAGTCAACTTTGTTTGGACCTTCAATTGTTATCACTGATGGCCCCCATTGATTTCTTCTGTCAAGAGACCTTCTTTCTAGTGTATTGTCAATTTCTTGCAAGCTAGGGGCCTGTTTTGATTCTGCTTTAGGAGCTTCCATAAAGTCAAATTCTGTATCATCAAACAAAAATTGGTCTACCCTTCGCGCGCTTGAAATATTCCTTACTGAAGAAATCCGATGAGCAATATTTCCATCTGTTGCAATCTGGCATTCAGTTAGCATTCTCCTTGTGGATACCTGATGGACTCTCATCAGTTTGCATTGCTGCATGACACTTGGATGCCGTTTCGTCCGAGAACTGTTTCTCGACCCCCCGCGGGCTATCGCGCGCTATTTTTACAATTCTCGACCCTATTTTTTAAATTTCCTACCTTTTTAGGTCGCGTGTCTACTAAAATACCTCGCGCGTCGCACACCTTTACTTTTGAGACAAATATCTCGTCACTCCTCAAATAAAATAACTATTTTAGGGTTAAGGATATCATATTCGTTTCGTGACAAGCACTATTTTGTGTACAACTTGTGCACGAATGACTTATTTCATTTTCTCAACATGTTTCCACCATACTGGTATAATGGGCTCCGACCCAAATCCTCCAACTCCAACTCAAATCCCAGCTCCAACTCCATGTCAACTCCAAGTCGAATCCACCCCAGGCGGGCTATTGCACTCAAGGGTTTTGTTCGTGTTTAACGCCAGGAAGATCCGCTGTATTTTCAGAAGCTACACCGTCGGAATCGCCACTCCAATGTTGTTCGCTCCTCTCAAATAACCCGCTTTGTGGATAGATGCTGCTGGTTACATTCGGATCGACTTGATCATTGCTAGTAGGATCGACGCTTTCAATTTTAACGTTTGGATCATTTCTTTTTTCTTCACGAATCTTACGAATCATTTTTTGGATTCGAGCAGTCTCTTTCTTGTGATAAACAAGCATTTTCCGGAGTTCTTGTTCGAGATTGGCTGGGTGTTCCTGAACCACCTTTTGTAGTTTGTAAATTCCCTCCATGGTTGGTTCGACTGTCGATTGGATGATTAGTATTAGTAGTATCAGTAGAGTAGATTATCTATTCGAAGATTAGGTCGTAGTAACACCTAACACGTTGGTATTTGTTTTCCTCGTCGGAAAGATAATGAAATAATCAATTATAATGATGAAGTAATAGCAAAAATAATGTATTACTAGTATCTACTAGTAATAACTCATGCAAAATAGCATACTAGTTGGTTTTACCGGTACATGAAAGTCGGAATCAACTCGATCGTAATCAACAAAACAATTGTCCACGATTTCCATTTCGATAATCAACAACGCAATTGTCCACGATTTCCTACTAGTATCTACTAGTAATAACTCATGCAAAAATAGCGTACTAGTTGGTTTTACGGGTACATGAAAGTCGGAATCAACTTGATCGCAATCAACAAAACAATTCTCCACGATTTCCATTTCGATAATCAACAACGCTATTGTCCACGATTTCCATTTCGATTCACATTTCCGTGCACCTTATGGAAGAACTGACGCGCCTGCCAACAAATGTTTGGAATAACTGATGGGATTGACCCGTCCGGCGCTGTGTATTAACCCTCTTAAGGAGTTGACTGTACGTACTGTTCACTACTAAACATATTGTACGAGGAATGTTGCAATCATCACTAAGTAGTAATTACTTTACGGACCATTTTTGCAATCGAAGTACGGTAGTAAGGAAATCTACCGTACAAGAAAACACATCACACACAAAGTAACACATGTAATTTTTTCCTTTCAACGATTCATCTTTGTGATCTCCTTCGTTTCGACCCCATCTACTGATATTTTCCTTCAAACAACTCCGCAACATCATGCCTCCTGTTATGAAAACCCCTCTTCTATTCTACTGCCGTTGTTGCGCGCTGAATGGCAAAAACTCCAAGTTTTTAGGATATAAATCCACGGCAAACAAGCAGGGTACTTTGAAATACGTCTCCGTTGGCCTAAGAAGACATCTTTATTGTCTTGATGAGTGCCGGGATTTCTACCATAGTCAGGGTCTAATTAAACGAAAGATCTATAACCTCTCCACCTCTATCAAAGTGCAGCCTACCTTGCCGTCTGTTCAACATTCTCCGTCTGATTTTGGGATGACTATGACACAAAACGGTCCATCTGTTCCCCCTTCCCATCTCTCCCAGCAACACACTGTCACAAGTCAGTCAGCGACGGGTCTTCATTCTGTTCTAAACCAACAGATTGTACATGATGTCTTTTTATCGCCAATGGATCGGAACGCCATTGAATCTTACATGGCTGTTTCTGCTGTTCAAGATGAAGATGCATTCCCGCTGAATAATGATATCGACAATTCCGATGACGAGGATGACAATGATGATGATGTAAATGAAAATAACGACAACAATTCTACCAACAACATTGATTGTGGAGACAACGAAGAAGATAACACTAATGGTTCTGCTGTTAACGTCGTTACTGCTCAGCCCGCCCCTCCACCACCTTCTTTTCATGAAAGCATTAATTTGAACGAAAGAGAGGATGCATTTCAAAGCCACACAAAACTACCGCCGCCCCCTCATCTTCATGCTGAATTGGAACTCATGAATTTAATGGCCAGACATAAATTGCCACTGAACACATTCAAATCCATTTTCCAGTGGGCAAATAAAAGTCAAATGAGACCGGGTTTTGATTTTTGCGATGCCAAAATTAGATCTCGGCAAGCAATTTTTGACAATCTCCAATCCAATCTTGGTCTCTCCGATATGAAATTTCATCCTCATATACTGAATTGGTTACATGATAATAAGCCCACTCAGGTGTATGTCCGTTCTTTTAAGGATGCCATTTATTCTCTTCTTTCTGACCAGCAGCTAATGATAGAAGAAAACCTCTCCTTTCCCGACTATTCCACCCCTCTGTCTCCCGACAATAATCCTGAGTTGAATCCTAATTCTGTAATCTCAGAATTGCATCACGGCTCGTGGTGGAAATCTTCTTGGAAAGAAATTTGCAATCCCAATTCGCAAGAAATTCTTGTTCCTATTATATTTTACATGGACGGCATATCTTTGGATGCGCACGGACGACTTACGTTAACACCATTGAACATGACACTTGGTATTTTTAATGTGGAGACTCGTTCTCGACCTGAAGCATGGACAACTATTTACTTCCATCCCGACCCCGAATGGGAGTCAACCAGACACTCTCGTCCTGCCACTTCAAAGGAAAAAATTCAGAATCTTCACAATGGTTTGGAAGTAGCGTTTCGTTCCTTCAAAGCCGCGTGTAACGAAGACGGTGGTATCGAATGGAATTATCTTCCGTACGCAAATCAACAGTGGAGGGTAAAAATGAAATTTGCCATTGCCTATGTTATTGGCGACACAGAACTTCACGATAAATTGTGTGGAAAATACGGCTCCTTCAATAAGGGTGTCATGCGGATGTGCCGTCACTGCAACTGTTATTCTCCAAACATAAACATTCCTTCTGTTCAACCTGCAACAAAGAAGTGGTCACCTGTTGATTTCCATTGTTTTCCCGGCACAGATCTAAACGATATCAATAAGAACTTCAAAAACAACTCTCATCACAACATAAGGAATGTATTTCATGATTTATGCTTTGGTACTAATCAGAACAACATTCATTTTGCAACTCCCGGTGAATGTTTGCACATGCACCAGCTTGGTACTGCCAAACGGGCCATCGAGTCAATTGAATTGTTGCTCCGCGGAAGTGTTCCATGTGTTTATGCCCCCAATTTGAAGCACGGTGTGGCTGTTGCTAACAGTATTGGCCATTTAGCACAACGGTACGGTGGTTTGTTATCACGCCAGTCTGATAGAGATTTTCCTCGCACCAAATTTGGGACTCAGCTATTATCAACTACGAAGAAAGAAGGGCATGATTTCTCTGGAATGCTTATTTCTCTTCTGATCGCTATGGTTTCCAAACATGGATCTGACATTATTGGTGACCATCGTTTTGTAAAGAAACAGATAGAGGTAATTCAGCTAATTCTATCAATGGAAGAATTTCTTAAACACGGTCGAATGAAATATGGTTCCTTAAAGAATCTCCCAAAAACAATTGTTCACTTTATTAATTGTATAAACTCCACATGTCACAGGAAAGGGATGGGAACAAAACTAATCAAGAATCACCTGTACTTTCACCTACCAGATTATA
Organism: Pseudo-nitzschia multiseries; assembly: GCA_037355745.1. Classification (NCBI taxonomy): domain Eukaryota; phylum Bacillariophyta; class Bacillariophyceae; order Bacillariales; family Bacillariaceae; genus Pseudo-nitzschia; species Pseudo-nitzschia multiseries. Next base: position 3,379,318 of record CM074785.1, on the reverse strand, counting down.
TCTCTTTATGGGGGAGCCCCGCAGGCTGGGATAGTGCTCCGAATGAGTCTCACCATAAAACTGAGATTAAAGCTCCTTCCAAGAACACGCAAGGTAATGCTGCATCACTAATCGGTCAAACGGCGAAGCGAAAGTCCGAGAAAATGATGCTAAGCCAGGCAACATATCACTTCAACTTGCATCCGCCTGATCCTCCTCCAATTGAATGACCTGATGGTGGCGGTTCTCATTTTCATATAATGAGAACCGAAAATGGGGAATCAACAATGAAGTGGCTTCGTTCTACGAACAAAAGCAAACCATTTTTTCCTTCTGACATACTCGACTTTGTTTGTGATTCTGTGCTACCTTTATTGGAGAATCCTTCACACATTTGTGGAGTTACAGAGCACAATTGTTTCGATGTTGCTTGTGGGTCTAATTTTATATTTCGCTCGCATCCTTCATATAGATCAGATAGTTCTCTGCTGAACTCCGTCTGGATGGATTGGTGTTTGATGAAATTGGACTTTGATTTAAATAACAATCCCAAGCTCATACCGTGCCATCTGGTATGCTTCTTAACTGTACAGAGTTTGAAGCAGCCATACAGTAGTATTGGTGGCTATCCAATTGATACAAACGGAATGTATGCTGTGGCTCGTCGGTTTCAAGATGTGCCTAAGAAAACAGCTTCTGAATTTGTCCAACGTGGTCGCCTGATGAATTCACTGTACCTATTTCATGTCGACACTATCCATTCCGAGCTGGCAGTTGTTCCAGAGCAAGGAATTGATGGGTGCATAACCAATTGCGATTGGCTGGTGATATCGAATCGGATCTCCTGGCTACATTTTTTTGAAAGCAAAAATGCTGCTACACCACCGTCTTACGAATCTTTGTACAACGCATGCACACTACAGGACGACATCCAGTTGGAACCGTTTGAGATGGCATTGAATGATAACGAATCCAGTGATTCTCTATCTAGTTCAGAGAGCGAAAGCTCGGACAGCAGTTCCGATTGAGTAGCAAGGGTGAATGTACCGGCTAACTTTAAACTATTGTTTAATTTTACTATAGAGCGTTAGCTCTAAGCACAGTTTTGCGAGATACATAGGCGCTCATAATATAACAGCCTTCGTATTTTGGATTCGAACAGCTATGTAATACTAATGGATTGAACAATAGAGTATCTCCTGACCTCAATGGAACTTTCACTCCATACGTGGGGAAGACAAAATAATAAATCACCTCGTCAGCAGACACTTCCGCCGGAGCAATTACTGTCAAACGAGTGTAGTACATGTCATCGTCCACATGGCATCTAGAATGGTAGTTGCGACCGATCGAAAATGCTAAGGCCTGCTGCCCAATTGCATTTAGCTTTGTACGAGACAGAATCTGAGACAACACATCCATTTCCTCCGCAACAAATGGTTCGACGTCAATTAAACTATGATGCATATGCTTCACAATTTCAACTGTTGTCTCTTCTAGCTCTAGTTTGATGCTGGGATCGACATGACTTTTGAAAACATACTCACCAATATTTGAATCCAATCTTTCTGGTCGAATTCCAATGATAGCATAATCATCATTGATACTGCCGCGCTTAACCCCTCTTCCAACGGTTGGTTTTGCTCCAACAATGGCAGGAGCAAACTGTCTCAACAATTCGATATTATTCTTCGAAGCGAGGTGTCGTTCCGCAAAATGGCGTGAAACTTTGGCAAAAATTCGCAATGATGGTTCGTAAGGATCAAACGCAAGAATATGCTCATCCTTCGTACTATCCAATGTATTGTAGTTTTCGATTGACAAAGCCTGTTCCGGTTGATACTTCTTCTTTCCGCCTGTCTTGCCACCCCAATCTGTCTCCATGTATTTACCTGCCACGGCAGCGGTACTGGATTTATTTTTCAGCGCTATTGTACGGACGCCATCTTTGCAAGTTGAACGCCTATTCCTTTCCTTTTTCATCGGTTTTATCAGAGACAAGTTCGTATAAGTTTCGTGGCTCTTTGACACCGGTGCAGCAATCCTCAGAAAGTTGGAAGACATTCTCTGTTTATGTCTTCTCTCATGTTTCCTATTTGCTTTTTGCCTCCTTCCTCGTGCTGACAATTGCTTTCCATTCGTTGTGGTTGGTTTCATTGTTGCCGAGACAAATTGCCGTTGGAGGATGACGAGGACGAATCGATTTGCCGATGGAGTGCCGCTTGCCGGTGGAGGTGGAGGAGGAGCGACGTTGTTTGATCACCGGTGTAGGAGGAGGAGGAGCGACGTTGGTGGAGCGACGGTGGAGGAGCGATTCGATGCCGGATCACCGGTGGAGGAGTAGGAGCTACTCGATGCTGACGATTCGTTGCCGAGGGCCGGTAGAGGAGATGGAGGAGGAGCGACGTTGGAGCGACGGTGTAGGAGAAGGAGGAGCGACGTTGTTGGAGCAGATCGATTGCTGTTGGATCGATTGGTGTTGGATTGATTGGTGATGGATCGATCCGTTTTGCAGATCGATTCGTGTTGCAGATCGATTCGTGTTGCAGATCGATTGTCGCTTGCCGTTGGAGGAGGAGGAGGAGGAGGAGCGTTTCGCTGATTCGTTGCCGCTTGCCGGTGGAGTAGGAGCGTTTCGCTGATTCGTTGCCGCTTGCCGTTGGAGGAGGAGGAGGAGCGTTTCGCTGATTCGTTGCCGCTTGCCGGTGGAGGAGGAGCGTTGCCGAGCGCCGGTGGAGGAGGAGCGTTTCCGTGATTCGTTGCCGCTTGCCGGTGGAGGAGAAGCGTTGCCGAGCGCCGGTGGAGGAGGAGCGTTTCCGTGATTCGCTGCCGAGCGCCGGTGGGGGAGGAGCGTTTCCGTGATTCGCTGGTGCCGAGCGCCGGTGGAGGAGCGTTTCCGTGATTCGTTGGAGGAGCGTTTCGGTGATTCGCTGGTGCCGAGCGCCGGTGGAGTAGCGTTTCCGTGATTCGTTGGAGGAGCGTTTCTGTGATTCGCTGGTGCCGAGCGCCGGTGGAGAAGGAGCGTTTCTGTGATTCGTTATTGGAGCAGCGTTTTGCTGATTCGTTTTCGCTTGGAGCGATTCCCGGTGGAGTAGGAGGAGGAGCGTTTCGCTGATTCGTTATCGGAGGAGCGTTGCGCTGATTCGTTATCGGAGGAGCGTTTCGCTGATTCGTTTTCGCTTTGAGCGATTCCCGGTGGAGGAGTAGGAGCGTTTCCCTTATTTGTTGTCGGAGGAGCGTTTCGCTGATTCGCGGAGGAGCGTTTCGCTGATTCGTTTTCGCTTGGAGCGATTCCCGGTGGAGTAGGAGGAGGAGCGTTTCGCTGATTCCCGGTGGAGGAGGAGGAGCGATTTGATACCAACAATTCGTTGCCGCGCGCCGGTGGAGGAGGAGCAAGTTTGGTGGATCCCCGGTGGAGAAAGAGGAGCGATTGCCGGTGGAGGAGGAGGAGAGATTCCCGGTGGAGGAGGAGGAGCGATTCCCGGTGGAGGAGGAGGAGCGATTTGATACCAACAATTGAACAAAATGGGTGAGTATCTATTGATGTACTACATAGAGTAAATAATAACAACAGCATAATATGATAATGTACATGCCGACCGATTCGTAATTATCACCAACCAGGAAAATTCCCCGCACCTACAGTAGAAGATTCGTTGGTCGCACCTACAGGGGAAGATTCGTTGCTTCCGATTCGATTGTTGCTTCGATGTTTTCGATTAGTTGCTTCCGATTAGAACAGCTTCCGATTCAATCCGTTGCTCCCAATCCGTTGATTCCGATCCTTTGATTCCGATTCGTTGGTTCCAATCCGGTCCTATGAAAATAGGAAGAAAAGCCAAAGTTAGAAAATACATCATCTGTAATTTGGTTGCAATTTCATTCCTTGTTACCGATTGTATGTTTACCGTTTATTCGTACCGTCGTTCCGATCCAATTCGTTATTCGTTGTTGTTGTTCTTGCTGCTGCCGTAGAATACTTCTTACTCCATGTCACGAAAAACAGTACCTTGTTCCTGTTGATATAATTGCAAGGGACAAAGCCAGTTCATTGATTTCAAGACGTATATGTAAGGCTGCAGTCCAAACAATATCTATCCAGCAAATCCCCTTCTCGTCAAATGCTAACTACTTCTTTTCCAGTACAAGGCTGTTATTTCGGACTAAAATAAATGAGAACGGATCGTTGTGCTCAAAGAGGGTCGGATCCCACGTTCTCGGACGGAGTGTTGATTGCAAGAACCAACACTCTACTCAAATAAGTCAGATGTAAGAAGGCAGATTATGAAGTGTATTTATTTTTTGTTGCGAGGTAGATTGTTTTTTTTGTTGCGAGGTAGAAAAAGTGATTTTTTTTGTCGCGAGGTAGAAAATAACATTACTGTGTGTCTGTGTGAGAGAGATTTTTTTTTTTTTTTCGCGTACGATTTTCTTTTTCCTTGTAGATCATGTAGAATTCTACATGATTTGGTACAAGTGTAGTACTGTGCTGTATGTGATCCGTTTGAATTTTTTGAATGTTACGTTCGAACGTTATCCGTTTGAATTTTTTGAACGTTACGTTCGAACGTTCGAACGTTCGAATTCCACTAGCTGTATGTGATCCGTTTGAATTTTTTGAACGTTACGAACGTTATCCGTTTGAATTTTTTGAACGTTACGTTCGAACAATCGAACGTTCGAATTCCAAATGTGATCCGTTTGAATTTTTTGAACGAACGTTGGAATTTTCTTCTTAGTACTGAATCTACATGCTAGTACTGAATGTACGTGTTTTCCTACACATTTTTCCCACTACAATGCTGGTACATGGTACAGGGGGGTAAACAACTTGCGAGAAGTCCACATATACCGTACAAACAAATAATTACTGAATTTGCGAACAGGATGTAACCCTAACCATATTGGGAACAACTTTGCCACACAGAATGCCAAAAATGATGTGGTTTGACTCTCCAAAGGGCAAGCATGAGGGTATTTTTGGTGCAATTGCAGGGCACTAACTAACTTATTGGATAGTAATGACTCAAAAAGTATCCGGTCCAAGCAATGAATACATTCATCATGACTCGTCAAATGCATATTGGGAATAACTTTGTCACACAAAATGCCCAAAATGTTGTGGTTTGAATATACAAATGGCAAACATGTGGGTATTTTTGGTGCAATTCCAGGGCACAAACTAACTTCTTATTGGGTAATGACTCAAAAAGTATCGGGTCCAAGCCATGAATACATTCATCATGACTCATCAAATGCATAGTGCGAACAACTTTGTCACATAGAATGCCCAAAATGTTGTGGTTTGACTCTCCAACTGACAAACATGAGGGTATTTTTGGTGCAATTGCAGGGCACAAACTAACTTATTGGGTAATGACTCAAAAAGTATCCGGTCCAAGCAATGAATACATTCCTCATGACTCATCAAATACATATTGGGAACAACTTTGTCACACAGAATGCTGTAAATGTTGTGGTTTGACTCTCCAAATGGCAAACATGGGTGTATTTTTGGTGCAATTCCAGGGCACAAACTAACTTATTCGGTAATGACTCAAAAAGTATCTGGTCCAAGCCATGAATACATTCATCATGACTCATCCAATGCATATTGGGAACAACTGTGGCACATAGAATGACCAAAATCTTAAGGTTTGACTCTACAAATGGCAAACATGGGGGTATTTTTGGTGCAATTCTAGGGCAAAAACTAACTGATTGGGTAATGACTCAAATAGTATCGGGTCCAAGCCATGAATGCATTCATCATGACTCATCCAATGCATATTGGAAACAACTATGACACATAGAATGCCCAAAATCTTAAGGTTTCACTCTCCAACTGACAAACATGAGGGTATTTTTGGTGCAATTCCAGGGCACAAACTAACTTATTGGGTAATGACTCAAAAAGTATCGGGTCCAAGCCATGAATACATTCATCATGACTCATCAAATGCATAGTGCGAACAACTTTGTCACATAGAATGCCCAAAATCTTAAGGTTTGACTCTCCAACTGACAAACATGAGGGTATTTTTGGTGCAATTGCAGGGCACAAACTAACTTATTGGGTAATGACTCAAAAAGTATCCGGTCCAAGCAATGAATACATTCCTCATGACTCATCAAATACATATTGGGAACAACTTTGTCACACAGAATGCTGTAAATGTTGTGGTTTGACTCTCCAAATGGCAAACATGGGTGTATTTTTGGTGCAATTCCAGGGCACAAACTAACTTATTCGGTAATGACTCAAAAAGTATCTGGTCCAAGCCATGAATACATTCATCATGACTCATCAAATGCATATTGGGAACAACTGTGGCACATAGAATGACCAAAATCTTAAGGTTTGACTCTACAAATGGCAAACATGGGGGTATTTTTGGTGCAATTCTAGGGCAAAAACTAACTGATTGGGTAATGACTCAAATAGTATCGGGTCCAAGCCATGAATGCATTCATCATGACTCATCCAATGCATATTGGAAACAACTATGACACATAGAATGCCCAAAATCTTAAGGTTTCACTCTCCAACTGACAAACATGAGGGTATTTTTGGTGCAATTCCAGGGCACAAACTAACTTATTGGGTAATGACTCAAAAAGTATCTGGTCCAAGCAATGAATACATTCATCATGACTCATCAAATACATATTGGGAACAACTTTGTCACACAGAATGCTGTAAATGTTGTGGTTTGACTCTCGAAATGGCAAACATGAGGGTATTTTTGGTGCAATTCTAGGGCACAAACTAACTGATTGGGTAATGACTCCAAAAGTATCCGGTCAAAACTATGAATACATTTATCATGACTCATCAAATGCATATTGGGAACAACTTTGCCACTCAGAATGCCCAAAATGTTGTGGTTTGACTCTCAAAATGGCAAACATGATGAGGGTATTTTTGGTGCAATTCCAGGGCACAAACAGTCTCATTTGGTAATGACTACCAAAGTTTTTGTACCAGGCCATGAATGCATATCACATGACTTACGAAATGCATGTTGGGAACAACTTTTAAATGCATATTGGGAACAACTTTGACACACACAGTACAGACAATGATGTGGTTTGTAGATACAAATGGCACACAAGATAGTACGGTATGTTAGGTGCAGCAGTCTACGAGATTCTACATGTGACTAGAGGATTGAAATACATAACCTTAGTGTGATCAAATGTTTCCCTTCTGAAAAAATTATGGCGCGGGAGGGGTGGCTTGCACAGGTACGTGCTCTACTGCTACAAATATAACAGCGCGCCCAAAACCAGACAACACACAGAAGATGTTCGGGCAAACAACATAGTACAGAACCCACGGAAAAATTCTACACACAAAACATCGTACACATACTACACGAAATACCGTACACACACACACACACACGACACACACAACACACACAACACAAAACACCGTACACAACCCGACAAATTATTAGTACACACACAAAACCACACAAAAAGAAACACATGATTCTTGATCGACACCGTATTCAGAAAATAAAATAAAAAAATATGAATGCTATCGGAAAGACACGACGAAGCAAAAAATCCGAGGGGAAGACCCTTCGAAACAACAAAACCATCCGGCCCGGTGATCATCAAAATACAGGGGACAACAACGGTAAGAAAAGAAGAGTTAAAACAAACACCGCAATTACTAACAAAGTGTGTAACAGTAATACCACAACTATGAACGCATCAAAGGGCAACAGTAAAAAAATGGTTCCGACAACACAATTTCTACTACTACAAACACGGAAGAACAAAACACCATCAACCAGAGTAACGAACCAGCGCTGACCATTACCAACACAACCACCACTACAGTAACGAACCAACAGAAAGAAGGAACAAAAACCAATGTGGTAGAGAAAACATCTAACGGAGAATGCTACAATTTAGAGGATGTTGCCGAACATGTCATGAAAAATATCCAATATGACAAATTGGCAGAGGAAGTGGCAAAACGCTTACGGAAACAAGAGAGGGAACCACATATAGGGGTGGGAAAGGTAGTAATGGTACCTAAACAAACGGAGGCAACCATGCAGGGAGAGGGGAGTTACAATGCCAGCGACACAAGAGAACGAGCAGTAAGTACAATTACAGACGAATATGGACTTATAATAGACAACGATATGCTTAAGGCTTTGAGTGATATGACTGAAAGAGTGGAGAAGCAGCTAAGGGATTACGTCAAAAAACATTGGTACCCCAACATGAAGTTCCCTATCAATGACAAGGTAACGGCGCTTGTAATAAATAAAGCTGTTGGAGAAAGTGCGGTTATGAAGCCACCAAATATTCCACTTGCGGCATTCTGTTCCTTTTACAGGAAACGAGTAGGGACAGTACTGACTGCATTGAGGCACAACTCACAAACATTAGCGAGAAAAAACTGGATAGGTAAATACAGGTGGGAGAATTGGTTGTTGAAATTAGGATTTTGAGAATCTATTTTTGGTCCGACAACACTAACATGCTGCCCGTTGATACTTATGATACTTCCGTACAGACGATTACAGAAAAGGTCGAGTCCCTATCACATTCCCTGGTACTGTTGCAGTTATTCAAGACACAGAATATGAAAACACAGGTATTTTAAACCCTCAATACAGAACATACAAAGACGCGGAAGATGAAGATTTTTATTATTTTGTTACAAGAATCATGTCGGCAATCAATCCGACAAATTCCAATTTCAAACAACGGAAGGAGAGGCACTTGCTGAGTGATATATTTACTATAGCAGATGAAGCATTTGCATTGGTACTAATCTACAATGAGCATCATGTATTGTTAATTTCCTTTTGAAACTGGCTGTTGAGCTGATTCAATCCAAGGGCAAAGAAGAGCAACAGGAGCTTTAGCTGCAGGCCGGTTGGGGTGCCGGTCTGTTGTGGTCTAATATTTCTCTGATATCCACTACGACTGGATGCGAATCCAATCAGATCTATTCTGACTATCGACCAATCGACGCAATCAGTTAGATCTTAGGCTTGTAGTTCTACAAAAGGGACGCAAAGGAGGCGTCCGGTGCAAGGTTTAAGGTTGAATAATCAAATAATCTAAAAGAATGAGCCATGTATCTTGCTGGAGAGCAAGATATCGCTCGTGCTGCCGCTAATACAGCACTTTGTTACAAATATACGGTAAAATACCGCGTTACAGGGAAATATCGTGTTGCCGCTAATACAACACGTATTTTGCAGATAAACAAGTGAGCAGCGCTTCGAACCTTTGCTGTCTTTTCTTGAAAACAAAGACGCTTAACAGAATATGGCATATGCTAATATCTGGCATGCGCTCTTGTTTGGGTCACTAAGTATCGAACTTGAGTGACGATCGATTCTTCTCATCCAGTTAAGTATCGATTCTCGATCGTAAGAATGAGTCTAGTAACTCGCGAGGTCTCATTATTTTCGATCTCGTACCTCTACCAACTTAGACACGAAAGGAATTTAATACTCCCCATGTGTCCACATGAAAGCATCCTCTAGTATCTGGTGCAGTCATCCTGCAATAGATCACCAGTGTTTCCACAGTAGTAAAAGATGGGCTTGAGTAAAGGATACACCACCGAGTGTCCCCAATGCTTTGTGAGGATATCAGCACAATTATCTTTGCCCGCAAGGTGTTGCATGAGGATGAAGCCTCTAGCTATCATGCTTCTGACATAATGATATGATAGAATGTGATGCCTCTTGTGGAGCCTCGCATATGGGAATGTAGAGGTTTGGATCATCTTTTCATTGTCTCCCCATGTGTAGGATGTGTCGTGTACCCTAGTACCTAGATATCTGAATGACTGTCGAATGTCAACAATCTGCTCAATACATGTTCTAGCAGACACAAATTCGGCGCCAAAGGTAGCTGTTTCAGAGGTTGCTTGCTTCTTGGAGAACCACATGATAGGGGTCTTGTTTGCAAAATGTAGGATGCCAGTGACAGCCTTGCCACTTAGGATGTCATGCATTAGGTTTGCATCATAAAAATGAGACAACACAACTACCTTACCCATGGGTTTAGGAGCATCACTAGGGAGGTCCTCGGAGTGCTCCCCATACACTGTATTGGACCAGTCTGTGCTGGTACCTTCAGTGAGTACAAAATCTGGTATGCCCACTCTGAATCGGATTTTGAAGTGTCGAAACTTAGAGATGTAACCATAGATTCTTTTGGCTCTGTTGAGATGGCCTTCCCTAGGTTGTACTCGGAAGCTTGACAATGTCATAACAGCAGTCTGCACATCAAAACGTCCAATAGCTATGACCCATTGAAGTGAACCAATCATGCTTTGATACTTTTGGATATCAGGATCACTTAGGAAGGATGTTGAGTCTAGCTCTGGGTGGTCGTTCTCAGCAAGTGGTGAATGGAATCTGGTGGTAGGTTTGCAGCCAAACATTTGTACATACGAGGCCTCCATTTTCTCGATGAACTTGATGGGGTTCATGCAGAGCACACCATGTTCATCTCTTTCGAATCCACATCCCAAATGAAAGTTCATTGGCCCAGAACCCTTTAATTTGAAATTATAAGGTTCAGACTGTAGGATTACCAGAAAGGTTTCAGGATTGGCCATACATAAGCAAAGGTCATCAACATATGTGCATATGAGCTCATATACTGGCTCCCCATGTTTGTTGTTGCCAGGCTTGATAAAGATTTCGGGCTCTGCCTTGGATCTTTCAAAACCTAGTTCAACGAGGCAGGCAGCAAGTAGATCACCAAAGCACTTGCCAGATGATCGAAGTCCATATAGGGCCTTGTAAATCAATAGGAGGTGGCCTTCTAGTGATCCAAATTCAGCGCCAGCCTTGATGCATACTTTTTCACAGGTAACAGCTTCGAGGTATGCGTTACCAATGTCAGTTCCCCATGCTTCTAAGCTATTCAGCTCAGCAAGGAATAGGCACATGCGCAAGCCCCGAAGAGATACAACGCCTGCATATACACTGTGGACAGGAGTTTCAGTGAGATTGCCATTTGCAACTAGCCGGGCTTTGTGTCGACCATCATGCTTGACCGCATAAATCATGTGGACCTTGATCTGTTGGAAACCAATGGGTATGTTGCTAGCCTTGTAGATACCTTTGTCAATAAAGGTGTCATATTCTTGAAGCTGTGACATTTCCAGCGCTATGGCATCCTGCCATTTGGTATTGCCATTGGCTGTGTCAAACTGGATGGCTTCGTCATGATTGCGAGGTACCTTGAATCCATACTGATACTGTGGGGCAGTGCGAAAGGAGCGAAGTTTGGCTTGATGGATTAGCCTGTCTAGCTTCTTGGTTCTTCTGGCAAGGGAAACAATGCGTTTGAGATGTTTCCACCCAGGTTGATCAAGCATGTTGTTGTCCTTTGCATATTTGGCTACAGTAACAGGGTCGTCTGCAGCTACATTGGAGAGAGGTTCATAGGTGCGCTCCATGTTTTCCCATTCAATCCATAGGTTGTATTTGGAACCTTTGTATTGAGGATGCTTGTTGTCAAGGGGACCTTGATGACCAAGTATGCGTCGGAAAGACCAAAGTTTGCCATCTTCTTGAGTTACATCCCTGTGGATGTAATTCATGACGTCATTGTAGGCTATGATATCTGTAAGTTCATCATCTGTATGCTTGCATTTGAACTTGATGAAGTCTTTGTTTTTCTCAAGACTGTTTTCAATGTCAACAACTGTCATTCTTTTCTGTGTGCCATCAGGGAGGGCCATGAGAAAAGACCGACCTTGCAGTTCAGTAACAGGGATAGCAGGGATGGTGATGGGTGTGCCATCATCGTCAAATTGGGCATTGCCTTCTTCATCAGTAACAACTACTTCAGATGTGCCAACAGATGGGGTAGCAGGATTGATGGGTGAAGGTGTGGCTTCACTAACATCAAAATATGCTAGCTCAGGGGGACCAAAATCATCTTCAGTAACAGGTACGCCGTTAGGGGTTTTGCTGAAGATGTGAGGGGTTGGAGGGCCATCAAGAATCTCCCCATAGTTGTTAGGGAGTGGAGAAGGTACAAAGCTTCGTGTGTTAGGAACCTTGGAATAAAGGAATGTAGGCAAGGATGGCTTTGTGAGGAGCAGAGGAGGTGATGCTGGGACGGGATGGGGTGGTGTAGGATGTTGGAAGGAGGGACTATCACCGGAAGACTTAGGAGTGAGGGAAGCATCCTTAGCCTTGCGCCAAGCAAGAAAGCCATCATCAGTGAACAAGCCAGCGCGCTTGTTGCGATGCTCAGGAGTTAAAGCAGTGCGTACACCAGAGCGATCAAGGAGTTTATTGGTGATGGGATCCCAGATGGTGAAACATAGGCTGTTACCAACGTGCGCAGCAATGCCAACAAAGTGACCAAGACATTCAGTGGTCTGGGAGCCAAACTGGGTATCAGGAGTCTTGTAGTAGACAGGCTCAAACCAGAAGAAACTAAGGTAGGGACTGATGTCACCAATGATACCAGTAGCAATAAAGAAAGGTTGTTTGTCAGAGAGAGTGGGATCAGACAAATGATTCATGAGACGGCCAACATATTGCATACAAAGAAGCCAGAGGTGTGGTGGAGTGCCCGTCCGATCCATGATTCTATTGACAATGCGTTTGAAGGTTTGGTATCGCCGTTCAAAGAGATTTTGGTGTTGATGGTATGGTTCACTTTGCCATAAGCCAATCCACATCATTTTGAGGTAGTCAAGAACAGATTTACTGGACTGGTAAGATCCATGATCACAGAGCAATCTGAGTGGTCTACCCCATTGCCGAACAAAATTTTGGAGGCAAGGGAGAAAATCACCAGTAGTCCTCATTTCTTCAACATGAATGATATGAGATTTTCGACCAAAGAAAACTTGAGCGATTTTGGAACCACCATCGATAGCGGGGGTATCGGAATAGATGACATCAGAGAGGACATCATCATTGAGAGGCCGGACATTCATGGCAGGCTGTGGTGATTGGAACCTTTTGAAGATGTTACCATCCGGACTAAGTGAGAGTGAGCCATACTGTGTGGAATTGTTGAAGGTGGCCTTGATACGGTCAAGGGAGATCCATCCAAAGAAGGGTTTCAGGGACAGGTAATCGATATCAGTGGGCGATTGAACATGGGCTGCAGCAGTGATAAAGGTGGAAGGAGATTGATTGGAGCACCTACTAAGGATGTCTTGATGAATGTAATCAGTGGGGCTAAGCCAAAATGAAGTATCAGAAACATCCAAGGCCTGTAGGGAGGAGGTAGTGCTGTTGGACAAGAATGAGGTGACCGTGGAGGAGGTGCCAATGTTGATATCCCTAAGCGCGCCAAATTCATCATAATCTTGATATGGAAGTGATGTGGAAACAGGTGGGTATTTCTGAATGAAGGTATCATCCTGTGGGGTATATGCGTGATCCAGTACAGATGGGTTCCAATGCTGATCACTTGTCATTATGACATGGGGGAGAGTAGCAAATTCTGCACTGGTATACTTGCGCATAGCAAGGTAAGGTAAGCCATGGCATATACTGAGTGGAAAGACATGACCATCAGTAGTGGTAATGACTTGGGAGCCGCCTGTCTTGATAGAGGAATCATCCACGGTTGAGTGGTATGCTTCCATCTGGGGGGAAGACAAGATAGATGGGTGTTGTCCGGTGTATGCACTCTCATGAAAAATGATAATGACAGGACCTCTGTTGGAGACAGAGTAGGCGCCGCATGTTGCAATAGGGATGTTCTGGATTTGGTGGTTGTTTATACCAGTTACATTGACATATCTTGGGGGAATATCTTTAGAGATGAGACATGCGTCATTTCCGATGATACACCCATTGGCACCTCTGTCAACCATAGCAGAACCAGGTGTGGATACAGCAGTTTTGCTGGAGTGATACGTAGTGATGGGGTTTGCTGATGAAACAGGAGATTCACATCCCAGCGGTGCCCAATAGTGAAAGTTCACTGATCGTGAGGTTTGTTCAACAGGGATATAGACATTGCCTTCTTTCTTGTAAAGTATATCAGGGTTGTCTGCAAGGAATCGGGCTGGGTGTGCAGGAGAAACAGAAGACTTGAGGGGCCTGGTGTCTGATTGGGAAGATGATTTGTATACACCAAGTGATGCATGGAATGCAGATCTGGCTGATCTCTCGTCAGCAGGCGATAGAACTTGCTCGGTATCGGGTGAGGGGATCTGCTCATCAGTATGGTGCTCATAGGCCCGGCGCGTGATTGGCTTGCTGGAATTGGGGTCCGGTGGTAACGCAGCATCAAGGAGCTCAGGCCGGAGGCAGGCAACTAGTCGTTTCTTGTCATCAGCTGTGAAGCCAAGCCAATGCTTCATGCCTTGCTTAGAGAGAGTTGTCCAAACTGCAGATGGTAGCCTTGTGGTCGGGTCTGGGGTTCTTCCAGCCTTGTAAACAGCGTAGTCTTGATAGTCACCATTAAAATCAATAGGAGGTAAATATGATGCCGAGTCGTCAGTGATAGCAGAATATGTGGACGGTGTCATAGAAGACAAATCATGAGTATTGGCTTTGACAGACATCCGACTTCGAGGTTGGGACAGGGAGGCTTGGGAATCTAGTCTGGTGGCTTCAAGGAGGAGTGTATTTTTCAATTCACTGATAGCAACGGCTTCATGCTGCCTAAACTTAATCAAATCCTGTGCTGCAGGAGGATCATCAACCTTATAGAACTGTTCACTGAGCTGGAAGCTGCTACTACAAGCCTTGCAAAGGTGCGTTTTGACAGTATCAAAATCAAGTGGCCTTTGCGGATCGCGTAGTGTGTTGAGATATTCCAACTGAGCAAACCACTGGGTGATGAATTTGACCTTGGTATCCTTCCACGTTCTCAAATCAATGTCCAATAGTTGTTGCATCACGATGGAGGTATCATATACTTTGGATTTGGATCTGTCGTGCAATGACACAAAGTCAAAGAAGGCTTGTCTACCATCTCTTGAGGAGGTATGGCTGAGCACGCAGGAGTAGGAGAGATCACTTTGGAGGGCATGTAGGACAAGGGTCCAGAAGAAAGCACATTGCTTGTCATGGAGAGCTTTTTCATACCCGACGAGCGGTGTATCAGGCCAGCTTGGGTCAAGGAATGTGCGAGTATCTATGTCAGATGTTTCCAGCTTTGCCTTGAATTTTACAAGCCAGCGTTCAAACCTTGCATCATTCTGCAGGATGGGAAAGGTGGATTCATCCCTTGATTTCTTGGTCCAGGATTCATATCTAAGCTGTTCAATGGGCTTAGAGGATCTTTCCTGTTGTCGTCGAGGCGTGCCGGCGCTAGTGATTGTAATGTTCGTTCCAGATGCTCTTCTGGCTTTGACAGCACTAATACAGTAGCTGCGAAAGTCGTCTTTGGTATACTGGGTTCTATCCTCTGAGTCGAGTCCTTGTGCTGTGAGATGCTCGCCGTAGTCAATGACTTGCTGTATGGACGTCTGTACATGTCGATAAATTGGGGTTCTTACTCCGCCTTCGAGGAAAACTAAGTCTCCAATGTTCTCGATGTACAAGAAGGCTAGCCATGTCTTGATCCTTGCAGCAATGAGAGCCTCACACAGGGCGTCATTTTGTTCCCTTGGTACGTCAAAGATTTCATGCAAGAATGTGGCTAGTGGTTGGTCAAATGATGGGAAGAGGTGTTCGATAGGTGTGCTTTCTTCTTCATCGTCATGCAACCTGTCCTGCGGGTCGTCCATGTCGTTTGCAGGCAGTAGGGATGTGGTTGCAGCGCTTCCGGGTTGGAGTGTTTGGAATCCCGTGGATCTGCTTCGTCCCGTCGATCTGCTTCGCGTTCTGGCGGCGACGGGGATGTCCGGCATGAGAGGATGGGTCTAATGACTGTAACGCTGCGAGAGGCAACGAAAATCCGTTTCCTGCGTTTGTTGCTGTAGACCAACGCCGCAGGTTTCTTGTATCGAGAACGTAAATTCGTTGACTTTGTGTTGTTGTTTTGTTTTCGTAACAAAAATTCGGATTGTCGTGGGCGTCGAGTGCTTTTTACTTGTCGTCTTCTTTTGCAAGCTTCAACAAGCTTGCGACTGTTAATCTGTTAATTTCCTTTTGAAACTGGCTGTTGAGCTGATTCAATCCAAGGGCAAAGAAGAGCAACAGGAGCTTTAGCTGCAGGCCGGTTGGGGTGCCGGTCTGTTGTGGTCTAATATTTCTCTGATATCCACTACGACTGGATGCGAATCCAATCAGATCTATTCTGACTATCGACCAATCGACGCAATCAGTTAGATCTTAGGCTTGTAGTTCTACAAAAGGGACGCAAAGGAGGCGTCCGGTGCAAGGTTTAAGGTTGAATAATCAAATAATCTAAAAGAATGAGCCATGTATCTTGCTGGAGAGCAAGATATCGCTCGTGCTGCCGCTAATACAGCACTTTGTTACAAATATACGGTAAAATACCGCGTTACAGGGAAATATCGTGTTGCCGCTAATACAACACGTATTTTGCAGATAAACAAGTGAGCAGCGCTTCGAACCTTTGCTGTCTTTTCTTGAAAACAAAGACGCTTAACAGAATATGGCATATGCTAATATCTGGCATGCGCTCTTGTTTGGGTCACTAAGTATCGAACTTGAGTGACGATCGATTCTTCTCATCCAGTTAAGTATCGATTCTCGATCGTAAGAATGAGTCTAGTAACTCGCGAGGTCTCATTATTTTCGATCTCGTACCTCTACCAACTTAGACACGAAAGGAATTTAATATGTATGGGTGAACCAGCAGCGGCGAAAGGGTGATGCCACGATTCCGCGACAAAAAAAAAAATTCTGCGATTCAGACAGTGGAAGCAGAAATGGATGGATGGAGGAAGGTCGCGAGTTGTTCAGTGACTTGTGCGACAAAATTGGCGAGATGCGAAAACACCCAGAAACAGGAAGGAAATTGGAAGAAATGATGAGGGACAGATTTAGGAACGAAAGTTCGACAAATTACACCAACAATAAGCAGGGCGATGCAAATATTACTAGTAGCAGCTCCACTAATTGTAGTGGACCAAAAAAGAAAAAGAAAAGAAACGTCTATATTGATCCGGCAATAACAGCATTGATGAATGAAAGTTTATCTATGGGTGAACTAATGTAGAAAATAACAGTACATACATAATACAAAACTACTACTAATCTTGAACTTAATTTTGAGAATATTAGAAATAATGGAGGATTCGTAATACGTCGCAATAGGAATAAATCAAGCATAATAGAATCTACATTTTAAAAAGGGAATATTGTAGTCAAGAAATATAATTCACAACTAGGGGAGCAGAATCGAATTGTTGTTTGGTAGATTAATATTTTGGAATTAATACTGACTCAAGATTTCTTTTTTATTCGTGAATAGAAGTAAGTGTTGTTCGTACAGAATAATAATTCGGTTCTGCTAGAGACTGAAATAAATTATTTTTATTTGAGAGTAGAGTAATGTGCATCACGCGCACAGAAATAGTGCTGAGTTTACATATACCCTTATACGATCGTCGCGAATTTCAGGGTATCCAGAAATATTGCCGTGTTAAAATCACGCACAAAATTTGTGCGCGAGAAGTAAATTCGAACCCCGCGAAACAGTTCTCGGACGTTGTCTAAGCTGGTCTTGGGGAGGTTATCTGTAACATTACTAGCAGGTTCTGTTACAACAGAACTTTCCTCCATTGCTTGGTCCTCTTCGGTCGACATAGCTTGAAGGCTGAATTGGTCCCCTGAAATTGGATCTCCATTGTCAATGGCTAGCTCGGCCATCCTGAACTTCAGTGAATGTGGATCCCAGGGGGTATCATTTGTTGCTATCAAATGTTGACATTCGTCAAGCTCAATTCTTGTGGGCTTTCTTGTGGGGAAATATGAGATCACGTTTCTCATACTCAGTTTGATAAAAACTTTCTTCGGATCATCATCCTCCAGTGGAGTTTGAATTGTAATTCCATGCTTGGATCTTGGGTCAAATTGGCGAGGTGTCTCTTCAACAGAGTTGAAATTGCAGTCCCTCACTTGATTTGGGCATATCAGGCTGTTTTTCAATTTGTCCCCAAAATACAGTGCTTGATGGAACACTATGATATATACTTGGCCTGATGTTGGATTCGTCCATGCAGTAGCACAGCTTCCAATGGGTATTTTCTTGATGGGTGTTGTCGGCGAAAAATACGGACTTTGTTGGCATCAAATTCGATTGGAAAAGCTGACAAAACGAAACGACGACCGAGGTGCGGAATACGAGATACAAGTACTCCAATGATTAAGCGGTAGAATCAAACGCACCTCCACTACTTGGAATCCTTAAGTGGTAAAAACGATATCACCTAAGGCTACAAACAAAAAGGAATAACCGGTTAGAAACAAGAAATATCCAAAGACCTGAACAGTAAGTAAACACTTGGAACCCATAAGTACATTCAAAAGAATATACTTAATATCCCGTGAGGAAATTACTTATTGCAATCAAGAAAATCAGTACCGATTCCAGATGGGCCTCATATCCAGCATATATACCGCGAATAAGCATACGCCCCATCGAACAGAATACTTAACCCCATAATGACCGATACCATCGAATGACCGATACAGTAAAACCGACACGACGCTAACACAGCAACAGCAGCAGAAGAATCGGTACGACGGTAAAGCAGACAGTAACAAATAACCGGGGAAGATCTCTACCACATGAAATACAGCAGAGAGCCCCGATACACAGTGAAAATACGTAGTAAAAATAAGAGCCTCTCTCTGAGCTCACATCTCTTTAAATTTTAACATCATATACCTTTGGTCGATTTTTAGAGTAACAACAGGTTATAGAGCCCTTATAACTTACACTTGTGTCCCGCAAGAGCACCAGTGTTTACCTTAAGCTACCTATCTCCGGCCGTTCAGCACCTCCACTGTCGGTTAAATCCAGAGGAAATTCTGTGCTTAGCTCCCTGTGCGGCACATTCTCGGCCTCCCCACGTCTCATTCTTTCTCTCTTTTCTTTTTCCCCTGCTCGTGCATCAAGGGGTGTAATACAGCTCCTACCAGAATCTTCTTTTGTAATCCACGACCAATACCGGTCAATACAAGAACCACACCGACGATTGCTTCTCCGACGAACGGACATCTGTGACCGGCGGCTACGGCTAATTATCGGTATCATCCACACCAATTGATTGCTTCTCCGACAATCGTCCGGTTAATTACCATCGACGCCGAGTGTTTTCTCCAACCAAACACAAAACCCTTCTTGTTTCTCTGACGAACGTTCCGGACGACGAAGACGACAACGATTCAACGCGAATCGAACACATCATATCGTTCCGGACATTTTACCGTCGCCAACCCAACGGATTATCACCGTCTCCGGACAAACAAGCGACTCCGACCCCGACGTATTGATTGCGAGAACACCGCACGCTCGATTGTTTCTCCGACGGTTTTCTACGACGACAAAATTATTCCCCCGTTAACAACAAACAAATTGAACCATGCCAACAGCTCCATTTGACTGGACTCCAATTTTTGGAATCGAATTCCGATTTGCAAGTGCTAGCAACCCAACTGCGGCCGCATCCCTAAACAAAGCCTACTCCGAAATCATTGGCAAAGATGAACTCTCAGAATTCTTTGTGACCCGCGAGGATGAAGAAGAAGAAGAAGGACCACTAGAAATAGCTCCGGATCCACAACTCCACATCCTCAATTGCATTGCTAAGGCCATAGCCATCAACCTAGTAGAGCCACCACCGGATGAAATAACAAAAGGCCACATTGCCAATCTCCTCGACAAATGTGTTATCAAGCATGTCAGAAATGGTGGATCTACAAAACGCATGAGATACAAAACAGAATTTGACGCTGCTGCAAAACATGCCATTCGGACCAACACAGATGATGAGCCAATTGTTCTAATCGAAATCACAATTACCCACTGGCGTTTCAAAAAAATTTGGCGCCCAGACCTATTCATGGAAGCCTACACTGGAGACCCACCATCAGATGATGAGGTAGACGTTCCAGATACACCTGCTGCAACGGCACCACCTGCTGCAACGGCTGCAACTGTCTCCCCTACCGAGATGGGACAGTTAACCACCCTACTACAGCAACTGGTCAACAATGGCAACAACAACAACAACAATGCCGGCGCCAACCACCAAGCGTCACTTGACCTCCCATGGAATCCGGCGACCTTACCACCACCAGTGAAGGACCGTTACTACAGGAAAGATGAATTCCTCACCAGAGATGACATGAAAGATTTCCCAATCACCTACACCGACTCATCGGGAAATGAAACCATTGTCCGGCAAAACTACTACCTACACAATCTAGGCAGCGGGAGAAATGACCAACGTCTGATCACCAGAAGTGGTGACTGTTTTGATCTGACCAGAGCCTCTGACAAGTCCAAAGAAGCAGCTAGAGACAAACTGTTCCTCTCAGGATTCCCACAACTAAAGGATGCAACAGACCCTCAGGTTAGGAAATGGTACCGAGAAATCACAGCTCATTCCCAGCAACATCATATCTATGTACACCCATACTATCTATTCAGACGTGAAGCTGACCACCTCAGAGGATTCACAATTGGTGATGACCTTCCACACGACCTACCTTCTAGATATGAATTGGCTATCAATGAATGGGGAAATCTCATTTACACAGCACTGAGAACTGATAAAATCATCCCTGACTCATGTACAAGTATGAAGGCCACTATTCAGAGCTTTGAAGGCGGACAAGGATACGAAGCACTATACACAGTTATCGCTCAAACACATCCCAACTCAAAAAGGCCATCCAATGCCAGCAGAATGGTCAGAAACCCTCCCAACCAAGATCCAAATGAATCTCTTGAAGAATACTACTTCCAGTACAAGGATTATCTGAGACTTAGAGTGTTCCTCCAAAACCAACCCAGCACTATCAGTTCAACAGAAGAAGTTAGCAACCTGATTGCAGGAACCACCCTCTCAGAAGAGCTCTTCAAAAAGACAGAAGATGAACGCGATTCTGATGATCAATTCAAAAGAGACAAATACAAGGCAGGTAGGCTTCTACAAACCCTTCAAACCTATGAACAAGAGATCAAGGCTGAACAAAAGTACAAGAGGGACACCTCCAAACCAATCCAGCCCAAGCAACTGCCTGTCTCAGGTACCAGACCAGGTCACCGGCGCAATGAGAGATTTCAAAAACGCGCTAGCAACAGCACTGTTAGGACACCTTCTACCTTGACCTCTCACTCAATCAGCCTGATTGAATCACTTGGCTACCCGGAGATGGACGAAGAATCTGACGATCCCTTCCTCCACCAAGCATACTGCAATGCCATCACGGCATTCGATAAGCAACCTAGTCTTTTTGACACATCCAGAAAATGTATCGTTTGCCACATGTCCGGTCACAATTTTGATAATTGTCCTGCATTGCAAGATATTGAGTCCCTGAAGAAACATAGGATTGCTGCGGCTGTTTTTCTGAACAAATCCAATAAGCAGACCCAACAACTCGTGGATTCCACCCAACAAATCTCACAGATCAACATTTGTAATGAAGATCAAGATGAGGTTTCACCTGATGCTGCAGAAGAAGGACAAAATTTTTGCAATGGCCAAGAATAGAAAGTCTTTCTTGGAGCCATACTATGACATCACCTCAAGATGATCCTCAAGGATTTGACAACGCCACAGCGCCTCAAGTGAGCAGCTTATGCCCCTCATTGGACTCCAGCAGTGCCAGCTCCCACGAATCTGTCATAATTGGTGCCGTCAACCTCCTTCCCAAGGACAGCTTCCAGTCATCAATCCCCATTGATGTCTACTGTGACATGGAATCACTCAGGGCTACATCCCCTACATTGGAATCACACCTGAAGACCAATGAGGATCCCAATTTCGATAGGGACAACCCTACGCCAGTTGATACATACAATGTGCAATCCCTCGTCCCACCGGACCCTATTGCAGCTACAGCCTACTTCCAACAGGGTGTCCGGGCTCAGATTGACACCGGTGCAAAGGTTTCCTGCACAAACCTCAAACACATCCTGCACGGTTACAAACCTTACACCAAGATAAGAAAATGTCCTGTCAGGCTTACAGCAGCAATAGGAGGCACAGCAGCCACCTGCATCCCTGAAGGCTCAGGATATTTGCATATCCCAGCACCGAACCACATTGGATATATCAAAGTCTTCTTCTACTATTCTCCCTCCCTGTCAACAACATTACTGAGTGAGAACGATATCTGTGGAATGACATCCCGTACGCGATGTCAGTTCAGTGGACAGTCCATCCATAAATCATTCACTGAGAACCTTGACTCATCTGCTCCACAAAATGGCGACCTCACCATTATTTGTCATCACAAGCAGAACACTGCCTGCAGCATTGTCCTCCATGGGAGCATCATTGATGGTCAATGCTATACACACCCAGTACTGATCCCAGATGTTGATATTGCCTCTCCATATGCAAATTGTGCAACATCGTCCGCCTATGCCTTAGCGACTGACATGCAGTTCAAGGAAGCTTGTGAACTGGCCTCCAAAGAAGCAATTAGCAACTACAGGTATGATATATACACAAACCTTGTCAATCTGCAGACATGCACTGAAGCAGCGAAAGCTCAGTCTGATACCAGTGTCATACCAAGGTTTGATGCCAAACTGTTTTTCACCAAAATTGTGGACAAAAATATCCCAATCCAAGCCATCAAAACCAAGACATCGAAACTCCTGTGGCACCAAAGGTTGGGACACCCATGCGATGATTTTCTGTATCAAGCTCATAAGCACATCATTGGAGTCCCAAAGTTCAAACGGCAAACCAGTATTCTTGACCAATGTCCAACTTGCATACAATGTAAGCAAACCAAAACACCTGCTGGCTCACATTCCACACGCAAGGCCACACAACCGTTTCAGGGTTTATCTATTGATTTTGCATTCTCAGGTACCAAATCCTCCAACAGCAAACGCAAGCGCGATTATGAAGGCATTCATGGAGAAACTGCTTGGATTCTCATCACAGATCACTATACTGGTATGAAATATGGAGACACGCGAATCTCTAAAGCAGCGCCACTACACTGGTTAGAGCATTTCTTCGCCCAGCACAACCCAACTTGTGCCGACAAGTATGTTTCAGTTGATCAAGGTGGAGAACTCTATCACAATCCTGACATCAGAAACCTATTCTCTGCGTTTGGATATTCCATTTTCCCCACTGGCGCGGACGCTTCACACCAGAATGGTACAGTTGAAAGAGCACACCGAACTCTTGCTAACTCCATGAGGACAATGCTGTCTGGTGCTAATTTGCCCATCAAGTTCTGGCCCTTTGCTTTCTACCATGCACTTTGGTTGTCCAATGCATTCCCTGAAGGCAACCAACTACATTCGCCATTGGAATTGGCAACTGGCCGTAAGGAAAACTGAAAAGAATTCACCGTGTAACGCGTACTGTACGAAAAGTCATAAGGGCAAATAACCTTATTCGTAAGGTTATTTAACTTGAGTGAATAATCGTCGGCGTTTCATGTGGTTTGTCTCTTTACCAAATTTCCCCATCAGCTCACTCTTCGAAGAATTAACAACTCTAAAACACTATCATGCCCTAAAATCTATGTACAAACTAGTACTAATTCTACGTAATAAGGTACAAATACTGTGATATTCCAATGAGAATATCACGGTGAATTACACGGTAATACGATACTAAGAAAGACCAATCGGAGACGATTTGCGTGTGTATTTGTCTCTTAAGAATTACATGTGTTTTGTATGCTTGAAATTACACGATGACGACGCGTAATTAACCTGTCGATCGACATCGACAAGGCCGAATGAACTGTAACAATGATTACTCTTGCTCACTAAGTCAATCGATCGTAAGACCTTTTGCTGCTTGTTACGACACGCTTTCTCTAGTTTATCAGACCCACAGCGTCTACGAGCTGTGGCCAGCATCCTACAATGCTGAGGACGACGTTTCCACCGAAACGCAGTTGAGCTCGAAGACTAATCCGGACTAGCCTGATCAGCTACCGGCATCAACCCTCAAGGATGTAAAAGAGGCAGTTGCTTGTGGAGCCCTGGAATAGACCAACACCAGGGCGGCCTCCCTTGAAAGAGGAGGCCGAAGACTCGAACCAAGGTGGTGGCTCCACCGGGTTTCAAGATCCAGCAACAAGCAAGGGAAAAGAAGCTGGACGGCTCAGTCGAAAGGGCCGCCCAGGTTGGCATCAGTTGAAAGGAATCAATATCCAATCTGAGAACACTGATCTTTCACTGAAAACAAGAATGACGCGAGCTAGAAGATTGAGCCTGAAGTATTCTGTGGTGAAACAGATTGGAAGGAACAGATTGCAAAGAGCATCTGCCCGGAAGAAACAGATCGCAAAAAGCATCTGCCCGCACGAAAACGAAAATCCAAAGATATGAGAACACCAAATCTCGAAGATCGAAAAGATCCAAAAAGGAAAAAGAGAACACTAAATTCTCAGGAAACAATCTTTCAATCTTTCGCCACAGAAATACAGAATGAGCAAATCCCAAGAAAGGATAGGAAAGCTCACAATCTTGATTTGCAACAAAAGCAAAAGCTCACAGACCGGAACGAAAACTCGATCCGAACAACAGTACACAAACCGGAACGGAATTTCGATCCGGATATACAAATACAAAAACAGATAAGCGAATCACACACGACAGTCACCAACGATTAAAAATACATCTCTCACATCCAACCCTCGATCCCACACTCTTCCACCACATATCACCTCCGATCACATATTCGATCGCACCTTCCATCGAATACCATCCTACGAATCGACCATCCATACTCCTCCAATATAATTCGAAACTCCGTTACAATTCATCACCATGGTACGAACTAGAGCGGACAACGACATGGAAGAAACAAAAATGGAAGTGGATGACGATGACGATGACGATTCAGACGATGATGATTTGGAAGAGAAATTGGAAGATAAAATCATGGAAGTCATGGAAAGGGCCTTTGAGGACCCAGAATCAAACTCAACCATGAAGAGAATCATCGACCAAGAAGTAAAGAAGAGAGTCAGGGCAATGAGAGATGCAGAAAGGAGGGGTGAGAACCCAGATGATGTGGATAGCGACAACGATGAGGGAAACGATGCTAACCAAAATGCCGAGGATGCAAGAGCAGATCGACTGGGTAGAAGGTCATCCCAACCCAGAATAAAAATCAGGGGATTCAACAATGGAAGATTTCTGAATCCAGAACAGCTTGCTTTTAGGAGCAGCCTAATGGATTTTGGTATCAACTATGAATCAGCCGAGGAAATTATGAGGGGAGGGATGTCTAATATCCGAGAAATTACAGACCTCAACAAAGAGAGCATTAAATCGTTCATGCATGGACTGAAATCTATCAGTCCGGACTGTCCTAATCCAAAAAGTATCCACTATGGTAACAGACTATCATCGAGGCTCCTAACTTGGGCAAATTGGGCCCGGTACCAACCATTGATTGGAGTCAAGCCAATGGCTGTCGACTGGAACGCAAACCCAAACAACTTGGAACTGCAGCAATTCAGAATCAAGATGATGGAATCAAGTGTGAAATCACAGGAAAAGGCAACTCCACCAGAGCTGAAGGATCTCACAAAATTCAGGGAATGGGAGGAAGGCTTCCGACAAAACTTGAGATACAGATTCAACTCTGAGGGTTTTCCAATCTTGTATGTCATAAGACCCCAAGAAATGGAAGAAGTTACTGACGAAGCCAGGGCTGGAACAGTCGGGCAAACTACAACAGATACTTATCCAACTTGGAGTGATTACAATGAAAGATGCGGTATCCTGTCAGGTCCCCAGTATGATGAGGACAACAACGTCGTCTGGAGGTTGCTGTGCGATGCAACTAGAAAAGGTCCCGGTTGGGAATATGTGGCACATTTCCAAAACACTGCACTGAATTCTGGTAATGCCAGAAACGCTTTCATTTCTCTCATGCAACACGCATACACTGATACCAATATCACCATGGTTCTGAATAAGACATATCAGGATATGAAAGATTCACATTACACTGGAGATTCGAAGGGTTATGACTGGAACAAGCACAAGCGAAATTGGACTGCTTTTCATGGAACGATTCTTAGATTTGAAAAGAATCATAATGAAAGAAGATTTGTCTGGGATTTTATCAATTCAATCAGTGATGAGCGACTTGATGCTGCAAAAGCAGATGCAATTGATGAGAGCAAAGACTATCGTGACAACTTCAATGAATGTTTGATTCTATTCACCAATCGACTTGGATTGAAAAAGCTTGCAACAGGGAAGAGTAAAAGAGGTTCCAGAAGCGTGTATTCTGTGGGCACAACCAGCAACAAGAAGCAGAAAACAACTGGAACGTTTACAGGAAAAGTTGAATGCAAGCCCTATCCAACAAGTGTTTATAAAACAATGTCAAAAGAACAGCGCCAGGAGCTTTACCAGATGAGACAGGCTAAAAAGAAACGAAATCTCAAGGCTGCTGAGACCAAAAAGAAAGAAACTGAAAATGAAGGCGCTGGTGACAGTTTTGGATCAAAATCTAAGAAATGACATAATAACCGGACACTATCACTAGAACACAAATTGTTAAAAATGGTGAGCCGGTCATTATACCAGATGAATGTCCCTGTAGGTTTTGATGATGGGGAAAATGAAGAAGGATATTGTGAGTTAGATTCACATGCAGATACTACTGCAGCAGGAAGCAATATGGTATTGCTGAATCCTGATCAAATCACAACACACGTTGATGTTGCACCTTTTTCTGAAGAGTACAAGCCCATCAAGAAAATCCCCATTGGAAGCTGTGCAACTGCATGGACAAACCCAACATCAGGCCAAGTATATATCATAGTGTTCCATCAAGCACTGTACTTTGGGGACAAATTGAAAAACAGCTTGATATGCCCAAACCAAGTGAGAGACTGCAATTTCAACTCTGTTGAAGAGGCACCTCGCCAATTTGATCCAAGATCCAAGCATGGAATTACAATTCAAACTCCACTGGAGGATGATGATCCGAAGCAAGTTTTTATCAAACTGAGTATGAGAAATGTGATCTCATATTTCCCCACAAGAAAGCCCACAAGAATGGAACTTGATGAATGTCAACATTTGATAGCAACAAATGATACTCCCTGGGATCCACATTCACTGAAGTTCAGGATGGCCGAGCTAGCCATTGACAATGGAGATCCAATTTCAGGGGACCAATTCAGCCTTCAAGCTATGTCAACCGAAGAGGACCAAGCAATGGAGGAAAGTTCTGTTGTAACAGAACCTGCAAGTAACGTTACAGGTATGCTCTCCAAGACCAGCTCAGACAAAAGGCATCCAAGTGTCATGCAGCAATGCAAACTGATGAGAGTCCATCAGGTATCCACAAGAAGAATGCTAACGGAATGCCAAATTGCAACAGATGGAAATATAGCTCACCGAATTTCTTCAGTAAGGAATATTTCAAGCGCGCAAAGGGTAGACCAATTTTTGTTTGATGATACAGAATTTGACTTTATGGAAGCTCCTGAAGAAGAATCAAAACAGGCCCCTAGCTCGCAAGAAATTGACAATACACTTGAAAGAAGGTCTCTTGACAGAAGAAATCAATGGGGGCCATCAGTGATAACAATTGAAGGTCCAAACAAAGTTGACTGTGAACGCCTAGCCAAAACTTGGAACATTAGTTTCAAGAAAGCTGAGCAGACACTGAAAGTCACGACGCAGAAGGCACTCAGGAATTTGCAATCACCATTGATGAAGCGACTTCCTACTCAGCGCTTCAGGAACAAGAGAGTCGCACAAGGAACCTGGTACACTGATACCTGGCATGCAAGAACCACGAGTATTATGAGGCAAGAAAAATGTGCACAGATCTTTACAAATGGAAATGGGTTTGAAGTATTTATACCAATACAGGACAAATCACAAGCCCATCAAGGACTGAAGACATTTATTCATGAAATTGGAATTCCAGAGCATTTGATTTCTGATGGTGCGCCAGAACAAGGATCCCCAAGAACCTACAAGACACACTGGAATTCAATTGTAAAGCGCAACCATATTCATCAGACATTCATCCAGCCACATTGCCCATCCCAAAATCGAGCAGAACAAGCAATTGGTCATCTTGGTAGCGCAATCACAAACAAGTCTGCAAAGAAGAAGTCACCGAGAAGGTTATGGTCATTTTGTGGTGAGCTATGTGCTAATATCAGGCAGCGAACAGCCTCCAACAACCCTTCTTCAATGGGGAGAACCCCATTTGAATTGGTCCATGGCTATAGGCCCGATATTACATTATATACTTCATCAGAATGGTATGATTTTGTGTTTTATTATGATAAAGGTGATTCTTCTACTCGAGGCGTTGAAAGGCTGGCGCGATGGTTGGGTCCCTGTGGGAATAGGGTAGGTGGGGGAGATTGTTTTTGGCTCTTGACCGAATCAGCAATACCAATATCTACAAATTCAGTAAGGCCTGTAAAGGAATATGAATGGAGGGATAGAGATGTCCTAAGAAGAATGGAAGCCATTGACAAATCAATTGAATCCAAGATTGGAGATGAAGTCAAGGACAGCGCATCATTCTTCCAGGAAAACTACCCAGAGCCCCAAATAGAGCTATTTGAGAATCAACCAGTAAAAACACCGGATATGAAACTCGAAATGGCTGAGCCAGAAGCATCAGTAAAAGATGTTGATGAACCAGATGAATATCTGGGAAATGAAGTAATCATTGAAAGAGGTGATGAAAGACTCAGGTGCATTGTCAAGGACAGGGTTCGCGACTTGCAAAACAGACCGATAGGAATCAGAAATGAGAACCCTATACTAGACACGAGGCTGTATAAACTGCAACTACCTGATGGTACAATGGAGGAATACACGGCAAATATTGTTGCAGAGAGTCTGTATAGTTCTGTTGATGATGACGGACGGATGTTCACTCTACTAGATGAGCTCATTGATCATGAATGCGACAACACTGCACTAACTGATGATGAAGCCACGACCATAGCAAAAAATGGCAGGAAATCCCATAAACCTACCACTAGAGGTTGGAGAATGTTAGCCAGTTGGAAAGATGGTACTGAATCGTGGTGTAAGCTAAGTGATGTGAAAGAGTCATTTCCAGTGCAATTGGCTGAATATGCTATCAACAATAATCTTGAAAAAACACCAGCTTTCAGATGGTGGGTGCACAAAATTTTGAGGAGGAAGGAACGAATCCTTAAAGCGGCCAAAACAGCAAAGTATTGGTTGAAGACTCACAAATATGGTGTTGAATTGCCACATTCAATCAAACAAGCGCTGGCTATTGATAAGAAAACAGGGACTGACCACTGGGAAAGAGCAATTCATAAGGAAATGACAAATAATATGGCAGCGTTTGAATTTTCTGATGATGATGTTATTCCAGTTGGCCACAAACAGATAACAACCCACATGATTTTTGACATCAAGCTTGGGTCCCTAACAAGGAAGGCCAGGTTGGTAGGGGACGGTCACAAAGTCCCTGCAGTGGCCAAAGAAAATACTTATTCATCGGTTCCCAGTCGAGACTCAGTAAGAATATTCTTTCTGCTGGCAGCGCTGAATGATTTGAAGGTTCTCTCAGCTGATATTCAAAATGCATATTTGACAGCCCCGATTAAAGAGAAATACTTCCTAAAAGCGAGAGAAGAAGATGGTTTTCCACCTCACCTTGCAGGAAGACCTTGTAAGATTGTCCGGGCATTGTATGGACTGCCGGTTGCTGGTGCATCTTTCAGGTCATACCTCACCCAGCATTTGAGAGATCTTGGATATTCACCTTGCAAGGCAGACCCGGATGTGCACTTAAGAATTGAAACCAGGAAAGATGGATCCAGATACTGGGCAATGCTCATTGCATATGTAGATGATATCCTATGTTCTGGTGAAGATCCAAAGTTCCAGCTTGAAAACATTGAACGAAAGTTCAAATTGAAGGATGATACAATTGAAGAGCCAACTCTGTATTTGGGAGCTGATATTGGGAAATTCTACTTTGAAGATGATTCAAAGCCAAGATGGTCATTATCAAGCACTAAGTACACAGCGAAAGCTGTTGCAGCAGTCGAACAAGAGTTAGGAACTGAAAAATATGGCTACAAGTATCTACCGAAATCAGCATCTAGTCCACTATCACATGATTACCGACCGGAAATTGATATATCAGAAGAATTGAACCCTGAATTGCAAAATTACTATCAAGGTTTAATTGGAGTCCTCAGGTGGATTTGTGAACTAGGAAGGCTGGACATTGTAATGCCAGTCTCACTAATGTCAAGGTATTTGGCACAGGCAAGGATCGGGCATTTGAATCAGTTGTTTCACATATTTGCATATTTGAAAAAGTACAACAGGTCAAAACTGGTTTTTGATGATACTGTACCAAGCGTTGATGAGAGTAAATTTCAAAAATGTGACTGGTCTGAATTTTATCCTGGTGCCGCTGAAGTCATACCAGCAGATATGCCTGAAGCCTTGGGAAAACATGTGACAATGAGCTGTTTTGTCGATGCGGACCATGCTGGATGCAAGGCAACGAGAAGGTCTCATACTGGTGTTATTATCTTCATTAATAATGCACCGATCATTTGGTTTTCCAAAAGACAAACAACAGTTGAGACATCAACTTTTGGATCTGAAATCATTGCTTTGAAAATTGCAATCGAATTGGTTGAAGGTCTAAGGTACAAGTTGAGAATGATGGGTGTTCCAATTGATGGAAGCACAAATGTGTATTGTGATAATGATTCTGTTGTCACGAATGTTACACGACCTGAAAGCCCATGTAAGAAGAAGCACAACAGCATTGCATACCACAAAGCGCGTGAATCTATTGCAGCAAGAATTATCAGAGTTGCAAAGGAACCAGGTTCAACAAATATTGCTGATTTGTTTACAAAGCTAATGAGTGGCGCTGTTTTCAGAGAACATTGTTCTCGTTGCATGTGGTAAGGAAAGAATCAATCATTCGATGGAATGTTCGATCGATCATCCGATCGGAGTAACAAGTTGATTTTATTAAGTTCGATCATGGAAACGAATCGATCTGCAATGAGCATTTCGAAGATGGATAACTTGATCCATGAATACAATATATCAAACCGGCAAGGATCAGGGCAAAACGCCATGATACAAGCCAGAATGAATGGCAAAATGCCTCCCCATTTTCTTTTGATAGGGCCTCTGATGGTAGACTGGATACAGTTTGGTATTCAACTCACGATGAACATATTAAGCCATAGAATCCAGCCGCTTAACGGTTGGAGGATTTATGACTGAAGGGGACTGAAAAGAATTCACCGTGTAACGCGTACTGTACGAAAAGTCATAAGGGCAAATAACCTTATTCGTAAGGTTATTTAACTTGAGTGAATAATCGTCGGCGTTTCATGTGGTTTGTCTCTTTACCAAATTTCCCCATCAGCTCACTCTTCGAAGAATTAACAACTCTAAAACACTATCATGCCCTAAAATCTATGTACAAACTAGTACTAATTCTACGTAATAAGGTACAAATACTGTGATATTCCAATGAGAATATCACGGTGAATTACACGGTAATACGATACTAAGAAAGACCAATCGGAGACGATTTGCGTGTGTATTTGTCTCTTAAGAATTACATGTGTTTTGTATGCTTGAAATTACACGATGACGACGCGTAATTAACCTGTCGATCGACATCGACAAGGCCGAATGAACTGTAACAATGATTACTCTTGCTCACTAAGTCAATCGATCGTAAGACCTTTTGCTGCTTGTTACGACACGCTTTCTCTAAAACCTTGCTGATTTCCGAACCTTTGGTTGCAGAGTTTGGGTTAGACCTCCAGGCAAGAGATCAATCAAGCTCAAACCCAATGCAAGAAAAGGCATATTTCTAGGTTTTGTACCCTACACTACCAGAAACATTCTTTGGTATGATACTGAGACACACAGAGTCAAGATAGCCACGCATGTCAGGTTTGATGAAGGCATGAATGATCTCCCACTTGCAGACCTCCCCACTAATGTCAAACACCTGCTCAGGACAGATGACAACATTCCACTTCCTGCGGAACCCACTGAGGTGTCATCCAGTGATTTTCAATTCTCTATCTCCCCCTTTGCCGATCTCACAAATCTCAGGCTCACTGTCTCCCCATCTTGTACTGATCAAACATTTGGCCTCCGGTATGCCAATGATTCACTGCTTGGCAGAGCTTACATCACAGATATCCTCCCAAATAGCCCTGCCTCAAAACTTTTCTCCTCACACAAGAAATCTCTCTCCAAGCTACGAGGTGCTTATATTGTATCTATCAATCACAATCGTGTCTTTACTGCTGCTGATGTTACTACAGCTTTACAGGCCTGCCACGATCGAGGGGTGAGGGATTCTTCAATAGATACACCAATTACCTTTGCACTTGAAGAGAAATTGTCTATGAAGGAGGTCAGGAAACACTCAAATGAATATGGTTTATTTGCTCCCAATACCTCCTGGAAGGAACCCACTGCTGAAGAAGATCCACCATTCTTGGACCGGATTTCCTCCATCAAAGCTATCCAGCGCATTGGTACAAAATACAAGCAGCTGATACAATCAAGAATCAACCAGGTCGATAGCACTGAAGCACTCCATGCCTCCATCCAAGAACACTTGGCACCAACTGAAGACGACATGGATGTTGTCATTCCTACTATTGATATTGCATCCCTCCGAGCTATCACCAAGCTTCATAAACCAGGAAATCAAGCATTACCACTAGATGCAGATTCACTACCAACTGAAGAAATTGAACTCTTAATCAAGGCCATCAATTCCAAGGCAACTACACCTGAAGAACAAGCACTAGGGCACTTCACTCGAAGGAATCTCAAGCCTTTATCTACATGGCCTGAATGGCAAGCTGGGGAGCGAAAACAGCTTGATCAGTTTGAAGATTTGGAAATGTTTGGATCACCAATTCAATACCCTAAGGACCCAGACGCGATTATTCTCAGACCCCATTGGCAATACAGTGTCAAAAGGAATGGTGTCAGAAGAGCCAGACAATGTTGCAATGGAAGCAAGTATGCAGCTCCAACTCTACATGCCATAGCCATGTCATACTCATCATGTGTTGAACACCCCATCCAAAGACTGTTCTTTGCCATTGCAGCAAGTCTCAATCTCAAAGTCTATGGGGGGGACGCGGCTGACGCATATGCCCATTCTCCAGGGCCCAACATTCCTACATACATGACTATTGATGATGCATATGCAGAATGGTACAGACACAAGCATGGCAAGGACATAGACAGAAGATTGGTGCTCCCAGTCCTTCGAGCACTTCAAGGCCACCCAGAATCTGGAAGACTCTGGGAAACCCACATCAACAAAATATTGAAAGGCCCTGATCTCAACTTCAAAACCACCACACATGACAGGACGATCTACACGACAGTTTTTGAAGGAGAAACGGTTTACATGCTGAGACAAGTTGACGATTTTGCACTGGCTTGCACATCGGAATCCATATCTGACAAGATCTATGACATTATAGGTGCAAGGCTGAAGCTCCCTAGAGAAGATGCTGTCCCCTTCACCAAAATGGGTTTGCTTGAAGACTTCAATGGAATTGATGTCAAACAGACAGCTGACTACATTGAACTGTCCTGCGCCAATTACATTGACCGGATCATGACATCCCATGGTTGGGAGACTGATTCTAAGATGAAACCCCACTCCAAACCATCAGCGCCGTTATCAACTGAAGTACTGAGCCAACTGCAATCACATACGAATGGACCATTGGAAGGCACCAAGGAACACGCTGCATTACAATCCACATCAGGGTTCTCCTACAGAACACTCTTGGGTGAAATGATGTTTGCATATGTGAGCTGCCGGCCAGACATTGGCTATGCAGTGACCCTGATGTCAAAATACAGCTCCAATCCCACTGCATTCCACTATTCCAGTCTGAAGAACATCGCTCGATATCTCAGAACGACCCGATCCTGGGGTATTAGATTCTATAGACCGAATGCAGAACCATCTCTTCCATCAGGAGAACCATATAATGATGTAGTCCAAGATGGATCACTCCCAGAATACCCTGCAGATATCAAGCATAGCAAGTTGATGTGTTTTGTTGATGCAGCATATGGAAATGATCCAAAACATCGCAGGTCCACCACAGGATATGTGTTCACTTATGCGGGTGGAGCAATTGTTTACAGATCCAAAGCGCAATCACTCACTGCACAGAGTTCTACAGAAGCAGAATTCATTGCTGCAGTCACAGCGGCCAAAACAGCCAGATACCTCAGATTCGTACTCAAAGAATTAGGATTTGCCCAAGCTGGTCCAACCCCTATCTATGAAGACAATGCATCGGCAATTGAGATCATCAATGCTCAGAAGCCAACTGAAAGAACCAGGCATATTGAAATCAGGTTTTTTGCCATCCAATCATGGAAGGAAAACGGTGAGATCAAGATGATTCATATTCCTGGCGTTATCAACCCGGCTGATGATCTAACCAAACCATTGGGATGGATCTTACACGCCCGACATGCAAGATACATTATGGGACACCACGCAGGGTAAACCAGTCAACAGTACGCGCTTCGACGATTGCTACGATTGATTCGATCTGATTCCGATTCGATCCGAATCAGCAAAATTGATCCAAGGTTAAATATACCCCGACAGTAATCCAATACAACACGGGAAGAGTATTGGATCAAGGGGTGTGTTGTCGGCGAAAAATACGGACTTTGTTGGCATCAAATTCGATTGGAAAAGCTGACAAAACGAAACGACGACCGAGGTGCGGAATACGAGATACAAGTACTCCAATGATTAAGCGGTAGAATCAAACGCACCTCCACTACTTGGAATCCTTAAGTGGTAAAAACGATATCACCTAAGGCTACAAACAAAAAGGAATAACCGGTTAGAAACAAGAAATATCCAAAGACCTGAACAGTAAGTAAACACTTGGAACCCATAAGTACATTCAAAAGAATATACTTAATATCCCGTGAGG
Source organism: Pseudo-nitzschia multiseries (assembly GCA_037355745.1). NCBI lineage: Eukaryota > Bacillariophyta > Bacillariophyceae > Bacillariales > Bacillariaceae > Pseudo-nitzschia > Pseudo-nitzschia multiseries. The sequence continues at coordinate 3,344,234 of CM074785.1, read as the reverse complement.
AAATTACTTATTGCAATCAAGAAAATCAGTACCGATTCCAGATGGGCCTCATATCCAGCATATATACCGCGAATAAGCATACGCCCCATCGAACAGAATACTTAACCCCATAATGACCGATACCATCGAATGACCGATACAGTAAAACCGACACGACGCTAACACAGCAACAGCAGCAGAAGAATCGGTACGACGGTAAAGCAGACAGTAACAAATAACCGGGGAAGATCTCTACCACATGAAATACAGCAGAGAGCCCCGATACACAGTGAAAATACGTAGTAAAAATAAGAGCCTCTCTCTGAGCTCACATCTCTTTAAATTTTAACATCATATACCTTTGGTCGATTTTTAGAGTAACAACAATGGGCTTGTATTCTTCAGAAAAGGGTACAACATCAACGTGTGTTGTGATTTGATCAGGGTTCAGCAATACCATATTGCTTCCTGCTGCGGTAGTATCTGCATGTGAGTCTAACTCACAATATCCTTCTTCATTTTCCCCATCATCAAAACCTACAGGAACATTCATCTGGTATAATGACCGGCTCACCATTTTTAACAATTTGTGTTCTAGTGATAGTGTCCGGTTATTATGTCATTTCTTAGATTTTGATCCAAAACTGTCACCCGCGCCTTCATTTTCAGTTTCTTTCTTTTTAGTCTCAGCAGCCTTGAGATTTCTTTTCTTTTTAGCCTGTCTCATCTGGTAAAGCTCCTGGCGCTGTTCTTTTGACATTGTTTTATAAACACTTGTTGGGTAAGGCTTGCACTCAATTTTTCCTGTAAAGGTTCCAGTTGTCTTTTGCTTTTTGTTGCTGGTTGTGCCCATAGAATACAAACTTCTGGAACCTCTTTTACTCTTCCCGGTTGCAAGCTTTTTCAATCCAAGACGATTGGTGAATAGAATCAAACATTCATTGAAGTTGTCACGATAGTCTTTGCTCTCATCAATTGCATCTGCTTTTGCAGCATCAAGTCGCTCATCACTGATTGAATTGATAAAATCCCAAACAAATCTTCTTTCGTTATGATTCTTTTCAAATCTCAGAATTGTTCCATGAAAAGCAGTCCAATTTCGCTTGTGCTTGTTCCAGTCATAACCCTTGGAATCTCCAGTGTAGTGTGAATCTTTCATATCCTGATATGTCTTATTCAGAACCATAGTGATATTGGTATCAGTGTAAGCATGTTGCATGAGAGAAATGAAAGCGTTTCTGGCATTACCAGAATTCAGTGCGGTGTTTTGGAAATGTGCCACATATTCCCAACCAGGACCTTTTCTTGTTGCATCACACAGCAACCTCCAGACGACGTTGTTGTCCTCATCGTACTGGTGACCTGACAGGACGTCACATCTTTCATTGTAATCACTCCAAGTTGGATAAGTATCTGTTGTACTTTGCCCAACTGTTCCAGCCCTGGCTTCGTCAGTAACTTCTTCCTTTTCTTGGGGTCTTATGACATACAAGATTGGGAATCCCTCAGAGTTGAATCTGTATCTCAGGTTTTGTCGGAAGCCTTCCTCCCATTCCCTGAATTTTGTGAGATCCTTTAGCTCGGGTGGAGTTGCCTTTTCCTGTGATTTCACACTTGATTCCATCATCTTGATTCTGAATTGCTGCAGTTCCAGGTTGTTTGGGTTTGCGTTCCAGTCGATAGCCCTTGGCTTGACTCCAATCAATGGTTGATACCGGGCCCAATTTGCCCAAGTTAGGAGCCTCGATGATAGCCTGTTACCATAGTGGATACTTTTTGGATTAGGACAGTCCGGACTGATAGATTTCAATCCATGCATGAACGATTTAATGCTTTCCTTGTTGAGGTCTGTAATTTCACGAATATTAGACATCCCTCCCCTCATAATTTCTTCAGCTGATTCATAGTTGATACCAAAATCCATTAGGCTGCTCCTGAAAGCAAGCTGTTCTGGGTTCAGAAATCTACCATTGTTGAATCCCCTGATTTTTATCCTGGGTTGGGATGACCTTCTTCCCAGCCGTTCAGCTCTTGCGTTCTCTGCATTTTGGTCAGCATCATTTCGTCCGTCCTCATCATTTTCGCTATCCGCGTCATCTGGATTCACACCCCTTCTTTCTGCATCTCTCATTGCCCTGACTCTCTTCTTTATTTCTTGGTCGATGATTCTCTTCATGGTTGAGTTTGTTTCTGGGTCCCCAAAGGCCCTTTCCATGACTTCCATGATTTTATCTTCCAAATCTTCCTTTTCTTGCATACCTCTTCCATTGTTTTCATTAGGATTCTGTGGATCGTCCTCATCCACTTCCATTTTTGTTTCTTCCATGTCGCCGTCCGCTCTAGTTCATACCATGGTGGAGAATCTCAAACGAAGTTTCGAATTATATTTTGTGATGGAGTATGGATGGGCGATTCGTAGTGTGGTATCCGATGGAAGTTGGTATTGGGTGGAAGAGTGTAATCAAATCGAGGATTGGATGTGAGAGATGGGTATTAATCGTTTGTGACTGCCGGGTGATTTGTATTTATCCGGGTCGTATTTTCTTTCCGGATCGAATTTTCGTTCTGGTTTGTATACTTTTGTTCGGATCGAATTTTCGTTCCGGTTGTCTGTATTTGTGTGAGCTTTTGCTTTTGTTGCAAATTAAGATTGTGGGCTTTCCTATCCTTTCTCGGGATTTTTGCTCATTCTGCATTTCTGTGGTGGATTTCAAAGATTGTTTCCTGAGAATTTAGTGTTCTCCTTTTAGTGTTCTCGACGATCTTTCGCGGTTCGGTGTTCTCATATCTTTATATTTTTCGTTTTCGCTCGTAGCAGATGCTCTTTGCAATCTGTTCCTTGTTGCGGGCAGATGTTCTTCGCAATCCGTTTCTGTTTCACCACAGAATACTCCAGGCTCAATCTTCTGGCTCACGTCGTTCTATTTTCAGTGAAAGATCAGTGTTCTCGAATTTGGATATTGATTCCTTTCAACTGATGCCAACCTGGGCGGCCCTTTCGACTGAGCCGTCCAGCTTCTTTTCCCTTGCTTGTTTTTGCTGGATCTCGAAACCCGGTGGAGCCACCGCCTTGGTTCGATTCTTTGGTCTCTTCTTTCAGGGAGACCGCCCTGGTGTTGGTCTATTCCAGGGCTCCACAAGCAACTGCCTCTTTTACATCCTTGAGGGTTGATGCCGGTAGCTGATCAGGCTAGTCCGGATTAGTCTTCGAGCTCAAACTGCGTTTCTTGGTGGGAAACGCCATTCGGTCCTCCACAGCTCGTAGAGTGCTGTGGGTCTGATAAACTAGAAAAAGTGTGTCATAACAAACAAACGCAATCGGTCTTACGATCGATTGATTTAGTGAGCAAGAGTAATCATAATCATTGTTACAGTTCATTCGGCCTTGTCGGTGACGATCAACAGGTTAATTAATCGTCGTCAAATTACGCGGTAATACACCGTATAATCGACGGTAATTCTCAGCATACAAAGCACACATAAATAAGACGCAAAACACATGCAAAACCATCTTCGATCGGTCTTTTTACCGTATAATTCGCCGTGATATTCTCATTGGAATATCACATTGCTTGTACCTTATTACGTAGAATTAGTACTAGGTTGTACGGAGGTTTTAGGGCATGATAGTGTTTTAGAGTTGTTAATTCTTCGAAGAGTGAGCTGATGGGGAAATTCGGTAAAGAGACAAACCACATGGAAACACCGACGATTATTCACTCAAGTTAAATAACCTTACGAATAAGGTTATTTGCCCTTATGACTTTTCGTACAGTACGCGTTACACGGTGAATTCTTTTCAATCAGTAGGTCCCAATCGTCTATCGGGAATTTGTCATCCACGCCATTCAATCCCGCTATAAAGTGGTTCTTGAAGGTCTGAATTGCCCTTTCGGCGTGGTTGAGCCTGTGGTCCCCAGGCGACGCTAGTTGGTAATCGAGGTTGTTCCTTGTGATGTATGCAATCAGTTGTTTGGAGGTCTTGTTGTCCATTCGCACTATTTTTGCGCTTGCGTTGTCCTCTTTCATGCGCGCGTAGCATGCTGTAAATCCATGTAGGAGGTCTTCGCTCTTACGTGACTGTATGGGCTCCACGTCAATATAATTGGAATCGTAGTCATACATGAGGAATACGTACTGGTGTCCACGACGTGACGTGACTGGGTATCTCCCCGGTAGGTCCCACGCGATGAGCTCCTTCGGTTCGTCTCTGGTTCGTGGCCCGGCGCGGTTGGTTGGTTGCATGTCGTTCGCGGAAACTATGTCCACGCAGACTTTATGTATCTTCTTCCGGTCGACTTGGGGTGGTTCTGTATCGGCTGTCGGTCCGTTCTTTGCCTTCTTCGGTTTGTGTGTGCTTTGAATGCCTTGTCGTACCATTTGTAGGTATCCCATAGTGGTTTCTTCTGAGAGTGGGAGGTGTCGGTTGACACGTTGTGCTGTGAGTCCCGGCCACGTGGCATAGGATCCGCGCTCGATGGCTCAGACCCAAGTTTCTTTCGTGGGATACCCCGCTGCGGCGTGGTAGAATTGTATTAGTTTGGGGATGGCTTGAATCTGGTATGCCCCTGCTCCCGTGTGTATCGGATATTCGGTGTTTCGTTCGTTTTCGGTTTTTGGGGGGCCGGATCCGTTTAGTTCGGGTTTGTATCGCGGGGGGCCGGATCCGTTTAGGTCGTTTTTGTTTTGCGGGGGGCCCGTCACCCTTGGAGATTCAGCTGTCCCCTTTGGTAGGTCGGGTTGATGTAGGGGAACCATGTATAGATTCCTTAGGGGGTCGCGTTGACCGGTGAGTATGACTTGTTGGGTAGGACCGATAACCGTCACGTCATCCTCAGAGAACTCTACGTGGCATCCGGCACGGCACAGTTTGGGCACTGAGACCAACGGTAGTTCCACTTCGTCAAACTTGTGGCACCCTCGGGCCTGGAGGGGGAGCCGGGGTAGGTCTAATAGGTCCGTTGCCGTCGATAGCATCTTGCTCCCATTTGCACATCCTACGGTCAGCGCCCCCGGTGTGTCTTGGTGTGCGCCCCCTTGGTATGTTGTAGGGACGAAGTGGTCAGTCGCCGCTGAATCTAGAGCTCCATACCCCGGACAGGTCCTGGCATTGAACGCGACGTCTGGCGTGAATGTAACGGTTCTCGGTGGTCGAGGAAGGGTCTCACTCGAGGGATCACGTAGGATACTGAGTAACTGTGAATCATGATTACTAGGTTGGTTAAGTATGCTACTTTTGTGTTCCCCCCCATGCCGTCAAGAGCGTAGGGGAGTGTCGACTATCACAGTCCGGCCGCCCTTGTTGGGGTCGGGTCCATTCCACTGCAGCCAGCGATCATTGTTCCTGGTGGCTCCACCCATTTGGTTGTCGTATGTGGCCCCTTCCTGGTGTCCGGCCCTATTGCTCCTACGGTAGCAACTCCGACCGTCGTGGGTGAGATTCACCCCACATGAGTGGCAATAATACTTGTATTGTTTCCACTCTTGTCGGTTTGGTTGGCGTGTGTCTTCCCTGGTGGTGCGGCTCGCGTCAGCCGACTTGAGACGGTTCACGTCGGCTTGGAGGACCGCCATTGCTGTTTCCCATTGATTGGACATTGTCATCGTTGAGGCCGCAGTGGCGGTTTCAGTGACTTGGGAGTATATTTCGTGACAGACATTGGCCAGATCGCGTTGCTTGTTTTCGATTTCGGTGAAGCGTTGGTCGGTCTGAATGTCGGCTAGGTTTGCTGTAGACGACTTGTTGTGGTAGCTGCTGTATAGCACCTTCAGGCGTAGTCCCCAGAATTTCTTGTACTGGGTGAAACCACACTTAACTATCGTGTCTCTGTGTTTCTTCCAGTCCTCGTCTACTCGGTGTAGGGTGATGGGGTCGTGTTTGCTGTGTGCAAAAGCCTCACGTGAGTAATCAATCATTTGTGCCTCCGTGACGTTCGCCGTCTCTGGGAGCAAGTTGATTTGATGTTGGTACTTAGTGAGTTGCCGGAAGTACTCCTTGGGCCCGATTGGGCTCGGTGTATACGACAAAGCATTCATTTTCTTAGTGAGTTCCCGAGTGAGCTGATGCTGGGCGTCGGTAGTACATAGGTCCTCCTCCATGGCCTGGAAGGCTTCTTTTACTGTAGTCCCCCTGGGAAAGGCGTCCGAGTCCGGGTTCTTCAGGTCTCCAAGCATGTTGGGGAATTTCTTGTTTGTTAGTAGTAGGGCTTCCCTGTCGTACTTGTTCCATTCCACGTAAAGGGCCCGGCTCCGCTTCCATAGCTTGTACGTGTCGGTGGTGAGCTCGACAGTACTGTCGAGTTCTTGTGGTTCCTGTGGAGCCTCTGGGAATGGCGCATGGGGGTCCCTCGAGTGGTACTGTGCTTCGGTTTCCAGTAGAAATGCGTAACCCCCTCCCTGGATGTACTTGATGGAGGGTACCTCTGCTAATGCGTTCGCTAGCGCCTTCTTGAACTCGTATACCTCTATGCTCGTCGGTACCGCTATTGGTTTCGTCTGTGCCTCATCTAAGTGGTCCTTGAGCGACGCGTGATGGTCTTTCTTCTTGGACATCTCGTCGTCAGTATCACTATCCTCGCTGTCTTCGGTATAGTCGTACAGCAACCTGTTCTGTGTCTGCAATTGTGTGTTTTGTTCTTCGGTGTACTCAAGGATATCCCTGTGGTAATGTTCGAGTTCTACCAGTTGGTCTCTCAGATCCCGGATTGCGGTGGAGCCTATGTTTCTGGAATTGTCGATGCTGGTGTCAGGGGTAACTCCTCTCGTTGTGGGGCTGGAGATTCCTTCGGTTTGTGTTCCCTCTGGCATTGGGGTGTGTGTTAATCTTATCAATAACTAATAAGACCAAAGCTGTACGGCAATGTTTGTTAATTTGATTTCTTTTAGTATTTACGTTATTTTGCTCTTTTACGGTGTTGGAAAGAGTTATTGATAAGATTATGATCGGATTGTTTCTGGACCATATTGTTCTCTCATTTACTGAATTGTCTTTCGTTTGTGTGGGAATACGTGTATCGAGAGTTCGTTACTCATAGATACTCGTATTGGGATTTCACTACTCAGCGTTCGATACTCAGTGCTTTAAGTATCTCTTGATACTCACGTGAGCTTATGTATATTTTACTTAATGCGCTCTCCTCGTGATAAAGGATCTAGAACACTTTGGAATCGTACGTATTCTTGGAATTGTGTTTACTTGCGGGAATTCCTTTGTATACGTAAATCGTACTTTTACGTATTACGTTTGCGTATTACGTTTTACGTATTACGTATTACGTTTACGTATTACGTATTACGTTTTACGTATTACGTATTACGTTTACATATTACGTTTTACGTATTACATTTTACGTATACGTAAATTGTACGTTTTACACGTAAATTGTACGTTTTACGTATTACGTATTTTCAGTAATTCAACACTATTGGTTAAAAGACAGGGCACAGCAAGGGCAATTCAATATTTTCTGGGAGCCGGGAAAACATAATCTGGCTGATTACCCCACCAAGCACCATCCAGGAAGCCACCATAAAAAGGTAAGATCGATATATCTATATGAGCCAGATAGTCCAAGGACCATCCAAGGGTATATTGGAATATTAAAACAAGCGTGAAGTTACGTACGCTTGATATACAACCTATATGTATTGCGTATTGCGTATTGCGTATTATGTATTACGTATTATGTTTTACGTATTACGGTTTACGATTTACGTATCCGTAATACGTGACTTTAAAGCTTCTATCACAAGCTGAGCGCAATAAGTAAATCATACATAAGCGCTGGTGAGTATCAAAAAGATACTTAAAGCACTGAGCAGAGGTACGCGATATGAGGGACGAACTCTCGTATCTCCACACGAAGGAAAGACAAATTAGTAAATGAGAGATCAATATGGTCCAGAAACAATCCGATCATATTCTTATCAATAACTCTTTCCAACACCGTAAAAAGAGCAAAATAAAGTAAATACTAAAAGTAACCAAATTAACCAACGTTGCCGTACAGCTTTGGTCTTATTACTTCTTTGTAGTATTTGTATTGGTGAGTAAATTCTTCATAGTTCACTGTCGCTTCCCCGATTGACTGGATTTTGGGTGATTGTGGGTCCACTAAGATTCCTTTCTTTTTGTATTTTTTCAAATATCCTAGCACATGTCTTGCCATTTGTAGATGCCCTTCTCTTGGTCCGGATGCGAATCTGAATAGTGATGAGATGGCATATGCAATGTCTATTCTTCCGGACAATACTATCCATTGTCCTAGACTGATGATATGTTGGAATTCCTTGTGGCCTGATTCGTTGAGTAGTTCTGAGTCATCTAATTCTGGGTGGCAGTCCGTTTTCATTGGTAGGTTCTCATTTCGTAGAGTAATATTGTATTTGTCTTGATATTTCCTTAGGACTTCTGAGATATATTTTGTAGAATTCAATAATAATCTCCCATCCTTTATCCTTGTCAAGCTTGTACCCAAATAATATCCGGGTTCAGATTCGATATTTCTGAGTGCAAATTCTTGTTCGATCAGTGCGATCCAATCCTGAGGCTTTCTTGACACTACCATAAGATCATCAACGTGTGTTCCAATGTAGCCGTAGCTTTTTTTGTCTTCACTCAGTTTCATCCAAAGATCTGGGTCAGCCCTGGAGGGTCTGAATCCTAGATTCATCAGAGTGTCTGCAAAGAAATCCGCGTATGCGCGTCCTGAACCTGCTAGTCCATACAGAGCTCGTTGTATTTCCACCTTGCAGCCTTTCTTGTCTCCAAATTCATCCGTGGCCCAGCACCATACTTTTTCTTGGACCAGTGCTGTTGGAAAAGCGTTTCCCACATCTGCAGTCATTAAGTCAAGGTTTTGGTGTTGTGCAATGAGGAAAAGTAGGTAAACAGATAGGCTGTTGACTTGGCTGGAATATGTATTATATTCAGTAGAATCCACCAAATGCCCCCCTGCAACCAGCTGGCTCTTGTATCGTTTGTCTTCACTTTTGATGTCCCAGATCATATTGAGCCTTGCTTGTTGCCATCCTTCGGACTTGGGGAATTCTTTCTCGGCTGGATGATATTTGAAACACTTGAGCCGATCCAAATTATCCATCTCTTTTTGAATTGAGTCTTGCCATTTAGTATCTCCAGCAGCTTGGTCAATACGAACACAGTCATTGTAGGTATTAGGAATTTGTAGGCCAAATTTTTCTTTGTTTTTCTTCTTGGCTTGTCTTTGGTTTCTGGACATTTTCTTCGGATTGGTGTTGCGACGTGTTTTTCTAGCTTGTAGTAATTGAATCCGGCGTGTAATTGCTGTATCCTGCTTGAGAACTGCGCTTGACCAATCCAGTAGGGGGTGGCTACCCCTTCGTCCGCCTGCTTCGATGATGTATCGTGTTATGTATTTTGCACAGGCAACAGGCTCATCTTTTCGTAGTTGGGGAAATGGAGTATTCAATAAAGTGTTTCCTTCCAGGTCATCCAAGTATTGTGATTTAAGGATCAGTATGCCTTCTTTCCAAAAATGGCCCAGTATTTTTCGAAAGGTAAGGTCCAGGTTGGTATCATTACTTTCAAGTATATTATTGTGTGTTTCTGCGTCATTGGTTCCATCGACTATACTAGGGAGTGCTTCGTGATCCGAATTTTCAATTTTGTGCTCGGTTTCTGCATTCTCCTCTTCTTGCTCCCCTGGATCTGTTTGTTCAGATTCTAGTTGATCAAGTGGATTGTTGCTGGTTGAATATTCCATCCCCGTGGTAGTTGCATCAAATTTCTCGCCTGGCATCAATACTGGGACTTCATCTGTGCTTCGAATATGGGTGAGGTTCTGCTGGTGCTCTGAAGTTGATAGTCGGAATTCCGCTGCTTCTGGATCGTCGTTCACATATTCATCTTTTGTTTGAAGGGGTCTGAAACTTGCAGGAGAAGATTGGCGTTTTGGCTAACTTGAATTGGTTATTACATTGTCTTAACACTAAAATTATGAGCGGACGAATCCACTCTTTCCTAAGATCACTAGAATTGGTGCATCGGTCTGTTGATACTCCAACACACACACTAAATCACTAATATTCGTACCGGTCCAGTGCATTCCTCACATGCCCTGTACCTATATTACCAGGGGCTGTAGACCTTTACCTTGTGCCCTGTAGATTCTAGTACATAGGGACCTATTTTTTTAGTAAGTAGGAGAACCGGAACCGGTAAGTGGTAAAATCTCATTCCCACTTCCATTCCCGTTGGTCAATTCCTGTAGAAACAGGATGACTCGTACGATCGATCACGCATCTCATTCACTCGTGTCTCATTCATTCATTCGTGTCTCATTCATTCATTCGTGTCTCATTCATTCATTCGTGTCTCATTCATTCAATTCATTCGTGTCTCATTCATTCGTTCGTGTCTCATTCATTCATTCGTGCGAGAAGATTCCTGTAGAAGCAAGATGACTAGTATGATCGAAACCCTTGTTCGATCGACTTCAAACACACTTCCCTGCTTCAAAGGAATCATCCAACTCTCTTCAAATGCTCAGAGCTAAAAATCAAACACGGTGGTGGCGATTTCGATAGTGGCTCCTTGTATGCCGTTCAGTTTTGACTTCTATTGTTGCTTCCATTGTTCCGTCCATTGTTCCTTTCATTGTTTCTTCCATTGTCGCTTCCATTGTTCCTTTCATTGTTTCTTCCATTGTCGCTTCCATTGTTCCTTTCATTGTTCCTTCCATTGTTGCTTCCATAAGCCGTTGTGTAGTACACTGTTTCGCTGCTGTCATCACTGTGACGATCACTATCACTGCTGGCGCTTGAGCTGCTGCTGCTGCTGCTGCTGCTGGTACTTGAAACTTCATCGTCGCTATCGTCGGTCTTGTTCTTCTTGTCCTCGCCAGTGATGTCCGGTAGATCGACAGCATTGTCCAATTGTTCGACTTCGAGCCCCACGGTGTTTCCAGTACTTAAGCCAAAATTTTCTGGCGGTCCGACAGTGTCTTCCGATAATTGGAATTCTCGTTCAGCTTCTTGTATCTTCGGTGTAACATCTTTATCCGCTTGCTGTTGTCTTCTTGCGCAGCCTTCCTTGCTCTGGCTTCTTCTTCGTGCGCGCTCTGCTCTTTCAGCTCTTTGCCTATCTGCGTCTTTGTTGTTCTGTCTTTGTTGTGCTCGCTCTGCTCGTTCAGAGCGGCCTTTGTTGTTCTCCATTTCAAATTCAGGTTGCAAGGGAATCGTGAAGTGTCGGCTCCCCCACTTGCAGACTGAAATTGAACTCTGATTACTGCTTGTTATATAGAAAATTGTCGTATTTTTTCAAAGTAAATTGTCGTATTCTTCCGACTGTATTCCGATCCGTATTCCGATCCGTATTCCAATCCGTATTCCGATCCAAGTAAAGTAAATTGTCGTATTCTTCCGACTGTCGGGCGTCGATGTCGGATCTTCCAAATGTTTTTTGTGTTGTTTTTGTTGTCGTAATTGGCCCAATCGATTTGTTCTGTCGATACCAATCCTGCTTTTGTTTGTTTCTTGATAATAATCGGCCCTATCGATTCTGGTGTGTCAATACCGATCCTGCTGTTGTTTTCTTCTTGGGGATCTTTTTTTGATGTTAATCGGCCCTATCGATTCTGGTGTGTCGATACCGATCCTGCTGTATTTGTGTCCGCTCTTGGAGTATTCCGTCTTTGCTGTTTTCTCTTCTTGGGGATCTGTTTTTGATGTTAATCGGTCCTATCGATTCGGGTGTGTCGATACCGATCCTGCTGTATTTGTGTCCGCTCTTGGAGTATTCCGCCTTTGCTGTTTTCTCTTCTTGGGGATCTTTTTTGATGTTAATCGGCCCTATCGATTCGGGTGTGTCGATACCGATCCTGCTGTATTTGTGTCCGCTCTTGGAGTATTCCGTCTTTGCTGTTTTCTCTTCTTGGGGATCTTTTTTGATGTTAATCGGCCCTATCGATTCTGGTCTGTCGATACCGATCCTGCTGTTGTTTTCTTGATAATTGGCCCAATCGATTCTTGTTTCCGTCGATACCAATCCTGCTTCCTACACTGTTTTGGTAGGCGTTCTTGTCCTTGTCTGTCTTGGGGTTCGTTTCATGAAGTTCTTCTTCTTCTATTGTCTTCAATTTCCTGTTGCGGAGTATTTCGCCTTTGAATTGCGAATATCTCTTCCTACGAGTGTTTCGCCGTTGTCTGCGGACACAGAGTCTTTCGCCGGTGTAATGCGAATATCTCTGTTGCTCTCCGAGTGTTTCGCCGTTGGCTTTGCGAATATCTTCTCTTCTTCTTTTCTTCTTCTTCTCCTTCCTCCGAGTATTTTGCCGTTGCGAATATTTTGGTCTTCTTCGTCTTGCTGGTCTTCTGTCGTCGTCATTCAAACTGAAACGCGCTCTTGTTCTTGCTCTCCCTCTACACCTCTTGCCTTTCGCTAGTTACTCCACAACGGACTCCCTTGGCCTTTTGTCGTGTCAGCGGGCTTGCCTCTCGCTTGTTACTCCACAACGGACTCTCTCGGTCTTTCGTCGTGTCAGCGGGCTTGATCTTGGGGAAAGGGGCTTGTGATACGTGTTCGTCTCTTCGTTGTCGGACGATGACTGTAAGCCTGCCTGTTGTAATAGCTTGGCACCAACTCCTCACTGGTGGTATTCCAGATCGCTTCGTAATACTTCGAAGTATGTTTGAAGGGGTCTGAAACTTGCAGGAGAAGATTGGCGTTTTGGCTAACTTGAATTGTTATTACATTGTCTTAACACTAAAATTATGAGCGGACGAATCCACTCTTTCCTAAGATCACTAGAATTGGTGCATCGGTCTGTTGATACTCCAACACACACACTAAATCACTAATATTCGTACCGGTCCAGTGCATTCCTCACATGCCCTGTACCTTTATTACCAGGGGCTGTAGACCTTTACCTTGTGCCCTGTAGATTCTAGTACATAGGGACCTATTTTTTTAGTAAGTAGAAGAACCGGAACCGGTAAGTGGTAAAATCTCATTCCCACTTCCATTCCCGTTGGTCAATTCCTGTAGAAACAGGATGACTTGTACGATCGATCACGCGTCTCATTCACTCGTGTCTCATTCATTCATTGGGTGGTATTTTCTAGTGTTTTTCTCATTGTTTCTTCTGGTAACATTCCAAATCTCTTCCTCAATTCTAATATTGGTAGATTTCCAAAGGCGAATTTTTCCCTCGATCTTTTCCTTCTCAACATTGGGTACTGTCTCATATTTGGTGGTGCCGGCGAGTTTAATTCAAAGACTTCCAATTCCTTCATTTCTTCCTCTGTTGGTTTTGTGATGTGATAGTAGACTTTTTCATCATCGTAACTGAATGGTAGGAATGTATTTTCAATTGTGATACCGCATTTGTCGCTTATTTGAGGTTGCAATCCATTCACCAATACATTGTGAGAACCCATGTCCATTGTTGTAAGTAGTGATTCCCCATCTGTAAAATCCTTTTCTCGTGAGATAAAGGTTGCGTAGTGTACTAGTAGAATCACTGGTTCCTGTCGTCCTGGAATGAATGCTTTTGTTGCTACGCTGCATACAGGATATTCCACAAGATCATCATCGTCTTGCGACATGTATGGTTTCATTACTGATGTCATTCCTGTGTCTCCTCCTGTTTTCGTCCATGCCCTGGCTGTCACAGTTGGTCGTTTTCCCCCTCCACTATCGATTACTGCAATGTTATCATCCGGTTTTACTTCCCGATAGCGTCTGAGTGTTTTCAATTGTTGTTGTCTCCTGGGTGTACCCTGAATAATCTTTTTCTTTCTTGCGATTGGTGGATTGGATTTACTCTGCTGTCTCTTCTTGCCGGTGTTGTTGCTATCGTCATCACTGTTGCTGTAGATCGCAGTTCGTTCCACTAGATCAGGTATTCCTTCCTCCTCACTGTCATCGTCGGTGCTCTCACTATCACTTGTTTCATATGTGATTGGTTGCATCACTTTCAAACGTCTAGCTGTGGAAAAGAATGATGCGGCCCTTGCCCTTCTGGTTGGATTTCTTCTAGGTCTGGAGCCTGTATTCTGTTGGTTTGCTGTTTGTGGCGTGCCATCGTCATCATCTCCCCCCTCAGAATGCAGATGAAATCAGACTGTACGAAGTTCGGTGCTCCCTGGGGGGAAAAGAGCGGATTCATCGATGGATCCGATGCTGTCTTCTGTATCCTCAGCAGGAAGTGGCAAAGGTGCTAATGGAATTGGGTGTGCAAGGGGTGCCGGTTTAGAGATTCGCCGGACGCGTCTAGGCTTGTTGTTGTTGGCGCGATAGATATCTGTATTGTTGAGGCCATCATCCTGTGGAGCGCCCAGAGTAATATCAGCTGGTGTCGGTGGTGGCGATTCTTGGCGACGCGCAGATCGATTGTAAAGGAGAACCCATTCCCTGTGTGGTTTGCATAAGGTGGCCCATGTTGCCGGCGGGATTCGTAAAATACCTTTAAGGTTGGGATAGACCGTAGTAAGGACACCGTCACTGGCCGGTGGAGATGCATATTGTTGGCATTTTGTTGGTGGTTCTTGAGCTTCTGTAACTCTGCGAATAGATCGTTTATTGTCGTTTTTATCTGCCAGTAAATTCAAGCGGAGTTCCTCGTCCCGAGTTCTAAGTAACAACTGTAATTCCGGATTATGAGTTAATTAATCTATTTTCTGTTTTTCCAACGCTTAACCTGAGTCCACGTATAATCCCGTGTTAAGCAATCCTCCATAATGAGACTGCACGTGCATTCTCGTGTTATAGATTAACTAATATTTTCTCAGTGAATTTGTCGGAGTAACGTGTCTCATTTTGTTTGTTTCTGACATATTTGGGCTTCACATATCCATTTTGTATTTCATTGATATTTCCCATATTTCATTGATATACACATATATATCATTGACATACTTAGTATTGGATCCTATGCCTCTGAATTTTCCTGTACTACTTTCTTGTGATATTTCGCTGTGTCCGATTCTTCTATCAACGATCAATTCATTTGGTCGTGACTCATTCTTTTGCTTTCTGTGATAGACTACCTTCGATACTTATATTGCCTTGTTGGTCTTCATATGCCCGAGTGTCTATCCATCAGTAATCTAGTCTCACTCCTCATTGTATTCATTGTATTTCGCGTAGAATCGTAGTTGGTGTTTCGCTGCGCATCTCATTCGTGTGCGCACGTCGATCTATTTTCTTATTGGTTCATATTTAACCGCACGTAACGGTTATTTTTTGTTTTCACTTAACAACACGATTTGCCGGTTGTTCTCCCCTAAATCCATGATCTTGCTTTGTTTAGATTTCTATTGAATTTTTTAGAGGGAAGCATACAACATAGTGTTTTAGACATGGGTTTTTAGTGTGGTTGTTTTATTACTGAATTGTGGTACTTAACTTTTATTTGTTCACATCGTCATGAATTCATTTAGAAGATTTCTGAATGCATTACTGTTTAACGGCTTGGTAAGGATGTCTGCATAGTTGTCCTGTGAGTTAATATGGCTGATGGATACAACTTTTCCAGCTTGGTATTAGTTGTCTGACAAAATGATAGGCCAGTGCGATTGATTTCTTGTTGAGTGAACTTGCAGGATTTGTTGAATTGATTACTACACTCTTGTTATCCACATAGATTTCTGCCGGTTTGGTTACAATCACTCCCATCGATCTAAG
Source organism: Pseudo-nitzschia multiseries (assembly GCA_037355745.1). NCBI lineage: Eukaryota > Bacillariophyta > Bacillariophyceae > Bacillariales > Bacillariaceae > Pseudo-nitzschia > Pseudo-nitzschia multiseries. The sequence continues at coordinate 3,328,591 of CM074785.1, read as the reverse complement.
ATGATATCTGAGCATGATAGCCAATGCAACCGCGTCTTTCAGTGCAGTAAATTCAGCTCCAAATGTACTGGTATGAACTGATGTTTGTCTTTTTGACTTCCAGTAGACTGGCATACACCCAACAAATGCAATCAATCCAGTGATACTCCTTCCTGTGACTAAGTCATGTGCATGATCGCTGTCACAAAATATGTTCAAGTCCATTTCAGGGATTAGTGGCACCGGAAACATTGGATCCAATTCTTCTTTGTAATATTTGTAATGATGTGTAAATTCTTCGTATTTGAGTTTAACATCACCATTTGAACTGATCCTTGGAGGTCTTGGATCTACTAGAATTCCTTTCTTTTTGTATTTCTTCAAATATCCCAGTATATGTCTAGCCATTTGCAAATGACCTTCTCGTGGTCCAGCTGCAAATCTTGAAAGAGACGATACTGCAAATGCAATGTCGATTCTTCCAGATAACACTAGCCACTGTCCTAGACCAATGATATGTTGAAATTCCTTGTGTTCTGATACTGTCAATAGTGGCGAGTCATCCAGTTCTGGGTGGCAATCAGTTTTCATTGGCAGATTTGCTTTCTTGAGGGTCACTGAATATTTCTCTTGATATTTCCGAATTACTTCACTGATATATTTGGTAGAGTTCATCAGCAAACGTCCATCTTTGATTCTTGTAAGACTTTTACCAAGGTAATACTGAGGTTCTGATTCAACATTTCTCAGTGCAAATTCTTGTTCGATTCTGGCTATCCAATCTTGTGGTTTCTTTCCTATTACCATAAGGTCGTCGACATGAGTACCGATATAAGTGTAACCTTCTCCTTCTTTCTGTAGCCATAAATCTGGATCTGCTCTTGACGGTCGAAAACCCAAGTTCATGAGTGTATCAGCGAGAAAATCCATAAAAGCTCTACCGCTACCTGCCAGTCCAAACAGTGCTCTTTGTATTTCTACCTTGCATCCTTTCTTTTCACCAAACTCGTCTCCAGCCCACACCCATACTTTTTCTTGAACCGGTGCAATTGGAAATGCATTTCCCACATCTGCTGTCATCAAATCCAGTTGTTGGTGTTGTGCAATTAGAAATAGTAAGTACACAGATAAACTGTTGATTTGACTGGAGTATGTGTTGTATTCACTCGAGTCAACTCTGTGTCCACCTGCTACTAACCGACTCTTGTACCTGCCATCCTCACTCTTGATATCCCAAATCATCTGTAATCTTGCTTGTTGCCAACCTTCCTCTTTTGGAAATTCTTTTTCTGCTGAGTGATATTTGAAACATTTTAGACGTTCCAAATTATCCATCTCCTTCTGGATTGAGTCTTTCCATTTTGTATTTCAAGCTTCAGCATCGAATTGCATGCATTCTTCATAGGTATTTGGAATCTTCTGTCCAAACTTTTCACGATTCTTCTTCTTTGCCATTCTTTGATTCCTGGATGGTTTCTTCTTGACTGCGCGTTGAATACTCTTGTGTATTAGGGACTTCATAAATCGTATTCTTCTGACGATACCAGATTGTTGTTTTATTACTTGCTCTGCCCATACATTCAACGGTCTGTTATTTCCTCTCCGGCTTTCAACGATGTACTCCTTGATATACTTTGCACATGCCAGTGGTTGATCTTTCTTCAATTGTGGGAATGGAGTATTCAATACTGTATTTCCTTGCAGCTCATCAATGTATTGCGCCTTGAATACCAAAATTCCATTTTCCCAGAAATGATCAAAAAAATCTTCCTGAAATCCATATTCAAGTTCACTTCTGTGCTTTCCAAGATATCCTGGTGGGTTTCAGCATTGTTGCATCCATCTATATCTCGTGGTAACGTTTCTTCTTCCATGTCCAAGGTGTTTTCCAGATCCACGTCTGCGTCATCTGCATCAAGCTCCCCTGAAGTTGTATTGTCGTTTTCGTCACTGTCTTCCATTGGATTGGTACTGGTTGAGTTTTCCATTCCTTCAGAGCTCGCGGCAAATGTCTCCCCTGAAGATAACAATGGGACTTCATCAGTGCTCTTGATATCTTCCATGTTCTGTTGGTGCTCTGACAAAGAAAGAGTAAACTGCTCAGCCTCCAGGCTGTCATTCACATATTCATCTTTGGTGCCAATTTCCTTGCGTCTTGTTCTGACAACAGATCTCATCAACACTTGGCGCTTCTGTTTTGGTGTATCTGGTTCAGTCAGAATATAATAGGTCATTGCATCACCCGCCGATTCAGCAAAACCCAGAAATCTCCCTTTCAACATGTTGTTTTTGGGACTCTTGAATCTTGGCTCAAAATACCACACTGGTTCATAAAAATGAAGTCTCAGGTGAGAGATATTGGGTGTCCAACCTTGGTGCAATTCTAATGGTACCTTCCAATTCAAAGACTTGCGCGCTGCCAAATTGTTAACTGACACACACCATTTTGCGCACCAATGTGCTAAACTGACTGGCGCCTGAAACATACGTAGACTGTTTTGTACCATCTTGGACAATCTTCCCCATTCAGCTTCGCATAAGTTCTGGTGACTGTGGTGTGGTTCACTTGTTCTGGTCTTAATCATATTCTCTCGGAGAATTTGAGTCCACTTTACCCCTGTTTCAGATCTTGCGTTGTCACTGAGTATAGTATCAGGAGCGCCATGTTCTCGCAGATAATCCTGTAGTGCATTTGTACATTGTGATTCTGTTTTCAATGGATGGAAAGACCAGAGTTTTGTCTTGGTGCCACTGAAAAATTGTCCACCGTTGTGTCCTTGAGATGTCTTCTTCGAACAGTATGTATAATCAGTGCTCACCGTTTCATTTTGTCGTTTGTAATGGAAGGCCTTGAATCGTTTTCTATAATGTTTTCTGGGAACTTCACGATTTTCTTCTTCGATTTCTTCATAATGTTGTGTAGTGTTTTCCAAGGTTTTCAAAACAGTCAATTCTGGTAACATGGCAAACCGCTTTTGTAGTTCCAGTATTGTAAGTTTTGCAAATTTGAACGTTTCTCTCGCTCTCTTCCTTCTCAACATTGGATATTTTCGCATATCTGGGGGTGCAGGACTGTTCAGTCCAAATTTTTCCAATGTATCCACTTCCCCTTCTGTTGGTTTGGTAATATGAAAATACACTTTTTCATCGTCATATGAAAATGGTAGGAATGTCGTTCCGATTGTAATCCCACATTTGCTCAACTGTGGTTGCACTCCATTCACCAGTACTCCATGATCACCCATATCAGTTGTTGTCAATAGCGATTCACCATCAGTTTGATCTTTATCCTTGGTTACAAAAGTGGCATAGTGGACCATTAGGAGTATGGGATCTTCTCTTCCAGGAATAAAAGCCTTTGTTACAGCACTGCAAACTGGATGCTACACATAGGCGTTGGTATCATTACTCATGTACGGTCTCATTGCAGACGTCATTCCAGTTTCTCCTCCAATTCGAAGCCATGCTTGTTCTGTAACCGTTGGTCTTCTTCCTCCACCACTGTCAATAACTGCAATATTGTCATTTTGTTGAACTTCTCTGTATCGATGTATATTGGTGGTGCTTGCTGAATTAATTCGTGTTGTTCTTCTAGGTCTTCTTTCTTGTCGTCAAGCTGGTAAAGGTGCCTGGTAAATTTTCCTTGTTTTTCGTTGGTCCCGCTTGTTATTGTTATTGTTGTTCTCATTTTCATCGTCCGAATCAGTTTCATCGTCCGAATCAGGATCCATTCTTGCAACAAGATCTGGTACGTCCTCTCCATCACTATCCTCGTCCTCATTTTCATCAGGTTTTATTTCTATCTTATTTCTTCTTTTTGTGTAAAAATAAGATGATGCGTTTTGTCGTGGTGTTGAATTCGCTGCATTCTGCGTTGCCTGATCCTCACCATTATCCCCCCCAGAATGTAGGTGAAATCGAACCGTTTTGAGAGCAGTGGAGCCTGGAGGGAACAATTCAGTTTCATCAATCGTTCTGATGCTATCTTGATCGCTATCCGCATCCGGAGGAGGTGACGCAGTGTCCTCTGCTGGCACATGAGATTCGGGTGGCTTCATCTCGGAGGTAGGTGCCATTGCACGACGGACTCGACGTTGACGACTGGATTTCGGAATGAAATGATTCAATCCATCATCTTGTGGAGAACCAACAGTAACCCCTTCCGGGGTTGGTGGTGGACTATCACTGTGTCGGATAGCTTGGTTGTATTTGAGTACCCAATCGCGATACAGTTGAGAAAGCTCCTGCCATGTGTCTGGAGGGATTCGGATGATTCCTTTGAGGTTAGGGTGAATAATCCCTGTAAGAGTGCCAGTGCCGTAGGAACCAGTACGTTGTCTTTTGTTAGGACCATCAGGGGTGCGTTGAACGCGTTTGGGGCCTCCTCTGTTGCTATCAAATGCAGTTCTAGCAAGTTCTTCATCATGGATTTGAAGCTTCACAATCATTTCTTCCAAAGTCCGATCTGTTTTGTGTTCCAGCAATTCCTCTTTGAATCTCTCCAGGTTGGGTCACAAATATTCCGAGCAAATATACTTTTTGCGTCCCATTCAGTCATGTGATATGGTGGGATTTTCCGAAGTTTATGATAGGTCAGTTCAAACGTGTTAATGTACTCAGAGATATTGCCATTGGGATGCAACTGGTTGTATCGTAGACGAAGCTTCAGTGTCTCAGCGTAAGATTCTCTCCGGTTATCAGAATCATACCAGCCCAATAGTTCTTGCCATGCCGCATGACCATCAAATGTATCTTCAGGCTTGATTATTTTGGAATGAGCACTACCTCCACTGCATGCCGACAGCAATGTTCCCCAAAGCGCCTTGTTCTTGCTTGGTGCATTCCGGGCCGCATCTGCGTCATTCATAATCTCCTCATGTCCTGTTGCAGCAAAAGTAGCTATCGCATCAGATTTCCACTTCGTCCGATTCTCTTGTTGGCCATCAAAATCATGGATTGGTTTTGCCTTGAGTAACTGCTGACCCGTTGCTTTTTCTTTTGCCGACCTCACTTCTTGTCTAAGCGCTTCCATCTCGTCATCTTTGTTGCATGATTCTTGAATTGTTTGTCTCAGTGTGTTCATCTCTGCTTCGTATCTTCTTTCTTTTTCTCGTCCTCGTGCTCTTGCCGCTCTCATTTCTTCCTTTAGTGCATTGATTTCTTCCATTTGACGTTTGGCTTCTGCTGCTTGTCTCCTAATGTTAACCAATTTTGCATTTCTGCGTCTTTCGGAACTTGAGGTACTGCTATCATCACTTTCTGATGATTCAGATGACGATGATTCCGATGACGATGATTCCAGATTTCGGTTAGCCCGTCTCTCCCTGTCTCAATGTCGCGAGCGTCGTTGTCGCGTTGGCAATGGAATTAGAAAAAGTATGTCGTAACAAACAACAAACGCAATCGTCCTTACGATCGATTGATTTAGTGAGTAGAACAATCATTGTTACAGTTCAATCGTCTTTGCCGAATTCGATCGGCAGGTTAATTACTCGTCGTCAAATTACTCGTCGTCATCGTGTAATTTTACCATACAAAACACATGTAATCTTAAGACACAAAACACACGCAAAACCATCTTTGATCGGTCTTTCTGTTACCGTAATTCACCGTGATATTCTCGTTGAATGTCACATATGATTGTACCTTATCATGTAGAATTATTATTAGGTTGTACGTAGATTTTAGGGCATGATAGTGTTTTAGAGTTGTTAATTCTTCGAAGAGTGAGCTGATGGGGAGAATTTCGCTAATAGGCAATCCACATGGATAATCGCCGACGATTATTCACTCAGTTTAAATAACCTTACGAATAAGGTTATTTGCCTTCGTGACTCATCGTACGTACGAATATGCGTTTACACGGTGTATTCTTTTCAGTCCCCTTCAGTCATAAATCCTCCAACCGTTAAGCGGCTGGATTCTATGACTTAATATGTTCATCGTGAGTCATTCATGTGTTGAATACCAAACTGTATCCAGTCTACCATCAGAGGCCCTATCAAAAGAAATGGGGAGGCATTTTGCCATTCATTCTGGCTTGTATCATGGCGTTTTGCCCTGATCCTTGCCGGTTTGATATATTGTATTCATGGATCAAATTATCCATCTTCGAAATGCTCATTGCAGATTGATTCGTTTCCATGATCAAACTTAGTAAAATCAACTTGTTACTCCGATCGGATGATCGATCGAACATTCCATCGAATGATTGATTCTTTCCTTACCACATGCAACGAGAACAATTTTCTCTGAAAACAGTCTTATTATTCTGTACGAACAACACTTACTTCTTTTCACGAATGAAAAAGAAATCTTGAGTCAGTATTAATTCCAAAATATTAATCTACCAAACAACAATTCAATTCTGCTCTCCTAATTGTGAATTCTATTTCTCGACTACAATATTCCCTTTTTAAAATGTAGATTCTATTATGCTTTATTTATTCCTATTGCAACGTATTACGAATCCTCCATTATTTCTAAGATTCTCAAAATTAAGTTCAAGATTATTAGTAGGTTTGTATTATGTATGTACTGTTATTTTCTACATTAGTAAACTAATAGATAAACTTTCATTCATCGATGCTGTTATTGCCGGATCAATATAGATGTTTCTTTTCTTTTTCTTTTTTGGTCCACTACATTTAGTGGAGCTGCTACTAGTAATATTTGCATCGCCATGCTTATTGTTGGTGTAATCTGTTGAACTTTCGTTCCTAAATCTGTCCCTCAGCATTTCTTCCAATTTCCTTCCTGTTTCTGGGTGTTTTCGCATCTCGCCAATTTTGTCGCACAAGTCACTGAACAACTCACGTCCTTCCTCCATCCATCCATTTCTGCTTCCACTGTCTGAATCGCAGAATTTTTTTTTGTCGCGGAATTGTGGCATCACCCTTTCGCCGCTGCTGGTTCACCCATACATGATGCTCATTGTAGATCAGTACCAATGCAAATGCTTCATCTGCTATAGTAAATATATCACTCAGCAAGTGCCTCTCCTTCCGTTGTTTGAAATTGGAATTTGTCGGATTGATTGCCGACATGATTCTTGTAACAAAATAATAAAAATCTTCATCTTCCGCGTCTTTGTATGTTCTGTATTGAGGGTTTAAAATACCTGTGTCCTCATATTCTGTGCCTTCAATAACTGCCACAGTACCAGGGAATGTGATAGGGACTCGACCTTTTCTGTAATCGTCTGTACGGAAGTATCATAAGTATCAACGGGCAGCATGTTAGTGTTGTCGGACCAAAAATAGATTCCAAAATTCCTAATTTCAACAACCAATTCTCCCACCTGTATTTACCTATCCAGTTTTTTCTCGCTAATGTTTGTGAGTTGTGCCTCAATGCGGTCAGTACTGTCCCTACTCGTTTCCTGTAAAAGTAACAGAATGACGCAAGTGGAATATTCGGTGGCTTCATGATCGCACTTGCTTCAACAGCTTTTTTTATTACATGCGCCGTTACCTTGTCATTGATAGGGAACTTCATGTTGGGGTACCAATGTTTTTTGACGTAATCCCTTAGCTGCTTGTCCACTGTTTCAGTCATATCACTCAAAGCCTTAAGCATATCGTTGTCTATTATAAGCCCATATTCGTCTGTAATTGTACTTACTGCTCGTTCTCTTGTGTTGCCGGCATTATCAGTCCCCTCTCCCTGCATGGTTGCCTCCGTTTGTTTAGGTACCATTACTACCTTTCCCACCCCTATAGGTGGTTCCCTCTCATGTTGCCGTAAGTGTTTTGCCACTTCCTCTGCCAATTTGTCATATTGGATTTTTTTCATGACAAGTTCCGTAACATCCTCTAAATTGTAGCTTTCTCCTTTAGATGTTTTCTCTACCACATTGGTTTTTGTTCCTTCTTTCTGTTGGTTCGTTACTGTAGTGGTGGTTGTGTTGGTAATGCTCAGTGCTGGTTCGTTACTCTGGTTGATGGTGTTTTGTTCTTCCGTGTTTGTAGTAGTAGAAATTTTGTTGTCGGTACCATTTTTTTACTGTTGCCCTTTGATGCGTTCATAGCTGTGGTATTACTGTTACTCACTTTGTTAGTAATTGCGGTGTTTGTTTTCACTCTTTTTTTCTTACCGTTGTTGTCCCCTGTATTTTGATGATCACCGGGCCGGATGGTTTTGTTGTTTCGAAGGGTCTTCCCCTCGGATTTTTTTCTTCGTCGTGTCTTTCCGATAGCATTCATATTTTTTTATTTTATTTACTGAATACGGTGCCGATCAAGAATCATGTGTTTCTTTTTGTGTGGTTATGTGTGTGTACTAATAATTTTGTCGGGTTGTGTACGGTGTTTTGTGTTGTGTGTGTTGTGTGTGTCGTGTGTGTGTGTGTGTACGGTGTTTTGTGTAGTATGTGTACGATGTTTTGTGTGTAGAGTTTTTCAGTGGGTTCTGTACTATGTTGTTTGCCCTAACTTCTTCTGTGTGTTGTCTGGTTTTGGGCGCGCTGTTATATTTGTAGAAGTAGATCACGTACCTGTGCCAGCCAGCCCTCCCGCGCCATAATTTTTTCAGAAGGGAAACTTTTGATCACACTAAGGTTATGTATTTCAATCCTCTAGTCACATGTAGAATCTCGTAGACTGCACCTAACATACCGTACTGTCTTGTGTGCCATTTGTATCTACAAACCACAACATTGTCTGTACTGTGTGTGGCAAAGTTGTTCCCAATATGCATTTAAAAGTTGTTCCCAACATGCATTTCGTAAGTCATGTGTTATGCATTCATGGCCTGGTACAATAACTTTGGTAGTCATTACCAAATGTGACTGCTTGTGCCCTGGAATTGCACCAAAAATACCCTCATGTTTGCCATATGGATAGTCAAACCACAACATTTCTGGCATTCTGAGTGACAAAGTTGTTCCCAATATGCATTTGATTAGTCATGATAAATGTATTCATAGTTTGGACCGGATACTTTTGGAGGCATTACCCAATAACTCAGTTTGTGCCCTAGATTTGCACCAAAAATACCCTCATCGTGTTTGCCATTTCGAGAGTCAAACCACAACATTTCCAGCATTCTGTGTGACATAGTTGTTCCCAATATGCATTTGATGAGTCACGAGGAATGTATTGTTTGCTTGGACCGGATACTTTTTTAGTCATTACCCAATAAGGTAGTTTGTGCCCTGGAATTGCACCCAAAATACCCTCATGTTTGCCAGTTGGAGAGTCAAACCACAACATTTTGGGCATTCTGTGTGACAAAGTTGTTCCCAATATGCATTTGATCAGTCATGATGAATGTATTCATGGCTTAGTGTTGTTACTCTAAAAATCGACCAAAGGTATATGATGTTAAAATTTAAAGAGATGTGAGCATATCGTGAGATTGCTCTGTTACTGTGTATTTTACTGTATTGGACCGGTATCCCGGTGTTAGTGTTGTATGTAGGGATGTCTAAACCGGTCGTCGTCAATCATGTGTATGTGTAATTCGTCATAAGACAGAGAACAAATGATATGACCTAAATGTCTGGATACTTGAAGTCATTTTTATCTCTGGAGGAGAATAAGTAACTTTTCAAGTGTAGATTGGATGTAATGCCTGTAGAATGTACGTAAGTAGGGTACGTGTATTTTTGACCGACAGCACACCCCTTGATTCAACACTTAGTGAAGGAGTGTTGAATTACAAGTCGGTTCTCCATTTTGTAGAACTCTAAAAACCTAAGTATGGGCTTGGATATCGAATCGGATCATTGTAATCGTAGAATCGGACCAATCATAAATCAATGAGAGAGGAGAGGTGCTTGAGTATGTAGTGGTCGCGCGAAAGTCATATTGCCTTGGAATCGATTGGATGGGTAACGAGTCATCAACTCGTAAGAGACAGTAGGATCTCAAAGAGACGTGTCGTAGAAACAAATGGAATCGGAGGGGATTCATTTCTGACTTGGTAGGAAAAAAATGTATCGATTCCAGCCGAATCAAATATCAAACGTCGACCAAGGGATTGAATCGTATGAAACGAATCGTAGAAATCGATTGATCGTAGAACAGAAGCGTAGTGGATATCACTTCGACGTGGTGCCGTAGATACAAAAGGAATGTCGAGAGACGTGTCTTTGGAGAAGAGGAAGACGGACCAATGGCAAGCCGTAGGTGCAGATCTATCGATTCCAGAATCAAATAGCAATCGTGAAATCGATGGAAGGTTAATCGGAGTATGATACCGCGGAGTCGAAGCCGTGTGTATTGGTTGAGCTTGAGTACCGATTGAGTCGAAGGAATCAATCATGGTGGAATCCTAAATCGGAGGGAAGAAGATTTGTCCGAGAGGAGGAATTGGCTTGTCGTTCACAATTGTACCGTAGAATCTTGTACCGTAGAATCATATATTGGTGCTGATCTTAGGAAGAAATGGAACGTTGATAGTCAATTTGAATATGGAGTAGAAGAAGGGATCGACAGTCGACAGAGGGATCGATCATAGTACAAATTGAATCAAATTGGAGACAAGACGGAATATTGATGCGTATTCTGGAAATGAGATTAGGGAATCTGAATCGACTCATAGAAACTTGATCAGTAGAGATCGAATAGTGATTGGAGAATCAGGATCAGCTCGTAGAAGAAACACAAAGAGACCGAGGGAAGGAATCAAGCATAAGTGGGCGATTGGCGAATTGTAAAACGTATTGTTCGGGATTGGAGAATTCGAATCGACGGGGAGAGTTGATTGATCGTGGAAGAGTTACCAATCGTAATCTAGGATGGATGGTAGGTTCAAATGTTGCGAATGGAAGAGCACAGCGACGCGACGATGTTGGTGGTAGAGATTAAACATCGAGGAAGTGGATTCATATCAGTATAATCGAATCGTAGGGTTCTCAAATTGTTGTAGAAGTTGAGGATTGATTTCATAGAGAATCGATTGACTTGTCGTAGAATCTCAACGGGACGCATTCAAACGTGACGGATTGGATGGCGTGAGAGAGATTCATATCTTAGAAGATGAGATTGGGCAATCAGAATTGACGCATGTCCTTGGAGAGATGGAAGGCGGACCGATTGAATGAATCGATCGTAAATCAATGAGGAAGGAGAGGTTGTATGGAGACGATGCTGGATATCAAGTACATGGATGGAATTTGAATCGACGCATAGAAACTCGATAAGTAGATCCATTTCAACTTGGTAGGAAGCAGATCTATCGATTCCAGAATCAAATAGCAATCGGTTGAGTGTGGAATACGATTGAGATATCGGAATCAATATGATCGGTGGATGCCGTAGAAGAGGATTTATCTGAAGGAATGCAAGGAGAATATCAAGTCAGGGATTGAAGAACGGGGTCCAAAGCCGATTCGTAAACTTCTTCTGTTTGAGGTCTCATCTAGCTCGTATGTGAATTAAGCTTGGATCATATCTTAGTCTGGATCCTTAGTCACGAGAATCGTGTTTAGTGCATTAAGTAAGTTCTGAACCGGCAACACACCCCTTGATTCGACTCTTGGTGGGGGAGTGGCGAATTATCAGTCGGTTCGTTGATTTGTTTTCAGTGGGATCTTTGTCACCATGCGGGGAGCATAAGGAAACGTGCGGGGAGGCTTATGATGAAAACGCTGGAAGTGAAATGCGTTCAAATTAAGATGGCTGTTCAGTGCGCCAATGCACACCCCTTGATGTAGATGCACACCCCTCGATTTAACACTTATGGAATGGAATTCTGTGGTTCAGACGAATTCCATGGTTGGGAATGATACAAAACCGGAGGGCGTACTCCATGGTTGTAGAAACAAAGGGAGTCGTATGCGAATGATCGACTTAAGCAAACACAGATGTATCCAAATTAAGCGGCATGTGGTGATCCAGTGCACACCCCTGGACGTAGCAGGAACAGGAATACGATCGATTGCTCGCGTCAGCTGTTGGAGTTGTGGAGGAATGACCCAAAAAGACGTATGGTGATCGAATCGAAGACGTCGGGTTGATCAAACGTAGCAGTGTACACCCCTCGATCCGGAGATGGTGGTATCAGCCAGAATGGAGGAGACGAATCCTCATACGATGGGAGGAAACGGATTCGTTGTTTGTATTTGACGAGGGAGGTAACTTGGTGGGGTAAAGCAACTGTGTTTGGATGGAGAAGTTGCAGGTTGCAGTCGGTTGCAATGTTCAGTCGAAAGTGTCGTAAAACCAATTCATCGACAAGATGTTGGCATACAGATGATACAGATTGACCTTGAGGGCATCCCGATGGCGTTTGGAGATTCCCGAAACTGGTGATTTGCGAGACAGTTGGGTTTGGATGGTGGCAAATTGCGTGACGACCTTCATGACTTGCTTTGGGCAAGAAGCAATAGGAGACTTGGGTATAGAAACTGTTTGTGGCAAGCGGTGGAACACCACAGATTGACGCTGAGGATTACATGTCCGTCGGAAGTTGGCTGGCGTCCCTGAGAGAGCTTTGACAGGGGTCGCGACAGCATTGGAATCAACCATTTTGGGAGCATCAGAAGGAATGGTGGCGTGAGGCGAAGGAACGATGACATTAACATCTGCGACAGGGGAGCTAGAAGTGTACGTAGCTGGGACTAAGTCGGAAGGAGCAGGTGTGTTTATAATCGAATTGTTTGCCTGTGCAGGAACGTCTTGGATAGTCAGTTTGACCAGGGATTCTCTGGGCTTGACAGGAGGAATGCCCACACGGGAGGAAGGGACGGGAATAGGAATGGCATACACTTTATCAAATCGGTGGGCTCGCCATGTGGATTTGAACTGCCATTCTGTGATGATTAGTTCAATTCTGATGATTGGTTTGATGGAAGCATGTGTGTGGTGTGTAAGCGCCTCCTTTGCAGCCTTTTCCAAGTCGATGGGTCCACGGACTTTCTTGGTAGCACCGGTATATGTGATGTAGGAGATGGTGCATCCAGAGAGGAGTTGGGTGATGTGTCCTTTCTGGCTGGCTGTCAACCTGGGTAAGCAGTAGGTGATTGCGTTGACAACACTACCGCGGAGGTTGGGCATCATGAAGGGGGCTAGCACCTTGGCGTCTGCATTCTCCACAAATAAGACTTCCATGTCGATATCATCCATTATCTGGGAGTAGACGGCATTTAATTGTTCATCATATGGGCTGTTGCCCTTGAATTTGAAGTGAATGCCTTCAATCGCATTCCAATCAAAGAGGTCGGCCATGCTTGCGTGTGGATTATCAAAGAACTGTGTGTAGAAATAGTGGATACACCCCCTGATTCACAAGCAGGAGGGGAAGAAGAAAGAACAAAACAAAAAACAAAAAACGGTGGTGGCGACACGATGCGGCGTCGTCGTCGAGGGGAACGTGCGGCGGAGAGATCGATGCCGACGAAGGAATCAGAACCGAGGGGAGGACTTGGAAATAACCGGGAAGCGATCAAACGTTCGTCAGAGAAAGCGATGCCAAGGAAAGGACCAGAGTCAAAACCGAAAAAAGGAACCGGCGGCGACGGTAGGAGCGGCGATGGCCGGAGGGAGAAGACCGGCGTTGGCGGGAGAAGCGGCAATGACCGTCAGAGAAACAATCGAGGTAAATCAAAGTATCGATTTGGTGTCGTTGTTGTAGGGAGATCGTCAGAACGATCCGCGGAGGTTGAAATGGATGTGAATCCTTGTTTGGGGAGCAATCATTTGTCGTAAATATCGTTTTGTTTGAGCGTCGAATGCAGTATCGATGAAGCGCTTGATCGTACTCGTAGAAAAAAACTAACCGGAGGAGCCAACGAAATGACCGGGCGAAGATGCGGCGGTTGTGTCAGGGGATTACCAAGGGAATGAACCAAAGAAATATCAACCGTCGGAGAAGACAGTCGAAGATTCGGAGGAAGAGCCGATGAAATGTTCCGAAGAAGGAACCGAAGAAATGGCCAAAGAACGACAGTCGTAGTGTCGAAGGAAGGACCGAAAGACCGGTGAATATGCTGAGGAAGAAGACGGTGAAGATGGATCCGAGAGGAAGAAGGAGCCAGCGGAACCAACGAAATGACCGAGCGAAGGTGCGGAAATAACCAAAGGAATTAACCAAAGAAATATCAACCGTCAGAGAAGACAGTCGAAGATTCAGAGGAAGAAAACGTTGGATCGCAATTGGCACAATCAAATGGGCGTCGATGGTCCTTTATGGGGATGATGGGCGCAGAAGGTATCGTGTAAGCCAATCAGAGAACTGGTTGGGGATTACAATGTTTGGCATGTCGAGTACACCCCCTGAGCCACAAGCAGTGAAAGAGAGGGGACGGAAGATCGGCAAACCGGACTTGGGAAAAAAGAACCGGAGGAAGGACCGAAAGCCGACCGACGAAGCCGCGAAGGAAGAAGGCGGTGTGGAAGGAACCGACGAAATGACCGAGCGAAGGTACCTCGGCCGTGTCGAAGGGAAGACCGACGGAAGAGTCCAAAGGGACGGTCGGAGTAGATCTAAGGGAGATGGGAAGGGAGTCGCGAAACAGCAGGCGCACGACAATCTCAAGCAAATCGGAGGGAGATTAGAAGGGAGTCGCTCAACAGCGGGCTCACGACAATCTCTGCGCTGGGGGGAAGGCCTATCGCTCAACAGCAATGTCCTCTGATTGTCACCGGTCAGTGGAGGTGCTGATCGGGCGGAGATAGGCTCTTAAAGTATACGCTCAACAGCGCGAGTTATAAGGGCTCTATAACCTGTTGTTACTCTAAAAATCGACCAAAGGTATATGATGTTAAAATTTAAAGAGATGTGAGCATATCGTGAGATTGCTCTGTTACTGTGTATTTTACTGTATTGGACCGGTATCCCGGTGTTAGTGTTGTATGTAGGGATGTCTAAACCGGTCGTCGTCAATCATGTGTATGTGTAATTCGTCATAAGACAGAGAACACATGATATGACCTAAATGTCTGGATACTTGAAGTCATTTTTATCTCTGGAGGAGAATAAGTAACTTTTCAAGTGTAGATTGGATGTAATGCCTGTAGAATGTACGTAAGTAGGGTACGTGTATTTTTGACCGACAGCACTTAGACCAGATACTTTTTGAGTCGTTCCCCAATAAGTTACTTTGTGCCCTGGAATTGCCCCAAAAATACCCCCATGTTTGCCATTTGTAGAGTGAAACCTTAAGATTTTGGGCATTCTATGTGACAAAGTTGTTTCCAATATGCATTGGATGTGTCATGATGAATGTATTCATGGCTTGGACCAGATACTTTTTGTGTCATTACCCAATAAGTTAGTTTGTGCCCTAGATTTGCACCAAAATATCCCCATGATTGCCATTTGTAGAGTCAAACCACAACATTTTGGGCATTCTGTGTGAAAAAAGTTGTTCCCAATATGCATTTGATGAGTCACGAGGAATGTATTCTTTGCTTGGACCGGATACTTTTTTAGTCATTACCCAATAAGGTAGTTTGTGCCCTGGAATTGCACCCAAAATACCCTCATGTTTGCCAGTTGGAGAGTCAAACCACAACATTTTGGGCATTCTGTGTGACAAAGTTGTTCCCAATATGCATTTGATCAGTCATGATGAATGTATTCATGGCTTAGACCAGATACTTTTTGAGTCGTTCCCCAATAAGTTACTTTGTGCCCTGGAATTGCCCCAAAAATACCCCCATGTTTGCCATTTGTAGAGTGAAACCTTAAGATTTTGGGCATTCTATGTGACAAAGTTGTTTCCAATATGGATCGGATGAGTCATGATGAATGTATTCATGGCTTGGACCCGATACTTGTTGAGTCATTATCCAATAAGTTACTTTGTGCCCTAGAATTGCACCAAAAATACCCCCATGATTGCCATTTTTAGAGTCAAACCTTAAGATTTTGGGGATTCTATGTGACAAAGTTGTTCCCAATATGCATTTAATGAGTCCTCATGAATGTATTCCTTGAAAAGAATTCACCGTGTAACGCGTACTGTACGAAAAGTCATAAGGGCAAATAACCTTATTCGTAAGGTTATTTAACTTGAGTGAATAATCGTCGGTGTTTCCATGTGGTTTGTCTCTTTACCGAATTTCCCCATCAGCTCACTCTTCGAAGAATTAACAACTCTAAAACACTATCATGCCCTAAAACCTCCGTACAACCTAGTACTAATTCTACGTAATAAGGTACAAGCAATGTGATATTCCAATGAGAATATCACGGCGAATTATACGGTAAAAAGACCGATCGAAGATGGTTTTGCATGTGTTTTGCGTCTTATTTATGTGTGCTTTGTATGCTGAGAATTACCGTCGATTATACGGTGTATTACCGCGTAATTTGACGACAATTAATTAACCTGTTGATCGTCACCGACAAGGCCGAATGAACTGTAACAATGATTATGATTACTCTTGCTCACTAAATCAATCGATCGTAAGACCGATTGCGTTTGTTTGTTATGACACACTTTTTCTAGTTTATCAGACCCACAGCACTCTACGAGCTGTGGAGGACCGAATGGCGTTTCCCACCAAGAAACGCAGTTTGAGCTCGAAGACTAATCCGGACTAGCCTGATCAGCTACCGGCATCAACCCTCAAGGATGTAAAAGAGGCAGTTGCTTGTGGAGCCCTGGAATAGACCAACACCAGGGCGGTCTCCCTGAAAGAAGAGACCAAAGAATCGAACCGAGGCGGTGGCTCCACCGGGTTTCGAGATCCAGCAAAAACAAGCAAGGGAAAAGAAGCTGGACGGCTCAGTCGAAAGGGCCGCCCAGGTTGGCATCAGTTGAAAGGAATCAATATCCAAATTCGAGAACACTGATCTTTCACTGAAAATAGAACGACGTGAGCCAGAAGATTGAGCCTGGAGTATTCTGTGGTGAAACAGAAACGGATTGCGAAGAACATCTGCCCGCAACAAGGAACAGATTGCAAAGAGCATCTGCTACGAGCGAAAACGAAAAATATAAAGATATGAGAACACCGAACCGCGAAAGATCGTCGAGAACACTAAAAGGAGAACACTAAATTCTCAGGAAACAATCTTTGAAATCCACCACAGAAATACAGAATGAGCAAAAATCCCGAGAAAGGATAGGAAAGCCCACAATCTTAATTTGCAACAAAAGCAAAAGCTCACACAAATACAGACAACCGGAACGAAAATTCGATCCGAACAAAAGTATACAAACCAGAACGAAAATTCGATCCGGAAAGAAAATACGACCCGGATAAATACAAATCACCCGGCAGTCACAAACGATTAATACCCATCTCTCACATCCAATCCTCGATTTGATTACACTCTTCCACCCAATACCAACTTCCATCGGATACCACACTACGAATCGCCCATCCATACTCCATCACAAAATATAATTCGAAACTTCGTTTGAGATTCTCCACCATGGTATGAACTAGAGCGGACGGCGACATGGAAGAAACAAAAATGGAAGTGGATGAGGACGATCCACAGAATCCTAATGAAAACAATGGAAGAGGTATGCAAGAAAAGGAAGATTTGGAAGATAAAATCATGGAAGTCATGGAAAGGGCCTTTGGGGACCCAGAAACAAACTCAACCATGAAGAGAATCATCGACCAAGAAATAAAGAAGAGAGTCAGGGCAATGAGAGATGCAGAAAGAAGGGGTGTGAATCCAGATGACGCGGATAGCGAAAATGATGAGGACGGACGAAATGATGCTGACCAAAATGCAGAGAACGCAAGAGCTGAACGGCTGGGAAAAAGGTCATCCCAACCCAGGATAAAAATCAGGGGATTCAACAATGGTAGATTTCTGAACCCAGAACAGCTTGCTTTCAGGAGCAGCCTAATGGATTTTGGTATCAACTATGAATCAGCTGAAGAAATTATGAGGGGAGGGATGTCTAATATTCGTGAAATTACAGACCTCAACAAGGAAAGCATTAAATCGTTCATGCATGGATTGAAATCTATCAGTCCGGACTGTCCTAATCCAAAAAGTATCTATCATCGAGGCTCCTAACTTGGGCAAATTGGGCCCGGTATCAACCATTGATTGGAGTCAAGCCAAGGGCTATCGACTGGAACGCAAACCCAAACAACCTGGAACTGCAGCAATTCAGAATCAAGATGATGGAATCAAGTGTGAAATCACAGGAAAAGGCAACTCCACCCGAGCTAAAGGATCTCACAAAATTCAGGGAATGGGAGGAAGGCTTCCGACAAAACCTGAGATACAGATTCAACTCTGAGGGATTCCCAATCTTGTATGTCATAAGACCCCAAGAAAAGGAAGAAGTTACTGACGAAGCCAGGGCTGGAACAGTTGGGCAAAGTACAACAGATACTTATCCAACTTGGAGTGATTACAATGAAAGATGTGGCGTCCTGTCAGGTCACCAGTACGATGAGGACAACAACGTCGTCTGGAGGTTGCTGTGTGATGCAACAAGAAAAGGTCCTGGTTGGGAATATGTGGCACATTTCCAAAACACCGCACTGAATTCTGGTAATGCCAGAAACGCTTTCATTTCTCTCATGCAACATGCTTACACTGATACCAATATCACTATGGTTCTGAATAAGACATATCAGGATATGAAAGATTCACACTACACTGGAGATTCCAAGGGTTATGACTGGAACAAGCACAAGCGAAATTGGACTGCTTTTCATGGAACAATTCTGAGATTTGAAAAGAATCATAACGAAAGAAGATTTGTTTGGGATTTTATCAATTCAATCAGTGATGAGCGACTTGATGCTGCAAAAGCAGATGCAATTGATGAGAGCAAAGACTATCATGACAACTTCAATGAATGTTTGATTCTATTCACCAATCGTCTTGGATTGAAAAAGCTTGCAACCGGGAAGAGTAAAAGAGGTTCCAGAAGTTTGTATTCTATGGGCACAACCAGCAACAAAAAGCAAAAGACAACTGGAACCTTTACAGGAAAAATTGAGTGCAAGCCTTACCCAACAAGTGTTTATAAAACAATGTCAAAAGAACAGCGCCAGGAGCTTTACCAGATGAGACAGGCTAAAAAGAAAAGAAATCTCAAGGCTGCTGAGACTAAAAAGAAAGAAACTGAAAATGAAGGCGCGGGTGACAGTTTTGGATCAAAATCTAAGAAATGACATAATAACCGGACACTATCACTAGAACACAAATTGTTAAAAATGGTGAGCCGGTCATTATACCAGATGAATGTTCCTGTAGGTTTTGATGATGGGGAAAATGAAGAAGGATATTGTGAGTTAGACTCACATGCAGATACTACCGCAGCAGGAAGCAATATGGTATTGCTGAACCCTGATCAAATCACAACACACGTTGATGTTGCACCCTTTTCTGAAGAATACAAGCCCATCAAGAAAATACCCATTGGAAGCTGTGCTACTGCATGGACGAATCCAACATCAGGCCAAGTATATATCATAGTGTTCCATCAAGCACTGTATTTTGGGGACAAATTGAAAAACAGCCTGATATGCCCAAATCAAGTGAGGGACTGCAATTTCAACTCTGTTGAAGAGACACCTCGCCAATTTGACCCAAGATCCAAGCATGGAATTACAATTCAAACTCCACTGGAGGATGATGATCCGAAGAAAGTTTTTATCAAACTGAGTATGAGAAACGTGATCTCATATTTCCCCACAAGAAAGCCCACAAGAATTGAGCTTGACGAATGTCAACATTTGATAGCAACAAATGATACCCCCTGGGATCCACATTCACTGAAGTTCAGGATGGCCGAGCTAGCCATTGACAATGGAGATCCAATTTCAGGGGACCAATTCAGCCTTCAAGCTATGTCGACCGAAGAGGACCAAGCAATGGAGGAAAGTTCTGTTGTAACAGAACCTGCTAGTAATGTTACAGATAACCTCCCCAAGACCAGCTTAGACAAACGGCATCCAAGTGTCATGCAGCAATGCAAACTGATGAGAGTCCATCAGGTATCCACAAGGAGAATGCTAACTGAATGCCAGATTGCAACAGATGGAAATATTGCTCATCGGATTTCTTCAGTAAGGAATATTTCAAGCGCGCGAAGGGTAGACCAATTTTTGTTTGATGATACAGAATTTGACTTTATGGAAGCTCCTAAAGCAGAATCAAAACAGGCCCCTAGCTTGCAAGAAATTGACAATACACTAGAAAGAAGGTCTCTTGACAGAAGAAATCAATGGGGGCCATCAGTGATAACAATTGAAGGTCCAAACAAAGTTGACTGTGAACGCCTAGCCAAAACTTGGAACATTAGTTTTAAGAAAGCTGAGCAGACATTGAAAGTCACGACGCAGAAGGCACTCAGGAATTTGCAATCACCATTGATGAAGCAGCTGCCTACTCAGCGCTTCAGGAACAAGAGAGTCGCACAAGGAACCTGGTACACTGATACCTGGCATGCAAGAACCACGAGTATTATGAGGCAAGAAAAATGTGCACAGATCTTTACAAATGGAAATGGATTTGAAGTATTTATACCAATACAGGACAAATCACAAGCCCACCAAGGATTGAAGACATTCATTCATGAAATTGGAATTCCAGAGCATTTGATTTCTGATGGTGCGCCAGAACAAGGATCCCCAAGAACCTACAAAACACACTGGAATTCAATTGTAAAGCGCAACCATATCCATCAGACATTCATCCAGCCGCATTGCCCATTCCAAAATCGGGCAGAACAAGCAATTGGCCATCTTGGTAGTGCAATCACAACCAAGTCTGCAAAGAAGAAGTCACCGAGAAGATTATGGTCATTTTGTGGTGAACTATGTGCTAATATCAGGCAGCGAACAGCCTCCAACAACCCTTCTTCAATGGGGAGAACCCCATTTGAATTGGTCCATGGCTATAGACCGGATATTACTTTATACACTTCATCAGAATGGTATGATTTTGTGTTTTATTATGAAAAAGGTGATTCTTCCACCCGAGGTGTTGAAAGGCTGGCGCGATGGTTGGGCCCCTGTGGGAATAGGGTAGGTGGGGGGGATTGTTTTTGGCTACTGCCCGAGTCGGCAATACCAATATCTACAAATTCAATAAGACCCGTCAAGGAATTTGAATGGCGGGACAGAGATATCCTCAGAAGAATGGAAGCAATTGACAAATCAATTGAATCCAAGATTGGAGATGAAGTAAAGGATAGCGCATCATTCTTCCAGGAAAACTACCCAGAACCCCAAATAGAGCTATTTGAGAATCAACCAGTAGAAACACCGGATATGAAACTCGAAATGGCTGAGCCAGAAGCATCGGTAGAAGATGTTGATGAACCAGATGAATATATGGGAAATGAAGTGATCATTGAAAGAGGTGATGAAAGACTCAGGTGCGTTGTCAAGGACAGGGTTCGCGACTTGCAAAACAGATCAATAGGAATCAGAAATGAGAATCCCATACTAGACACGAGGCTGTATAAATTGCAACTACCCGATGGTACAATGGAGGAATACACGGCAAATATTGTGGCAGAAAGTCTGTATAGTTCTGTTGATGATGACGGACGGATGTTCACTTTACTGGATGAGCTCATTGACCATGAAAAAGACAACACTGCTTTAAGTGACGAGGAAGCAACAACTATAGCCAAAAATGGCAGGAAAACCCATAAACCTACAACTAGAGGTTGGAGAATTTTAGCCAGTTGGAAAGATGGCACTGAATCTTGGTGTAAGCTAAGTGATGTGAAAGAGTCATTTCCAGTGCAATTGGCTGAATATGCTATCAACAATAATCTTGAGAAAACACCAGCTTTCAGATGGTGGGTGCACAAAATTTTGAGGAGGAAGGATCGAATCCTTAAAGCGGCCAAAACAGCAAAGTATTGGTTGAAGACTCACAAATATGGAGTTGAATTGCCACATTCAATCAAACAAGCACTGGCTATTGATAAGAAAACAGGGACCGACCACTGGGAAAGAGCAATTCATAAGGAAATGACAAATAATATGGCAGCGTTTGAATTTTCTGATGATGATGTTATTCCAGTTGGCCATAAGCAGATAACAACTCATATGATTTTTGATATCAAGCTTGGATCCCTAACAAGGAAGGCCAGGTTGGTAGGGGACGGTCACAAAGTCCCTGCAGTGGCCAAAGAAAATACTTATTCATCAGTTCCCAGTCGAGACTCAGTAAGAATATTCTTTCTGCTGGCAGCGCTGAATGATTTGAAGGTTCTATCAGCTGATATTCAAAATGC
Organism: Pseudo-nitzschia multiseries; assembly: GCA_037355745.1. Classification (NCBI taxonomy): domain Eukaryota; phylum Bacillariophyta; class Bacillariophyceae; order Bacillariales; family Bacillariaceae; genus Pseudo-nitzschia; species Pseudo-nitzschia multiseries. The sequence continues at coordinate 3,306,480 of CM074785.1, read as the reverse complement.
ATATTTGACAGCCCCAATTAAAGAGAAATACTTTCTAAAAGCGAGAGCAGAAGATGGTTTTCCACCTCACCTTGCAGGAAGGCCTTGCAAGATTGTCCGCGCATTGTATGGACTGCCGGTTGCTGGTGCATCTTTCAGGTCATACCTCACCCAGCATTTGAGAGATCTTGGATATTCACCTTGCAAGGCAGATCCGGATGTGCACTTAAGAATTGAAACCAGGAAAAATGGATCCAGATACTGGGCAATGCTCATTGCATATGTAGACGATATCTTATGTTCTGGCGAAGATCCAAAGTTCCAGCTTGAAAACATTGAACGAAAGTTCAAATTGAAGGATGATACGATTGAAGAGCCAACTCTGTATTTGGGAGCTGATATTGGGAAATTCTACTTTGAAGGTGATTCAAAGCCAAGATGGTCATTATCAAGCACTAAGTATACAGCGAAAGCTGTTGCAGCAGTCGAACAAGAGTTAGGAACTGAAAAATATGGCTACAAGTATCTACCAAAATCAGCATCCAGTCCACTGTCACATGATTACCGACCGGAAATTGATATATCAGAAGAATTGAACCCTGAATTGCAAAATTACTATCAAGGTTTAATTGGAGTTCTCAGGTGGATTTGTGAACTAGGAAGACTTGACATAGTAATGCCAGTCTCACTGATGTCAAGGTATTTGGCACAGGCAAGGATCGGGCATTTGAATCAGTTGTTTCACATATTTGCATATTTGAAAAAGTACAACAGGTCAAAACTGGTTTTTGATGATACTGTACCAAGTGTTGATGAAAGTAAATTTCAAAAATGTGACTGGTCTGAATTTTATCCTGGTGCCGCTGAAGTCATACCAACAGATATGCCTGAAGCTTTGGGAAAACATGTGACGATGAGCTGTTTTGTCGATGCTGACCATGCTGGATGCAAGGCAACAAGGAGATCTCATACTGGTGTTATTATCTTCATTAATAATGCACCGATCATTTGGTTTTCCAAAAGACAAACAACAGTTGAGACATCAACTTTTGGATCTGAAATCATTGCTTTGAAAATTGCAATCGAATTGGTTGAAGGTCTAAGGTACAAGTTGAGAATGATGGGTGTTCCAATTGATGGGAGCACAAATGTGTATTGTGATAATGATTCGGTCGTCACAAATGTTACACGACCTGAAAGCCCATGTAAGAAGAAGCACAACAGCATTGCATACCACAAAGCGCGTGAATCTATTGCAGCAGGAATTATCAGAGTTGCAAAGGAACCAGGTTCAACAAATATTGCTGATTTGTTTACAAAGCTAATGAGTGGCGCTATTTTCCGGGAACATTGTTCTCGTTGCATGTGGTAAAGTAAAGAATCAATCATTCGGTGGAATGTTCGATCGATCGTTCGATTGAAGTAACAAGTTGATTCGTCCGATCATGGAACAAATCGATCTGCAATGAGCATTTCGAAAGAAAAATGGATAATTTGATCCATGAATACAATATATCAAACTGGCAAGGATCAGGGCAAAATGCCATGATATAAGCCAGAATGAAAGGCAAAACGCCGCCCCATTTCTTTTTGATAGGGCCTCTGATGGTAGACTGGATACAGTTTGGTATTCAACTCACGATGAACATATTAAGCCATAGAATCCAGCCGCTTAACGGTTGGAGGATTTATGACTGAAGGGGACTGAAAAGAATTCACCGTGTAACGCGTACTGTACGAAAAGTCATAAGGGCAAATAACCTTATTCGTAAGGTTATTTAACTTGAGTGAATAATCGTCGGTGTTTCCATGTGGTTTGTCTCTTTACCGAATTTCCCCATCAGCTCACTCTTCGAAGAATTAACAACTCTAAAACACTATCATGCCCTAAAACCTCCGTACAACCTAGTACTAATTCTACGTAATAAGGTACAAGCAATGTGATATTCCAATGAGAATATCACGGCGAATTATACGGTAAAAAGACCGATCGAAGATGGTTTTGCATGTGTTTTGCGTCTTATTTATGTGTGCTTTGTATGCTGAGAATTACCGTCGATTATACGGTGTATTACCGCGTAATTTGACGACGATTAATTAACCTGTCGATCGTCACCGACAAGGCCGAATGAACTATAACAATGATTATGATTACTCTTGCTCACTAAATCAATCGATCGTAAGACCGATTGCGTTTGTTTGTTATGACACACTTTTTGTATCCTTGCTTGGACCGGATACTTTTTGTGTCATTACCCAATAAGGTAGTTTGTGCCCCAGAATTGCACCAAAAATACCCCCATGTTTGCCATTTAGAGAGTCAAACCTTACGATTTTGGGCATTCGATGTGACAAAGTTGTTCCCAATATGTATTGGATGAGTCATAATGAATGTATTCATTGCTTGGACCAGATACTTTTTGAGTCCTTACCCAATAACTCAGTTTGTGCCCTAGAATTGCACCAAAAATACCCCCATGGTTGCCATTTGTAGAGTCAAACCTTACGGTTTTGGGCATTCTATGTGACGAAGTTGTTCCCCATATTGAATTGGATGAGTCATGATGAATGCAGTCGTGACTAGGACCCGATATTGTTGTAGTCATTACCCAATAAGTTAGTTTGTGCCCTAGAATTGCACCAAAAATACACCCATGATTGCCATTTCGAGAGTCAAACATTAAGATTTTGGGCATTCGATGTGACAAAGTTGTTCCCAATATGCATTTAATGAGTCATGATGAATGTTTTCATTGCTTTGACCGGATATTTTTGGAGTCATTACCCACTAAGTTAGTTTGTGCCCTGGAATTGCACCAAAAATACCCCCATGATTGCAATTTGGAGAGTCAAACCTTAAGATTTTGGTCATTCGATGTGACAAAGTTGTTCCCAATATGTATTGGAAGAGTCATGATGAATGTATTCATGGCTTGGACCAGATACTTTTTGAGTCCTTACCCAATAAGTAACTTTGTGCCCTGGAATTGCACCAAAAATACCCCCATGATTGCCATTTGTAGAGTCAAACCTTAATATTTTGGGCATTCTATGTGACAAAGTTGTTCCAAATATGCATTGGAATAGTCATGATGAATGTATTCCTGGCTTGGACCAGATATTGTTGTAGTCATTACCCAATTACTCAGTTTTTGCCCTACAATTGCACCAAAAATACCCCCATGATTGCCATTTGTAGAGTCAAACCTAAAGATTTTGGTCATTCTATGTGACAAAGTTGTTCCCAATATGCATTTAATGAGTCATGATGAATGTATTCATTGCTTGAACCGGATACTTTTGGAGTCATTACCAAATAAGTTTTTTTGTGCCCTGGAATTGCACCAAAAATACCCCCATGTTTGCCATTTGTAGAGTCAAACCTTAAGATTTTGGCGTTCTGTGTGGAAAAGTTGTTTCGAATATGGTTAGGGTTACATAATGTTAGAAAATTCAGTAATTATTGGGTCTTTTATGTGGACTTCTCGCAAGTTCTTTACCCCTGCCGAAAATTATCTAGTACCAAGACGTGCACGAGTCTATATCTGTCTTTTTCGAACGTACGTACGACATTCTTTTTCGAACGTACATACATACCGTACAATCTCGTATGTACGAGACTCTTTTTCGAACGTCGTACGTACGAGATTCTTTTTCGAACGTACATACATACCGTACAATCTAGTATGTACGAGATTCTTTTTCGAACATCGTACGTACGAGATTATTTTTCGAACGTACATACATACCGTACAATCTAGTATGTAGGAGATTCTTTTTCGAACGTCGTAGGTACGAGATTCTTTTTCAAATTCTTTTCGTATGTACCGTACGATATTTATTTTTTTTTCGTACGTACGTACGAGATAGAATTATCTAGTACAAAAAACGTGTAGAATTCTACAGTAGTCTAGAAATCAACACTAGTACCAAATCCTGTAGAATTGTACAGGATGTATGATTTTTTTACCTCGCGACAAAAAAAAAGCTTTCCCACACAAACACTAATAAACTTTTCTTACCTCGTGACAAACAAAAAAGATCACTTTTTCTACCTTGCGACAAAAAAAATCACTTTTTCTACCTCGCAACAAAAAAAACAATCTACCTCGCAACAAAAAAACATCACTTCATAATCTGCCTTCTTACATCCGACTTATTTGACTAGGGTGTTGGTTCTTGTAATCAACACTCCGTTCGAGAACGTTTGATCCAAAACCTCTTTTGAGCCGGAGGATCTGTTGTCAGATATTTTAGTCCAAAATAACAGCCTTGTACTGCAAAAGAAGTAGTTAGCATTTGACGAGAAGGGGATTTGCTGGATATTTATTGTTTGGACTGCAGCCTTACATATACGTCTTGAAATCAATGAACTGGCTTTGTCCCTTGCAATTATATCAACAGGAACAAGGTACTGTTTTTCGTGACATGGAGTAAGAAGTATTCTACGGCAGCAACTACAATTTCATCGGGACGGTTGTCGGAACGTCGGAACGTCGGGACGTCGGAACGTCGGAACGTCGAAACGTCCTAACAAGCAAAGGTAAGAATGAGAGAGATACTAGGCATCGGCAACGGCAACGGCAATTGATTTGATTGGTCTTCCACTCCACCGGCATTACTGATAATGTATTTCCTATCTGTTTTTCTTCTTATTTTCATAGGACCGGATCGGAAGCAACTAATCGAAACCATCGAAGCAACCATCGAATCAAAAGCAACGAATCTAATCGGAATCAGAAGCAACCATCGAATCGGAAGCAACCATCGCAACGAATCGTCGGCATCGAATCGTACGAATCGTCGTCATCGAATCGTCGGCATCGAATTGGATTGGAATCAACAACGATTGCCGGAAGATTGAGGGGGGGGAAACAACGGATCCGTCGGCAAATCTTTAGTCTTTTTCCCTGTAGGTGCGGGGAATTTTCCTGGTTGGTGATAATTACGAATTGGTCGGCGTGTACATTATATTATTGTTCTTATTATTTACTTTATGTAGTACATCAATAGATACTCACCCATTTTGTTCAATTATCATATCATCTATTTGAATAGGCTCGTTGGAAACAACAACGGCAACGACTCATCGATTCGACAGCAAGCGGCAGCGAGAGCAACAGCAGCAAGACCATTCCTTCGGTCCTTCCTCCAACACGACCGGCGAAACGCTACTCCTCCTCCTTTACCGGCGCTTGGCAACAAATCATCGAAACGCTCCTCCTCCACCGGCAAGCGGCAACGAATCACCGAAACGCTCCTCCTCCACCGGCAAGCGGCAACGAATCACCGAAACGCTCCTCCTCCTCCTCCACCGGCGCAACACCAATCGATACGCAACACCAATCAATCCGCAACACCAATCGATCTGCAACACGAATCGAACCAACACCAATCGTTGAATAGACAGGAAGCGGCTGCGCTCGGCAGCGAATCACGAATCGATCTGCAACACCAATCGCTCCAACACCAATCGCTCCAACACCAAATCTTCGGCATTGAATCGGTCCTCCTCCTCCACCGGCAAGCGGCAACGAATCACCGAAACGCTCCTCCTCCGCCGGCAAGCGGCAACGAATCAGGGAAACGCTCCTCCTCCTCCTCCAACGGCAAGCGGCAACAAATCAGGGAAACGATCCTCCTCCAACGGCAAGCGGCAACGAATCAGCGAAACGCTCCTCCTCCACCGGCAAGCGGCAACGAATCAGCGAAACGCTCCTCCTCCTCCTCCTCCACCCTCAAGCGGCAACGAATCAGCGAAGCGATCCTCCTCCACCGGCAAGCGGCAACGAATCAGCGAAACGCTCCTCCTCCTCCACCGGCGCTCGGCTGCAAATCACGGAAACGCTCCTCCTCCACCGGCGCTCTGCAACGAATCACGGAAACGCTCCTCCACCGGCGCTCTGCAACGAATCATCAAAACGCTCCTAATCCTCCACCGGCGCTGGGCAGCGAATCACGGAAACGCTCCTCCTCCACCGGCGCTCGGCAAGGAATCACGGAAACGCTCCTCCACCGGCGCTCTGCAACGATCTGATTCCTACTCCGTGTCGATAGATTACAGTAGGAAGATTGCAGTAATATTGGTTAAGTTCTAAAATTGTGAGCATTAGGATTAAGTTATATTCGGATCGAACCACACCTCTGCCGGTCCCTCTTTACAGGTCGTATATGCGTGGAGATGAATCGTATAAACAGTTATTTGCTTTGGCGACTAATACGAGTAACTGTTTAGTCTGTCGGTATGTCCTTTACCGCGTGATTTCTAGAGTACCCGTGTCTTCGTGGTAGTGAGAGTACTAGTAGAAGATACCTATCCCGCGGGTCTCATTTTCTTTTCATCAACCCCATCTCGCCACATACACCTCATTGCTAGTTCAATTAGCCTGGATCCACTCATTAATTTTGTGAGTAAGTCCGCAATATTCGACTCGCCTGGCTCCTTTGCAATCCGTATAGTTCCTGCTGCTATGCACTCCCTTGCCTTATGATAAGCAACACTATTATGCTTCTTCTTACAAGGGCTTTCTGGTCGTGTAGTGTTCTTCACGACTGACTCATTGTCACAATAGATATTGGTAGGCCCTTCTATAGGTACGCCCATCATCCGTAGCTTATATCTTAGCCCCTCTACCATTTCGATTGCTATCCTAAGCGCGACTATTTCTGAGCCAAATGTAGATGTTTCAACAGTTGTTTGCCTCTTGGAGAACCACAAAATAGGTGCTCTGTTAACAAAGATAATGACTCCTGTATGGGATCTCCTGGTAGCCTTGCAACCTGCATGATCCGCATCCACAAAACATGTGGTAATAACTGCCTTTCCTTTTGGTTCAGGCATATCTGGAGGCAATAGCTCTTTGGCCTCTGGATAGAATTCACTCCAGTCGCACGACTGAAAATTTGACTCATCCACCTCAGGCATAGATGCATCGAACACCAACTTAGACTTGCTGTAAACAACTGGTTGAGATGACCTTCCCTGGCTTGCGCGAGATATCGAGACATAAGTGATACGGGCATAATTATATCCAATCGACCGAGTTCGCATATCCACCGGAGTATCCCAACTAAACCTTGATAGTAGTTTTGTTTCTCCGGATCAAGTTCTGGTGACGCGTCTATCTCAGGCCTATACTCAGAGCTCAATGGTGACCTTGCTGTCTTGGGTAGTATCTTAAACGCGTATCTTCCAGTTAGTAGTTCTTCTTCAACTGATTTGATGGCTTTCGCAGTATACTTAGATGAAGCCATGGACCAGTACGGGTTACCGTCTATGTAGGTCTTTCCTATATCAGCGCCCAAGTAGAAAGAAGGTTCTTCAACTGTTCCATTCTTCAACTTGAACTGCCTTTCTATCGCATCCATCTGGAACTTTGGGTCCATTCCACATACAAGGATATCATCGACATAAGCCACACAGTACTTGTAGTAAGGTGAGCCATCTGGTTTGAACGCAGGCTGGAGATGCACGTCAGGATCTGCTTTGCAAGATTCGTAACCAAGTTCCCTTAAGTGATTAGCCAAGTGTGATCGGAAAGATGCCCCAGCAACCGGGAGTCCATATAAAGCTCTCACAATCTTGCAGGGCCTTCCACATAGTTCGGACGCGAACCCTTGGGCCTCTGTGGCTATTGTGAAGTACTTCTCCTTGATGGGCGCTGTTAAGTAAGCGTTCTGTATATCCGCGCTGAGTACCTCGAGGTTGTTGAGTGCCGCCACTAGGAAGAACAATCTAACTGAGTCCCTACTGGGTACACTGGAATAAGTATATTCCTTGGAGATTTCTGGGACCTTGTGACCGTCTCCAACTAACCGGGCCTTCCGTGTTAAGTCGATCTTGACGTCAAAGACCATGTGCATGGTTATTTTAGTATGCCCCACTGGTATCTTGTCTTCCTCATTGAATTCAAAGGCAATAGAGCTGTTCCTCATTTCTTTTGCAATAGCCCGAGCCCAATGATCGGTCCCTGTTTCTCTATCAATGGCCTTTGCTTCTGAAATAGACTTAGGGAGCCGGACCCCGTACTTATGGGACTTGGTCCAGTATTTGGTTTTAGCGCCAGATAAGATCCGGTCCTTTTTCCGAAGTACTTTATAAGCCCACCACTTAAACGCTGGCTCATTTATGACGCCTTCTTCACGGGCGTATATTGCTGTTTCAACCGGGAAGCTTTCCTTCATATCACCTAACTTTGCCCAGGATGTAGTGCCGTCCTTCCATCTAACAAGAAACCTCCATCCTTTGGTTGTTGGCTTTGTTCTAGTTTGTCCGGACTTTGTTGTATAAGTAGCCTGTTCGATAGTTAAGGCATCCGAATCCCTCTCAGAATCGATTATTTCATCCATCAGGCAATACATGCGCCCTTCATCGTCAACGGAAGAATAGATACTCTCTGAAAGTGTATTGGCTGTATAGATTTCAATAGATCCATCCGGCATGGCGACCTCGTAAGACCTCGTGTCTAAGAGTGGATTGTTGTTCTTCTCACCAATCAGCACGCCATCCTTATCCCTGCAACGATTCTTAACTAACCCCCGGATATGTTGGTCCCCTATCTGGAGTAACACTTCAGTTCCAAGATACACATCAAGGTCTTTATCAGATAAGTCATCAACATCCGGGGAAGAAGCCTCAGCTTCTGCCATGAGCACTTCATCCTCCCCTTCATACTTGCCATCAAATAGGCCCAGAGGTGGTTCGCCAAGTTCGTTTTCAAGATAAGTATCGGAAGGTTTAACCTCGTCACCTATTTTCCCGTTGATTTCTTTGTTGTGTGCTTCCAACTGTGATAGAACATCTGGATGTCTCCATTCTTCCTCAGATATAGCCCGGGTGCTGTTTGTTATGTGAACCTTTCCAGTCTTAAATAAGACATAGTGACAATCTCCACCACCGAAAGTATCTCCACATGGGCCCAGCCACCGGCCAAGCCTATTTGTTTTCCCATTTAAGTCATACCACCAAATAAAGTCATACCAGTCGTGGATCATATACAGGGTGATATCTGGAGTATACCCATGCACCAGCTCGAAGTTAGTCCTCCCCATTGAGGAAGGATCACTTGACGCCATGAGGTTCATTCGGCCGGCCGCTAGCATTCCACAGAAGGCCCAACACCTCCTGGGACTGCCCTTCTTAGAAGTCATCCAACGGATCGATCTCCTGAGGTCCCCGGCACTGTGTTCGGCTGTATTCTGCCAAGAACAGTGAGGCTGTATGTATGTTTGTCGAATGCGATACTCCGACCTGAGCTTGTTCCAACCGGTGTTGTGTGTCTCATGACTCCCCTGGGCCTTTGCCCCATCAGTAACAAGGTGTTCCGGAATTCCTACTTCATTGATAAAGCAAGATAAGCCATCGTGGCATCGAACTTCCCCCCTGACAGGGTAGAAGGCCACATAGCCCTTCCCGTTTGCAAAGATCTGGGCTGCTGTATCATTTCGAATGATGCTGGGAACCTTGAACTTCATAGTATCGGCGTACCAACGACCCTTGAGCATCTTCCTATTCCTCCACTTCTGTGTCTTCAGTCTCTTTGTGATAGGCTGAGACAATTGTCGGATGCCGTCCTGGGTAGTGACCTCAATAGTAGCCTTGGCCCGCTTCTCACTGATGTTCCACATCTTAGCAATGGCCTTGGCATCATACCTGTCCACCTTGTCAGGTATCCTTATTGGAGGTCCCCATTGTCCCCTACGTATGAAAGACTTCTTGTCAAGGGACATTTCTTGGTCCAGGACGTCCTGTTGCCGCCTAAGTAGCTTCCTCTCCTTGGTTCGAGCCTTGGCTTCCTGTTGCATGGCAAGCTCAGCTTCAGATAATGAAGTCTTGGTGGAAACATCAGAAATCATAGAATTTGCTGAATTACGTAGATTTTCCTGGTCCTCCCCGTTGGTTCCAGCAAGGGCTGAAATGAAGCGGGTGGAGATGTCCGTTGGGGTATATCCGGTGCGTTGGGAAGGAACTCTATTAGTACAGACAGAAGCCAAATGGAGTAGCCGGTGCGTGTCGTACCCTGTGCCGAGTGGTTCTGGATGAATTGTGGATGAATATTTGACTGGAGTCCCACAAGCCGGCAGGCACCCTGAAAGAGTAGCAACAACCCGCGGGAAAGAGGCATTGGTGGCTTCTTCCTCCTCTGCAAAGTGAGAGGAATAGGGGTCCCAGGTGTGGGTATCTGTAGCCAGTATATGTTCACAGTTCGCCAGTTCCTTCTTCGTAGGCTTCCGGGAATCAAAATAGGATATAACTCCTTCGACGTTGAGAGGGATGAAGAGTTCAGTATCTTCAGATTGAAATGTAATCCCGTGTGTAGAATTTGAGTCATATCGCCGTGGAGTGTCCTCAACCTTGTTGAAGTTGCAGTCCCGTACTTGATTGGGACATACCAAGCTGTGTTGCAACTTGGTGCCAAAAAACAAAGCCTGCCCAAAGACCAAGATGTAAGTAATCCCATCGGTTGGGTCAGTCCAAGCTGTGGCGCAACGGGCAATAGGGACATTCTTAAGCGGTGAGTATGTATCTGAAAATGGTGCAACATCCACATATGTCAAGATAGAATCCAACGAATCCAGTAATACCATATTTGATCCCGCGGCTGTTGTATCAGCATGGCTGTCCAACTCGCATCGACCGTTACCTTGAGACGGTGTGCCAAAACTCTTGATATGGACTATCGGCCGGCCTACCCGGGATACAATCGACAGGCCCCGGCCGGCAAATCAGTCTTGGTTCTTTTTCTTGTGAGTATGACTACCGAACTGATCGCCAGCCGACCCTTTTGCTGTGTTGTCCCCTTTGGCTTCGACAAGAGAAACTTGTGCGGACTTTGAATTGGAGTTAAGAGCTGGGCGTAGAGACCGGACTTGGTTCTTCTGGGCAGCAGACATAGTGACCCAGATTTCCTTTGGGTAGATCTTTCCCTCCAGAGGTCTGTCGTAGGTCCCTGAAGTTTTCTGTTTATTGTTGCCGTGTCTCTTGTTGGAGGAGGAGTTGCTATCGTTGCTGCGTTTGTTGCCGCCTTTTCCCTTGAAGGAGGAAATATTTCTGCGGTTGCCTTTGCGGCTGGTTTGTAACTTCTTGATACCAAGCGTTTGAGTGAAGTGGGCGGAAGCCTTGTCAAAACTGTCATACATGCCGCCTGCTTCATTTAGGACCAATTGCACCGCCATCTCGAGTCTTGGATCCGAGATAGAGTGACAGAAGTCAGTAACAAACTGATCTTCTGGTGGGAAGGCCTTATGCCGCAATAGGAACTCCTTTGCATCGTACCAACGCCTCTTGTGCTTGTCAAAGCTGTAGTTCTTTGTGTCCCCGGAGTAGGTGGAACTCTGTAGGAAGGCCCTCTTTTCTTCTATGAGAAGTCTTACGTTTGTTGATTCATATGCCTGAGAATAGAGGGTGAAATATGCCTACCTCCCATCCCCGTCCGATCCAAGTCCTTGGATGTAGGACCAACCGGGACCCGCTCCCACCAATTTGAAGAGGATTCCCCATAGTGTATTGTTGTCTTTTGTCCAGTGGGATCCTGAGTGAACGGTGCAACGTATAGAATATTCGTTCCAGTTGGCATACGTGTCGGTTGGGGCAGATCCAACGGTCCCCCCCCTCTCAGCATCACCGACCATCCAGTCCTTCCGAATTGTGTATAGTAGAGATGTTTTGGTGACACCCCTTTTATGTCTAAGATACTCCCTGAATCGTTCATCGAACTCCTTGAACTTCGACATTGCAGTGAGTGGTTCTGGGAGAGTAAGGTCCCCGGCCGCCGTGTTGCTGTCATCCTCCTTGAGAGACTTGAGGCGCTCCCGGGTCTTGGATTCTGCATCCGGATCAGCTACCCAGTCAACTGGGGTAGCTGTGGCTCCAATGAGAGGCTGAAAATCGATCCAAGCCACAAACAACTTGAGTCGATCCCCGAAAACCCTCCCCACATACACTTGTTTTGGGTCCGGGCAGTAGTTGTGTTTGGTCTTGTTGACGCCATTCACCAGGGATTTGATGGCAGATTCATCCATGTCCCGCAGGGAGTCGGTATTGCTGTGACCGGTCCGGAAGACCTCATCCGCCATAATCCGGTTCAGCCCGAAGGATTCCAAGATTTCTCTGAAGACTACCTCTGTTGGGGTTAGAGTCCTTTCCCCTGCGTACCCAGGGATTCCCTCAAGTTGATTAGCGCGTTCGATTGCGTCTTGAACCTCCTGTGTGAGTGACGGGGCCCGGTTAGAATCCATCATGGTCCTAATGAATTCCATTTGCGCTGCTGTAAAGCCAAGATTGGCAGGAATGGCTGGTCCATTGTTAGCAGCTTCACCAGCTGCTGCGTTACCTGCTGCAGCCGCTGGATTAGCGGCCGCATTGTCATTGCGTTGGTTTTGTCGGGCTGTTCTTCCTCTCACCATGGTTGGTATTTGATCCGGAATAGCTGTTTACTTGATCTGTAAGTGATATATGAATGATTTTCTGAGAGAATTTTGTATTTCTCAAGCAATCACTTCCCTCGTGATATCACTAGTAGTGAACATTTCTTCTTGTAGAATCCTGCAAACGTTTCTATTCCGAATGAAAATCGCTCCGTTGCCCCTTACTTAAGCAAACTGTTCGGGTTCCGATTTCGAATCATGGCCGTTGAGTTTATTCGTGCGGGAATATATTGACCGTTAGGTCCGGCCCGCTGCGCGTTCCCGTGGGAATTTGGGGCCGTTGAATTGTTCTCACAGGGATTGGGGCCGTTGGTTTGTTTTCCCGTTATTTTACGGTTATAAGTCCACCGGGTCCCCCTATTCGGCGGGAGTTGAAATTACTGTAGAATAATTCAACTGCCATCTCCGTGTAGTTTGTAGGCTTAGGACAGCTTAGTGCACACGTCTGTACGCTGTCCCACCTCATGTTAGTATCATATTGACTCGTATGGAGGAATCGATCCCTCCTTACTGTACTCGCACCTACTGCTATCTGTGAGCTTTAAGCTCCTAACTGTTGGTGTTACTGTTGTTGCTGTTGTTGTTGGTGGGGTCGTCTACCCGTCCTTACCGTGTCATTTCGAGACACCATGTGGGTCTCTTCCATTGTTTGAATTGGGACACATTTACATTTGAATGTAGAGACTGCGGTTGTTCGGGCCCCTCCCGGAGTTCGATGTGTTATATCGATGGCGTTTGCTTTGTTCCCCTAGGCCATTATGTCGTTTGAGGGAAGCAAGAGGTATTAGCTCATGCCCGGCTGCACTAGTGCCATTACCCATCTAAGTGCTCAAACATGGACATAGCCTTCAGGGTCTTTGATTAGCCGGTGATCAGTCGGTAATCATTCTTGCTTCGTCCATTGTCGTGTGGACACTCCTCATGTGGTTAGTGACTGGGTCTGATAAACTCTGATTCCTACTCCGTGCCGATAGATTACAGTAGGAAGATTGCAGTAATATTGGTTAAGTTCTAAAATTGTGAGCATTAGGATTAAGTTATATTCGGATCGAACCGCACCTATGCCGGTCCCTCTTTACAGGTCGTATATGCGTTGAGATGAATCGTATAAACAGTTATTTGCTTTGGCGACTAATACGAGTAACTGTTTAGTCTGTCCGTATGTCCTTTACCGCGTGATTTCTAGAATGAATCATCGAAACGCTCCTCCTCCTCCACCGGCGCTCCACCAACGTCGGCAATTCCTGGATGCTGGACGGAGGAGACGAATCGCCGTTGTTGTTGGAGGAGGAGACAAATCCCCATTGTTGTTGTTGGAGGAGACAAATGGCCGTTGTTGTTGGAGGAGGAGACAAATCCCCATTGTTGTTGTTGGAGGAGACGAATCGCCGTTGTTGTTGGAGGAGGAAACGAATCCCCGTTGTTGTTGTTGGAGGAGACGAATTGTCGTTGTTGTTGTTGGAGGATGAGACAAATCCCCGTTGTTGTTGTTGGAGGAGGAGGAGACAAATCGCTGCTCTGTTGGATGAGGGGAACGGATTCGCTGCTGGATGGAGGAGACGAATCGCTGCTCTGTTGGATGAGGGAGCGGATTTGCTGCTGGATTGAGGAGACGAATTGCTGTTGTTGTTGTTGGAGGAGGAGACGAATCCCCGTTGTTGTTGTTGTTGTTGTTGTTGTTGTTGCTGTTGGAGGAGGAGGAGACAAATCGCTGCTCTGTTGGATGAGGGGGGCGGATTCGGATTCGCTGCTGGATGGAGGAGACGAATCGTTGTTGTTGCTGGAGGAGGAGACGAATCCCCGTTGTTGTTGTTGTTGCTGTTGGAGGAGGAGGAGACAAATCGCTGCTCTGTTGGATGAGGGGGGCGGATTCGGATTTGCTGCTGGATGGAGGAGACAAATCGTCGTTGTTGTTGGAGGAGGAGACAAATCGTCGTTGTTGTTGGAGGAGGAGACGAATCGCCATTGTTGTTGTTGTTGTTGGAGGAGGAGGAGGAGGAGACAAATCGCCGTTGTTGTTTTTGTTGGAGGAGAAGGAGATGAATCCTGCTCTTGGGGGAGGAGACAAATCGCTGCTCTGTTGGATGAGGGGAGCGGATTCGGATTCGCTGCTAGATGGAGGAGACGAATCGCCGTTGTTGTTGGAGAAGGAGAAGGAGAAGGAAACGAATCCCTGTTGTTGTTGTTGGAGGAAGAGACGAATCGCCGTTGTTGTTGTTGTTGTTGTAGGAGGAGGAGGAGACAAATCCCTGTTGTTGTTGTTGTTGTTGTTGGAGGAAGAGGAGACGAACCCTGCTCTTGGGGGAGGAGACAAATCGCTGCTCTGTTGGATGAGGGGAGCGGATTCGGATTCGCTGCTGGATGGAGGAGACGAATCCCTGTTGTTGTTGTTGTTGTTGTTGGAGGAGGAGGAGGAGGCGAATCGCTGTTGTTGTTGTTGTTGTAGGAGGAGGAGGAGACGAATCCCTGTTGTTGTTGTTGTTGTTGTTGGAGGAAAAGGAGACGAACCCTGCTCTTGGGGGAGGAGACGAATCGCTGCTCTGTTGGATGAGGGGAGCGGATTCGGATTCGCTGCTGGATGGAGGAGACGAATCCCTGTTGTTGTTGTTGTTGTTGGAGGAGGAGGAGGAGGAGGCGAATCGCTGTTGTTGTTGTTGGAGGAGGAGGAGGAGGAGACGAATCCCTGTTGTTGTTATTGTTGGAGGAGGAGGAGGAGACGAATCCCCGTTGTTGTTGTTGTTGTTGTTGTTGTTGGAGGAGGAGGAGACGAATCCTGCTATGGGGGGGGGGAGACGAATCCTCGCTGCTCTGTTGGATGAGGGGAGCGGATTCGGATTCGCTACTGGATGGAGGAGACGAATTGCCGTTGTTGTTGCTGTTGTTGTTGTTGTTGTTGGAGGAGGAGGAGGAGGAGGAGGAGACGAATCCTGCTCTTGGAGGAGGAGACAAATCGCTGCTCTGTTAGATGAGGGGAGCGGATTCGCTGCTGGATGGAGGAGACGAATTGCCGTTGTTGTTGGAGGAGGAGACGAATCCCTGTTGTTGTTGTTGTTGGAGGAGGAGGAGGAGGAGGAGGAGACGAATCCCCGTTGTTGTTGTTGTTGTTGTTGGAGGAGGAGGAGACAAATCTGTTGGATGAGTAGGAGTGGATTCGCTGTTGCTCTCGCTAGTCGCTGGTGTTGATCTCGCTAGTCGCTCTCGCTCTCGCTGCTGCTGCTGCTGCTGTTGCTTTCGCTAGTCGCTAGTCGCTAGTCGCTAGTCGCTAGTCGCTATTGCTGTTGCTGTTGCTCTCGCTGTTGCTGTTGCTGTTGCTGTTGCTCTCGCTGGTCGCTGTTGCTGTTGCTGTTGCTCTCGCTAGCCGCTGTTGCTGTTGCTCTCGCTAGTTGTTGTTGCTGTTGCTGTTGCTCTTGCTAGTTGTTGTTGCTGCTGCTGTTGCTCTCGCTAGTTGTTGTTGCTGCTGCTGTTGCTCTCGCTCTTCGCTATTGCTGTTGCTTTTGCAAAAATTGTCCGTGAAGTAAATGCATTACTACTTAGTGATGATTGCAAAATTCCTTGTACAATATGTTTAGTAGTGCACAGTACAGTCAACAGAAAAGTTGAGAAGATAAAAATAGTCATTCGTGCATAAGTTGTACACAAAATAGTGCTTGACACGAAAAGAATATGATATCCTTAACCCTAAAATAGCTATTTTGTTTGAGGAGTGACGAGATATTGTCTCGAAAGTAAAGGTGTGCGACGCGCGAGGTTTTTTAGTAGACACGCGACCTAAAAAGATAGGAAATTTTAAAAATAGGGTCGAGAATTGTAAAAATACCGCGCGATAGCCCGCGGGGGGTAGAGAAACAGTTCTCGGACGTATTAATGAAGATAATAACACCGGTATGAGACCTTCTCGTTGCCTTGCATCCAGCATGGTCAGCATCAACAAAACAACTCATTGTCACATGTTTTCCCAAAGCTTCAGACATATCTGCTGGTATGACTTCAGCAGCACCAGGATAAAATTCAGACCAATCACATTTTTGGAATTTACTCTCATCGATGCTTGGTACTGTATCATCAAAGACCAATTTTGACCTGTTGTACTTTTTCAAACATGCAAATATATGAAACAACTGGTTCAAGTGTCCTTTTCTTGCTTGTGCCAGATACCTTGACATCAGCGAGACTGGCATTACAATGTCTAGCCTTCCTAATTCACAAATCCACCTGAGGACGCCAATCAAACCTTGATAGTAGTTTTGCAATTCAGGAATCAATTCCTCTGATATATCAATTTCCGGTCGATAATCATGCGACAGTGGACTGGACGCTGATTTTGGTAGATACTTGTACCCATATTTTTCAGTTCCTAACTCTTGTTCGACTGCTGCAACAGCTTTCGCCGTATACTTGGTGCTTGATAATGACCATCTTGGCTTTGAATCACCCTCAAAGTAGAACTTTCCAATATCTGCTCCCAAATACAGAGTTGGCTCTTCAATGGTAACATCCTTCAATTTGAACTTTCGCTCAATGTTTTCAAGCTGGAACTTTGGATCTTCACCAGAACATAAGATGTCGTCTACATAGGCAATCAGCATTGCCCAGTATCTGGATCCATCTTTCCTGGTTTCAATTCGTAAGTGCACATCCGGATCTGCCTTGCATGGTGAATATCCAAGATCTCTCAAATGCTGTGTGAGATATGACCTGAAAGATGCACCTGCTACCGGCAGACCATACAATGCGCGAACTATCTTGCAAGGCCTTCCTGCAAGATGTGGTGGAAAAACCATCTTCAGCTCTCGCTTTTAGAAAGTATTTCTCTTTAATCGGGGCTGTCAAATATGCATTTTGAATATCTGCTGAGAGAACCTTCAAATCATTCAGCGCTGCCAGTAGGAAGAATATCCTCACTGAATCCCGACTGGGAACCGATGAGTAGGTATTTTCTTTTGCCACTGCAGGAACTTTATGACCGTCCCCTACTAACCTAGCCTTCCTTGTTAAGGATCCAAGCTTGATGTCAAAAATCATGTGGGTTGTTATTTCCTTGTGACCGACTGGAATAACATCATCATCGGAAAATTCAAACGCTACCATATTGTTGGTCATTTCTTTGTGAATTGCCCTTTCCCAGTGATCAGTGCCTGTTTTCTTATCAATAGCCAGCGCTTGTTTGATTGAATGTGGCAACTCAACGCCATACTTGTGAGTCTTCAACCAATACTTGGCTGTTTTGGCTGCCTTAAGGATCCGTTCCTTTCTTCTCAAAATTTTGTGCACCCACCATCTGAATGCTGGTGATTTTTCAAGATTATTGTTGACAGCATACTCAGCTAATTGCACTGGAAATGATTCTTTCACATCGCTTAACTTACACCATGATTCGGTGCCATCTTTCCAACTGGCGAGAATCCTCCAACCCCTAGTTGTCGGTTTATGGGTTTTCCTGCCATTTTTTGCTATGGTCGTGGCTTCATCATCAGTTAGTGCAGTGTTGTCGCATTCATGGTCAATGAGTTCATCTAGTAGAGTGAACATCCTTCCGTCATCATCAACAGAACTGTACAGACTCTCTGCAACAATATTTGCCGTGTATTCCTCAATGGTGCCATCAGGTAGTTGCAATTTGTACAGCCTCATGTCTAGTATGGGATTCTCATTTCTAAGTCCAATTGGTCTGTTTTGCAAGTCTCGCACTCTATCCTTGACAACACACCTGAGTCTTTCATCATTTCTTTCAATGATCACTTCATTGCCCAGATATTCATCTGGTTCATCAATATCTTCTACTGACGCTTCTGGTTCAGCCATTTCAGGTTTCAGATCAGGTGATTCTACTGGTTGATCCTCAAATAGCTCCATTTGAGGCTCCGGGTAGTTTTCCTGGAAAAAGGACGCGCTATCCTTCACTTCATCACCAATCTTGGATTCAATTGATTTGTCAATTGCTTCCATTTGTCTGAGGATATCTCTATCTCTCCATTCGAATTCTTTGACAGGCCTTATTGAATTTGTAGATATTGGTATTGCTGATTCAGTCAGGAGCCAGAAACAATCACCCCCACCTACCTTATTGCCACAGGGACCCAACCATCGTCCCAGCCTTTCAACGCCTCGAGTAGAAGAATCACCTTTATCATAGTAAAACACAAAATCATACCATTCTGATGAAGTATATAGTGTAATATCGGGCCTATAGCCATGGACCAATTCAAATGGAGTTCGCCCCATTGAAGAAGGGTTGCTTGATGCTGTTCTCTGCCTGATGTTTGCACATAATTCACCACAAAATGACCATAATCGCCTCGGTGATTTCTTCTTTGCTGACTTGGTTGTGATAGCACTCCCAAGATGTCCAATCGCTTGTTCTGCTCAATTTTGAAATGGGCAATGAGGTTGTATGAATGTCTGGTGAATATGATTTCGCTTTACAATTGAATTCCAGTGCGTCTTGTAAGTTCTTGGAGATCCTTGTTCTGGCGCACCGTCAGAAATCAAATGTTCTGGGATTCCAATTTCATGAATGAATGTTTTCAATCCTTGATGCGCCTGGGATTTGTCCTGTATTGGTATAAATACTTCAAACCCATTTCCATTTGTGAAGATCTGTGCACATTTCTCCTGTCTCATAATACTGGTCGTTCTAGCATGCCACGTATCAGTGTACCAGGTTCCTTGTGCAATTCTCTTGTTCCTGAAGCGCTGTGTAGGCAGCCTCTTCATCAATGGTAATTGCAAATTCCTGAGCGCCTTCTGGGTTGTGACCTTCAATGTCTGCTCAGCTTTCTTGAAACTAATATTCCAAGTTTTGGCTAGGCGTTCACAGTCAACTTTGTTCGGACCTTCAATTGTTATCACTGATGGCCCGCATTGATTTCTTCTATTGAGAGATCTCCTTTCAAGTGTATTGTCAATTTCTTGCAAGCTAGGGGCCTGTTTTGATTCTTCTTCATGAGCTTCCATAAAGTCAAATTCTGTATCATCAAACAAAAATTGGTCTACCCTTCACGCGCTTGAAATATTCCTTACTGAAGAAATTCGATGAGCAATATTTCCATCTGTTGCAATTTGGCATTCAGTTAGCATTCTTCTTGTGGATACCTGATGGACTCTCATCAGTTTGCATTGCTGCATCACGCTTGGATGCCTGTTGTCTAAGCTGGTCTTGGGGAGCATACCTGTAACATTACTTGCAGGTTCTGTTACAATCGAACTTGTATCCATGGCTTGATCCTCTTTGGTCGACATAGCTTGAAGGCTAAACTGGTCCCCTGAAATTGGATCTCCATTGTCAATGGCTAGCTCGGCCATCCTGAACTTCAGTGAATGTGGATCCCAAGGGGTATCATTTGTTGCAATCAAATGTTGACATTCATCAAGCTCCATTCTTGTTGGCTTTCTAGTGGGAAAATATGAGATCACATTTCGCATACTCAGTTTGATAAAAAACTTTCTTCGGATCATCATCTTCCATTGGCGTTTGAATTGTAATTCCATGCTTGGATCTTGGATCAAATTGACGAGGTGTCTCTTCAACAGAGTTGAAATTACAGTCCCTCACTTGATTTGGGCATATCAAGCTGTTCTTCAATTTGTTCCCAAAGTACAGTGCTTGATGGAACACTATGATATATACTTGGCCTGATGTTGGATTTGTCCATGCCGTAGCACAGCTTCCAATCGGAATCTTCTTGATGGGCTTGTATTCTTCAGAAAAAGGTGCAACATCAACATGTGTTGTGATCTGATCAGGATTCAGCAATACCATATTGCTTCCTGCTGCAGTAGTGTCTGCATGTGAGTCCAACTCACAATATCCTTCTTCATTTTCTCCATCGTCAAAATCTACAGGAACATTCATCTTGTATAATGACCGGCTCACCATTTTTAACAATTTGTGTTCTAGTGATAGTGTCCGGTTATTATGTCATTTCTTAGATTTTGAGCCAAAACTGTCACCCGCGCCTTCATTCTCAGCTTCTTTCTTTTTAGTCTCAGCAGACTTGAGATTTCTTTTCTTCTTTGCTTGTCTCATTTGGTAAAGCTCCTGTTGCTGTTCTTTTGACATTGTTTTATAAACACTTGTTGGATAGGGCTTGCATTCAACTTTTCCTGTAAACGTTCCAGTCGTTTTCTGCTTCTTGTTGCTGGTTGTGCCCACAGAATACACACTTCTGGAACCTCGGTTATGCTTCCCATTTGCAAGTTTCTTCAATCCAAGTGGATTGGTGAATAGAATCAAACATTCATTGAAGCTGTCACGATAGTCTTTGCTCTCATCAATTGCATCTGCTTTTGCAGCATCAAGCCACTCATCACTGATTGAATTGATAAAATCCCAAACGGATCTCCTTTCATTGTGGTTCTTTTCAAATCTCAGAATTGTTCCATGGAAAGCTGTCCAGTTTCGCTTGTACTTGTTCCAGTCATAATTCTTAGCATCGCCAGTGTAATGTGAATCTTTCATTTCCTGATAGGTTTTGTTCAGGACCATAGTGATATTGGTATCAGTGTAAGCATGTTGCATCAATGAAATGAAAGCATTTCTAGCGTTACCTGAGTTCAGAGCAGTGTTTTGGAAATGTGCCACATATTCCCAACCAGGACCTTTTCTTGTTGCATCACATAACAGCCTCCAGACGACGTTGTTATCCTCATCATACTGGTGACCTGACAAGACGCCACACCTTTCGTTACGTTGTAGTCACTCCAAGTTGGGTAGGTATCTGATGAACTTTGCCCGACTGTTCCAGACCTGGCTTCATCAGTAACAACTTCCTTCTCTTGGAGTCTTATGACATACAAGATTGGGAATCCCTCAGAGTTGAATATAATTCCTTTCCTACGTATGTAAAGGGAACTACAGGCCGGTACTTGAACTTACGTAGATTTCTACGTCATTTACAGTACTACAGCTGGAGTGGTACGATAATACCGTTCGAGTCATATGCACCTCTGTAAGCAGGATTGGAATATTCTTCGCGAAGGCCGAATGACCGAGAAGGCCCATACTTTCTGTAAACAGGATTGGAATATTCTCATATCTTATGGTAAATGACCGGGAAGGCCCATACTTTCTGTAAACAGAATTGGAATATTCTTCTCGAAGACCGAATGACCGGGAAGGCCCATTTCCTTTCTGTTTTCATGACCAAAGTTCGATACTTAAGATCGGAAGCAAGGTTCTTTCACGATCAAAGTTCGATACTTAAGATCGGAAGCAAGGTTCTTTTGTTTTCATGACCAAAACAAGGTGAATTGCCTGGTTCCGGTATAGCCGTTTGATACCTCCAATCATGTGTTTCGATATTCAAGGAGGTTCGAAGAAGCTTCCTGTAACAGCTGCTTCAGTGATCACGATTAGAAGAAAGCTTCTCATGATAGCACGCGATTCTACAGTGCTGTGCTGTACGATTAGAAGGAAGCTTCTCATGATAGCATGTGATTCTACAGTGCTGTACGATTAGCAGTGTACTGTATTCATCACTGCACTAAAAGAGATATCATGCTCTCCAGCAAGATTACTCTCTTATCTCATACTTTTAACATTCAACTGATTTAAATCCCAAAATTCACACTAGTTGCTACCAACTACTTGTAATCTACATACTAAGGTCTGTCTCGCTGCAATCTGAATAAGTCACAGCAAGAAGAGATCTGGCGTCTCCCTAGCTTCGCCTGTAGTCCGATTATCCGTTGCGAAAGTATCCAACACATTAACACGCGTACAGTACATTCGTTCGTCTACTAACACACTAACGCAGCGTTGCTGTTCGTCAGAAGCCCTTGAATCAGACTCTCAACGAATCGGATTCAGAAGGAAAATAATAGATTAACAGTCGCAAGCTCTCAGGCAGCTTGCATAACAATCAGAACAGTCAACGAGAGTCCGACAGCAGATCATCAAACGCTCGACTACGGCCGACGATTGATAGTTCTCTGATCCGATCACACAACAAGAAAGACACCAATCGGACACGCCGAAGTCTTTATTAGAAGCCCATTGTATTGGACACGCCAATAGCAATCTCTCCATCCTAGAATCTCTCACTCGACAGATTCCAATTTCTCCACGTCGCAATCCAGGTGACACACCCACTGTAACACCATATCACATATTCGGATCCCGACGCCCACCAAATTCATTGTGCTAAGCACCATAAACCACCAACTGCAATTGTTCCATCAATAATTGCCTTATCAGAACCACTCGTACGATGCTTACCATTTGATTCTACAATCAATCACCAAACCTACGATTGCTTATTCGCCGACGACAACACATCTTCCGTACGTCGTATCTCTTCGAAATTTTTTACCCTCGTTACTGCAGCTACGAAGGTATCACCTAGACCCTATATCTCCCAATATTGATAGAGATACTGATCACTCTGACAAACGACAACAACGGTAACGAATTTCCGTTGGTTTTTGCAGTAATCGAATACATCCTTTGCCAACACCGCCGACAATCCATTTGCCAACAACGTTGTTCGGCAACAACTACCATCGCTCGATTATTCACGGTACGCTCGCTTATTCGCCGCCGACGACGTTTTGTTTCTTCAAAACTCCTCTGTTGACAATCGCCGACGCTATTTATTATCAACGCCGCCGCCACCAACAACGACGATCCGATTAAACGAATTTTCGTCGCTTCACCACTTCACCGACCCGTCGTATTGCATCGAAAACGATTCTCCACATTATTGTGAACATACTGGTATCATCCTTGTCCCCTATCTCCCCATATTGACAGAGATATCAAATTTTCTCCGACACGAGTCCATAGTGCCACTATGTCCATTTACGATCCTGATCTCAGACCACTGTTTCCATCATTTGATTTGAAACTTGCACACGTCCTACATACAACCCTGGATGTTCCTCAAGAAGCTTGTAACCATCTATGTGAAGCCCTCATTGTGGCAGGCTTAACCACCTGGGATAGGTTTATTACAACTATCATTGATTATGGTTATGTCGCTGACCTCGAATACCACGTTCAGACCGGCTATCGTTCTATCAGTATGGACGATCAACAAACATTAACCACATTCGTTGATCTTATATTTCTCATCAATTCTCGAGCTGGCCGCAACTGGTATGACCATCATCAGTACACTCGGGATGTTTTCCTTGCATTTTGCGATACTCAAAATCGCTCTCCTAGAATAGCTGCTATCCAAAACAAGGCTACTGCAAAAATTCCTTTAGCACCATTCCCACATGTCACTGCTCAAGTTCCTCTGGCCTCACAACCCAGCATACAAGCTAAACCTTGCTTGACAAAACCACCAGCCTTACTGCCGGTGTCACCTCCAGTACCTGTTCTCGTCACGCCTCCAGCACATGTTCCTGTTACAACTCAAGCATCTGCTTCCTCCCCATCTCAAGCACCTAACCCTGCTTGCGAAACGCCTGCCATTCCTACTACTACCCAGAATGGGAACCCTCTTGAATCCCTTGATACCCACCGGTTAGCTCCCAATACTGATCTCCCTGCTTCCACACGTACTCCGACCTACACTTGGACTTACTTCCCTAGCACCGAATCAGTCCGTTTTCGTAGAGTTGTCTCTTCAACCATTCCTACTGTCCACCCGGACACTCCACCTGGTGATGCCTCTCATACTACTCCAAAGCGTCACTCCCCACGTCTTTCCCCTAAGCCTTCATCTAATACAGCATGGACGTTTCATCCTAAATCTGATACTGTGACATTCTACCGGTCACCCAAGAAATTTTCTTCCCACGAGCCTGGTACTTGCATTCCTTCTTTGCAACTCCCACCATCTAGGTTATGTTCTAAGAATAGGGTCGTTCCAAGCTCAGGCACTGCCATTGTTCCAAGTTCAGGTCAAGCCTATCCACAGCATGCTGCTGAATCTTCTTGCCCAGATTGGAAGCCTAATTATGGGGCACATTCTTTGTTCTACAACTCGCCTGCTGTGTGCATCACCAAACGACATCGAGATGCTATCAAGCTCAAGCTGTATCACCTACATGCTACTCTCTTGGTTGCTAATTGGGCTTACGACGACATTGTTTGATGTGCTGGGCGTATTTGATCCCTCGATTCCTACAATTTGATATGTGATCACTCAATCGCTTCTATCCAACACGACAGATACTTGCCATATCGTCCTTCCGACTATCTTGCAGGGGCATTTTCTTCTGTACAAGACAGCCATCATGACTATTTGCAATTCTGAGTTGGTATCTACGAATCGATTTACACGCCACAATCCATGATTGGTCTCTACGATTGTTTTCAAGATTGATATCTACGAATCAATTTCCTACAAATCAATTATGATATCCACAAACGTTCAATCTAATGTTTCGCATTCGATTCATGGGGCATCACAATATCCAATTAGATTCCCCGATCATGCTTCGATTATGAATGTATTTGATCAATCGCATCAACCGATTCGATTCTCCGATCCAAGCCTCAACAATCGTTTTCTATGAATTCGTCTACGATTTGATTCTCTGATCCAAGCAACCGATTCGATTCTACGATTCGGTATTTGATCAATCGCATCCCCCGATCCGATTCTACGATTCGCTCTACTACGATTCGATTCTACGCATTGGTTGCTCTTCTTGATTCACGATCAAAGCTACAATTGGCTACGGTTGGGGCAATCTTATCCTTTGGCACCATCTACAACTCGATAATCGATTTCAATTCTCCGACGTTATGGTTGAATTTGATCTATCGATTCCTACACGGTTGTATTTGATCGATCGCATCCTCCGATCCGATTCGATTCTACGATCCGATTCATTTCTAGATTGGTATGAATTTGTCTGCAATCAATTCTACGATTGAATCCTATTGGTATGATTCAATTCAAATCAATTCTACAAATTACGTTTCCAGCCTCCGTTACGATTGTATTTGATCAATCTACTACGATTCGATTCTACGATTGATCCAAATCTACGATTAATTGATGCCCATCTGGGACATCTATGAATTTGCCTGCAATCAATTCTACGATTGAATCCTTCTCCGAATCAATGCTCCACTAAGATCTTCTTTCCGAAGTATGTGATACACTTGATCACGTGCAAGAAGATGGGGCATATTAAATTGCTTCCACATACGTACTCACGAAATTTACTTGTTCTTCTTTTCGAGCTATGTGATACACTTGATCAATCTGTATCTCAAGTTTTGTCGAAAGCCTTCCTCCCATTCTCTGAGCTTCGTAAGGTCCTTTAGCTCAGGTGGGGTTGCTTTTTCCTGTGATTTCACACTCGCCTCCATCATCTTGATTCTGAATTGCTGCAATTCCAGATTGTTTTGGTTTGCTTTCCAGTCGATGGCCCTTGGCTTGACTCCAATCAATGGTTGGTACCGTGTCCAACTCGCCCATGTGAGAAGCCTCGATGATAGCCTGTTACCGTAGTGGATACTTTTTGGATTCGGACAGTCTGGACTGATGGATTTCAATCCATGCATAAATGACTTGATGCTTTCCTTGTTGAGGTCTGTAATTTCACGAATATTAGACATCCCTCCCCTCATGATTTCCTCAGCTGATTCATAGTTGATACCAAAATCCATAAGGCTACTTCTGAAGGCGAGCTGTTCTGGATTTAGAAATCTTCCATTGTTGAATCCCCTGATCTTTATTCTGGGTTGAGACAACCTGCTTGCAAGTCGGTTAACCCTTGCGTCGGCACCTTGGTCAGCATCGTTTCCCTCGTCATTGTCACTATCCTCGTCATCTGGGTTCTCGCCTCTACTTTCTGCATCTCTTATTGCTCTGATTCTTTTCTTTACTTCTTGGTCGATGATTCTCTTCATGGTTGAGTTTGTTTCTGGGTCGCCAAGGGCCCTTTCCATTACTTGCATGATTTTATCTTCAAACTCTTCATCATCTCCCCTACCTCCTCCTCCGTTGTTCTCATCAGAATCCTGTGGATCGTCCACTTCCATTTTTTCTTCTTCTTCTTCACTGTTGTCGTTTGCTCTAGTTCGTACCATGGTGGAGAGAATATTCTAATGGTCGGATGGTCGCTCTGAAGGGAGTTTTGGGGTATTCGGAGGATGGAATAATCGAATATTTATTCGAAAGGTGGTGTGTGTGGGAAGAGAGTGTAATTTGATCGAAGGATTGGATGTGAGATGTGTTGTATGACTGTTGATTCGATTATCTGTTTTTGTATTTAACCGGGTCAAACTTTCGTTCCGGTTTGTATACTTTCTGACTATTCGGATCGAGTTTTCGTTCTGGTTTGTCTGTCTTTGTGTGAGCTTTTGCTTTTGTCGCAAATCAAGATTGTGAGCTTTCCTATCCTTTCTTGGATTTTGCTCATTCTGTATTTCTGTGGTGAAAATTGTTTCCTGAGAATTTAGTGTTCTCATTCCCTTTTGGATCTTTCCGATCTTCGAGATTTGGGATTTGGTGTTCTCGACAATCTTTCGCGAGCAGATGTTCTTCGCAATCTGTTCCTTCTTGCGGGCAGATGCTCCTTGCAATCTGTTCCTTCCAATATGTTTCGCCACAGAATACTTCAGGCTCAATCTTCTGGCTCACGTCATTCTTGTTTTCAGTGAAAGATCAGTGTTCTTGGATTGGATATTGATTCCTTTCAACTGATGCCAACCTGGGCGGCTCTTTCGACTGAGCCGTCCAGCTTCTTTTCCCTTGCTTGTTTGCTGGATCTTGAAACCCGGTGGAGCCACCACCTTGGTTCGATTCTTTGGTCTCTTCTTTCAGGGAGACCGCCCTGGTGTTGGTCTATTCAAGGGCTCCACAGGCAACTGCCTCTTTTACATCCTTGAGGGTTGATGCCAGTACGTCCGAGAACTGTTTCTCTACCCCCCGCGGGCTATCGCGCGGTATTTTTACAATTCTCGACCCTATTTTTTAAATTTCCTATCTTTTTAGGTCGCGTGTCTACTAAAATACCTCGCGCGTCGCACACCTTTACTTTTGAGACAATATCTCGTCACTCCTCAAATAAAATAACTATTTTAGAGTTAAGGATATCATATTCGTTTCGTGACAAGCACTATTTTGTGTACAACTTGTGCACGAATGACTTATTTCATTTTCTCAACATGTTTCCACCATACCGGTATAATGGGCTCCGACCCAAATCCTCCAACTCCAACTCCAAGTCGAATCCACCCCAGGCGGGCAATTGCACTCAAGGGTTTGGTTCCTGTTTAATCGCAGGAAGATCCGCTGTATTTTCAGAAGCTACTCTGTCGGAATCGCCATCAAAATCTGGTTCGCTCTTCAATAACCCGGTTGGTGGATTGATGCTGCTGGTTACATTCGGATCGACTTGATGATTGCTAGTATGATCGACGCTTTCATTTTTAACATTTGGATGATTGCTTTTTCCTGCACGAATCTTACAAATCATTTTTTGGAGTCCAGCAATCTCCTTCTTCGATTAACAATCATTTTCTGGAGTTCTTGTTCGAGATTGGCTGGGTGTTCCTGAACCACCTTTTGTATTTTGTAAATTCCCTCCATGGTTGGTTCGACTGTCGATTGGATGATTAGTATTAGTAGTATCAGTAGAGTAGATTATCTATTCGAAGATTAGGTAGTAGTAACACCTAACAGGTTGGTATTTGTTTTCCTTGTCGGAAAGATAATGAAATAATCAATTATAATGATGAAGTACTAGTGAAAATAATGTATTTCTAGTATCTACTAGTAATAACTCATGCAAAATAGCGTACTAGTTGGTTTTACTGGTACATGAAAGTCGGAATCAACTCGATCGTAATCAACAAAAAAATTGTCCACGATTTCCATTTCGATAATCAACAACGCAATCGTCCACGATTTCCTACTAGTATCTACTAGTAATAACTCATGCAAAATAGCGTACTAGTTGGTTTTACGGGTACATGAAAGTCGGAATCAACTCGATCGCAATCAACAAAACAATTGTCTGTAACACACTAGGGGTAGAATTTGAGTAGGAGTGATAATTATGAATGGATTAATACTTTACGAAAATGGATGGAAACTTAACAGATAAAATAATGAGCGATCGGGCCATGCCGGCTTCGATCGCTCGTGGATATTCATATAGAGTGTAGTGATATGAATCGTGCGCCTGCCTGGCATCGGTATACCATTGTATACAGATAATGGCTCGCTTCTTAATGATTCTTAGAGTGGTCCCAAGTCTCATTAGTTCGATCGTACGTATCTCTCGAATGGTATCTTGGACTTGTACGGTAGATTGCAGTACGTACTCGTAGTAGGTACTAAGGTACGCTACCTTGGTAGGTACGACCGCTGTATGTTACAGAGTCCCCCAATGAGTGACTTGAGGATCATTGTTTCGTTACTAGACTTCTTGCATGTCTAGATCATTGTTTGTTGGTTCATCTTGTGCTGGATGTTCTTTGTATGGGGTCAGCTTTCGAATGTTGACTGTTTCCGTGACATTTGGAGACAGCCTCAGTTTTACTGTGCCATTGGTATGTACTTGCACAATTTGATATGGGCCTTTCTTCTGAGGTTGTAATTTGTCTGGATCTGGTTCTTTCATCCATACCTTATCATCAACCTTGAAAACATGCTTGATGCGCTTGGCATTCTGTCGTAGGAGATTCATGTTGATGCCCTGTTGTCGAATTTGTTGTAGCGCAATGAGATTGGATGTGAGTGGTATGTCCAATAGCATGTCCCTGTTGAACACCAGGGCTCCTGGAGATGAGCCCATAGATGCATTGATTGCGCATCTGGTGGCGTGCATGCAAGTGGCTAATGCATTGTCCATGAGCTGTGTGGCCTGTGTGTTGGTTTGAGGCGGATTCACATGTACTAATATGCGTAGGGTGTCTGCAATGGTATGATGAACCCTTTCGCAGACGGCATTGCTCTGAGGATTTTTGACTGTGGTAGCTACACCCTCAATTCCATAGGCTGCCAGTGTATTTTGGAATTCGTGGCCTAGGAATTCTCCACCATTATCATAGACACACTTGACTGGCCTTGGATATCTGGATAACCAGCAGTTGGTGAACTGGTTGGAGACATGTTGACTTGATTTATCTCTGATGCGAATGATTTCCAGCAGGTTGGTAACTGGGTCAATGCACGTGAGAGCCTTGAAGTTGTAGACTTTCCCTTGGGCTGTTACTTTCCATGGTCCAATCAAATCCACATGTACTTCACTGAATGGTGCCAATGGCGCTTGCTTGGGCGCCAGCAATCCATAACTAGCGTTTCTGCTCTTGTACTTGATGCAATCATCCGGGCATGTGTATTCTTGGCACAGTTTCGCAAGACGTTCCACGTGGAACCTGGCGGCTATTGTTTGGTTGAGCCTGGTGGATCCACAGTGCCCTAATAGTAGATGGTACCACTTGAGCAGTTGTGGAGCAAGGGAGGTTGGAATGTAGATTTTCCATTCTTCTGTGGTTTCTGCTTTGGAGTAGCACGTGATTTCCTGATTACCAAGTTGTTGTTTGAAGAAGGTTGGTAATTGCAGCTTGGCCGGTAGCGTGTCGTCGTTCTGTTGATGTTGAGCAATATTGGTGTAATTCACTGGGCATTCCATCTCCTGGAGTGTTGGCAGGTTGACCAGACACTCATTGTTCAGTAGACATGAATATAATTCATCGTCTGCGTCATGGCATAGGTTTGGGAATACCTCTGGGAATTCTTGTAGAAAGAGCTCTTCATCTGCTTGTTCAGGGACGTCTAACTTGAGAAAATCGATTAAAGTTCCTTTGCCTTGCTTCTGTTTCTCCCCCACTGTAGGTGGATCCATCCTGGGTAATCTTGAGAATGCATCCGCGAGTACATTCTTGGGTCCTTCCACATAATTCCACTTGAGGTTGTATTCTTGGAGAAAGAGATTCCATCGGAGCACTCGCTGTGGAGAGAGGGTTTTGAAGGTGAGATTCTTGTGGTCTGTGTAAATGTTGAGTTCACAGCCTAAAAGTAGTTTCCTGTATTCCTTGCAACACAAGACTATTGCAAGTAGTTCCTTTTCCGTCGTAGTATAATTCTTCTGAGCTGCATTCAGCTTCTTGGACCAATAAGCAATTGGTTTTCCCTTTTGTAGGATTGCTGCGCCAAGTTGTAGATCTGATGCATCTGTGTAGATATCGAATGGTAGATTCAGATCTGGGTATGTGTTCAGCGCGTCACTTGCTATCATAGCTTTCATTTCTTCAAAGGCTTTTTCCTGAGCCAGCCCCCATGTGAAGGCCGATTTTGTTGTTGTTTTAGGCTGCCCATTGGCAGTCTTCTTGGGGGTTCCCGTGAGTTCAAACAAAGGAGAGAGGACATGTGATCTTCTCGGCCACATATCCCGGTAGTAACCAACAGCACCTAGAAAGGACTTGACTTGAGTGATTGTTTTGGGTCTGTCCATTCTCAGAATAGCTTCAATTTTCTTCTTCCAAGGTTTCACGGCTTCTGGAGTCATCCAAAATCCGAGAAAGTCAGTTTCCTGTACAGCCCAGTCGCATTTGAGAGGGTTGCACTTGAGACCATTTTCATTCAGGCGTTGCAGAATTGTGTCCACTGTTTGCATGTGGTGGTTGAAGGTGTCATTTGTCCAGATTCCAATGTCATCAATATAGACGGTGCAGTCGGTACCTTGCAAAATGTCCTCCATCAGCTGTTGCGCGACATCCGGAGAGATTTTCACGCCCATTGGCAGTCTTTGGTATTCATAGCAGCCATATGGTGTTACAATTGTGCATAGTTTCTTGCTTGGTTCATCCAATTCAAAACAGTAGTATTGCATAGACAGGTCAATTTTGGTGAAATGGGTGTATTTGCCGCGTCGATGCATGATGTCCTGAATTCTTGGTATTGGATATGGTCTTCTGACTAGCAGTTCATTGAGTTCTCGAAAATCCGATACCCAACGGACCCTGTTATCCTTCTTTGGAATGATAAAAGTAGGAAATGCCCATTCAGCTGGGCCCTCACATCTTTTGAGGACCCCATCATCTACCAGATTCTGGAGCTCCCTTTTGAATAGTTCTTCTCGTTTGTATGCGACTGCATATGGCTTCTTGTGGACTGGCTTGGCATCGGGCTTCAGTTTGAGTGAGATTTTCTTGTGCGGGTATTTTCCTAATTTACCATTGAAAACGTTTGGATATTTGGATAGGACAGCTTGGAATTGTTGTTTTTCTAATACTGTCATATGCGATTGCTGTTCTGCCACTGATGTTGGATCCGTAGCTTCATATGCTCTGTCAAGGATGATGGGCGACGAAGATACTGCATCATGCACAAATAGCTCAGAATCAATGGATTCCTCCAGTAATGCTTGAAAATATGCTTCTTGCAGATTTGGAGTAATATCAAAACTGGCTGTTTCGCGCATTGGAATTTGTCGGTTGTTCCATAGAATCATGCTGGACTCAAATAACAAGTTGATGTTGGTGCTGCATAGGAAGTCTCGACCGAAGATAATATCATAT
This sequence comes from Pseudo-nitzschia multiseries, assembly GCA_037355745.1. Classification (NCBI taxonomy): domain Eukaryota; phylum Bacillariophyta; class Bacillariophyceae; order Bacillariales; family Bacillariaceae; genus Pseudo-nitzschia; species Pseudo-nitzschia multiseries. The sequence goes on along the minus strand of CM074785.1, from coordinate 3,274,637 downwards.
CTGCATGATTTGGATTCAAATAATCTGGCCTCACAACGCTCGATTGTTGTGTTCCCAAATTCTTGTAGCTTGAGATTCTTCATTACGACAAACAACGAGGTGTCGAATGATCCATTGGCTGTGGATGTGATGGTTCTTGTTTTGGATTGAATTGGTAGAACCCCAAAGGGAAGTGCCCTTTTGTTGACGAGGGTTGTTGTGCTGCCGCTGTCGAGTAGGGCAAGCATTGTTTTTGTTGTTTTTACAGGAATGCCTTGAATGTATTGGATGGTTGTTAAAACAATAGGAGCCACATCGCTCTTATGTTTGGTAGATACGGGGTATTCCGTTTTCGGTTGTAGGGTCTTTGCTAGACTCGAGGTCCAGCTTGTTGCCGCTGCCCCATTCATTTGGTCGTTTGTACCCGTAACCACGTTGCGATTATTGTTGTTGCCGATCGAATCGTCATTCAATTCAGCTGTGTTTTTGGCTTCTGTACCCATATTTTTCTTTTTACCGACGCGTTCATCCATGAACTGGACTCGTCATGAGCTCTTGTCAACATCAGATATACGTTCTGTAGGTTTCTCCCCTTCTGTGGAGAGAGTTCCTCCTGCGAGCCCAATTGGCTGTGCCAAATTGGCATCCAGGTCCTGTGGAGCTGGAGGCAGGGTGACTGCTCTTGTTTGGCCTCAGGGAAGCCAAATTTGCTCACCGCTCTGCACGCTGTGTTCTGCTTTGCCTCCATGTTGTTGGAGGAAAGCTTCCTTTGCGCGCTGCATGTGTGCTTGGAATGATTCATTGCTGGCTGTGGTAGTCTTGCCTGCTGAGTCATTATTGTTTTTCTTGTTGTCCGCGCGTTGTTTTTTCTTCTGTTTGGAGTACCTGTTCTTGGGACATTCAGACCAATCATGGTGGTGTCCGGGAATGCGACAGGGATTAGAAGATTTTTGTGCTTGGTTTTTGTTGTTGGTTTTGCGTTTGGATTGGTTGGCATTGTTTCCAGGACGTCTCCCTTGTTTTTTGCCTCCTCCATTCCTTAGCTTGGACTCGCGTTCTCGACTGGACATATATTCCACAATTTTCTGGATGGATGTTTCTGCAGTGATGCCACCATGAATTTGTCCATATTGCTCAACCCACAGGTTGGGGAAGGTGTGGAGCAGTATTGTTGTTTTGTTGATTTTGTTGAGATTTTGGCCATGACCTTGCAGCTTCTCAGAGTATCGAATGAGTCGGTTGATGCGCAATGCATGATCCTTGGCGGTGGTATCATGTGGTTTCTTGCATGCCTCACTGCGGATGTAGGTTTGCATGATGTCTTTTGCATCCCCTGCATCGCAGTAGTGTTCTTGAATGTAGTCCTTGATTGCTTCTTCATATCCTTCAATATTCGCTGGATAATTTATATCGTTGTTGTCGTCGCGGGTTGTCTCCTGCCATTTGCGCTGTGCTTCCGGGCATAGAATCTTGGTGAATGATTCATAGTACCGGTCTTCAGAGAGTGGCAGGGTGCTTGCCGCGATGAGAAAAGCTTCCTCACAGTACAATAATTCTTCCAGGCCCCCGTCTTCTGAAAAGATGGGCACCTTCCATTCCTGTGAATTGCCATCGGCATCATAGACTTTCAGAGTGGCAAGTTTGTTCTTAGTCCGGTCGAAACTGGAATCATAGGTGATTGGTGGTTCTCGATGCAATCCGGTTGACATGGTTGATACTTGCCTGGTTTGATATTCAGATTGCTTATTTTGTTTGATTTCGGTGTTTTCCGATGATTTCGATGTTCTCGATGATTTCGATGTTTTCGATGATTTGGATGTTTTCTGATGCAGAGGCAGGAATTTGTTGATTAACAATGTCGAATTGGCGTGAGACCACTTTTGTTTCAGTAGATTATTTGTTAGCGAAAAACCGTTGTCGTTCGAAAATTCGTTAGCGAAAATTCGTTGTCGTTCGAAAAATTCGTTTCGAAAGTTCGATCGTTATTCTACAGTAGCTGTAAGAGTAATTACTGTGTAACACACTAGGGGTAGAATTTGAGTAGGAGTGATAATTATGAATGGATTAATACTTTACGAAAATGGATGGAAACTTAACAGATAAAATAATGAGCGATCGGGCCATGCCGGCTTCGATCGCTCGTGGATATTCATATAGAGTGTAGTGATATGAATCGTGCGCCTGCCTGGTATCGGTATACCATTGTATACAGATAATGGCTCGCTTCTTAATGATTCTTAGAGTGGTCCCAAGTCTCATTAGTTCGATCGTACGTATCTCTCGAATGGTATCTTGGACTTGTACGGTAGATTGCAGTACGTACTCGTAGTAGGTACTAAGGTACGCTACCTTGGTAGGTACGACCGCTGTATGTTACAGAGTCCCCCAATGAGTGACTTGAGGATCATTGTTTCGTTACTAGACTTCTTGCATGTCTAGATCATTGTTTGTTGGTTCATCTTGTGCTGGATGTTCTTTGTATGGGGTCAGCTTTCGAATGTTGACTGTTTCCGTGACATTTGGAGACAGCCTCAGTTTTACTGTGCCATTGGTATGTACTTGCACAATTTGATATGGGCCTTTCTTCTGAGGTTGTAATTTGTCTGGATCTGGTTCTTTCATCCATACCTTATCATCAACCTTGAAAACATGCTTGATGCGCTTGGCATTCTGTCGTAGGAGATTCATGTTGATGCCCTGTTGTCGAATTTGTTGTAGCGCAATGAGATTGGATGTGAGTGGTATGTCCAATAGCATGTCCCTGTTGAACACCAGGGCTCCTGGAGATGAGCCCATAGATGCATTGATTGCGCATCTGGTGGCGTGCATGCAAGTGGCTAATGCATTGTCCATGAGCTGTGTGGCCTGTGTGTTGGTTTGAGGCGGATTCACATGTACTAATATGCGTAGGGTGTCTGCAATGGTATGATGAACCCTTTCGCAGACGGCATTGCTCTGAGGATTAAAACGCTTATTTAATTTTTTCCTTTCAACGATTCATCTTTTCGACCTCCGTCCTCTCGACCCATTCTACTGATATTTTCCTTCAAGCAACTCCGCAACATCATGCCTCCTGTTATCAAAACCCCTCTTCTATTCTACTGCCGTGGTTGCTGGTATAAGAAAGGAAAAAAATCCAAAAGTTTTAAAGGATACAAATCTGGGTCAAAAGAGTGCAATACCTTGAAATATGTCTCGTACAGCCTAAGAAAACATCTCAACTACAATATTCAATGCTACAACTTATACAAAAGTGATGGTCTCATTAAACGCAAGATCTCTAACTTCTCCACCTCTGTCAAAGTGCAGCTTACCTTGCCGTCTGTTCAACATTCCCCGTCAGATTTTGGGATGACTATGACACAAAACGGTCCATCTGTTCCCCCTTCCCATCTCTCCCAGCACCACACCGTCACAAGTCAATCAGCCACGGGTCTTCATTCCGTTCTAAACCAACAGATTGTCCATGATGTCTTTTTACCGCCAATGGATCGGAACGCCATTGAATCTTACATGGCTGTTTCCGCTGTTCAAGATGAAGATGTATTCCCGCTGAATAATGATATTGACAATTCTGATGACGAGGATGACAATGACGATGACGTAAATGAAAATAATGACAACATTTTTACCAACAACATAGATTGTGGAGACAACGAAGAAGATCCCACTAATCGTTCTGATGTTAACGTCGCTACTGCTCAGCAAGCCCCTCCACCACCATCTCTTCATGAAATCATGAATCTGAACGAAAGAGAGGATGCATTTCAAAGGCACACAAAACTACCGCCGCCCCCTCATCTTCTTGCTGAATTGGAACTCATGAATTTAATGGCCCGACATAAATTGCCATTGAACACATTCAAATCAATTTTCCAGTGGGCAAAGAAAAGTCAAATGAGACCTGGTTTTGATTTTTGCGATGCCAAAATTAGATCTCGGAAAACAATTTTTGACAATCTCCAATCCAATCTTGGTCTCTCTGATATGAAATTTCATCCTCATATACTGAATTGGTTACCTGATAATAAGCCCACTCAGGTGTATGTCCGTTCTTTTAAGGATGCCATTTATTCTCTTCTTTCTGACCAGCAGCTAATGATAGAAGAAAACCTCTCCTTTCCCGACTATTCCACCCCTCTCTCTCCCGACAATAATCCTGAGTTGAATCCTCATTCTGTAATCTCAGAATTGCATCACGGCTCGTGGTGGAAATCTTCTTGGAAAGAAATTTGCAATCCCAATTCGCAAGAAATTCTTGTTCCTATTATATTTTACATGGATGGCATATCTTTGGATGCGCACGGACGACTTACGTTAACACCATTGAACATGACACTCGGTATTTTTAATGTGGAGACCCGTTCTCGACCTGAAGCATGGACAACTATTTACTTCCATCCCGACCCTGAATGGGAGTCAACCAGACACTCTCGTCCTGCCAATTCGAAGGAAAAAATTCAGAATCTTCACAATGGTTTGGAAGTAGCGTTTTGTTCCTTCAAAGCCGCGTGTAACGAAGACGGTGGTATCAAATGGAATTATCTTCCGTACGCAAATCAACAGTGGAGGGTAAAAATGAAATTTGCCATTGCCTATGTTATTGGCGACACAGAACTTCACGATAAATTGTGTGGAAAATATGGCTCCTTCAATAAGGGTGTCATGCGGATGTGCCGTCACTGCAACTGTTATTCTCCGAACATAAACATTCCTTCTGTTCAACCTGCAACAAAGAAGTGGTCACCTGTTGATTTTCATTGTTTTCCCGGCACAGATCTAAATGATATCAATAAGAACTTCAAAAACAACTCTCATCACAATATCAGGAATGTATTTCATGATTTATGCTTTGGTACGAATCAGAACAATATTCATTTTGCAACTCCCGGTGAATGTTTGCACATGCACCAGCTTGGTACTGCCAAACGGGCTGTCGAGTCAATTGAATTGTTGCTCCACGGAAGTGTTCCATGTGTTTATGCCCCCAATTTGAATCACGGCGTGGCTGTTGCTAACAGTATTGGCCATTTAGCACAACGGTACGGTGGTTTGTTATCACGGCAGTCTGATAGAGATTTTCCTCGCACCAAATTTGGGACTCAGCTTTTATCAACCACGAAGAAAGAAGGGCATGATTTCTCTGGAATGCTTATTTCTCTTCTGATCGCTATTGTTTCCAAACATGGATCTGACATTATTGGTGACCATCATTTTGTAAAGAAACAGATAGAGGTAATTCAGCTAATTCTATCAATGGAAGAATTTCTTAAACACGGTCGGATGAAATACGGTTCCTTAAAGAATCTCCCAAAATCAATTGTTCACTTTATCAATTGTATAAACTCAACATGTCACAGAAAAGGGATGGGAACAAAACTAATCAAGAATTACCTGTACTTTCACCTACCAGATTATATCTCTTTATGGGGAAGCCCCGCAGGCTGGGATAGTGCTCCCAATGAATCTCACCACAAAACTGAGATTAAAGCTCCTTCCAAGAACACGCAATGTAATGCTGCATCACTAATCAATCAAACTGCCAATAGAAAGTCCAAGAAAATGATGCTAAGCCAGGCATCATATCACTACAACTTGAATCCACCTGATCCTCCTCCAATTGAACGACCTGATGGTGGCGGTTCTCATTTTCATATAATGAGAACCGAAAATGGGGAATCAACAATGAAGTGGCTTCGTTCTACGAACAAAAGCAAACCATTTTTTCCTTCTGACATACTTGACTTTGTTTGTGATTCTGTGCTACCTTTATTGGAGAATCCTTTGCACATTTTTGGAGTTACAGAGCACAATCGTTTCGATGTTGCTTGTGTGTCTAATTTTATATTTCGGTCGCATCCTTCATATAGATCGGATAGTTCTCTGCTCAACTCCGTATGGATGGATTGGTGTTTGATGAAATTGGACTTTGATTTAAATAACAATCCCAAGCTCATACCGTGCCATCTGGTATGCTTTTTAACTGTACAGAATTTGAAGCAGCCATACAGTAGTATTGGTGGCTATCCAATTGATACAAACGGAATGTATGCTGTGGCTCGTCGGTTTCAAGATGTGCCTAAGAAAACAGCTTCTGAATTTGTCAAACGTGGGCGCCTGATGAATTCACTCTACCTATTTCATGTCGACACTATCCATTCCGAGCTGGCAGTTGTTCCAGAGCAAGGAATTGATGGGTGCATAACCAATTGCGATTGGCTAGTGATATCGAATCGGATCTCATGGCTAAATTTTTTTGAAAGCAAAAATGCTGCTACACCACCGTCTTACGAATGTTTGTACAACGCATGCACACTACAGGACGACATCCAGTTGGAACCATTTGAGATAGCATTGAATGATAACGAATCCAGTGATTCGCTATCCAGTTCAGAGAGCGAAAGCTCGGACAGCAGTTCCGATTGAGTAGCAAGGGTTAATGTAACGGCTAACTTTAAAGTATTGTTTAATATTACTATAGAGGGTTAGCTCTAAGCACAGTTTTGCGAGATACGTATGCACTCATAATATAACACCCTTCAAATTTTGGATTCGAACAGCTATGTAATACTAATGGGTTGAACAATAGAGTATCTCCAGAACGCAACGGCACTTTGATATGGTACGTTGGGAAGACAAAATAATAAATCACCTCGTCAGCAGACACTTCCGCCGGAGCAATGACTGTCAAACGAGTGTAGTACATGTCATCGTCCACATGGCATCTAGAATGGTAGTTGCGACCGATTGAAAATGCTAATGCCTGCTGCCCAATTGCATTTAGCTTTGTACGAGACAGAATCTGAGACAACACATCCATTTCCTCTTCAACAAACGGTTCCACGTCAATTAAACTATGATGCATATGCTTCACAATTTCAACTGTTGTCTCTTCTAGCTCTAGTTTCATGCTGGGATCAACATGACTTTTGAAAACATACTCACCAATATTTGAATCCAATCTTTCTGGTCGAATTCCAATGATAGCATAATCATCATTGATACTGCCCCGCTTCACCCCTCTTCCAACGGTTGGTTTTGCTCCAACAATGGCAGGAGCAAACTGTCTCAAGAATTCGATATTATGCTTGGAAGCGAGGTGTCGTAACGCAAAATTGCGTGAAACTTTGGCAAAAATTCGCAACGATGGTTCAGAATCGTCAAATGCAAGAATAGGCTTATCTTCCGTACTATCCAATGTATTGAAGTTTCCGATGGACAAAGCCTGTTCCGGTTGATACTTCTTCTTTCCTCCTGTCTTGCCACCCCAATCTATCTCCATGTATTTACCTGCCACCGCAGCGGTACTGGATTTATTTTTCAGCGCTATTGTACGGACGACATCTTTGCAAGTTGAACGCCTATTCCTTTCCTTCTTCCTTGGTTTTATCAGAGACAACTTTGCATAAGTTGCGTGGCTAGTTGAAACCGGTGCAGCAACCTTCAGAAAATTTGAAGACATTTTCTGTTGACTTCTTTTCTCATGTTTCCTATTGGCTTTTTGCTTCCTTCCTCGTGCTGACAATTGCTTTCCATTCGTTGTGGTTGATTTCATTGTTGCCGAGACGAATTGCCGTTGGATGACGACAACAAGAAGATGTTGGAGTGGAAGGCCAATTGCCGTTGCTGTTGCCGACGATGGAGTGGAAGACCAATTGCCATTGCCGTTGCCGTTACCGTTACCGTTACCGTTACCGTTGCCGGGACGACGTTGGTGTCTTGGATAGATTGGTGTTTTGGATAGATTGGTGTTGTCGATTGATTGGTGTTGCGGTGTTGGATCGATTGGTGTTGTCGATCGATTGGTGTTGCGGTGTTGGATTGATTGGTGTTGTCGATCGATTGGTGTTGCGGTGTTGGATTGATTGGTGTTCCGGATCGATTGGTGTTGCTGATTGATTGGTGTTGGATCGATTCGTGTTGGATCGATTCGTGTTGGAAAGGATCGATTCGTGTTGGATCGCAGATCGATTGGTGTTGGATCGATTTGTTTTGCAGATCGATTCGTGTTGGATCGATTCGTGTTGGATTGATTCGTGTTGGATCGATTGGTGTTGGATTGATTGGTGTTGGATCGATTGGTGTGGGATCGGATCGATTGGTGTTAGATCGATTCGTATAGCAGATCGATTCGTGTTGGATCTATTCGTTTTGGATTGATTGGTGTTGGATCGATTGGTGTTGGATCGATTGGTGTTGGATCGATTGGTGTGGGATCGGATCGATTGGTGTTGGATCGATTCGTATAGCAGATCGATTCGTGTTGGATCGATTCGTTTTGGATTGATTGGTGTTGGATTGCAGATCGATTGGTGTTGGATCAGTTCGTTTTGCAGATCGATTGGTGTTGCAGATTGATTGGTGTTGGATTGATTGGATTTGGCGTTGGAGTAGATCACCAATTGCCGTTGTTGTTGCTAGGAGTAGGAGCGATTCGATGCCACCGATTCGTTGCCGCTTGCCGGTGGAGGAAGAGCGAGGTTGGTGGATCGCCGGTGGAGGAGGAGGAGCGATTCCCGGTGGAGGAGGAGGAGCGTTTCGCTGATTCGTTGTCGTAGGAGCGTTTCGCTGATTCGTTGTCGCTTGCCGCTTGCTGGTGGAGGAGGAGGAGCGTTTCGCTGATTCGTTGTTGTAGGAGCGTTTCGCTGATTCGTTGTCGCTTGCCACTTGCCGGTGGAGGAGGAGGAGCGTTTCGCTGATTCGTTGTCGTAGGAGCGTTTCGCTGATTCGTTGTCGCTTGCCGCTTGCCGGTGGAGGAGGAGTAGAAATTCGCTGATCTGTTGTCGTAGGAGCGTTTCGCTGATTCGTTGTCGCTTGCCGCTTGCCGGTGGAGGAGGAGTAGAAATAGAAAAAGTGTGTCGTAACAAACAAACGCAAAAGATCTTACGATCGATTGATTTAGTGAGCAAGAGTAATCATTGTTACAGTTCATTCGGCCTTGTCGATGCCGATCGACAGGTTAATTAATCATCGTCAGATTACCGTCGTCATCGTGTAATTTCCATCGTACAAGAAACACATGTAATTCTTAAGACACAAAACACACGCAAACCATCTTTGATCAGTCTTTCTTTGTATCGTATTACCGTGTAATTCACCGTGATATTCTCATTGGAATATCACAGTATTTGTACCTTATTACGTAGAATTAGTACTAGGTTGTACATAGATTTTAGGGCATGATAGTGTTTTAGAGTTGTTAATTCTTCAAAGAGTGAGCTGAGAGGAAAATCCCGCTAAGAGGCAATCCACATAAAAGCGCCGACGATTATTCATTGATAAATAACCTTACGAATAAGGTTATTTGCCCTTATGACTTTTCGTGCTATACGCCCGCTTAGTACGTACGAATACGCGTTACACGGTGGATTCTTTTCAGTCCCCTTCAGTTGTAAATCCAATCGTTAAGCGTTTGGATCTTTTGACTTAATCTATTCATCGTGAGTCGTGTTGAATACCAAACTGTATCCAGTCTACCATCAGAGGCCCTATCAAAAAGAAATGGGGCGGCGTTTTGCCTTTCATTCTGGCTTATATCATGGCATTTTGCCCTGATCCTTGCCAGTTTGATATATTGTATTCATGGATCAAATTATCCATCTTCGAAATGCTCATTGCAGATCGAACATAAAATCAACTTGTTACTTCAATCGAACAATCGATCGAACATTCCATCGAATGATTGATTCTTTACTTTACCACATGCAACGAGAACAATGTTCCCGGAAAACAGCGCCGCTCATTAGCTTTGTAAACAAATCAGCAATATTTGTTGAACCTGGTTCCTTTGCAACTCTGATAATTCCTACTGCAATAGATTCACGCGCTTTGTGGTATGCAATGCTGTTGTGCTTCTTCTTACATGGGCTTTCAGGTCGTGTAACATTTGTGACAACTGAATCATTATCACAATACACATTTGTGCTCCCATCAATTGGAACACCCATCATTCTCAACTTGTACCTTAGACCTTCAACCAATTCGATTGCAATTTTCAAAGCAATGATTTCAGATCCAAAAGTTGATGTCTCAACTGTTGTTTGTCTTTTGGAAAACCAAATGATCGGTGCATTATTAATGAAGATAATAACACCAGTATGAGATCTCCTTGTTGCCTTGCATCCGGCATGATCAGCATCGACAAAACAGCTCATCGTCACATGTTTTCCCAAAGCTTCAGGCATATCTGTTGGTATGACTTCAGCAGCACCAGGATAAAATTCAGACCAGTCACATTTTTGAAATTTACTTTCATCAACACTTGGTACAGTATCATCAAAAACCAGTTTTGACCTGTTGTACTTTTTCAAATATGCAAATATATGAAACAACTGATTCAAATGCCCGATCCTTGCCTGTGCCAAATACCTTGACATCAGTGATACTGGCATTACTATGTCAAGTCTTCCTAGTTCACAAATCCACCTGAGAACCCCAATTAAACCTTGATAGTAATTTTGCAATTCAGGGTTCAATTCTTCTGATATATCAATTTCCGGTCGGTAATCATGTGACAGTGGACTAGATGCTGATTTTGGTAGATACTTATAGCCATATTTTTCAGTTCCTAACTCTTGTTCGACTGCTGCAACAGCTTTCGCTGTGTACTTAGTGCTTGATAATGACCATCTTGGCTTTGAATCACCTTCAAAGTAGAATTTCCCAATATCAGCTCCCAAATATAGAGTTGGCTCTTCAATCGTATCATCCTTCAATTTGAACTTTCGTTCAATATTTTCAAGCTGGAACTTTGGATCTTCGCCAGAACATAGGATATCATCTACATATGCAATGAGCATTGCCCAGTATCTGGATCCATCTTTCCTGGTTTCAATTCTTAAGTGCACATCCGGATCTGCCTTGCAAGGTGAATATCCAAGATCTCTCAAATGCTGGGTGAGGTATGACCTGAAAGATGCACCAGCAACCGGCAGTCCATATAATGCGCGGACAATCTTGCAAGGTCTTCCTGCAAGGTGAGGTGGAAAACCATCTTCTTCTCTCGCTTTTAGAAAGTATTTCTCTTTAATCGGGGCTGTCAAATATGCATTTTGAATATCTGCTGAGAGAACCTTCAAATCATTCAGCGCTGCCAGCAGAAAGAATATTCTTACTGAGTCTCGACTGGGAACCGATGAATAAGTATTTTCTTTGGCCACTGCAGGGACTTTGTGACCGTCCCCTACCAATCTGGCCTTCCTTGTTAGGGACCCAAGCTTGATGTCAAAAATCATGTGGGTTGTTATCTGTTTATGGCCAACTGGAATAACATCATCATCAGAAAATTCAAACGCTGCCATATTATTTGTCATTTCCTTATGAATTGCTCTTTCCCAGTGGTCAGTCCCTGTTTTCTTATCAATAGCCAGCGCTTGTTTGATTGAATGTGGCAATTCAACTCCATATTTGTGAGTCTTCAACCAATACTTTGCTGTTTTGGCCGCTTTAAGGATTCGATCCTTCCTCCTCAAAATTTTGTGCACCCACCATCTGAAAGCTGGTGATTTTCCAAGGTTATTGTTAACTGCATACTCGGCTAATTGCACTGGAAATGATTCTTTCACATCACTTAACTTACACCACGATTCAGTGCCATCTTTCCAACTGGCAAGAATTCTCCAACCCCTAGTTGTCGGCTTATGGGTTTTCCTGCCATTTTTTCCTATGGTCGTGGCTTCATCATCAGTTAGTGCAGTGTTGTCGCATTCATGGTCAATGAGCTCATCTAGTAGAGTGAACATCCTCCCGTCATCATCAACAGAGCTGTATAGGCTTTCTGCAACAATATTTGCCGTGTATTCCTCCATGGTGCCATCAGGTAGTTGCAATTTATACAGCCTCGTGTCTAGTATGGGATTCTCATTTCTGATTCCTATTGGTCTGTTTTGCAAGTCGCGAACCCTGTCCTTGACAACGCACCTGAGTCTTTCATCACCTCTTTCAATGATCACTTCATTTCCCAGATATTCATCTGGTTCATCAACATCTTCTACCGATGCTTCTGGCTCAGCCATTTCAAGTTTCATATCCGGTGTTTGTACTGGTTGATTCTCAAATAGCTCTATTTGGGGCTCTGGGTAGTTTTCCTGGAAGAATGATGCGCTGTCCTTGACTTCATCTCCAATCTTGGATTCGATTGATTTGTCAATGGCTTCCATTCTTCTGAGGATATCTCTGTCCCGCCATTCAAATTCCTTGACGGGTCTTATTGAATCTGTAGATATTGGTATTGCTGATTCGGTCAGGAGCCAAAAACAATCTCCCCCACCTACCCTATTCCCACAGGGACCCAACCATCGCGCCAGCCTTTCAGCACCTCGGGTGGAAGAATCACCCTTTTCATAATAAAACACAAAATCATACCATTCTGATGAAGTATATAATGTAATATCCGGTCTATAGCCATGGACCAATTCAAATGGGGTTCTCCCCATTGAAGAAGGGTTGTTCGAGGCTGTTCGCTGCCTGATATTAGCACATAGTTCACCACAAAATGACCATAATCTTCTCGGTGACTTCTTCTTTGCAGACTTGGTTGTGATTGCGCTACCAAGATGACCAATTGCTTGTTCTGCTCGATTTTGGAATGGGCAATGTGGCTGGATGAATGTCTGATGGATATGGTTGCGCTTTACAATTGAATTCCAGTGTGTTTTGTAGGTTCTTGGGGATCCTTGTTCTGGCGCACCATCAGAAATCAAATGCTCTGGAATTCCAATTTCATGAATAAATGTCTTCAATCCTTGGTGGGCTTGTGATTTGTCCTGTATTGGTATAAATACTTCAAACCCATTTCCATTTGTAAAGATCTGTGCACATTTTTCTTGCCTCATAATACTCGTGGTTCTTGCATGCCAGGTATCAGTGTACCAGGTTCCTTGTGCGACTTTCTTGTTCCTGAAGCGCTGAGTAGGAAGTCGCTTCATCAATGGTGATTGCAAATTCCTGAGTGCCTTCTGCGTCGTGACTTTCAGTGTCTGTTCAGCTTTCTTGAAACTAATGTTCCAAGTTTTGGCTAGGCGTTCACAGTCAACTTTGTTTGGACCTTCAATTGTTATCACTGATGGCCCCCATTGATTTCTTCTGTCAAGAGACCTCCTTTCTAGTGTATTGTCAATTTCTTGCAAGCTAGGGGCCTGTTTTGATTCTGCTTCAGGAGCTTCCATAAAGTCAAATTCTGTATCATCAAACAAAAATTGGTCTACCCTTCGCGCGCTTGAAATATTCCTTACTGAAGAAATCCGATGAGCAATATTTCCATCTGTTGCAATCTGGCATTCAGTTAGCATTCTCCTTGTGGATACTTGATGGACCCTCATCAGTTTGCATTGCTGCATGACACTTGGATGCCGTTCTTTTCCTAAGCTGGTCTTGGGAAGTGTATTTGTAACATTACTAGCAGGTTCTGTTACAACAGAACTTTCCTCCATTGCTTGGTCCTCTTCGGTCGACATAGCTTGAAGGCTGAATTGGTCCCCTGAAATTGGATCTCCATTGTCAATGGCTAGCTCGGCCATCCTGAACTTCAGTGAATGTGGATCCCAGGGGGTATCATTTGTTGCTATCAAATGTTGACATTCATCAAGTTCCATTCTTGTGGGCTTTCTTGTGGGGAAATATGAGATCACATTCCTCATACTCAGTTTGATAAAAACTTTCTTCGGATCATCATCCTCCAGTGGAGTTTGAATTGTAATTCCATGCTTGGATCTTGGATCAAATTGGCGAGGTGTCTCTTCAACAGAGTTGAAATTGCAGTCCCTCACTTGATTTGGGCATATCAAGCTGTTTTTCAATTTGTCCCCAAAGTACAGTGCTTGATGGAACACTATGATATATACTTGGCCTGATGTTGGATTTGTCCATGCAGTCGCACAGCTTCCAATGGGGATTTTCTTGATGGGCTTGTACTCTTCAGAAAAAGGTGCAACATCAACGTGTGTTGTGATTTGATCAGGATTCAGCAATACCATATTGCTTCCTGCTGCAGTAGTATCTGCATGTGAGTCTAACTCACAATATCCTTCTTCATTTTCCCCATCATCAAAACCTACAGGGACATTCATCTGGTATAATGACCGGCTCACCATTTTTAACAATTTGTGTTCTAGTGATAGTGTCCGGTTATTATGTCATTTCTTAGATTTTGATCCAAAACTATCACCCGCGCCTTCCTTTTCAGTTTCTTTCTTTTTAGTCTCAGCAGCCTTGAGATTTCTTTTCCTTTTAGCCTGTCTCATCTGGTAAAGCTCCTGGCGCTGTTCTTTTGACATTGTTTTATAAACACTTGTTGGGTAAGGCTTGCACTCAACTTTTCCTGTAAAAGTTCCAGTTGTCTTTTGCTTCTTGTTGCTGGTTGTGCCCATAGAATACAAACTTCTGGAACCTCTTTTACTCTTCCCTGTTGCAAGCTTTTTCAATCCAAGACGATTGGTGAATAAAATCAAACATTCATTGAAGTTGTCACGATAGTCTTTGCTCTCATCAATTGCATCTGCTTTTGCAGCATCAAGTCGCTCATCACTGATTGAATTGATAAAATCCCAGACAAATCTTCTTTCATTATGATTCTTTTCAAATCTCAGAATTGTTCCATGGAAAGCAGTCCAATTTCGCTTGTGCTTGTTCCAGTCATAACCCTTGGAATCTCCAGTGTAGTGTGAATCTTTCATATCCTGATATGTCTTATTCAGAACCATAGTGATATTGGTATCAGTGTAAGCGTGTTGCATGAGAGAAATGAAAGCGTTTCTGGCATTACCAGAATTCAGTGCAGTGTTTTGGAAATGTGCCACATATTCCCACCCAGGACCCTTTCTTGTTGCATCACACAGCAACCTCCAGACAACATTGTTGTCCTCATCATATTGGGGACCTGACAGGACGCCACATCTTTCATTGTAATCACTCCAAGTTGGATAAGTATCTGTTGTAGTTTGCCCGACTGTTCCAGCCCTGGCTTCATCAGTAACTTCTTCCATTTCTTGGGGTCTTATGACATACAAGATTGGAAAACCCTCAGAGTTGAATCTGTATCTCAAGTTTTGTCGGAAGCCTTCCTCCCATTCCCTGAATTTTGTGAGATCCTTCAGCTCGGGTGGAGTTGCCTTTTCCTGTGATTTCACACTTGATTCCATCATCTTGATTCTGAATTGCTGCAGTTCCAAGTTGTTTGGGTTTGCGTTCCAGTCGATAGCCATTGGCTTGACTCCAATCAATGGTTGATACCGGGCCCAATTTGCCCAAGTTAGGAGCCTCGATGATAGTCTGTTACCATAGTTGATACTTTTTGGATTAGGACAGTCTGGACTGATAGCTTTCAATCCGTGCATGAACGATTTAATGCTTTCCTTGTTGAGGTCTGTAATTTCACGAATATTAGACATCCCTCCCCTCATAATTTCTTCAGCTGATTCATAGTTGATACCAAAATCCATTAGGCTGCTCCTGAAAGCAAGCTGTTCTGGGTTCAGAAATCTACCATTGTTGAATCCCCTGATTTTTATCCTGGGTTGGGATGACCTTCTTCCCAGTCGTTCAGCCCTTAGGTCGACGTCTAGTTGGTTCTCATCTTCATCGCTGCTATCACTATCACTCTGATTAACGTCATCTGGATTTCTGTGTTGCTTCACCGCATCCTGTATTGCTCTGATCCTTCTCTTTACCTCCTTGTCGATGACTCTTTTCCAAGTTGAGTTCATTTCTGGATCGGTCATAGCTTTTTCCATTACGCGCATGATTGTTTTCTCATTCAATCTGCCTTCATCCATACTTTCGTCATCACTTTTACCATCCATGGTGATTCCTGGTAGATCTTGATCCACTTCCATTTTTGTTTCCTCCTCACTGCTGGAGTCATATTCGTCATCGTCCTTTGGCTTTGCTTTTGACCTTGTTTTTCTTGCTGTAGCCATGATGGAGGATGGATTTCAAATGATCGTTTTGGAGTATGGGTTTTCGATTCGTTGGATGGTATTCGATGGAAGGTGCGATCGAATATGTGATCGAAGGTGGTATGTGGTGGAAGAGGGTATAATCAAATCGAAGGATTGGATGTGAGAGATGTATATTAATCGTTGGTGACTGTCGTGTGATTTGCTTATCAGTTCTGTATTTATATCCGAATCGTATTTTTGGTCCGGTTTGTATACTTTCTGACTATTCGGATCGGGTATTTGTTCCGGTTAGTTTTGTGTGAGCTTTTGCTTTTGTTGCAAATCAAGATTGTGAGCTTTCCTATCCTTTCTTGGGATTTGCTCATTCTGTATTTCTGTGGTGTAAGATTGTTTCCTGAGAATTTAGTGTTCTCTTTTTCCTTTTGGATCTTTGAGATCTTTCGATCTTCGAGATTTGGTGTTCTCATTTCTATATCTTTCGATTTTCGTTTTTTTTCGTGCGGGCAGATGCTCTTCGCAATCTGTTCCTTCTTGCGGGCAGATGCTCTTTGCAATCTGTTCCTTCCAATCTGTTTCACCACAGAATACTTGAGGCTCAATCTTCTGGCTCACGTCATTCTTGTTTTCAGTGAAAGATCAGTGTTCTCGGATATTGATTCCTTTCAACTGATGCCAACCTGGGCGATTCGTTCAGCTGAATCGTCCAGTTTCTTTTCCCTTGCTTGTTTTGCTGGATCTCGAAACCCGGTGGAGCCACCACCTTGGTTCGATTCTTTGGTCTCTTCTTTCAGGGAGACCGCCCTGGTGTTGGTCTGTTCCAGGGCTCCACAGGCAACTGCCTCTTTTACATCCTTGAGGGTTGATGCCGGTAGCTGATCAGGCTAGTCCGGATTAGTCTGGTCTTCGAGCTCAAACTGCGTTTCTTGTTGGGAAACGCCATTCGGTCCTCCACAGCTCGTAGAGTGCTGTGGGTCTGATAAACTAGAAAAAGTGTGTCGTAACAAACAAACGCAAAAGATCTTACGATCGATTGATTTAGTGAGCAAGAGTAATCATTGTTACAGTTCATTCGGCCTTGTCGATGCCGATCGACAGGTTAATTAATCATCGTCAGATTACCGTCGTCATCGTGTAATTTCCATCGTACAAGAAACACATGTAATTCTTAAGACACAAAACACACGCAAACCATCTTTGATCAGTCTTTCTTTGTATCGTATTACCGTGTAATTCACCGTGATATTCTCATTGGAATATCACAGTATTTGTACCTTATTACGTAGAATTAGTACTAGGTTGTACATAGATTTTAGGGCATGATAGTGTTTTAGAGTTGTTAATTCTTCAAAGAGTGAGCTGAGAGGAAAATCCCGCTAAGAGGCAATCCACATAAAAGCGCCGACGATTATTCATTGATAAATAACCTTACGAATAAGGTTATTTGCCCTTATGACTTTTCGTGCTATACGCCCGCTTAGTACGTACGAATACGCGTTACACGGTGGATTCTTTTCAGAAATTCGCTGATTCGTTGTCGTAGGAGCGTTTCGCTGATTCGTTGTCGCTTGCCGCTTGCCGGTGGAGGAGGAGTAGCGTTTCGCTGATTCGTTGTCGTAGGAGCGTTTCGCTGATTCGTTGTCGCTTGCCGCTTGCCGGTGGGGGAGTAGCGTTTCGCTGATTCGTTGCCGCTTGCCTGTGGAGGAGTAGCGTTTCGTTGATAAATTGCCGAGCGCCGGTGGTTCGATCGTTTCTGGTTGCCGCTGTTGCTCTCGTTGCTGCCGCTTGCCGCTGTTGCTCTCGCTGACGCTTGCTGCTGTTTGGATCGATTGCTGTTGATTGATTGGTGTTGCGGATCGATTGCTGGTGTTGCTGTTGCGGATTGATTGCTGTTGGATCGATTGGTGTTGCAGATCAATTGCTGTTGGAGCGATTGCTGTTGGATCGATTGGTGTTGAGGATCGATTGGTGTTGCGGATCGATTGGTGTTGCGGATCGATTGGTGTCGACGATCACTCTCGCCTTGCCGTTGCTCTTGTCGACAATCCTATTCGAATATATGATATGGAAATGGGTGAGTATCTATTGATTTAGTAGAGTCAATAATAACAATAGAATAATATAATGTACATGCCGATCGATTCGTAATTATCACCAATCAGGGAAAATTCAGCGCACCTACAGGGGAAGATTCGTTGCTTCTGATTCAATGGTTGTTGCTACAATGATTTCGATTCGTTCCTTCCAATTCTATAGATTCGCACCTACAGGGGAAGATTCGTCGCTTCGGATTCGATCAATGGTTGCTTCGATGGTTTCGATTCGTTGCTTCCGACCCCGACCCGGTCCTATGAAAATCAGAAGAAAAACAAAGAGGAGATACATTATCAGTAATGCGTTGCCGATGCCGAGGCCGATGCCGATGCCTAGTATCTATCTCATTCTTACCTTTGCTTGTTCCGACGTTATGACGTTCCGACAATCGTCCCGATGAAATTCCGTAGATTGACAAACTTCTTACTCCTATGTCACGAAAAACAGTACCTTGTTCCTGTTGATATAATTATAAGGGACGAAGCTGGTTCATTGCTCTTTTCAAGACGTATATGTAAGGCTGCAGTCCAAACAATATCTATCCAGCAAATCCCCTTCTCGCCAAATGCTAACTACTTCTTTTGCAGTACAAGGCTGTTATTTCGGACTGAAATATTTGAGAACGGATCGTTGTGCTACTAACACGTCAAATGTGACGAAGAGGGTCGGATCCCACGTTCTCGGACGAAGTGTTGATTGCAAGAACCAACACTCTACTCAAATAAGTTGGATGTAAGTTTTTTTTTGTCGCGAGGTAAAAAAATGATTTTTTTGTCTCTTGCAAGGTAAGAAAAGATTATTACTCTTTGTGTGGGAGAGAGTTTTTTTTGTCGTGACGACGAAAATAAAATCAATCTCGTACCAAAAAAAAATCTAGTACGAAGAAAAAAAAATACTTCAACTTATGTATTCTCATCTCGTACGTACCGTACGTTCGAAAAAGAACAAATCATTCGAAGAAGAACAAATCTCGTACGTACGTTCGAAAAAGAATCTCTTATGGTGTACGTTACGTATGTACGGTACGTCCCTTAGGGTTGGGGTTAGAGTTTAGGGTTAGAGTTAGCTCCTACGCGAGTAGATAAGAAAAAAATGAATCTCGTACGTACATACGGAAAAAAAATCAATCTCGTACGTACGTACATACGAAAAAAACAATCAATCTCGTACATACGTACGTATGGAAAAAAAAAATCAACCTCGTACCGTACGTACGTACGAAAAAAAATTCAACTTATGTATTCGTTAGGGTTTGGTTTAGGGTTTAGGGTTAGAGTAGTGTATCCTCCGCGTGTCACATAGAATGCCCAAAATCTTAAGGTTTGACTCTACAAATGGCAATCATGAGGGTATTTTTGGTGCTATTCTAGGGCACAATCTGAGTTATGGGGTAAGGACTCAAAAAGTATCTGGTCCAAGCCATGAATACATTCATCATGACTCATCCAATACATATTTGGAACAACTTTGTCACATAGAATGTTTTTTTTTTTAAAAATTTTTTGTTTGTTTTTTTTTTTTTTTTTTGTTCCCAAAATCTTAAGGTTTGACTCTCCAAATAGCAAACATGTGAGTATTTTTGGTGCAATTCCAGGGCACAA